>JAVLUX010000043.1:6335000-6935000 GCA_032164185.1 Moxostoma hubbsi
AAAATTAAGTGTCCTTTTGTGATCCATGGAGAAAATAACCATACAAGTTCAGAAGGACATGAACGTGAGTAAATTATAAAATTTTCATTTTTTTGTGAAATATTCATTTAATTTTGGACCCTGTGTAAGAGTATCAAGTTATCTTGGCTCTTCCGTCACTCACCGGTAATCTTGATAAAGGAGCTTTGGATGGGGTTGTCTGAGCGTAGCACACAGGGGTGGAGGGATTACTCATGGTAGTCATCGGGGAGCCCGTGGGCTGGCCGGAGGAGTTCAATTGTAAACTAGATGGAGGGAGAGGGGTGCCACAAGGGGTGGCACAGTTAGTTGGTGAGGAGGTCCCAGGGACACCTGGTGTAGTCATGGGGTCTGTGGCATCTGTTTGGGAGGAGGGACCAGAGCCTAGGTCCATAAAGAGAGAGCGCAGCTTCTTATCCAGAGCTAGGATGTCATCTACGCATTTTCCCTGTGGGTCGTTGTCGCATTCCACACAATGTGCATGGCTCTGGTTGGGCACAGTGGCAGTCTGAGGCTGGCTGTGTACGGGCGTGGGCTGCACAACTGGTATGTTGGTGGTGACCGGTTGGAGGGTGGGCACTTGTGGCAGGGCAACTGTCACGGGAATAACTGTAGTGGCGATGGTGGATGGTGCAAGTTGTGGTGTCTGAATTGCTGTGGTAGGGATCACTGCCGCCGTGAGCTGAGCTGTGGTGGAGGGAGTGGGCGGCTGTTCACCACTGCCTCCGGAAACAGAGCCCACAATATTCAAAGGCGCCACAGGGTGAGCGAGGTTGGTGGGGTCAGTGGGTACAGCTGTGCTAATGGGCTCAGGCATAGGGACTGATGTCTGGAGGAATGGTATAGAGGAGGGGATGGTGTTAGGAACAACTGACACAGGCAGAGAGGAGGTGGAGGAAATAACACTGATGACGGCAGGTACAACCTGACTTGGAGGCAAAGGGAGCTGAGTGCCTGGCTGTGGATGGGTCACAAGGGATGCCACAGCAGAGGTAGGCAACTGCTGAAGGGTAAGAGAAGATGACACTTGTGGGTTGACTGAAACGGAAGGTAAAGTTGGTGAAGAAATTACTTCAGAAGACACTGATGCTAGTGGGGGTGAGGCCACCGGGGCTGCACTGGTGGGCAAGGGTGTTGCAGCAGGTACTAGTGGAGGCGTAGTGGTATGCAGCATTGGTGGCGCAGTGCTGGGACCAGGTTCATACCGGCCTTGACGCATCTCGGAGAATGCCTGCTGCAGACTGACTGCAGACGCAGACACAGAGAGCCCCAAAGCAGGTGGTGCGACTGAAGCAGCTGAGAATGAGAAAAGAAATTCAAAAATGTGTATGATGTTCTTTTGAATGGATATAAAGACTCCTAAAATTACCCTATATGACACCAGAATATATATATAGTGAGCCAGTGTTTTCTTTCCCACTATAAACTTTTAGGTGCTGTAGGAGGTATTTTTTGGAATACCACCCATGACATGTCCCTACTACCTAACAGATAGCACTAAATTAGGTTTCTTCACCTTACCAGCCTCTGTGACCTATCTTTGATCTGTAAACTGCCAAAAAGAGTCAAGGGGCTGTCCTGTGCCTTTTGTTTAACCCATCAGAAAACTATCCAGTAAGAAATGCTATCTGCATGGAAATAATTTAGAATGTTTATGAATTATGTTGTTGAAGGGTGGGGTTTTGGAAAGAGGGTGTGTGTTTGAAATGATCAAAATGGCTTAATTTTCTCATGATTACCAACAACATTACTAAGCTTTATTTTTTACTCACAGGATGAAGGCTCTTCTCGAAGGGGAACTGCTGGTTGGGGCGAACTGAAGAACTGATCCTTCAGTCTGGACTCGGGAACTGGACTCACGATAAACCTGCGGCCTGCTGAGTGGACCACCTGGGCAGCTGAACTAGGTGGGATACCTGGGTGAAACAAGTGTAGAAGAGAAGAACTAAGTCCTGCCACATTATTAGCACAGGGTGTTCATTTATTTTTTACAAGCTAAGATCATAACTGCTACCTTGCTCAAGAGGTGCAGATCTGGTAGGTATATATTGCTCTTGATTGGTGACCGTCTGCAAGGAAGCAATCACTGGTTAGGACACTGTTAACAAACTGATGCTAATCTTGGCTAACAAGGTTGCAAAAAACACAAACCTCAAAATGAATGTAAAATAGCAAACGCATTACAGCACATTCATTATTTAACTTAGTTTTACATATTAAAGCTTTAAGGTTAAGCACCCAAACTGGAAAGTGCCATAGTCTACGGAGCAAATATATATTTTGTGCAATCTACAAATGGCAAATTTTTAACGGCTAGTCATGGAAATGTTTTGAGTAAAACTAGACGTTAAGATGCTGTTGAAAGGGCGTACCTGGCTGCGCTCTCTTTCCACACCTTTCTCATCTGCTGTTTCTATAACCTCTCGGATCTGTTCAATGAAGGACTCGCGCTCACTCTCTAGAATGAATTCACTCTGAACCTAAGACACCAGATAAAGAAAATTATGTCTTGAAATGTATTGTGAAAACAGAAATGCTATTTCATTTAATCTTAGCATTGTTTGTCTTTATGGACAAACAACAGATCAAGATAAAAAAAGTTAATTGAGCATATCAGTATTAAAAACCTGTGGGTTGTGTTTCAAGTTACCATTATCTGTGCAATTTCCTCTGGGTTATCACCATCAAGATCAAATTTGAAAGTCACCATTTTCCTGTTGTGTGTTTCTAACTGACATTCTGCAACTCTATCGCCCATGCTGGAGATCTAAAACGATGAGAGATGACAAACAACACAAGATGTTTTGTTTTGTATTAATTTCCTTATGTCATCAAAAATCACAAAGAACAAACAAAAGAAAGTGTGCTGGACATACATTGAGAACATTGAGCTTGGCTTTAGAGGTCTTTTCATGGCGTGAATGGCTGCGCACTGATCTTCGCTGGTGCCGTTTGGCAGAACGGCCCTCGTGCCTGCCACCCGTTACGCCCTCATTGCCATCACTGAGCCCAGACGCCACATCAGAGAGACAGCTAAAAAAGAAATACACACACACGAAGATCACACGAGTCAAGTCAAATGCACAAACACAGTGTAAGGGTTCAATACAGCACTTCACCTTTTTGAATCCATTGCGCTGTGACTGACAATTTCCATCAGATTTGGCATAATTCTCAATAACTGATAAACCATAACATGAATCTGAATGGTGACTCATACCTCTCCAGTGCCGGAGTTTGAAGTTGTGACAGCTCTGTTGTCAAAGTATGAGAGATGGTGTGAGATGTCTGAAACAGCAAGCAATAAAAAGACAGCAATTATAGTAGAAAGGGATACAAACAACAAAGACAAAACGTAACAGATCAAATCTTTGTATAGAAGTCCAAAGAAGATAGTTCCAAAATACAAAGACTCATCTAAACCCTTGACAGGAGGAGAAAATAGTGAAACTGCTGCAGGAAAAGACAGTGTGAGTCTGTGTTTTTAATAGGAATAAGTCTTAACATTTCACAGCAAAGAAAATAAAGGACTACGCTTCCCAGACATATCAACAGACAGGGAATAAAAGAGCATGAAATGACTGTAAAAGAGACAACAAAAGCCAAATAAAGCAACAAAAAGTGTCTAGACTAATACGTTTGGGACTGATTCGGCTGTTTTAGGTCCATTACAAGTACCTGGACTGGCACGTCTGCTGGCAAACATGGCTGTTCAGTAGGGGTGGGCACTGTGGCCACAAGGATGGTTGGCACAGGTGTCACTGGAGGCTGAACCAACTGAGGTTGCAGTGACGTGGCAGGTGGCTGCAACGATGGGGACGTGGGTGGCATAGATACACGCGCTGAGCACATCAGCCCTTCAGGAGGCTGCACCAGTGTTACCGGGAGTGACAGCGGCACTGTCACAGGTGGCACACCAGGAGTCGTATTGCAAAGCTAAGGGAGGTAGGAGAGGGGCATTTGGGTCAGATTGATGGTTGGGCAAGATGAAGGACGAGTTGGGAAATATGTTTGTGGGTATGTGCAAGCACCAATCGATGGGGGCGATAAAGACTGCAAGGCCTGATTATGTGTGAGCCGAGCAATGTTTCGAGAAACTGCATCAAAACAATCACAAGATCAGACCACATGAGCATGCCTCGGGGTAAACTGAGGATCACATCGACCATAAGCAAAACACATAAAAGATAAACTCCTTTTCAAGAGCCAAACGTTTATTAGATTAAGGAGGAGCATTTCTCAAAAGTGCAAAGAAATAACGGTCACTGTCAAAAACAAATAAAAACCAAATCCAAATCCAACACCACATCAAAATCAGATAAACTATTCTTTCAAAAATGGGTTTGTGACTGAAGGCCAAGAATCAGCCCATGTGCACAGCTGAAAATCACAAGCAAACATGGACAGAGCATTTTTGTGTGGACAGTCACTTCATTGTAATGCACTTCCTGCTATTGGAAAAACAGGTTATCTGAACTAAACATCAGGTACTAAACAAGGGGGACTCATCTCAATACCACATCTAATGTTCATGCAACATGCATGTAGCATGCCACAAAACTGTGCACACAAAACAAGAGGCACGTCACAGAGAGATGACCACAGAATCTCAGATACAATCTCAGATACAGAGTGTGTGAAAAAGCGAGAAAGAGAGAAAAAAGCCAAATAAAAAAACTTCCACAGAAGTCATATACTATTTCTTAAAGTCAACATGGAATGGCATTCACAAACCATTTTTGTTCCATGATGAGATGTATTTTTGAGAGAAAATGTAGGGAGGGACTTGATTTTATCCATTGGAAATTTATTTAATATGCAATTAGCAAGGTGTGGTCTTAATATATGGTTGAAAATTAGAAAAAGAGCTTGGTGATGTCAGCCAAATAGTTTCAGAGATATTTCATTTTTTTATAAAAATGTAAACTAATGTTTACCATTTAGATTAAGGTGTGCTTTTGAATTGCTCAAAATAAGAACAGGAACATGTATGAAGGAAGTAAATAAGTAAATACTTTTGATTTGATGTTGTCTCATCTTGACTTTTGCTTCCAGCACATTGTAAATATTATGGAATTCTGTGTATGTGAGTCGTTGTTACCTGTGTGGGCTGCGGCCCGGGCTGGACATGCATCTGGGAGGTGGTCTGAACGATGGTGCTGGTAGGCTGTTGGGGAGTTTGCTGTTGGGCTATTGAGACACCAGGCTGGAATGTGGGCGCCTGCTGCGGAACAGCAGCCTAAAAGGAGAACAGCAGAACCACATTCACAAATGATTCACACATATTTCACCTCTTCATATAATTCATGCTTAGGAGGAAGTCTAGGAAAACCGTTAAGCCTAAAGCTAAAGCTTAACATGTATTGAATCCAGAACATTCCTTTTAAAACACTGTAGACAGTAAATTAATTAAATTTCATTTACAAGCTTCCTTTTTAATGTCATTAAAACCTAATGTTTTATGTCACAATTCTTATATGCAATAATTAATTAAATGACAACGCAAGTGGGCAAGGCAAAGAGTACCAAAAAATAAAAGTGCAGGTAAATATGAAGCAGTGAGGGAGAAAGAAGAGAAAGTGGCAGAGCTGGAGTGAGGGGAATGTTTTTTTTTCTCTACCTGCGAAGGGAGTGCTTGGACGTAGTAACCTCCATACTATAAGAAACAAATACAACACAGTGTAAGAGAAAGCCATCTCTGCTGTCCACAGCTTTCACACGCAGGAGAGAATCCAGAGAGATCCAAACAAAATAAAAAATAACTCAAATGGCCAAGAAGTGTGGTTTAAGGAGAGTGAGTGGATTATTTGATTTGGCCTTCATTGGCACTTCATTTATGCCAATGGAAAGGGGAACTGAGGACTCTGATTGGTCTGAGAGAGAAAGCCTTACCTGCTGAGGAGCAGGGACGGCCGATGGCGTGCTGCAGGAAACCAGGGACACAGGGACACTTGTGGACTGGGGAATAGGGACCTGAACCTGCTTCAATGAAGAGAATTGTGGAGGAAATATAGAGAGAGACATGCACAAAGAGAGAGAGAGAGAGAGAGAGAGAGAGAGAGAGAGAGTGTGGACGTGGTAGAAAGAGAAAAAAAGAAAGTCAAAACATGTTGGAGGCTAAAGCAAAAAATAACAGCATACGACTTTCAAATATAGACCATTCATACACAAAACGTGAACACTGAGTAATGGTTACAAAACTCAGGTTATCATTTAATTTTGTGTATGCCTTAAACAATTAAATAACAAACAAACATCAGCTGTTAGCAGTGGAGTGAGTAGGCTTCATGCATGTGACTCTAGATGATTTTGCAGATTGGGTGAATGTTATAAAAAAGCCCAAGGAAGCAGGTTGTGTGTGGTGTTGTTTGTATATCCAAGTGTCTCCTAAAATAGATCTGAACTATATAACATGGCTTGATTTGACAATTTTTACCTCACACAGAGGCTGGTCTCGATAGAAGCAACCCTTAGAAAGCAGCAAGTATACTTATCCTTTAACTTGACAAGTATAATTGCTACACACGTAGATAATCTTACCTTGGCCTTATACTGAAGAATCTATTAATTATAAGCAAGAGGCTTAGAGAGCAGTAGGAAATAAGAGTACTTGGCAGATAAGAGGAATGAAAACAACAATGGTATAAAAGATAAAAAGAGAAAAGGTGTATAAAAGTGGGGTGGAGAATGGGACTGCAGGATGACACTGATAATGTCAGCCTTCTAAGGGTTAAAAGATGACCTCTCAGCCTGGTTATGTAGCTAAACCTTCTAAAAGTAGTCAATCATTGTTTTTATTAAATGTTTTGCGGGTACACTCCTTTTTTGAGGTTGAATAGTGACTGGTGTCCTTCACAAGACTAAATTTAAGAACAAAAACCACTGAGAACTGTTTTAACCATTTCCAGCCAACTATAAAGTAGCAGCAGAACTAAAAAGAGATGTTTAGGTAAAATACAACAAAAAATTGGATTTGTTTTCTAGGAAACATTAAAAGCAAGGTTAGAGGAACCTCAATGTAACAAGCAAACCTGTCTAAACCCCCTGTTTGTGTTGTATGTATCTGTGTGCTTTGTCATACAAATCATCCATTTAATCTACTCTTTTACATAGAAAGCTTATCTTCAAATCCATTAAAAATAAATCAGTAATTTTTCTGTAAAAATGTGGTTAATATCAATAAAAGAATATGCATGAGGCAAAACAAACAAAAAAAAACTTCAGATTTGTATGACATGTAGAGATATATAGTTTTACACAATATCTGTGCAAACACACATTTATCATATACACCATTATATGAACATACACACAAAATAATACTTCCAAAGACCATCTGATATCAAAATCAATAGAAATAAAATGGCAGCATACAGAAATGTCTCAATACAAGGGGATTTAAAAAGCAGGTTTATGCATGTTTAGCGCAGTGCACCACTTGAACGCACGCATTTTTTGTAAAGTATGGCTGGAGAGGGTTAAAACCACAAACACGGAACAAAAATCAGGTAACTGAGAGAGAGAGACAGGGAGCTCTGGGGATAGGTGGACAAGAACGAATATTTCTAGGTACCAAGGCAGTGCCCTGATGGGACAGGGCAGGCTCGTGGTATGCGAGGTCTGGTTGAAGGGTTGTTTGCCGGGCCCAGTTACTGTGCAGAGCGCTGATGTGAGAGGACGGAACGCAGGTCGTTTCAGAAGGTGGAACAAACAGAAACATTGGCTGACTGGGTGGATGTCCGTCACTGACGTTGCTCCCTCCAACTGCTTTGTAATAAGAAGTTTGTGGAATGGATTGAGCAGCTGAACAGTCCAGAGGTTGGTACAACTGATGAGGGGGAGGTGAATGGAACTCACCAGCATCGGAGGAGGTCATTGAGTCACTTGAAGGTTCAGGACTGTGGTCTTTATGTCCATGGAGAAGCAAGCTACCTGGGGGAAGGGGCAGCTCTGGGCTTACATAGCTGTAGAGTTCTTCTGTGACAGGCTGCAATCGACTGCATATGCCTGGGTTACTGGCCGCTTCCTCCAAGTTAAGGTCCATGGAGCCACGGCGGGCTCTGTAAAGTCTGGACGCCAGCATGGCTGGGTCTGCTTGGAGTGTGTGCATATGGAATTCAAAGGCAGAGCAAGGCTCGGCAGTTTGGGCTAAGACAGGTGGTGCAGAATGAGGAAACAAGTGGGACTGGTAGCCTGACTCAGCAGCAGCCACTGTTGGCTGTGCCACAGGAGTGGAACTAGGCACACTCATGGGAGGCAGTTGAGGGATGGGACTATGGGTCAAGCGCATGTGGCTCTGGACATGAGGGTGCAGGTAAGTTGACCCAGGTTGTGGTGGTGCCTCATAAGCCAAGCTGGCAGCAGCGGCAGCCTGCATCTGCTGATGGAAACTGATGTGGCTTAACTGATGTGGTGTCATAGGGTAGCCGGCATAGGCCATTGCTTCAAGATGGTCCATTAATGCAGCCTGGTTCAGACTCAGCCTGCGGACTGCCTCCTCTTGCTCTGCCATCATATCTTTGTATCCATATGGAGAATCCGTCGGAGGCTGCAGATGCAGTGGCTCGGCCAATCTCTGAGTGGCTATTCCTTGCACCATGAACAAGGAGGGGTCAACGCCGGGTCCCATGGCTTCCATGCCGGAGAACGGGTGCAGACTACTGCCGTAGCTGCGGTGGTAGGCGGGCTGGAAGTGATGCGTGTGGGCCTCAAGGATGGAGGTACTCTTGCGCCGCTGCACGTTGAAAACTTTAGGCGGGCAAGACGGAGGGGGTGAGAAAGAGACAGGCCGCTCCGGGTTGGTAGGGAAAAACAGTGGGGGCTCGACCAGACCTGAGCCTCCTCCACTATACGGCTGACTCACTGACTGCGGCTGAAGTGACAATAACATACAGCATCTTTGTGAGGGATCAGAAAAACAGCTTTACAAATTCACAAAGCAAGAGAAAAAACAGAAAGAGAAAGGTATATAAAAAGATGTCAAGATAGAAAACAGCATATTATATTCATCCATGAGGCAAAGATGTCCCAGTGACAAAAGAATAAGTCAAGAGACACAAAACTGCTTAACAAAAAGATTATATAAACATAGACAGCAACAGATATTAAATTAAATACAGATGCTTCACAGGCTGCAGGGTAAAATAACCATTTCCTTTTGATTCCAGTTTTTTTATGTGCTTGCAATCTGTATTTAATGTGAACACAGGGTTCCAGCAGTGTGTGCCAGGGTAAGAGGTACACAGGTATCCAAAAGAGATTTCAACAAGCATCTACATGCTACTAAGCTGTGTTGATTCACTGTATGATTTTGGACACTATTTTGCTGTCTAAGACAAATTATGGAGTTCATAAAATATTTCTCGTAGGGCAAAATCAGCAGTCTTTCATCGCTAAGTGTGACATGTTCGCAGATGGCTGATTAACTGCGTTTGTGATTAATGATATCCTGTAGGTAAGGTCTGGCAGTGTCAGAAAATCTTGCGTCGCAGTCATACATGGTGTCTGCACCAACAAAGGCAAGATGAAATACAATACCAAGTTAACTTTGTCAGTTGAGACCACTGGGACCAAAGTCTTAGCTACTTTGTGCATAGTAATGTCACATAATGTGCCATAGCATACCCAATATCTCACTGGAATCACATTGTACAGGCTAAAAACATATTACACAACAGCACATTTATTTTGTTGCACAACAGCTAATTTGTAAAAATTGCATTACTCCTAACACACTGCCTTTTGCAAGCCTAAATCAAACACTCCTATAGAGCAGAGATCAACTAATCTGGGATGAGGAAGATTGAGAAACAGCTGCAGCATGGGGGACAGACAACAAAAATAGCTCTAACGTTAACATAGGGTGATGTAATTTGGAACTATGACTACTATGACAGTAGGCCTCCATTCAATGTACTCTGAATAGCATATTTTGATTAAAAGGAATGTTCCAGGTTCAATACAAGATAAGCTCAATCGAAAGCATTTGTGGCATAATGATACCACAAAAATGTATTTTGACTCGTCCCTCCAATTCTTTAAAAAAGCAAAGATCTGGGTTACAGTGAGGCACTTACAATAGAGGCGAATGGGGCCAATCTGCAAACGCTAAACTACTCACTGTTTCAAAAGTATAGCTACAAGACAAACAAAGTGTGTTAACATGACTTTAGTGTGATAAAATCATTTACTAACCTTTTTTGTGTAAAGTTAAATACAATTTTATATACATTGCCATGATGACGTAATTGTAAAAATTACAATTTAAACAATTTTCAGCTCAAATACAACATGAGTTTTGACAGAAGAATGAATGTACAGTAAGTGCTTTTATAAAATGATTGACTTCACATTTCTGCTTTTAAACACTCCAAAAATTGTCCCCCTTCACTTCCATTGTAAGTGCCTCACTGGAACCTCGATTTTAGCTTTTTTAAAGAAAAGGAGAAACGAGTCTAAATAGTTTTTGTGCTAATCAACATTATGCCACAAATGCTGTCGATTGCGCTTAACATGTATTGAACCCGGAAAATCTCTTCAATACAGCTGAACATGGACAATCAAGATGTGAAGATACAATTTCACCCATTATATTGCAGTTTTTCTTTTGTTATTAGGAGTGTAAATATTCACTCTTACAACAACTTGATTATGATCCTTAACTAAAATTTGAAATTTAGTTTAATGAAGTCACAATTTGGTTTATTTTCATTCAATTTGATTATTTGGTCCAAAACTCTGGAAGATTGCTTACCCTTTAAAATAATATTTTCTTCAAAGATACCCAGCTATACCCAAGCCTAGCTCAACAGGAAGCCCCTGGTTCACTGGGAGACACTAACATACAGGACTGGCAAAGATTGTTGGGAGGCTGGCACGGTGGCGGGGTGGGGAAAAGTGCAGGGGCTGGACACCCTCCAGCGCTTTGGACAGACATCTTGTAAAATTCTCCCCCATCTGGTCTCCCCAGTCGGGTGAGAGCTGGGCTGATGGGACCAGAGGAGGGGTGAAGGGTGGCTTTGGAGTGCATAATAGAGGAAAGGTGGTAGAAAAGAGCACAAATACAGACATGCTACAATTACAACGGCTGTGGAGAGGTGGAGGAGGCTGGATGCGAAAGATAGGAACCGACTATTAACCACAATGGAACACAAATACCACAAAAGCCAAATAAACAAAAGAAAATTATAATAAAACATATAATGTAAAAGAGCATATGAAAACACAGAAATCTACTATAAGCAATCTACAATGGATGTTGAGTGAGTGCAAACATTTACATAACTCCTGATCTACAAAGATTGTGACTCTGATTATGAGTCTGTTGTTGAGTCATGAGAATATTATGAGCCTGTTTGAATTGATGACTCAATAATGAGATTTCAAAAGTGAAAAATAGTTTACAGTGACTAACAGTTTCTCAGTAACAAAATATTTATGATATAATCGCATGTGATAAAAGGCCAAACCCCGATTCATAAATCATAAGTCATTTTATTTACAGATTGTGAGATTAAAGCACTGCTCATCTAACCTGATTCGAAACTTTTTAATTTCTGGAAAACGTATGTGGGCAAGAATGAATCTAATGCAATGACACCCAAAACAGTGTTCAGAAAGCTACAGCATTAACAGTTTACCCAGTAGATGTAACTGATTCAAATCAAGGTTAGCAAAGTCTATGAAAACATTACAGGACATCAGTCCTTTGAAATGTTTTATGATGATGAAGAACAGCATATGTACAAAATATGACCATAAAGATAAAAATAGCACATTAGGTATAAACACAAAACAAAAACAAACATAAAATAACAGTTATCAGTGCTGTGCAGGCTCCAGATTTGACTTGAGTGTCACCATTTCATACATCAATTCATTTCATGTCAAACAATTAAAGTGAGACAACGATATTTGTCAAATTTTATTTGTTTACTTTAGAAAAAAAAAACATCGAAAGAAGTTGCAACCAGGATAAAACTTGAAAAATTCATTTATAACCATTGACACCAAAGTTAGGTGTGTGTGTGTGTGTGTGTGTGTGTGTGTGTGTGTGTGTTTGTAAACCAGTGTATCTGGCTTTATGGAAAATGGATGCAAACTAATTAAAAAGGAATGAGTGAGAAGAGAAGAAAAACGTATGGTGCTGTAGTGTTCTTTAAAAAAAGATTCACAGCCCTGTGGTTTGAGTGCCCAGGCTGTATGGACAGGACATAACAGCCTTGGCATTAGAGAGAAACAGAAAGTGATGGAGGCCTGCCAGTCTGCACAGCATGATACACTGCTACATGGCACTGCCTTGAAAAACTGAGGAAAACATTTTTGGGAGGAAAAAACAAAACAGAACATGAAACTAACAAAAAGTAGCACAAAGTATATGTAAAAAATGCATAGAGGATGAAGAGTGCCAGCTCAAGTGCACATGGGAAGTGAGGATATACTTGGCCATCAAGAAAGAGAAATAGAGAACGAACTGAAGATCGCAGGCTGTTTTATAGTGTAGAGGTTTATGGTTTTGCTTTCCTTTGTCATGCATCATTCATTTAGTGTCATCAAACCGTCATCAAACTTCAGTTCCAAAGATAACACATGCAACCACAAAGATTTACATTTTAAAGTCATACATCAGTACGTCAATCATTCATGATTCAAACAAGGCTACACAAAGTCTTATGTCTTGTCTGGTGTCTACTTTAAGCAGGTTTGTGATGTGTTCCTACAATATGGAATCCATGAAAGGGGTGAAGGGCTTCTTGTAATGTGCGCAAGGCTTAAAGGGATATTTTACCCAAAAATGAAAATTCTCTCATCGTTTACCAGACATGTATAACTTGTTTTGCCTGTATCTTCTGCAGAACACAAATTATGATTTTTAGAAGAATATTTCAGCTCTGTAGGTCCATACAATGCAAGTGAATGGGTGCCAAAAATGTTGACGCTCTAAAAAGCACATAAATGCATCATAAAAGTAAACCACATGACTTCAGTGTTTTAATCCATCATTTCAGAAGTAATACGATAGGTGTGGGTGAGAAACAGATCAATATTGAAGTCTTTATTTTACTTTTTGTGCTAGAAATTCTTTCCCTGCCCAGTAGGGGGCATATGCATGAAGAATGTGAATCATCAAAAAAAAACAAGAAGAAGAATGTTAAAGTTAAAGTTGAGATTGAATGAGCAGGGAGCAGACATTTTAATAAAAATGACTTCAATATCGATCTGTTTTCCACCCACACCTATAATATCGCTTCTGAAGACGTTGATTTAACCACTGGTCTTATGAATTACTTTTATGCTGCCTTTATGTCCTTTTTGGACCTTTTGAGTTCTGGTTGCTATTCACTTGAATTATATGGACCAAAAGAGATGAGAAAATCTTCTAAAAATCTTCAGCAGATGAAAGAAAGTCATGCACATCTGGGTTGCCATAAGGGTGAGTAAATGATGAGATAATCTTCATTTTTGGGTGAACTATTCCTTTAAGTTATAATTGCAAGGACCATCTCCGTCAGTGGAAATCTACTTAGAGCTGAGTAGGCCTCATTTGCATCTAAAGGGAATATAAATCCCAGCTGCTTTCTGAACTTCAATAGCTCTAAGCTTCAATTAATGTTCTTAGAACATGTGTGCTGCACTGGTCATTGTTTTGGCTGGAAAATTGCTACTGCACAGTTGTAATTTATTCATAGTGAAATTGGTCAGTAGGCGGACAGCTGCAAAACACAGCCTTGCGGGAGCAAACTAAGAATGTAATCACTGCAACCTACAAGATTAAACCTGCAGCGATTGTCTCAGTGAGGTGGTGAAAGACTCTTGCCATTGCCATGATTTATTATTTTGAGACTTACCATGGGCTGCTGGGGATATGCGGTGTGTTGTTGGGGAGCCTGAGAGGTGGGAGGGTAGGCACCCTGTCCAGAAACCTGCTGCGGTTGTGACGTTGCGGGTGAGCTATAAGACATGTTGAGCTGGTTGAGGTGAGGTTCTGAGAACACAGAAGAACCCTGACCACTGTCAAAAGTCCCATCAGCTGCTGGGGAGAGAAACAACTCTCGAAATTAAGCAGGAATTGACAAATGAAAAGTTGATCCAGAAGGCTTTCAAATAAAATATATAATTCCACCTTGAGGGTACTGAAGCTGCTGGTCTGCCTCGTGGTCCTCAGATTCAGGTTGAACGAGGCCAGGTGTGAGGGGCTGGGATCCGCAATGACTCTGCACAGAACCTTGGGTTCCTGTAGAACCGGACACGTTTTTCAAAGACTCGCTGGACAGCTGCTTCTGTTCTTCCTCTTGCTTACGTTTCTCTTGCTCGGCTCGCACCTGCTGTCGTTGTTCACGCTTGCGGCAGATCAGGGCCACACGGTCCCTGATGGCCTTGGCCATGGTTTTGTGGTCGCCCTCGCAAACATAGCCCGACTCAACCTGTATTGTAACACAACATAGGTTATCATTACAAAAGACATGTCCAGCATTAACAAACAGCAATTCATAGAAAAAAACCTACCATTTCCTGAGCCACATCTTCTGGAACATCCCTGCTAAGGTCAAAGGAGAACTCAATGGCTTCGTTGTCTTTGTATTTGCCTTTTAGTTTCTTGACGTCTTCAATGCGCAACCACAACTTGATGGCGATCATTTCGCCATCATCTTCTTCAGCCAACTCCACTCGCACCCCAGTCTCCTCCTGGAAGAATGCATGGTTCAGAAGGTCCTTGATGGCGTATCTGTCAAGGAAAAAAAGATAAATTTGTATTACACGCAAATAAGGCTAGATATGTTAAATAAGAACAACCGATAAGTTTAATTAACTCATTTAAATGCACACGGTTGACAAACATTGGGGTTGGCCAAGATTGAAATTACCAGAGTAATCCAAAAGTCAATGAATGAGGTGTATTCAGTATGGATTAAGAAGCTAAGCAACCATTCAAAATATTGTGGACCGGAGGCCTTTTATTTAATTGTCTCATGATCAATTTGATGGGTTTCTAAGCCCAGATCTCTCCAGTTTGTCCTCATAAGGTGCTGCTGATACAGTTCTACTCAGCAGTCATTGAGTCTGTCCTCTGTACTACAATAACTGTCTGGTTTGGTTCAGCTACGAAATCGGACATCAGAAGACTACAAAGGACAGTTCGGACTGCTGAGCTGGTTATTGGTTGCCCCCTGCCATTCCTACAAGAACTGTAAACTTCCAGATTGGGGAAAGGGGCTGGAAAAATCACTCTGGACCCCACTCACTCAGCCCATTACCTTTTAGAACTGTTGCCTTCTGGCAGGCACTACAGAGCTCTGAGCACCAGAACCGTCAGGCACAGGAACAGTTTTTTTCCCTCAGGCTATCCATCTCATGAACAGTTAAAACTCACAGACAGTCAGCATAAAAGTCATCGATATGACTCCAGTGGTTAAATTAATGTATTCTAAAATGATACAATCACATTTGGTGCGAAAAAAGAAAAATATTTAAGTTTTTGTTGGTTGAGTGGCATTATAGCTCCGTTTCAGTGAAAGGCTGGTTGCTGGAATTGTTCCAAAAGAGCATGTGGGAAAGAGCATATCGGCAGCTACTGTGCACATTTCACATGAAGGACCATGCACCCAGAGCCTCCAATATACCGTAACATCAGCACAAGTTCTGCATATCAGTCATCAGGCACATGCCACACACCTCAGAGAACTGATGTATGACTAGATGAGTTCCATTAATACTATGTGGGTGTGTGGGCAGTGTATGTAATAGGCACATTACCTTTCATCTTTGTATTGACGAATACATCCCTCTATGATCTCTTTCACCTCTGGAATGGCTACCTTGTCGAAACTGCCAGGTTTAACTCCCTGCAGGTTAAAAACATAAAAGAGCATTAGACCACCAAGTTTTTCTTTCCTTGAAAAAAACTGCTTTGGAGCGCCACTGGGATTCAATAAAAAAAACATATTGTGCTTGATGTAGTATTTAAGCGGTATATTTGTGTTATAGTTATAGTAATAGTTATTACTGCATGTCTATGGCAGTAAAAGACATAGACTAGATTTGAAGATTTTCTGAAGAAAACATTCCTATGCGGTAGTTAAGGTGTTTTGAATGATTGTTAGTGCATTGCTAAGTGGTTGCTAGGATGTTTTGGATGGTTGCTAAAAAAGCCTGACATAGAATCTCTTTATAGATTAAGTCAATTCATTGATGTCCACACAGTAACAGCAAGCAGCCAGCCAGCACTTTGGTGTATTACAATATAAAAGGCTTGTTTCACCCTTAAACATTATTAAAATTCACACTTAATTCCGTTACCACTATAGGTCAAAAGTTATTCACCTCAGGGTCAATTGATTCACTTCAACAGACTTAATTATATTAACTCTCACGGTTTCAATATAAATTAGCTTTCAGAATGGATTTATAGCAATCTAACACCTAATCTTATAAGTGTCCAACAGATTAATAATTGAAAAACAACACACAAAACAACACAGTGACTTAACACAACTCCACCATGTAACAAAACCAATATTCTACAAATCCAGCTAACTAAACAAACTAGATTCAAAATTAGATTCAATAAACAAAACATTTTTGAAATAGAAAATTACCTTTTCAAAATAATTTAGCATCAAAAAGTTTTACATAGAGTTAGCCTGTCAAAACAACCATCAAAAAGTGTAAGAAACTTACAAGTCAAGTCCTGGAACACAGTGTTGCCTTATGGGGTGGTCTGCTTGAACCATTTACCAAAATCCCACTGTCTCAACATTGCCTTCTTATACAAGTCTGTAACCCCCCCCCCCCCCCCCCCCCCCCCTCAAATTCCAGTGCCAAAAAAAGTTAAAGATGATGGAGCATATAATAGAATTAAGTCAGAAAGGCAAAGTATTCCAATAAAAAGGTGATTTAAAAAGCTTGTTACGGATGCTTGGAGTGAATGGGTCCCTTAAAGCCAGATACATGCTGTTCCCTGCTCTCTTACCAGTTAACAAAGGAAGAAAATTAGAAGCAATTATTTAGTATTTTAACAAAGCAGAGAGAGGAGGGCTCTTGGAACAGCTGGGGATGTACATAAAAAAAAAGGGAACAAAAACAATCGTGAACTTCATTCTCTGTCCATCTCCATAAGCAACAAAGTGTTACAATACATATGCATACTGAAGAAATGTATTGCTATTACTGCTCATGCTAAGACATTCAGAGTGATATTTAAACATGTCAAGAGTCAAAAGAGCCATTCTAGATTCCTAGATATGGCTTGGGTTGTTCAATGGGAAGACTATGGGATTTCACCTGTTTTATCATCCAGCAGGTGAAAAATTTAAGAAATATGGCTTCATGCCATAAAATAGCAATAACAAAACTTCACAGCAAAAGCAGCAGCGCAATCACTGAAAGTACTTGCATAGTGAAATAAATCTGACGTCATACTTGACGACAAACCAATTATCCAATAAATAAATGGGAACACTTTGTCAAACGGCAATGCTTTTCACCTTTGGATTACTGGATTACTAAAGCCTGTTGGCTTTAATTTAATCACCACAACAAAGAAAGGGAACATCTGCATTGTGGTGAGCTTGCCAAAATACCTGCACACCAGTGTGGCTTCAATTTCATAGACACTTTGGTAGAACAGTCAAGCCAAAACCACTTCATGCTGCTTTGAGATAAGAGACTGCTATTGCTTCGATAGAGAGAACAAATCTGGACGTTTCATCATATTGAAAGCTCTAATTACACAGAGGACTCACAGAGGCCGAAATGGAAAAAGTCACACATCTGTCTGTGTGGGTAACCCTGGTACACAGAGTTTAAAATGTTTTCTGATTGCGTAAAGCTTAAATTGCTTCTCTCTACGAACTGATGTGCCTGTGCGATTGAATTTCAAGAGATTAAAAAGCCTTCAGGCAGGGTGTGCGGCAATTTTCCTGACAGGCAGATGGAGCCTGAGAGGCGATACCCGGGACATGCCCTGTACTTTAAGCCAGCAGGTGGAAATGGATAACCAATATGGTCACCACCATTCTCAGGAGTGCTGACAAATAGAAACAGGCACTCTATGCTGTACCACTATTTTGACTTAAATCTATACTCACTATTTTCACTCCAGAATCTCCCAGTCTGACTTTCTTCTTTTCTATGCTACGTTACACCACAGAGAAGCTGTTAGTAAAGCAGATTGAGACCACATCCATTTTCACGTGAAAAACGTCATCATTTTCTAAAGTATGCAGTAAAAGAGAGAGTTTTCGGAAGTCTTCATTTTTGGTAGATCAAAACAACATTCTATAGTGGATTATAGGTGTAAATGTAGGAAAAACAATGTGTTTTCAAATTAAAATGCATTTGTGATGACATGGCTTGAAGATATCTCTTCAGCAGATATATATATATATATATATATATATATATATATATATATATATATATATATATATATATATATATATATATATATATATATATATATATATATATATGAAAATTTATGGAAAGATGCATTTTCGAATATTCTGTCAGAGGAATGATTTGTGCCATGCACCACAGTATGACACATATTGGGCTTAATTCATGCAACATGAGTGGGAGAAATATCTGTGTAAACCGTTCGTAAAACTGTTCTTACATAAATTGTCTCATTCAATTTTGTGTCAAATTAAACATGGTGTCTACTCTGATTAAAGTCTTTTGACAACTTTTTGTGTGGGAGGATTTTTGGTAAAAGACTGGGTTGGTGAGAGAGGCAAAAGTTATACCCTGAGGTAAGGCAGCCGGTAGGAAATATCAAATATATTAGTGCAAAGATTCACCACCTTGGAGAAAACAACAATGGAATGTCAAAGGTACTCATGTAATCTAAGCAGCTCTAAACTGGTAATACACAGCGAGAATATTTTAATCTTTAAAGATAGAGACCATGAGTCACCATCAGGGATCCATACTGCTCCCTACTGATGAGCCCTTCACTGGCTTCCCAAAATTATTTGCCACTTGTATTCACCCTCTACTTATCATATAGTATTTTCAAACTCCAGCATTATCAGATCACCCAATTAACCTGAACAAGAATAAAAACACATGACTCCTTCCCCCCACCTCAACAAATAATGCCAAAGGCCATGAATGAAGGGTAAGATTGATTACATTTTTAAAGTGGAACAACAGAACTGGCCTTTTCCACACTTCTAAAAATGGTCTCAGACTCATATATACCCTCATGGTCATGTACCTCAATTGTTCTTTGACCAAAGAATTGTCCGTCTATAAATGACCTTTAATTACGATTACATCACAATGGCTAAAAAAAAGACATGTAACATTTAAATCCAGGTGAACGGGAAAAAGATTAATTGTGGAATATTTAGAGTTCAAACAAGCTTAAAATCTGTCAAATTGAACTTAAACATCCGCATTAAAGCAGGAGCGAGCAATTGTTTGAGCAAAGAAACTATCTTGGAACAGTAAACATATGACAAACCACAAGCTGATAACAGCATTAAAGCTGATTTAATCAAATATTTTTAACATTATTGGATGCATCGGGAATAGGGTTCTAATAAAATATTCATGTACATTTACAGTATAAAGAAGGAGGGAGGGATGGATGGATGGCTGGCTAGATAGATAGACACAGATGTATAGTATAGTATATACAGTGAATGTGTTTCGCTACTAACACATGAAAACAATGAAGAAACATGGAGTGTGGCTCATCAAGTTACAATATAAAGGCTGTTTTAAGTCTTTTTTTTTTCCTACCCTTTTCGCCCCAATTTGGAATGCATAATTCCCAATCTCTAAATCCTCATGGTGGCGTAGTGACTCAATCCAGGTGGCGGAGGACGAATCTCAGATGCCTTAGTGAGAGCGTTACCATAGAGATCTAGCACGTGTGGAAGCTTTACGCTATTCTCCACGACATTCAAGCACAACTAACCACGTGCCCCACCAAGAGCGAGAACCACATTATGGTGACCACGAAGAGGTTAACCCAACGTGACTCTACCCACCCTAGCAACAAGGCCAATTAGTTGCTTAGGAAGCCCGACTGGAGTCACTCAGCACTCCATGGATTATAACTTGCGACTTCAGGAGTGGTAGTCGGCATCTTTACTTGCTGATCAACCCAGGCCCCAGAGTCTTTATATATATATAATGAAAAAGCATTTTTGGGCTAATAAGACTATTAATAATTTGTAATGAATAATCTTATCTTTTGGTTTTCCTCCAAGTTCAAAGAGAAAAAGAGAAAATAATTAAATGAGCCATCCTATAACTGACATGAAAAGCAACAAACCACAACATGCCTGTTGCATTTTTTTGTCGTTATTGGTAGACGGAACAATTGTTGTGTTGTGTAATAAGGATTAAACTGAAAACTAATACTGAAACATGAAAAATATTGAACAAAAAAATAAAACTAGTGAAATTTTCCAAACTGTGATAAATCTGAAGGGTACTCACACTGGTGACTCGACGATAGATTTGAGCGGGGTTCTGACACTCAGAGTACGGGTACTCAGAGGTAGCCATCTCTAGCATGCACATTCCGAAGGCGTACACATCCACGGACTCGTCGTACTTTTCCTCGTACATCTCAGGTGCCATGAACTCTGGGGTACCTTAAATCAAAAGAACCATTCAGAACTCTCAGTTCCTGAGATCTCTACTCACCCCAGCAGGGCCGGGGAGAGGAAGGGAGAGAAGAGGAGAACTGCTATGTTGCTCCATAACTGCCCTGAGAGGAGAGAAAGAGGGGGAGCAAAAGATATGGAGAAAAGGAAAAAAATAAAAATAAAAAATAAAAAAACAGAGGAAGGGGAAAGACTGGTCTCAGTTATTTAGCAGTGAAATAATCCACAGTTTTTCTCTGCAAGGCCCTTAGATTTTATATTTAGATGGGTCAGACTAGTGCACAAAGCAGCCAGACATGGCTGGAATTTCAATGAAGTGACTGCAAACAGTGGGTAGTTTTAAGGCAGACTCACGTATATTGGTGCAGTGAAGGTTACTTTTAAAAGCTGATGTGCTTTTCAAAACCATGTTTAACTTTACAACACGTTAAATGCGAACTGGACAGCGGTGGGCGACTAGCTATGGAACTTGATCTATGTCAACAGCACAGTTATGGAAAACACATAACCAACTCACCTTTCTACAAGCCTGTTATAAGAGAAGGTTAAGCAGGTTACAGCACAGAGCAAGCCCATAGCTAGTAAGCAATTGCTCATGTTGTGCACTAGCTTGTGTAAAAAAGGCCTTGCACAGAAAAACATGCTAAAAAAAGATTCATATATGAAATATTTCCTTTTTGGGGTAGGTTGCTTATTGACTTACCACTTATTCGAGAGCCTTTTTTTTTTTTTAGCATACTTACTGTCTGAACTGCAGGACATTAAATAATCCATACAGTGGAGTGAGACCAGCTGAGATTAAAGCCCTACAGTTTAAGGGAAACAATTCTCAAAAACCGGAAACAATTAAAACAAAAAAATGGACATTTTAATTTTGAGGAAACAGAGAAAAGGGATCCAGAAAGCAATTGATCACAATAGCTAAACCATCTGAAAAGAGGGGAAACAAAAAAATCTGATGAGGTGATCAGGAATACCTTAGGGGAAATGTGTTAGACATTATTGACAGCAAGAGAATTTCAAAGCTTTTAATAAAAACAGATCACAGGTTCCAAGACAAAGTGTAATTCCATTAATGCTGCATGTGCAAAATCCTCCCGTAGTTGACTCACTAACAAAGCGTTATCCAATGTGGGGCTTCATTGGTATTCTTAAAGCCCTAAAATACACTTAGGTTTATGGAAACTTAAAGTGTTTTCACCTGTTGCATTTATGTGCCAATTAGTTGTTAGCTGCTCTGATTACTGGTTTCAGGTGGGAAACAGCAGGATCTAAAGGTGTTCCCCAAGTTTATAAGAAGTTCTCTGGTTTTCCCCAGTCTCCACCCTAAATTAAATCTTGTCTGCCTTGAAATCTGTGGTCTAAGTTGAACTGTGTAGTTTAGACTCACAGCTAAAGCATGCCTTAAATATCTGAGCATGACTGATTGTGAGGTACATTTCCCAAGCCCCACCTTCCCAATTTCACCTGAAAAATGCACCATCAAAAAGACAAGCAGTGACAAGAAACATATTTTTGATTGTAAACACTATGGTGAATTGATTGGAAGGTGGGGAAATAAAAAAAAGAGTGAGTTGGGTCGTACCTATGACACTTTTAGCGAATGAGGAACGCTTGAGGGTGGCCAAGCCGAGATCACCGATCTTAACAGAGCCGGTGGGACCAGTGATGAAGATGTTGTCGCACTTAAGGTCCCGGTGGATGATGGGAGGGCTTCTGGTGTGCAAGAAATGCAGGCCTTTCAGGATCTGACGGCACCAACTCCGTAACACCTTTATCTTCATTACCTTGAACCGCTTCAGATACCTGAGCGCAAAGAGATTAGTAAAGATTAGACTGCGCCGTTAAGACAGCAACATTGAGGACTTAGCGCCATTTTTCTTCATTAACTGAGCAACTTTGTAATTCAATCAATCAACCTTGATTGTTTATTCAAGGCCTTGATGGAGTAACAACAAACAGTTGTAACAATGGGAGAGGAAAGAGGTGTCTATGGTTTGGCTTAGAGGTGATGGATGATCTCAACCATTTTTGGATAGATTGCCTGAAACCAGAGAGTGAATTTATGAGCACAAAAACAACGGAATGAGGTGTCAGTTCTGTCCACATCCGAATCATGGCAAATTACTATAAATGATTACATGATGATGGGTCTGAGGCAGTAACCAAAACTTTGGTTGTGTAAAGCAATTTTTTGTTACAAAGAATAGTTGCGCTCTCTTATAACAGATAAAGCAAGCTTCGGGTAAGTGAGAGTTCAACAGCATGTGATGAGGGTGGTATACCCCAGCACTTTCATTAGATTAGCTTGCCCTAATCAAATCTTTTGGAGCAAAGCCACAGCCAGGCTTTAGCCTTGTAATCCTCATTACAACAATCTACTCAGTTGAGGCACCAAGACAGGGGTAGCTGGGTAACCATTATATCATAACGCCCTAAGTGAGATGGAAGATGTACACAAGATCCCATGGAAATCAAAAACATGAACTCATACAGTATACAACTCATGGCAAAGAAGAAAAATTGACTCATTTTAAATGGGATGTGACTTCTACTTCAGTCTGGTGGAATTTGTCAGCTCCTCTCAGCCACCTAACTTGTTTGACTTGAGGAGAATCAAATAAGACAGTGCTATCCTGAAGAAACAATGGTTTACAGAGAGGGTCACCATCTGGATGACCATAGGATGTGACTGGCATTCACTTAGAAGTTGAATTTGAGTTTCCTGTATTTCTACCATTTCTAAAAAATAAAAAAAAAATCTTAACAGATAACAGAAGTGGTTGAATAATCTTGGTTCATCAAGAAAAACATCCTTAGGCTTGGGCTGGGTTCTGCAAATGAATGGTATCTCGGCTGTGCAACAGAGATATAGTCTTGCGTTTTTTTGTGTAAACAGATTAGCTGTGTAGTTTGTTAAAAAACAGCTACGAGTCTCACTTCGCCCAACAGGTGGAGATGGGTGGTGGTACAGGGCGGCTTTGATGGAGTGTGGCAGCTGATTGACAGGTGGGAACAAAGCCAAGGGTAAGTCCCAGGGCGATACGCGAGAGTGCAACAAAGCCTGATTTTAAAACTTTCTCATCACTCAACACACCTCACAGTTCCAAGAGGGCCCCAACAGCCTGTTCTTTAGCTATACCAACAACTCTCTCTACAATTTTCAGAACATAAAACACTTCATTTAAAATAGTCAGCCTCAATAAGAGTCTTTGAATGGAAACAAAATACGTAAGCAAATACACAAAAATTACAGCAAATCTAACTTTTCTGTTGTTTAACCATTAGAATAACTGAAAACACCTGCAACACTTTTATATGATATTTATTGTTTATTATTGCATGGTAAAGAAAACAATGATTAGGCAAGTCCTGGCTCAGTCTCTGAGATGCTGCATTTCTACTCTTAAACTGTTTATCTTCGTGGTGGAGGACCATTCATGCAAAACACCACACATTGCTTGCATGCCAGTGGCTGATGAACACAAAGCAAATCTGACAAAGCCACCGTTTCTCATTCTTCCTTTTCTTACTCATCTCCCCATGTTTCCTTCTCTTACTCTCTCTTCTGGCTGTTACGGTGGTGTTACTGTTGTTGTGAGCTTTGTGACAGAAAATTATTTGTGCGTGACTGAGGCTCTGAGGATGACAAATCTTGATGAGGGCTCATGCTTATAGCATGTGTGCCCCGGGCGACTTCAACAAACGCATGACCACAAATGATAACAATAAAAAATTCATAAAATTTTCCCATCTTAAAGGCCCAACCCAGATTTGTTCAGTAAAAATAATTTTAACCAGCAATATAACTTTGATAATATAACTTGATAAAATCAATTATTTTTTTGCAGAAAATTCAATTTCACTCGCAGAAATGTCCCACTGCAAAAATGCATTGTGAGAGCAGATGTTGCCTAAACTCTCCATATTGTCAGTATGTTTGTCTATGTGGGTGTGAGTGTGTTAGAACCCACACATCCACAGGAGGGGGCAACTGTTCCAGTGAGTGTTCTCACTGCAGTTCCAGCATCTGGTCAGGGGGTAGGACTCATTCTGCATGTCTCACATGAAGGTGACATGCCACTCTTCCCCTGTGATCACTCTAGTAACAGTTCTAAATCAATCGTTCTATTGTGATTGTGTTTTGTAACAGATAATCACAGCCGCTGTGGATGGTCTGCTGATGGTTAATGGATATTGTGAAAAGCATGTTTGAAAGTAAGTAATTACAAGCAAGCACCTCAACCAAATTTTTACATACAGAGTATAAGTACTTAATTTTTATTGCACAATACTTAATTATGTAAAAATAGTGACAAGAACACCGTAATGTAAAGTGTGACCAAATCTCATTACACATGGTACTAGGCTTTCGATAATATGATACAAGACTGGTGTGAATGCTCTTTACTCACGTTTTTAGGGTACCTGACGTCATGAGTTCCGTCACCAGCACGATGCACTTGCGTCCTTTGGACGGCGACTCCCATGAGTCATAGAAGCGCACAATGTTTGGATGCTGCAGCCCTTTCAACATGCCTGCCTCCTCTTTAAACCGCTGACGTTCTGATTTAGACAACTTTCGGTCCTGTGAGGACAAGAGAAAAAATGCAAAGACTTTTAGTCACTTACATAATTAATATGAATAGAATTGGATGGAATCCATATTTCAAGCAATTTATTGGATTTTAATAGGTTCAGGACTGATTACACTGAGCAGTTAGTGTGGCATTAGTATTAAAGATGTGCTTTAAATTTGCTCTAATGACTTCATGTAAACCACAGTGGCTCAGGGGGCAAGTGGAAGGGGTCCACTCAACTTTAAAAATGTAATGCAATGCCAGATTCCTGCTGGACCTTCCAAAAGAGTCCCCATAGACAAAGCTTACATAAAGCAAAGAAGGCAAAGACTTATCAACTTGAAAAGAGAGAGGTCCACTTATCCTGCTCTTAATCCCAGTAAAGACCACACACACACACACACACACACACACACACAATGCACTTAGAGTATCTCACAAAAGTGAGTACACCCCTCACATTTTTGTAAATATTTGATTATATCTTTTCATGTGACAACACCTGAAGAAATGACACTTTGCTACAATGTAAAGTAGTGAGTGTACAGCTTGTATAACAGAGTAAATTTGCTGTCTCCTCAAAATAACTCAACACACAGCCATTAATATCTAAACCTCTGGCAACAAAAGTAAGTACACCCTTTTCAATTCTGAAAAGGTCCTTTTTAAATTGCTGACAAATTAAGTGTTGCGTTTTCAATGTGTGTCTTTTTTATATGTTTCTTTTGTAACTCCTTTAAAATTAAACAAAAAACAGCAGATGTTCCTGATGATTCTCCTGAGTCAAAATACAATGTGACACGATAGCCAATAAGTGGATACGATGCATGGATTTTAAAATAGTCTTGGAGAAAATGCAACGCTTCCTCAGATATCTTATATTTCATGCTGGGGGACGGTCTTGGCTACAAAGGGAACCTATCACAGCTGTTGTGGTCTGAGATGACATGACATATCATTATATTTTTGAAGAGGTGCACATCAGTCTACAGCGTAAGCTACACCGTAACAGCAGTAGCTACGCGTTGCCTATGGCGTAGGTTTGACGAGGAATTATAAATCGGCCTTAAGATAACAAAACAGCAAAATCTCAGTGCAACAGCAATTCAACATGACCAGTCATGGAAAACAACAGTACATCATCTCCCCCAACTGTCTAACCTACACCAAAAAAACCTCTGATATTTTATCAAAGGAGCTTGACCTGTCCAATCAAAATGTTTCAGAACAGCAGTAGTTTTGGGGTTGAATGCACCCCCCCGTGCATGACAGTATTCAATGTTATGCGAGTCATGGCGTATACGTTATGCCATACTTCTTTTCCGGTCAGGCGAGTATTTATCAGCAGTTTAAACAGTATGCACAAACCTGATCGTTAAACACTATTATGACTGCCCCAGCAACTGACGTTGCAGTTTAAATTCATCTGACACTTTTTGGAAAGATAAAAAGTGGCCTACTTTTATACAGCCCCTGGCCTAAATCATATGCATTTTGTGACTGCTAATTCCATTCTGTGAAATATCTGGTAGCAAAATGCATTCTGCATTAGTGTTGTCAAAAATACTGGTACTCCGGTACCAAGTCGGTACTTAAACAAAAATGTTTTTACGATACCAGAATTTCTGAAGGTACAGGAGTACAGAGTACCGGGTCTACCTGGTTCCCAATCAGAGTCGGGAACTTTCAAACGCTCACAACAAGCAAAAGATGACGACAAGCAAAGTAGCTGCTGCTGCGGAGGCTCAACTGTATCTTGTCGAAAAGAAAAATGGAAAAAGCCAGGTTTTGAGGCTGATGAAAAGGGAAACATCATAGATCAGCAAAAACCTTTTTGTAAACGCTGCTTTCACAATTTTCTGACTAAAGTTAATAAAGCACCTGAAAGACAGACACCCGAATTTATTCAAGCAAATACAGCAGATGAGTTTAAAATCATTTTATCATTTGCATTAGGGTTGAAACGATTAGTCGACATTATCGACAACGTCGAAAATAAAAAATTGTAGAGAAAAATGTTCGTTGTCGAATAGTCGTTTGATCTCATTTAACGTAACATGAAATCACATTAAACTGTAACGATGAAGCGCGAGAGCAGCACTGCAGTTCACGCCTGACGGAGGAAGAATTACACAGATCAGTCCAGATGCACTCTAAACTTTCACAGCTTTATCTTATGTAGATCCCAAAATATTAGGGAATTATAAAAAAATAAATCTTGTTGTGGAACAAGCGGAGCCGGAGCTCTTTAAAGGAAACATCCCGGTGTTACATCTTAAATGCAGTTATATTTAATGCGTTATAACTTTATTAAAGTTCAAATAATACAGAAGCAGCTTATGTAATAACTATAAACTCAGAAACTGGCATTTATCTGTGTGGTCAGCACCTCTTCTATGAGTTGTGCAAATGTCCCGATCTAAAGGGGAGAGATTGAAACTGCACACGGCTGAGGGACGCTCATCCCTCGAGCGCGCACGCTTAATGCAGCTAGATTAGAACGCGATGACTCATAACTTATTTAATCATAATATATGTCACTGTGCATTTCTTATCGTGAAGAAAATATGCAGCTTTATTAATGTGAGAGCACTTTGCGCATTAGTTTGGAAATTGTTTTTTATTCATTCTATTGTATGCTTGTTTTAGTTTTTTTTAGTACTTGGTAAAAACTTAAAAGTAAAAGATGCAAAAGTTGAAGCAAATCTTATATAAGTGTTCAAAAATACTTAAAGCATACATTGTACAGTTTTGTTATAATTCAAAAATAATATATTTAACTTGAAGTGTTGCTCAATGGTATATTTTTGTTCTTAGTTCTGCTTCTAATGTTTTGTTAACTTTATTAATTAAAGAGTGTTGTTCAGTAACCTGTTTTTGTGTTTTGCTTTGGTACCGAAAATGGTATCGAGTACCATGAAATTTCACTGGTATTGGTACCGACTACTGAAATTTTGGTACCGTGACAACACTATTGTGCATGATGTAAAAAAAAAAAAAAAAAACAATTCGGTGCATGTGAACATCTATAGATTCACCGACTATCAGCAGCCAGTCTACTAGGTATCAGTTTCACTGTCTGGTCATTGATGTGCTGCTTTTCTAGAATGCTGACAGCAGCATTCTATCGCCACATTAATGCAGACACAGTCATTCATTTCCAAAATGCACCAACAACTGTACTAGCAAATGGCATCTGCAACCCATTAAGTACCACTAATCCCAAAGGACAGTAGAGAGAGAGAGAGAGAGAGAGAGAGAGAGAGAGAGAGAGAGAGAGAGAGAGAGAGATGGAGATTCATTGGGAGAAAAGAGTGTAAACACTATTGACTGGTCTAAGTGCAATGGGAGTAGAAAGGAAGCATGAAAGGGAAGGTAAATCAACTTGTGAAAAACATGGTCGAACTTGGAAGTATACCTCAGGTTACAGCAGAGAGTAAAAGGCACTCAAAATTTAAGGAATATTCCAGGATCACTACAAGATAGGCTCAATCGACCGCATTTGTGGCAAAATGTTGATTACTACAAAAAACAAAATCACTTACGATCGAAGTAAATGGGGCCAATCTGTAATTGCTCCAAAATTTGCTTTTTTAAAAGTATAGCTAAAAGACATAAACAATATGTATGTTAACATGATTGTAGCGTAATAAAATTACTAATAAGCCTTTTTCTGTTTAAAGTTATATTACATTTTACAACTTTCTTACCATGATGACGTAACACCATAAACCTTAAAATGACACAAAAACCAACTTCAGATAAGCGGTTGAAGATGGATGGATGAATTTATAAAATTACATGCTTCACATTTCTGCCTTTAAACCCTCTAAACATTTTCTCATTCACTTCCATTGTACGTTTTTTTTTTTTTTTTTTTTTTTTGAGAAAAGGAGGGAGTCGACAAAATCATTTTTTGGTGGTTATCAACATTCTGCCACATCAGGGCTCAAATTTTTTTTTGATTCTGTTACAAATCGTGATTCTTGAGCCAAGCGCTTTAAAATTTAAAAATAGATTTTATTTATGTTATCTTAATGCTACAATGATTAACAGATAAATATAGGAATGTTTGTGCAGAGTTCCACACTAAAAGGTTTTCTCTCTTAGAAGTTTTGTCTCTTTAATTCTTTACTTTTGTCCGACGCGTGCTTGTGGACACACACCTGAAGTTAATTTGCGCTCTGGTGGAACACACGCAAACGGGGAGTTCAAGTTTTTTTTTTTTTTTTTTTTTTTTTTTTTTTACACTTTATGTATGTTGCAAAATTATAATTATGATAATATTAATAGTCTATGGTAATATATGTTGTATTTTATATTCTAAAATAACAAAATTAGTTTGATAAGTTAAAATTATATATTATAATGTTGTAGATTTTGTTTGTTGAATACAAATGTTTCCTTTGCACTAAATAGTACATTGGCTTATTTTTAAAAGCGTGCTATGTTACTCCTTTTACACTGAAATGGACAATTAATAAAATTAAAATCGTGACATATCCTAGTGTGATTTATTAAACCTTTATTATTTTTATTAAACCTGCTGAATGCTGCAATCTAGAGTGGA
Organism: Moxostoma hubbsi; assembly: GCA_032164185.1. Classification (NCBI taxonomy): domain Eukaryota; kingdom Metazoa; phylum Chordata; class Actinopteri; order Cypriniformes; family Catostomidae; genus Moxostoma; species Moxostoma hubbsi. The sequence continues at coordinate 6,364,793 of JAVLUX010000043.1, forward strand.
TGAGCCGTGTACTGTATAAATCCTTCCACTCATACACTGGAAGCTCCACAGACATTGAGAATCATTCACGTTGTATCTGATGAGAAAGCAGGGCACCAATCCACTTTAAAGCGTGCATTACAAGTAGACTATATATTTACATAATTAAATCACATTATTTGTGCTTTTATTTCAACTAATCTTTATTTATATAGCATTTAAAAACAAAAGAGCTTCACAGTAAAATAATTTTAATCATACCATTTAAAAATGAGCATATACACAAACACCAGTAGCCTAATCTAAAATACAAATACTCCAAAACTTTGTCAGACTCAAAGGCCAGTGTAAAGAGATGAGATTTCATCACACTGGGCTGTCTCGAACTGTTTATCCGGAAAAGTGAAGCTTCCAGCAAAAAAATACACATCATAATACAAGCACGATTCATAATAAAAGCTAGATGCCTGAAATGGAAGACATTGTGACAGAAATATATTACAACTGTGTAATAAAATGTAGCAGTAGTAACAATAATAATAATAATAATAATAATAATAATAATAATAATAATTAAGCAATATATCACAAGCAAGACTGCAATTAAATAAAAGTTTGGCCAAAAAATGCATTGACCTATTGAAAAGAATTAATTAATTAGGCACCATTTTGATGATGAAATTAAATTTAAATTTAAAACATGGAGTTCTGGAAAATTAAAATTATTATTAAATTATTAAAAATAACTAAACTGGTGTGTTCAATACCACATTATCATATTAGCATATTTTTGCTGTGGTATCAAAATTGGTATTGAGAACCGTGAAACTGCACTGGTATGGTACCGACTAATGAAATTTTGGTACTGTGACAACACTAGCCTACATTAGTAACTAAGTTTCAAACTCTTTCAAAATCCTAGAAATCTTTCAAACTTTTGAAGGGTAGTACGTGGGTGTAAAAAAAAAAGTGCAAATATGAACCCCCCCTTCCCAACCCCCTTATCTACTTGCTAACTTGCAGGCAAACATGTCAGCTTTTATCTCTAGCTCTGCTTAGCCAGTCATGTGACCTTGTGCATAGACAGTTCAGTGAACAATCAGCTGTTTACCCTTGCCTGTCGCACACACACAAAAAAATACTGGGTCTATACTTCTGCCCTGGCATGAGATAAACACGGCTGCATGCCCCCAGTCTGTAAACAACACAGAAAATACTGCAGTAACCAGATTCAGCAATGAACCTTTCTAGAAAACTAGCCCCTGCTTTTTTTTCCCCCGAGAAAATAAACCTCATGCTAATACAATAATAATCATGGGCACCATCCCAACTCTAAATTCCGGTAATCAAATTAACACAGAGCTTCTGTTTTTCTCAAAGGCTGAGCCTTTTTTTCAGCAGTGCATTTCCACTGAGGTTTCGTTCTAAAGAGTGCTGGCACAGATAGTGTTTGGACCCCCAAGCAGCATCTAGCAAAGTGAATAGCTTTTGTTACCAGTGTCAATTCATACAGAAGTCTATCAGCTCATGGCATTTCAAAAGTCGTGTGGGTAGGGTGCACACATAATAACAGACAGCCTCAAATACCTAAGTCCCTAGATGTGGTGGGAATTGCAATAAAGCAGTGGCCACATTACTGACAAAACGAACAATAAAAACAAAACACATTTCATTTTGATCACTGGATCAAATCTGCAGAGCAGTTTGAGACAGAGTCAGCTGGGAGTCACCTCTGAATAACAGCACATTTGAATAAACCCCCGAGATTTGAATTTGAATAAAAAGGCAAATAAAACAGATTGGCATGACTCATGCTAGCGGGGTTCCACAGCATTCTCACAGGCAATGCCAGTGGGGAATGAAGCAAATGGCAGATCAAAGCTCCAAAAGATAAGAGAGCTGGCTTCAGCACAGGTGCACACGCACCTCAACAATTAGGAGATAAAAGGTGCTGCCTGAATTTTGAAACAATTAACACGTGTGCAACAGGCCAGGCAATAGTTGTGTTCACTGTCCGATAGATCAGTAGCCTATGTCTTTACAAGAAAAAATGTCTCTAGTGTATTATATTTTTCAAATATTTTTGATACGGTATTTTTCAGTATTCTGCTTCCGAGGAAGTAATTTAAATATTACTAAAGGAATGGTACCTGTCAGGTGTTTGAAGGCAAATTTGCCCTACTTTGCAACTTTGAACATGCAGGTTCACAATTGAGGCAAAGAGTAATATTTGTAATATTTGAATTCTTAATTTGGCATAATGATGATCACTGGCCATTATGGGAATATCAGCATTGACAAATAACATGCGAGTTCTCCTTTGTATCATTTCCCAAATCTACCAGTAGACTTATCAAAAGGTAATAATGGAAGGGTAATGGATAACAATGAATAATACATAATACAATGGACAATCATTTTTTTTATATATATTTTGTAAGTGAATTGTGAGTAAATATTGTGTAAGTGCTTTTTATGCGATAATTAGTCTCAGGGCTGGACTGGTAATCTGGCATACCGGGCATTTTCTCGTGGGCCGATGCACTTTGGGGCCGATCAGGGGCAGACTGGCCATTGGGAGAACAGAGCGGGCAGGTGGGTCGGCCACAAAATGTGCAGAATGGGCAGCGATAAGCTAAAATGAGCCGTGGCGTTATGCGTAACGGACAACAAATCGGCGCCGTGTAAAATCCAGGGCCGATTTATCTTCCCAGTTCAGCCCTGATTAGACTACTCAAATTGAATGCATTCATATGATTTGCGATCATTTAATTGTAATATGTTTACATGAAACTGCCATTTCTGCTTTTGATATAGCTACAGTGAGCTAGTCAATGAGGATTTTACAGGGACTCTGTAAACTCTGTAACTCTTTAGATGAGTGCTTCATATCTATGTCAGGTACATTTTCAACTCATGGCTCTGGTGAAACACAGAGCCCCATAAAGCTCATTTTCAATGCCATAGAGTGAAAATGTGTTGGGTTGGGCCTCTGAGTGCAGACAGCTGCTAAACTCTCAGTGTCTACAAGGCTACAGATATAATGATTTGCATCAAGCCGTGAATGCATCTTCTAAGACAGCTTCTGATGATCCATACTAAAGTTCACTTTAGCAGGGGAAATTCCCAAACAGTTTACAGAACAACAGCTGCTTCTCATATGCAGCTCATCTATTTTATCCTATAGAACAGTCGATTCTTGTTCAGAGGACGCTAACACCATAGTGGAGTGAAGACCACATCCTCTGTTATGCCTGCACTGTAATACATCACATCTGTCCAATTCCGTTCCAAAAAAGAATAAAAAAGAATGAAGGGGGGGGGGGGGGGGGGGGGGGAAATGGCTCCAGGCCCTGGTCTCTAGGAACACAAATCCATATCTGTGACAGTACTTTTCCACAATAATGGAACCCACATGGCAGAACCTTGTTTTGGGCCTCTTGTTTGGCAGCTGAGCCAAATGTACTGCAAAGCAAGCAAGAAGATGGTAATTGTGATCATCAATGGCCTGAAAAATACTCTACCAAGTTTGTAAATGCTTTTAGTTATGCAATTTTAAGACTTTTTGCGTTCCAAAAAGAACACAATTCTGAATCCAAAGAATGTTACAGTTGCATACTAAGCATTGCACTATAGTCGATATTTGCATACACTTCTTCAGTCAGTTCTCTCTTTCAGGTCAACTACTGTCATAGCAACAGTCTGAAGAGAATCTTGTTGAGCAAGTTAGCTAACGTTAGCTGAACTGTATTTATAAGTAGCTACCTGAATTTTAAAGTAACTCTTTTCTCCTCCCTGAGCTGAGGTTTGTTCCTGTCACAGTAAAGGTTTGGTCACATACCTTTGCACAGTGAAATTCTGGGGTGAAATAAGGTCAACTTAATCAAAATTTGAGCAATCAGAAATTATTCTGGCTTTAATTGATAATTGAAAAGTCAAGTGTCATTACTCACTGTTGTAGTTGCTGTACTGTACTGTACTTCCTGAAGTGATTGTGTAGCTGTTTTTACAGGCATGCAGAGCACTTAGGAGTTAATGGAAAGACAAGATTCTGGCCTCCAGGGGGACCCTCATTCCCTCCAATCTTAAGAGGATTCATATTTCACTATAATGGGCGCCAGTCAAACATTGATCCTAAAAATACCATCCACCACCCCTCCCCTGTTTAACTGTAGTATATGAAATACAACAAAAAAAAACATTTAACAAATAAAGCAAAATAATTGGTAGCAAATCAAACTAAGTGCCTCAAAGAGGTTAAAAATCCAGACTTGTTAATTGTGCTTGGAGGGAGAAAAGGAATAATCAGCTTAACCGCCGTGATGTCCTATTACCCATACGAGTAGCTCATCTGATGGACTGACTCAATCACATGGCTGCTTGAAACCCTGTCTTCCATTTCCCAGCAGCACTTAGTAGTGGGCATGACATACACTACCGTTCAAAAGTTTGGGGTCACTTGTCTGAAATTTTTCTCATGATCTTAAAAATCTTTTGATCTGAAGACATTTGCTTAAATGATTGAAATTAGTTTTAGAGACAAAAATATAATTGTGCCAACATATTAATTTAATTACAAAACTAAAATTTTATTTAAAAGAAAAAATATGTTTTTGAAATGGATGACCGAATAATTAAGAAAAACATCCACTAAGTGCCCTGCATATAGATGGGAACTCCTTCAATACTGTTTAAAAAGCATCCCAGGGTGATACCTCAAGAAGTTGGTTGAGAAAATATCAAGAGTGCATGTCTGCAAATTCTAGGCAAAGTGTGGCCACTTTTAAGATGCTAAAATATAACACAGTTTTGGGTTGTTAAGTCACAGCATAATTCCCAAATTTTCATTTCTGTTATTCCATAGTTTTGATGACTTTACTATTATTATAAAATGTGAAAAAAAATAAAAATAATAATAAATAAAGAATGAGTAAATGACCCCAAACTTTTGAACGGTAGTGTAAGTTTAATACATTATAACAAATATGAACCACATCTTCTACCCACCCATATCACCTTTGTTTGCATGTTGCCTGATAAAGTGGAAAGATGGCACTGATTTAACTTGGAGCCTTCTGGGTGTTTTGCAGAGCCAAATGGTCGGCTGCAGGCTGATCATGAGTTTAAAAACCCTGTTATATAGACTTAGCCAGTGACTCATCTTATTACTGCTACACTCTCGTTGTTGCAAATCATTGTAAACATCATAAGACTTTCATTTGACATCTGACTACTCTGAACCTAAATCAGAGCATTCTTATCGGGACTCAGGTTCAAAGACGTATGAAAATCTATTAAGTATAAATTCTTTGTTTCACCTATTTAAGGAAACGAGCCAATAATAGAACGTGTCTGACAGATGATGGCAATAATCAAAAACTGAGAACTGTTTTGTCTTACAAATTTTAAATCAGGTTCTTTCCGCCTCCTTACTAAGAAAAACGGTGGCTTAGCTGAAAAGATGTTGATAATGTGTTTATGAGAGGAAATTGTTTACTGGGTCTCTCTCACTCTGGTCACATGAAGTCCAGGTCATCAGTTCAAATTTCCCAACTGACGCAACTAATGCCTTCTCGTTAACCAAATATAACCATTTAGGACGACCCTTCGCCTACCCAGCCATTCATCTGAAAACCTTCTTTTCTTCAATTTCTCATCCTTTTAAGCAAAACATCCAATCGAAACTGTAGCAGGAGAGCAACATTAAAGCTTGTCGTCAGTTGTGGTTAGAGTAAGAGAGGCTTGTGCTCAGCAGTGATTGCTCTGCCCTGCAAGCAGTGCTGCTGATAACCTCCTACTGCGAGTTTCAGTGCCAATCCGGAGCTTGAGTTGTCACGCCGCAAAGGTCTTGAAGGCTTTTTTTAGAGATGAGAAATGACAGAGAAAATGAAAAAGTAAAAGTGCAGCAGTCAGGCATCTGCTTTGAATAAGGGTTAAAAGTTGTTCCTCAAACTTACTTCAAAACCATGACAGCTTAATCTAGATTTAAAGCATGCATTAAATGCTGGACTCCAATTAGTGAGGGCAAAGCAAAACTTGACTGACTTTCCCTCAAACTCAAAGTAGGTTTATCATCAATCAGAACTTAACAGATGGTTCGTAACGAGGGCCATGTGATAGTGTGACCCAATTTTTGGGAAGTGCAGTTCACCCCCCAGGGGTTGATTTGCGGCCTTGGTGGAGAGAATGATGCATATAATTCCATTATCTTCCAACAACCATTTCAGTTGTCTGAGTAAGACTTATGCTCTCTGGGAGGTAAACAGAGGTCAAAGTGAAGGGCTTGTGGGGAGATACAGCTGCTCTGCCTTGGGTGTCCAATACAACCCAGGGCCTGAAATTCATTTCTGAAAATGGGGAAGAATTCCCCCCCATACACGGCTCATATTGGGATAAAACTAGCAACACTAAAACGTCAAACATTTTACAACAAACTCACCTAAATCTCACAGGGGACTACTTTTCTCAATTCCTGTATACGTCAAATGGAACTAGGGTCAGAAGTCAACTTTTTCATTAAGGGGCAATATTTGATTTCGAGGGGCATTTTTTACCTTTACAAAGGAATTTTTTTTAAAAATCTATTCTAACCTTATAAACTGACCCTGACATCATTTTATGTTACAATTAATTCAATTTGAAAAAACACCATGTTTCAATAATTACAAAATTGCATGATCTGTACATTGCATATGTGCACTGTTACTGAAAAAAAAAAAAATTCAAATATTTCCAAATATGCTGTCTATTAAATTAGCATAGCCTATAAATGCACTGACAGCATTTGTCCAGATTTCAAATGAGGAGCTTAAAAAATACGTAGCAACTTCATGCTAATTGATTTTTTTTTTTAAATGCAAAAACAACCATTTCACAATGAAAATTAGTCAGAGATATGACTCACACACAATATACAAAATAATATTCTAACATTAATAATGTTTTAATTAACATCAAGGCTATTTATCCAGCTATTATTTTTGTTAATATTATTATTAACTACACTAAAGCATATGGTTACATTATATTTTGTGCTCCCTCAGACCTGATTAATTTAATAAATATATCAAATCCATCCCTCCCGCACTTTTGGCTTCTAGCTGGTGAGGAAGCTTTATAAACAAATAGATCCATAAGTGAAATGAGCAGATGGGCAGGGAAGTAGGCTAAAGCACAGGGAGCGACAATGTTACTCACTAGGACAGTATATTTTGAATAAATATTTATTGTGTCACTCCCTTACGGACATGCGGTATAACGTCATTTGCATGTCGAATTAACAGGTTTAGAAAGGTTTATACATCTGTAACATCTTAAGTACAGTAACTATGCAAAAGAAAGCACACCCTCACTGCGTGCGCTCACACTAAACCCAACAAGCACTCAACACACAAAATGAAAATTCAGGCCCTGCAACCTCTAGTGATGTGCAAAGCTATACATTTCCAAACTAAACAACTAGTCAGTTTTAAGGAGACCGATCAGACAATAAATGGATGCCAAGCATAGACCTTCAATAAAAATAAAAAAAACGGACAGATGTTCAAATAAATAGGCTAAATATCTATAACCTTTTTAAACAAAACTATTACATAAAACATCATAGCCCTCAGAATATTCTGTATTAAAACAGGAACATTTCTCACAGGAGATTTAAAGTCTGAAAGTAATTTTCTTTAAATCTATTACTGATGGTAGTGAATTTGCTACAAATGCAGTGCTGTAGTGGGTGCGTATAATAGGGGTTGAACACCCCTAAAAAATCACTTATTGCTCTATGGCGTTGCACCCCTTAAAGACAAGATGTGAAAGTGTTCGCAAACACACGCTGCACAACTCAACCGTAAAAATGCAGAGTTCACTTGCACATGCTCGAAAATCTGGTACTCATACAACAGACAAAAAAGTTCTACCAAACTAGCTCAGTGCATCAACAAAGCTAAAAATAAACAGAGAACAATAAAGGAGCAAAAAGGAATGCAAAAGAGAGCAAAACAGAGACAAATCAAGAAGAGGAGAGAAGCAGTGCAAGCAAAAATAAGGTCCTTTCATGGTCTCGCTTTGAACCAGATTCATGTGTCCCTGAGCACTGTGTGGCCTGCTATGTGGGTCAGAGCGACAAGTCACATCTTCAGAGCATCTCGCTGCCTGTCACAGGCTTTCGGCCGTGAGGTCAGAAGATGATGAGCTCACCGTCAGAGCCAAGCACACAGCAGGCTAGTGTCACCCAGAGACAGGGACCATTGTTCTGCAGGCAGGCCTGCATGTAGTCTGCCACAACAACAGTAATTCTTGATATCTGGATTGACTAACCCTGATTCCCCATGCCACAATCCATCTTCCTTTTAAATAAAACCAGGCATTAGGTAGGGGCGCATGGAGATAAAGTGAGAGTTTGGAGTGACAGTCTCAATTTATATTGGGGTTTGTATGTTGAATGTTTCGCTCCGTTGAAATGTTACTTGTGACACCAACAATAAATCAAAACAGAGAAGATGGGTAATGGGGCGTGTGGGGGAGTATTATGCCAAAGTCTCGGACAAAAGTGATCAGGCGCTTTTAAAAAACTGCTTAGACAAATTGCACATGTGTAACGTTTAAACTGTTGGGACAGATGGGGGACAAATGGCCAAATGGAAAAAGCCTACCTTGTATTACAAAAGCTTAGGTCATACCTATTCATTTCAAGAATAATTAGTAAGATATCACAAATTAGGATTTCTGGAATTTTTGAGTTTTTTTCAAATCCAATAATCCTATGATCCCCATGGGAATGCATTGGCTTATCTGCATATTGAACTCTAGCCTCTCTGCCTGATCCATCATAAATCGGTTTTAATCAATATAATGGTTCATTTTTTATTTGTGTCAAATAGTGGCAGGCAATTCAATTCAAAGACAATGGTCCATTTGTCTTGCTAATGCAACAAATCCCATTAGAAGATGTACTGTAGATAACGGAGTGTTCTTGGACTATACTGGGATGTTGAAATGATGACTGTTGTTTAACAGTGAAAATCCCTTTCAGAAAAATGCAATCCAATGTAATCCAAGGCTAGACAGGATAATATGCAGCGTCAGCCAGTTCCGGAGACATGGTGAAGTAAACTGTCCATTCACAACTATCAATCAAAGCTCTTTAAATCTATGTTTTTGTGCCCCACAAATAAATACTGGATTGAGTCATTCCCTTGATGAGTTAATTTATATAAGGACTTCAAACTTTCTTATTATTTGCCGAGTCAGAGGAAGGTCACAAAGACATGGTCAGAAAGCAGCAACCCTAAAATTTCTACTTCAGGTAGTGATCGACCGATATGAGTTTCTTAATGGCTGAGCTGATATCTAGAGAACAGGCTGGCCGATAGGCTGATACAATGCCAATATATCACAAAATGTAATATAGTAAATAACAAACATAAACTTGCTAAAAAAAATTTAGAAACTCTGATTTAGCATTATATTTACTCAATTTCACACTTTAACTTTGTAAAAAAGGATCAAAAATCAAGAATCAAACCAACTGAACATACAATGCATAGTGAATAAGAAATTTACACGGACTGACCGTCATGATTTCAGAATCAGATCTCCCCAAGTTGGAATGCACAATGCACTCTGAAACAGGCGAACACTTTAACATTATGAGCTCAAACATGTCTGTCGCAGCACTGATATGCGGACCGTTCAAATGACACAATTTAGCAATACAATTGCACATAACAACTAAACAAATCGTGACAGGCCGTTTACATCTCTCAGTCACTTCACATGCAAGCAGGTGATTCTCAGCACCTCCAAGAAACTAACTGGCCAAAGGGGAAAAATATTCAACTGATGCAATAATTAAAAAATTCTGAATATCGTCCGATTTATCGGCCTCTGTGATATAGGGATGCACCAAAATAAATATTTTTGGCTGACAAAAGTTAATAATAATAATAAAATGTTTAACTGATATGACTAACCTTATAATTGTCATCAGATCACTGTGCTTTGGAATTATAGGCTTTTAAGAAATTCCATTAAACATGGATTGGTTGAGCATGGCAGGACAAACTTTTAAGCAGACACAAAAAAATATAAATACAAGATAAAAGAGATAAAAAGATACAAATAATGATAATAATAACATGACCATGATGATATGGATAAAGTTTATTTTGTTCTAAACTAAAACATTTTTGCACTTTTATTTTGCACGTTTGAACATTACTAATTTCTTATCATATAACTGTACTTTTGTGTCAAGTCATTTGATACATAAATTAGATTAGTAAAAAATAGGTTATTTTGCACTTCTAAAACATTTCATGCTTATTACCAATATGCCAATGGTTTTAATTTGGTAAATAACTGGCTGATAAACATTGGTGGCCAATATATCCGTGCATCCCTTCTTTCTATTCATTGTGTTGCTGCATATCACTGTCTGTGTGAATTTCCCTTTACAGCCAATGTATCCCACCTTTTGTCAAAACCCCAAAATAAACCTGGAGCTCACTCACATTTAAAGCTCACAACCTTAAATGTTCATTGAGCCAGTCAAAATCCCTGCCAACCCTGAGGGAGGTATAAAAGGATAACGCAGGTCCTGGCACTGTACTTCCCTCTGTACACCTCCACACTCTTAAAAGATTTGCTAAAGCACAGCATATGCACCCCCTCAATTATACAGGGATTAGCTCATTGCAAGAAGAGAAAATGCTTGAGTGCTTAGCATCCTCAGCACTTTATGATGCAACCTCTTCTAGTACACCCATTAAACACAGACCAGGCAAATGAGGTCTTGAATCACAAAGAGAGGGCGTAGTAACATCCAGCTGGGATGGTGACAACTAACTGTCTCTCTCTCGCTCTCGCTCTCTCTTTATGGTGCTTTTTTCATCCTTTGGCCTATATAAGGTTTGCTACATGATAGCCACCAAATTAGGGAGTAAAGTTAATTTGACGTTTGATGAAGCAAACTGATACCCATATGTTTGCATTGGGTCAGTCACTGACTCATAAGACCATTGGTTGAAATCCATTGGGCAACAGCAGGCCCAAATTTTAAGACCTTTCACAAATGATTTGATTTAGAGCTCTGCAATACACTCCTGTTACATTCCAGCTATGGTTAAACTATTCCATATGAGCATTCGTCAACGCCAAGTGGCTGTTCAAGCAGCACACTAACCCAGTTTCCACAGCAGCCCCCGATCCTAGAGTAGAAGGTTATGACCACCACCAACAACAACAAAAATAGAAAAGAAAAAGTAAAATACATTTAACAGATTTTCTCATGGCAAACAGTAGAGGAGCTGAGCAAATAAACCAGGAATCATAGCACAAGTTGGACATGTTTCCTCACCTGATGACAACAAGCAATTGAGCAAGAGGTTGTGTACATTGGGGCTTAAGCAGTAACCTGCAATAACTCATCTCTCAAGCTCATTCTTTCCATCCTATGTCTCTTTGTCAAAGGCAGGTTACTTTGTTAAGGACACACCGAGGTGCTCTTATCTAAATAGCCCTAATAAAAGGGCACAAGCTTAGCATGCGCCGCTTGGTAAAACGTGGATATTCAAAGCATATCCCATATGACAACAGGTGTTAATGACCGATGGTGTGGACCAACTTCAGCTAGAAAGCTTTGGAATGCCATGCCACTTAGCTGGATTAGTATGCTTGTGTATATGGTTTATATGGGTGTGTTAGCAAGATCTACCAGGGGGCTATTGCTGTTTCTAAGATACTTATCACAAAACACATGCCATACCTACCACATGCCACATAGTAGGTGAATACATGTATCCTCCATGGACAGAACTTGAGTGACCTCATCCCATTGAGAGATATCAAGCATCACGTGGTCAAATCACATGGTAAAATCTTACTATAGATTGAAAAGTTTACATCCGATGCTGTTGAAATATGTTGGGTTGGCTGTTGGATTATTGTTGGACAAGTTATGGCATGCATAATAGAACAGTGTCATGGTGAAGAAATCTGAAGAGACACCATGAGCTGTGCATGACAGGTTTGTATCCATTGGGTCTAGGGTAATTCATGGGGAATTTGCTTCCTGCCACAAGGTTAGACAGCAGATAAAATCCAGTGTTATACCAAGAGCAGATGTCAAACCGTCACCACTGCTGTTGAAAGGTTTCCATTCACATACTGACTCTCTAGTCATATGAAAATGTAGGTCAAAGTGGAATACAGCTTAATCACAGAGTAATATGTTCAGACAGAGATTTTAAAAAGATTTGTTATCTGGCTGGCCAGTTAGTAAAATAAGTCCATAATGAAAACAATTCAAAAGGTATTACTAGTTCAAAAACATCTGTCTTACAAATAAAGAAACCATTTCATTACAAATCCCTTTATATTCTGGAGTTCCTCCCAAAGTACTGCACACACAAGTAAAATACAAAGAAAACTAATTTTTTAATTGTTAACTGAACTCCAATAAAGCTTCAGCGCAGTGCATAATCAGAATTACATCTGGGTTTACTTTCCATTTAAAAGGGCAAAATGGCAGAAGTCACAATGAAAGAAGTATAGGAGACCATGAGATTGGAAATGAGTCGCCTATTAGAGGCCAACCCAGCCTTTCAGAACAATGACACACTGACAGGTCACCTCAAAGGAAATGGCACGCCAGTCCTTGTCTTACACAGACAAAAGGGAAGGAGGGACAACTGACATTCATTATCTGAATTCAAGGAATTTACCTATAATTACTCTGAAACACAAATACTAAAAAGTTTTTGGGCAGCTTTACAACACATAACAGTTAAGGACAAAATGTTTTTTATATTTTAAAAGGACGACCTACTCGGAGAATGACAAACGCATTTGAATAATCCCTTATGACATCAGAGGGGTAATTTATAATCCTCCAAGAAGGAAAGGCCTGCAATACATACTCTTATTATGACAGCAACATTTATGAATAGCACCGCCCGGTCATCAAACTTAGGTGTGCATTCCTAGAGCTAAGCCAGTAGGAATGCATATGATTCTTGTATCTATAGATCATGAAGACTCATGTTTGCATATGTCTACATCAGTAACAGATGATACCTTGGTCAACTGCCTCCCAGTCAGCATTGTAGGATGATTCATGTTAAGACAGAAGGGACAAGAAAGCAGTGCTCTGTAACTGGAAATTCCAGCCATTCCTAGCTTTACAGCCATGTTGGGATGACACCTGTAGCATAAATCAACCCAAGGTGAAATATTGTGAATTGCTCATCCACAATAGGGCGTGACCAGCAAAATCCTGCATTTGTATTTGATTTCTTTTTAAATAAGTACCTTTCAATGCCTGGGGCTGGTTGCACATCCACAAAGCCTTATGAATTTAGCAGCTATCGAAGAAGCTTCACCTTTGAGGAAACTCCACTTACACCTAATAATGTTTCAATGCCATTGTCTCCTCCTGAAGCTCTTCACAGACCATGACCCAATGGACGTGGAAGACATACTATTAAAACTGAGAGATATCGATCTGAATATCCCATTCACAACATCCAAAGCATCTCTACACAAACTTATCTCAATATCACATACCTTCACACTCTCGTCTGCATGATCTCTAAGAACATTCAGTCTGTTTATAATCACCCACTTCAGATATAAACGGTGGGGAGGGTTCAAAATACTCCAGTTTTAACAGTGAGAAGTGGCGGACAAAGTTAATAGGACATGTGGTGAGGAACTTTTATGAAGAGCAGGCTATTTGTAGATGAAAGGGAAAAAGGACAAAAACGGGCACAATTCTCTTGTCTGCCTGTGGCCCTGACATTAATATACACCTTGGTTCTCTAAAACGATGCCATTGAACAAAGCTGGCTCACCTGCATGCTTTTATGAACAGTACTAAGCCTCTAATTGCAATGGAGCATATCACAAGCAATTAGTTTTATGGGGCCTGTGCAATGAGCATCAGCCATTAGAGACAGGTAAAATAAAGATACTCTTTCTAGTTCCTATAGCAACTGTGGCTGATTTTGCAGCAGTGGATTAAACAAATGAAAATACTCATGCTAATCAGGGTTTGCAATAGGCCATGTAAAGATACTTTTATTACTTTAAATGCAGTGGGAGGAGCAAGAAGGCATGGTGAGTTGTTAAGTACATCACAATAGTGTCAACTTACTTTGTTGTATACGGAAATTAACACGACACAATTCAGCTAATAGCTGTCGAGTGACTCTAAGTAAATGAACAGCACATGGTTTGAGCGGTGCTATGATGACAACTTGCATAACTGAATTCAAAAGGTGTGTCGCCTTTCAGATGCATGAGCAAACATTGTGTATGTAAGAAGAAAAAGTAAAGGAAGCATTCAGTGATATTCTGTTGAAGTGTACATTGGATTGCTCTTTGGAATATGTTTACATAGTGGAATGTTCAACAGAATACAAGAACATATTGGATGGAGGTCTGACTTAAAGGGCAGTCCTCTCAAAAATGAAAATTCTGTCAACATTTATTCAAATCAAAATCAAATCACTTTATTGTCACACTACTTGTAGTGCAACAGTAGGTGAAAGTCTTTTGTGCCGTTCCAAGCAACATAGCAGTCATGACAGTGACGAAACATATACCAATTACAATAAACAACATATTTACGCAACACAATTTACATATCAAATGTACACATACTTACACAACACAATAATAATATACAATGTACAGTAAACAATACAAACAATATAGAATACATATACAATAAAAAAAAGAGTTTATAAAAATATATATATATATATATATATATATATATATATATATATATATATATATATACATACACATACATACATACACACACACACACACACACACACACACACACACACACACACACACACACACAGGTGCTCCATTAATGGTGATGGGGCTGTGTTCTCTGTCTTTCCTCCTGAAGTCCACTACAAGCTACTTGGTTTTACTGACATAGAGGAAGAGGTTGTGCTCCTGACACCAGCGTGTCAGAGTGTGCACCTCCTCTCTGTAGGCTGTTTGATCATTGTCAGTGATCAGACCTACCACCGTCGTATCGTCAGCAAACTTAATGATGGCATTGGAGCTATGAGTTGCCACACAGTCATGTGTGTAAAGGGAATACAGGAGTGGGCTGAGAACACAGCCCTGCGGGGCTCCAGTGTTGAGGGTCAATGATGAGGAGATGTTGCTGCCCATTCTAACCACCTGACGTCTGCCTGACAGGAAGTCCCGGATCCAGCTGCACAGCGAGCTGTTTAAGCCCAGAGCCCGGAGTTTCACATCAAGCTTGGAGAGCACTATGGTGTTAAATGCTGAGCTGTAGTCTACAAACAGCATTCTCACATATGTGTTCCTTTTTTCCAGTTGGGAGAGAGCAGTGTGTATTGTAGATGCAATGGCATCATCAGTGGAGCGGTTGTTGCGGTTGGCAAACTGTAATGGGTCCAAAGAGGTGGGCAGAACAGAGCAGATGTAATCTCTGATTAACCTCTCAAAGCATTTGCTGATGATGGGGGTCAGAGCAACAGGACACCAGTCATTTAGGCAAGTGATTTTGGCTTGCTTCGGTACAGGCACAATGGCTGACGTTTTGAAGCATGTGGGGACTACAGACAGGGAGAGGGACAGGTTGAAAATGTTCGTAAAAACACCAGCCAGTTGGTTCGCGCGCTCTGATGAGACGGCCCGGAATGCCGTCTGGACCCGCGGCTTTACGGATGTTCACCTGTCGGAAGGATCGGGTTACATCCGCAACTGAGACGGAGAGTTGAACCAACCTCTGTGGCTTCAGCCGCGAGGGCTCTCTCTGCGAGGGCGGTGTTATGGTCCTCGAAAGGAGCATAAAATGTATTAAGCTCATCCGGGAGAGATGCAGTGGTGTTCACGGCAGAGTTTTTATCCATTTGTAGTCTATGATGATGTTAATTCCCTGCCACATACTTCTAGATTCGGTGGTGTAGTTCAACTCCTTCAATTTTGTGCCTGTACTGGCGTTTGGCTGCACTATATTCAATCTCATTGTTCCAAACTTTCACTAATTACTATAAATTGTGGAGCACAAAAGTAGGCAGAATATAAGCCTCAGTCCTACAGCTCAGTGTCTTACTATCCACTTTCTTTATATAGAAAAATCATGTGGGTTTGCGGCATAATGAGTGTGTGTAATTGATAACAGAATTTTGGGAGAGCTAACCCTTTAATGGAGCACCTGCTTTAGGAAAGAGGTTTCCAAGTAATCAAACCCCACTCCTCCAGGCTTTCTAACATAACAATTACATCAGTGGCAAGAGTTTACGAGGGGTCACAAAAACATGGGCCCCCAAAAAAACATGAAAAACAAAACTTAAAGTGGAAACAGGAAGAGTGTGCAAACAGTGTCTTATTTCAGTTTAGGCCTCTGAATTATGCAATCACATGCTTATGGTATTCTGAGATGGACTAAGTCAGACAAAATAAATCATATTTATAGCCTCTCATTGCAAGGCAAATAAGCTCGATTTAACACAGTAGACAACATTAAGCTGAATCATGGACAGTTCCTTCAAGAAGAAAGATCAATTTATTATCTATTTCCGGGGGGCCCATTTCAATACAAAGCTGCGAACACACATGTAAGCCGAAACAGTACAGAGCATTGCACGCAGCCTGAACATCCTTGAATGAGGAATGGTATGATGCTGAGATAATTTGGAATGCTATCTGGCCTGATAAGCTTGTAAAAACACTACCATGAAACATGAAATTCATTCAAATGAACTCAGCCTTTGGCTGGCCATTTTTTGCCATATTACATTACGTACTTTGCACATTTAAGGTTGAAACAAATCTGCCACATGACAATCTGAAAATGATTTAAAAAGTGATAAAGTCATTGTAAGCAATGTTGTTTGATTAAAGCAGTGTCAAATGTAAGATCTGTTCAAACAGCCCAAAGCTTGTGAGTCAACTCTTGATTGAACAGTGCCAATCCTAATTTCATCAGACTTGTTGCCACACGATTGGCAACATGACTTATTGTTTAAGCAAACCTTCCTGACATACAGTAGCTACATAACTATGCACTTCTGATAAAAAATGCCATTATCAAAATGGCAAAACCTGAATTTTGCCATTTGCGTATCATTAGTGTAGAAGGGCTATGAAGTGAGAACATTCACTTCACAGCAAATAACCGCTTGAGAGCTAAAGGGTTTTTAAAGCTTTCAAAGACAAACTAAATTTTACATGCATCTGGTGTGTACATGGTTACACCTGCTGTGAAAAGTGCTACCTGAACAGTAAGACCTTAAGATATCATCTGCCATGAAAGCAGAGTCACAAGTTGATTAACAGCAATGATTATCATTCATCAGGACTGCTGCACAATTACCATAGCTCAGGGGTCGGCAACCTATGGCACGCGTGTCAGCACTGGCACGTGGAAGGGTAATCACTGGCACGCCAGCAATGGCGAGAGAGGAGTAGACTATTTTATTTATTTAAATTCCACTCCTTCCTCATGATCTCGCAGCATGTTTTCATGAGCTGAATGGGAGGCAAAACATAGTAAAAATGACATTCCTACATTCCATTTCATTTGTTTATTTTTTGTTTCAGGACAATCTGTGATGTAATAAGGAAAACACCACTATGAACACATCATGTAGATTGGAATACAGATGTGAAAAACGACATATAAATAAAATAGCCAGCTTCTCTTTCGCTGTTGCTTGCGTGCTAGTGATTACATGATTACAATGACATAACATAATTTTTGCAATTTCGTGATCACAAATCGAAGGAAACTAAAAAAAATGGCACACCATGTCAAAATGATTGCCAACCTCTGCCATAGCTCATTAACAGCTGTTAACTCTGCTCTAATGCTCTAAATGATACAGCAGTTATTGATTTTTTTTTTGTTCTCAGTGCAGCACTTCAACTCAATAGACATGCACTTTTCATCACTTTCCATTACCCCACTTGACCTCACCAAGAGACAAGACTATGTTCACGTGGTAAAGCTGGTGCATATGTGACTAGGCAAATGTGGCTTACACTTTACCGTCACCATGCTAGGGTAACGTTCTGACTTTGTACATGGAAGTGGTGCAAGAGGCCATCTGTGGACTGATTCAGTGTTACTTGTGCTGCCAGTAACAGGGAAGTTTGAGGCTTGTCACGCGGCTAATCTAATAGCGGCAACAACCTTCATTAAGAGCACACTTCCTACAGGATGTGACTGATGATTGTGAGACTGTGTAAGGTGCAGTTACTGATTCATATCCGGTTGTTTCAAAATGACACTAAACAACACTCTTATACATAAAAAAGTTATAATTGAGCAATAAAAAAAAAATCCATAAAATCTCTAGCTAATAGATCTCATTTAAGTAGTTGGCCATCAATGTATTCAAAGGGAGTCTAAATGTAAACAATCATTTGAATGAGTGTTTCTGAAATAAGAGGCAACAGGAAATGCTCATCGTCACTCTTAGATATGGGTAATCCCCCTTACCACTGACACCATGAGTAAATCTTTGGCTCTCCAATCACCTTAAAATGAGAGCAGCTGTCAAAGACACAATATATACTGTAAGCCAATTAATCAGTCAATATTTGGTATAGTGGCTAGAGCACAGGGCTTGCTAATCAGAAGGTCGCTGGTTCGAACCCCACGGCCACCACCATTGTGCCCTCGTGCCCTTGTTGCTCCGGGGGGACTGTCCCTGTAATAAGGGCTCTGCAAGTCGCTTTGGATAAAAGCGTCTGCCAAATGCAAATAACAGTGCCCAATTTGCTTATTTGCTTATTTGCAAAGGTGTCACTTCCAAAATGTATCAAATTTTAATACATTTTGAGTGAATATTATTTAAAGTTAGTGTTAGTTTAGATCAGCCATATTGTGTACATCTTATTTGCCTTAATTAAATTGTATTTTAGTACTACATTGGCCAACGGCCACTTTTTCGTCCTGTTCTGGAAATTTAAAAAACCCTCTATGAAGACTACTAGAATTAAAGGTAATCAGCAGCAGAAAATATTGAAATCCTCAAGATAAACTCCCCAACATGTGTAAACAAAGAATAATGTTTTACATGTATGTTACTAAAACATAAACATTTTTTGCGTTTTATTTAAGGATTTGTTAATGCTTTTAGACACTACATATACATCATGACCACATCTAAACATCCTGACATAAGTACAATTATGAAAAACATATGACTAGCAAACATAAGACTTGGAGAAACAACCATCCCACCAAAAATGGCATTCAAAGAGATAAACATTTGCTATTCCATATGGGCTGGAAAGAGCAAAGGCCATTTGACTAAGGCAGGGGATGAAAGCCCATGGGGCTCCCTGACCTGACCCTTTGTTTTCCTTCGCCTATCCATAGACATTTAGGCTTGAGTCAGGGCTGATGACATAAGGAACCTGATAGACCCCAAGCCACCTTATTTCTACCCCTCACCCACACACTCAGTCAATCAGTCAATGCAATGTGCCATACATCTACACATGATGCTGGTTAGAGTACAACCACCCCAAGAATGGGGGCAACAGAAGCATTGGGCTCCTCGCTGGTCACCCAACTTGTGTGTTCACTTACTCAGCTGAAACTTTCAAGCACAAAGAGGAACATTACAAGCAGAAAAATCCTTTATGATCCATCAGAGCAGAAAGTTAAGAGAAAAGAAAACACACATGTGGTAAAGTTACTGGTGTGAGATGGATTTTATGAAACACAGAAACCCCTGTATAGGCTTCTCTTACACTGTGAAACTGTGAAAACAAGACACTTTCTAGACGATCTACATTCCACTAATCGTCTTTGAGATAATAATAGATAGAATATGTAACCATCGCTCGTGAATATTTACGTGTATGTAGAGTATGCTTTTATTTATAAATTTATCTCTGTTTAAAAGGCAGCGGTGGTGTATAGTCTCACTTTTTCTTGAGAAAGAATAATGACTGTAATTACCTGACCAGCTCTCCTACTGTGCCTTTTTTTGGGAGATTCTGTGGTAGGAGCCAATGCATTTGAGACCTCATTCTTCTTCGAGTGATTTTAAGATCACAGCCTGCCCTGTTTAGGGCTGAACTCAAAGAAAAGGGCTTCTGAGATTATGGTCTACATTCATAATTGCATCCTGTGTGGTGTCATAGGCTCCTGTGGTCCAGGCTTGAGCTGGCCTATAGTTCAGCTGTCAGAACAGACCCTCAAAGCAGAGCACACATCAACATGCTTCATAAGCAAAAGATCAACATAGGTAAACAAAAGCCACAGGTTTCACAAAAAAACATTGCTTGGCTTTAACATAAAGAATAGTTCATCCAAAGATACAAATTCTGTCATTTACCCTCAAGTCGTTTCAAAACTCTTTTTACTGTATGGATTTCATGGACTAGAACAGAAGATGTTTAACAGAATGTCCTGTGTGCTCTTTTTATACAAACAATTCTTAATTGTGCTCCACAGAAGGAAAGTAATATGAGGTTGAGAAAATTACAGCATTACTGGATGAACCACTATAATTCTTGCAAAATAAATATGACAAGATAGTAAAGAAATAGAGCGAGGTATGAAATCTTCGAGACAATTGCGCGACTTTGGACACATTTTTAATTAAAATTTTTTGCAAATAGGGTTGTGATGTGATTATATTAAACAGGCAGCTGCAGAGAATGCTTACCATGTGTATCAGAACACAATGTTAACGAAAGATTTGAATGTCTTCAAATCATTTGCAGTGGGGCTTTCCAATATTTCCCAGCAGTAAATACATTTTACACGGGGAACCGATTGTCATAGTTTTGCACTGCCCATGATGCATTTTATCTTTGCAGGAGAACTTGTTCCCCACTGTGAACAATGAGACTCTTGAGAGGATCTCAACTCTGACATGCTCACAAAATGGTGAACTTCTCGGGAACATAAGGGCAGCACATATCCATTGACAGCAGAGTAATTCACACAGAGAATGACGATCTCCGCAGCGATGCGATACGTCAAATACTACACACATGCAGATCTTCGGAAGTTATATCAAAAAACGTCCTCAATCCAAAAAGGACAAAGACATTATGGTTGGTGCGGTAACAGCTGTGGTAGAAAAAGAGGTGGAGTGAAATGGACAGGTTGGACAGGGCTCAAGTTTCTGTCTCTCTGATTAGACGAAAGGCATCCAAATGGGCAAGGGGGGAACGGATCAGGAGGGACACTTCAGCTGCGGTGAGGTGTGTGTTGATGAAAGCAGCAGGTTTTAATGTGACAGAGGAGCATTCCTCAAGGCCACACAGGATAAATGTTGCTCAGCAATGGGCCCAGATGCACAAACGTCAGGCATCTTCCTGGCAGCCATGTTGTGGATCTCTTGGGCACTGGATTTAAACTGGTGACAAGCTCCTGTCCACATGAAAGACAATATGCAGTGTCTATTCCTCTAGTTTTATTAATCTCTTTCAGAAACCATAGAACAGAAAAGCAAGTTGGTAATCCATGAATAATTTTCTGACAAATTATTTAAGAAGCACAATTACTAATTAAAGATTTCAGTTTTGTAAGGACATTTCAGATTTGTCTAAAACAGACCCATTTAAATACAATGGGCAAAAATTATTTCTATGATGAAGAATGAATGTAAATGTCTGTTGCCTCCATGAAATAGATATAACATAATAGTTCTTGCACGGATACATTATATGCTTGCATCAGACATTGTATGTATATATCAATCATATCAATACTATCCGCGACTACATTTATTTGCTCAAATAACATAACATACACCAATCAGCCACAACATTAAAACCACCTGCCTAATATTGTGTAGGCCCCCCTCATGCCGCCAAAACAGCACCAACCCGCATCTCAGAATAGTATTCTGAGATTATATTCTTCTCACCACAATTGTACAGAGTGGTTATCTGAGTTATTGTAGACTTTGTAAGTTTGAACCAGTCTGACCATTCTCTGTTGACCTCCCTCATCAACAAGGCATTTCCATCCCCAGAACTCCTGCTAACTGGATGTTTTTGTTTTTGGCACCATTCTGAGTAAATTCTAGAGACTCTTGTGTGTGAAAATCCCAGGAGATCAGCAGTTACAGAAATACTCAAACCAGCCCCATCAGACACCAACAAACATGCCACACTCCAAATCACTGAAATACGTTTTTTTTCCCATTCTGATGGTTGATGTGAACATTAACTGAAGCTCCTGACCCATATCTGCATGATTATATGCCCTGCACTGCTGCCATACAATTGGCTGATTAGATAATTATGGATCGCATGGATGATTGTAGGTGCCAGACGGGCTGGTTTGAGAATTTCTGTAACTGCTGATCTAATGGGATTTTCACGCACAACAGTCTCTAGAATTTACTCAGAATGGTGCCAAAAACAAAAAAACATCAAGTGAGCAGCAGTTCTGTGGATGAAAATGCCTTGTTGATGAGAGAGGTCAACAGAGAATGGCCAGACTGGTTCGAACTGACAAAGTCGATGGTATATAAAATATATTAGGCAGGTGGTTTTAATGTTGTGGCTGATCAGTGTATATCTTAATCCACACTGTAAAACAACAGACATTTTTTGACTGAGTGACTTAAATGTGTATATTCATAATCCCTCTGCTCACAAAAAGGAATTGATGAAAATCTGCTGCCCTTTCACAAGCCCCAGTAATCTCCTTACATCCTTTCAAGTAATGACAGCTTTCCAGCCCAGCTGGGACAAGTCAATTGTAAGCCAGAAACCTAACCTAACAACTAAATTTAAACCACTTTTTGCAAAAAACATAAGCAGGTCAATTTTATCGAAGGTGTGAAGACTAACAAATAATACCTCAAGAATCTTTAAAAAAAAAAATGGGACGGAAAAGAAGAATTCAGTTTTAAATTTCCACAGAGCTGCACTCAGTAAGTATTTGTTTACATTTTGTTGAGTTTAATATCAATTAAAAATGACCCAATGTTTGTATATTTCTAATACACAACCCTGGTCTTGTTGTGAAAGATTCTTTGGTGCATGTTATTCCAATGTAACAAATGTCTTCATAATTGTTATCAAAAGAAATTACTTTTCTTTTCAGATGACATCATTAAATCCTATTAGGCTGACACAACCAAGTCCTGACAAATGGAGATTTTTACATATATTTTATATATATAGGCCTAATCAATTCCAAATGGATAAAATCAAGTCTGACCCAACATTACTTTTTCTTGTTAAATATCCTGTTTTACTCTCACATCACAATATGGAAGTAAAATTGGTTGCAAATGAAAATTTAACGTGGAAAACAAAGGTGTTATTTTCCTATAGATTTCATATTTTCTAACATATTTTTTAAAATGTGTCTTCAAAACTATGAAAAGCATAATATTGCCTGAAATACTCACTTTGGACTGGGTAGAAATGGAGAGGAGAGAGCATTTTTGATTTCTGCCCTGAGCTGGCGCCCCAGGGTGTTTATTAGGGTCCCATATAGGGAAAGCACCACTGAGCCCTCAAGCAGAGCAGAGCATGTTTCAGCAGAGGTAAATAAGCGGCACTCAAAATGTAAATCACGCACTGCTGACACCTTTGTCCTACATGAGAGTTATTTATAGGAACTGAGAGAGAGAGCGAGTTCAATAGAGACACTCATGGACAGAGACGCTCCCAATTTCTCAGAGATATCTGAATAAATTCAAAGTAGGAGTTAATGAGAGGTAATGGAATCTTGCAGGGAGCCAAATAAAGCTTTGAACAGACATCAATTCCCCTTTATCCTTGAACAGGAACATTGATAACCAATGGCTGCTTCAAAGAATAGAAGATAAGCAAGCTGTTTGGATGCTTGACTTGGCCTGAACTTGTGGCTTGCAACCAGCAAATGCTGAGTCTGGACAGTGTCTTCTTCCTCTGCCTTTCACTCTCTGTAATCAGGGAAGTGCAAGAATGTAGGTGAAGAACAGTAACTGTGTAAAGGAGAGTAGGTGACTAATGTGTCGGAAAATCATACTGATGTGCAAGACCCACTGGCAGACAAGCATACGGCACGATCACGTAAACTTGAAATTTTCACCTCTGTCAGAACATGCAAGCTAAGGCACGGCAGATGCAGGTGAGTCACTGCATTAAGCGGTTCTCATGAACACCTGTCTCGTCTAGATGAATCAGGCCTTTTATCAGTGTGGCTTTCTCAAGAGCCTCCAGAGCATGAAGGCCCTTTTATAACAACTCAACCACATCCTTCTCCAAAGCACTATCAAACAGTCTCACTGCTTAGTCTACAAAAACCAGCTGAACCGAGTGCTAATGCTTGCTAGATGTTCCAGGCACCATCCTGCCTTCTGGCATCACCTGAAGTGTTCCCCACGCTCATCAAAGACTTAAAAGTTGGGGCCCGGCGCCTTATCTTTGCCTGCTTGTTCTTCTTGTTTACACAAAGACACCATTTGCTCAACTATGCAGGTAGACCACACAAAGACAAGAAAAGCTCACAGTGATTAAGTGGAATTTGTTTTAAACCCTGGTGATAACATGCTAATAGGTTAATGTTTGAATAGGGGGAAGACCAGTTGTGATAACTAGAATATTTTGCCCTCCAACAGCGGGGGAGTGAATCTTCTTGGAATCCCACAAACACCTTCTTTGTGCTTTGAGAGAAAACTTGGTGAAACTGTGCTAGTAACAGTTACACAAGAAACCAGTCTTTACAACCACCATCCTCACCACAGTCAGTCTGCAGTATGTCTGCAATACAGTGGGGAGGAAGTTATGTGGAGACAGGCCTGACCAGCTTTCATACCTGAAATACAGTAAGCTGGTTCATTTTTAAATCAGAAAGACCATGGTAAAAGTCATGGTGTTTGTAAGCATTAACAGTACAAAGTGAGCTTCCTCATCAGATGTGTTACACAAAGGAAGCTGCATGTTTCCTTTTCCTCTTTGATGACACAAATGCATAGAGAACAGATGGCTACAAAATGAGAGAACATGAGACAGAGCAAGAGAGTTGTAGAAATAAAGAAACATGTTTTGTTAACCGAGGTGCACAATCCTGGAGGATGTTCAAAGTAGGGCTTATATATAGAATATTACCGATATAATTGAAATTTTTTCTGACAATGTCAAATTTACCAATACCGTGAATATCGCAATAATTTTAATGTGCTTTAATTTGGCCATTAAGTTTCATAAAGAGCACATCAGTAGGCTAATTTCACAATCCTTGAGGGCCACACAATTAATCAAAATTATATAAAAATGGCGAGTTGGTCACATGTGATAATTAATCCACAAAAGGCTGTGATATAAAGACAGATAAACAAGGTCTGTGTTTAATTCAGAACAAACCGATGATGCACTGATCTGTGTGCATGCGCATAGCAGTGCTCTCAGATCAGTTCACGTGCATTATGAAATCAAAGTAAAGCAGATTCAAGCATACGCGCAATTCCAAACAAACCGCAATTATACACATCTATAAACATGGCACTGCATAATGGAAAAGGAGGAGATTACAGCATTTCAGGAAAAGCAGAACATTGTAAACTGTCATTGTTCTTTGTCAAAATAAAAGCTCCATTTGAAGTTGAAGTACAACAGCACTTTCGGTGTCAAAATAAAAGCCCCAGGTGGAGGTAAAGTAAACAGGACAGAAATATATTACTTTTGTATAATCCAAATTTAATAATCAGAATAATAATGATAATTCAGAATTATATTATATTAAATCAACCTGACGTGTCCCACAGTAATAATTTAGTATTATGCAATGTTCGACTGGGGTTTCAAAAATAAGTCAGTGTAGTAGCTTTTCACACCTAAAAAATTGAATCTACTTGGCTGCAGAGGCTGTTTGGATAAAATGCTGGCTCCTCTGATAAAAAAAAAACAACACTTTTGAGCCATTTTAGAGCAAATGCATAATTATCGAGATATATATAGAATATTGTCAATTTGCTGAAAAAAATATCGAGATTGAATTTAAGAAATATCACCCAGCCCTAGTTCAAACTAGTACAGTTGGTCTATTAATATGCAGTGCTGATTGACGATGCAGAAATTTTGCAGCTCTTGGGCTGTCCACAAGCTCTTAGCTAGAGATACAGTGCATTATCCATTGCTGTTGAAATCAGACGGGAATGAACGCATGGTAACAGGCCTTTCAGACGCTGACGTAACAGGCTTTACAGTGCTCAGGGTGTTTGCTTATCATCTGGCTGTAGCAGGGTCGCCTCAAATCCATTAAGCCTGAAAAGTGCATTGAATAAGTTTCTTGTCGCAATCACAAGTGCCACAGCAAAGTGGACCAGATTAGGGCATCAGGCCTGCATTCCTGCGGCTTCGGAAGAATCACATTCTGAGCATCAGAGCACAGTCATTAAGACCGCTTCTCTCTGGAATCTGATGAACACTTAGAGATTAGGGACACAGCAGAGACATGGAAGGGACATGGCAACATGGCCAAGACAGCAGGGATTCCATTTCATAAAGTCATGTTATGTATTATGGTGTCTGTTCCAAAGGCATGAGAGCAGAGAGGATTGCACATGGACAAGAGCACAAGTAGATTAATTTAGTCGATATCAGTGCAGCTCTATAACAGGCCTTTCTTTGTTTTTCACCAAAACAGAACCGCTTCCAGTCCAGGGAGTGCATTTGACTACTATACTTCATTTTTTATGAAGAAGCAAGTAGACTGAAAGGGCACAGAATATTTTAGACCATGTGTCCTCTCCTCATTTATACACATTTGAGACCAAGAGATGATTTCACACCTGATATTATTTGTTAGTTTTTAAGCCAATTACCCAACTGAGGTTTCTCATCAAATATAAATTAGTTCAGATGGAGTTTTGTTGGTGTACATTTTCTTTATTACAAGAAACCCAACTCTGCCTTTTAACCCCACCTACCTATGCTGTTGTCTACTAAAGTGGGGTCAAAATCAGGTCACCATCACGTGGGAACATCCAGCAAGGCAGGAACTGGCCACCTGACTGCCACATTCCGCACAGGAGAGGCAGAAGATAGAAAAACTGCAGCAAAGGATGCAATATTTAGGGTGGGTAGGAAGTAATGAAGTTCCACCTTTATATGGGACTGTTTATAGGGAAATATTTCACAAGTTCATATGAAACACATGAGAACAGCATTCACGGAACAGTACAGACTGTTGTTTCACAACAAGAATAAAGAGGCGAGTTTCAGTCAACCTAACTAATTTCCATAGAAACCCTGGTAATACCTGGATTTCCCAATCTTGTAAGGGTAATGTTGATTATACTAAACACACAGGTTGTTAAAAAGGTCAATCAAAAGATCATAACTCCCATAATGCTTGTATCTCAGACAATCACATGAGTACTTGCACTCAGTTTAAACTCAGTACAATTACAAGCACAATACAGTGGGCTTTTGCATAGTCAAGTTACAATCTTGATCTGTATACATGACTCAATGCGTAATCAAATATTTAAAGGAAGGCCATCAATTCAGAAAGTGTAAAATGCGTCACGCAAGACCTCTATCTTTCGGAGCGAGTTTACTCTACTCAAAACAGATCTATCAGAAACACCAATGCTAAAGGTACAAACTTCGAAACTTTAGGAGCAGTGCCCCTGATCTCCACAAACATATGGCGGGTGTACAGTGACATGGCAGGGTCACCATGACCAATATGAGGAGTGTCAGTATGCAGTTGGGTCAAGCAACTGAGCTGAGATTCTACCACAGTGGTGGATTTTCATTCCTGAAGCTCATCTGAGAACCAAAACATTCCCTCGGGCCAACACTGCCCCACGTCATTCCTAGAACTGTCTGCCTATGGAGTGGAAGTTCTGACTATGGAGTGGAAAGACAGCGGCAGATGAGAAGTTACTATTTATAGCCAGAGGAAGAAAAAGAAACACTGGAATACAAGAAATGTTTTCTGATCCCCACTGGGCTTGCACAGACAAGTATATCTATTTGTGACTGGTGTCATCAGGCAAACTTTAAATTCTCTGGATTTGTCCAAAATTATCTGTGCTTCCCCCAAAGTGAGCTAAGCTTGTTTGAGCACATTCCACCTCTGAAATTCAGCCAAACTTTTGGAGAAGAGGAGAAGTCCAACTTTTTACCAACAGCAGGGGGCTTAACACAGACTTCGAATGATGTAACGGACCTTGACAGCGCAGTCAGCCCAATAAACACAAACTCTCGTCAATAGAGTAGAGGCAATACCTTCAGTGCTGCATTTATATAGGTATGAAAGTCCTAAAATATTCATGACATTTAGAAGAAAAGGGAACCACGGATTCCCTCAAATTAAACAGGACGTACTTTGTATTGAGCGGACACTTTCTATATTAAGATTGGGAAGAGTGGAAAAAAAAGTAGTTCAACTAAATTCCAAACTTTCTTAGAAAAATGTGCATGTTTTATTCACTCATATTGCTCTGATCAAAGAACAAGGGGTGAGAGAGAGTGAAAAGTGCAGAATGAAAAGTACATTAAAATCAGCTTTGGGCTTCTGAAAGAAGTGAATTTTAAGGAAACGTTTGAACAGAAACAAGACTTGTGTCAGCAGTTACACAGCAGAAAATCTTTAAAAGATTTAAAAGAAGAAGAGACCCATTTCCCTCTTAACGTTAGACAGAATTTCACTTTTAAATTTTCTTGCTAACCATTTCACCCAAGCACTTGTAGTCTCCCAATACT
Source organism: Moxostoma hubbsi (assembly GCA_032164185.1). Taxonomy (NCBI): domain Eukaryota; kingdom Metazoa; phylum Chordata; class Actinopteri; order Cypriniformes; family Catostomidae; genus Moxostoma; species Moxostoma hubbsi. Next base: position 6,393,458 of record JAVLUX010000043.1, read on the forward strand.
GAAAAAAATATGCTTCTTTTAAAGAAACTAGAAATCTTGCATCCAAATTGGAGGTTTCGGGTTGGGAGATGGAGACAAAACCAGATAGAGAGAGTCTGCATTGAACTGGTTGCACCCCCCTCCTTTACTTTTTGTCCTCTGAATGCTGACGTCCTGCCACAAGAATCCAAGCGTGAAACAGCTACTGACATATTAGGTGGAGTTGCTGTGGGTCTGAACATCCCACCCTGCAGAAGACCTCCATAAGATGCTCCTCACACTATAAACATGTTTTACACATGTCCAAATTTAGGATTTGATATGTCACTGGGATGCGTAAACGAATGAGTGCTTCTGTATGAAATAACAGCAAGAAAAACAAAATCCTGTCGGTGGCACCGAAAGGTTAGGAACAGTCAGATGCAATCAAGAAAAGGGACACTGTGTGGCGTATAAATCAGCAAGGAGTTCAAATATAGAGGATTTGACTGTTTTTTTTTTATTATTATAATTGATAGTACATGGAAGACACTGGGATTCAAGATCACCATTCATATCAAACCTATTTTAATTAAATGAGGCTATCATATATGCAGGGTTGGGGAGTAACAAAAAACATGTAACAGGATTATGTATTTGAAATACAAAACATAAGTAACTGTGTTCCACTACAGTTACAATTTAAATAATTGGTAATTAGAATACAGTTACATTCAAAAAGTATTTTGATTACTGAAGAGATTACTTTGCATTTTATTGTCATTTGTTTCATTTAATATTTAGTCCTTTCAGATGGAAAACATTTAAACATATAAATGATGTGATCCAAAGTGCATTTGAACAGCAGTGAAACACTTTCTTATGATGTTACATTCATACGAGCAGACAGAGAAGTAATTTTGGAGCAGAAGAAATAGAAATAAAACTTGTGTAAATTGTGAGCTTTATGCTAAGCTAAAATGCTAATTCTTGCCATTTTACATGCACATGTTACCAGACATGGTCATATTTTTTTATCAAGAAAATTCATGTTAGATCATAATTTCTTTATTTCTAGTATGACCTTTGATATTAGGGCAAAATATAAAAACATTTAATTCTTGATAATAATTTGTGTATTGTTTTCCTGTAAAAATATTTAAAAAATCTAAAAATGTATTTTTACTGTACTGGCAGAGATTTTATAGTCAAAACAAGTGAAAAAAATCTACCAGTGCTGAAGTAGTAATCCAAAGTATTTAGAATATGTTACTGACCCTGAGCAATCTAATGAAATATGTTACAAATTACATTTTACAGCATGTAATCTGTAATTTGTAGTAGAATACATTTCAAAAGTAACCCTCCCAACCCTGCATAGGCCTATATGCAGCGTTAGCTCATATTATGAAGACCGTTTTATGTGTTTTTGCCAAAATACACTCATTAAACATTATATTGAAATGAGCCTCCAAGCACAAATAAAATATAGATTTCTGAACATAGCATTAAGTTAATTAATATAAAAATCAATTGATGTGTGGTCTCATCCTATTCAATTTTGAAGCCAAAAGTATACGTTTAATAACCGTTGAAACTATTAGGCTAACCGATGAAGAACCACAAATATAACAACAAATGGGGTCAGTGGGGTGTGAGGGCGGGACTAAACAATAAAAGCAGAGAAGTATGTGTGCGCGTGTAAGTGTTTATGTGTAAATAGCATCTTAAAAGTCTTACAGTATAAAATAAGAGGCAGTAAGGGCAATGTGGCGGAGGTCTGAGGTAAGCAGTTAAATGTGAGGAATTTACTACCCTCCCGTTGTGACCTTTGACATACATATGCTACCTACAAAACCAAAGGGAAGGGAAGGGGAAATGACAGAGGGAGAAATAGAGAGGTGGCAAGAGATAAAACCAGATTTTCTTCACAAGGTAGAGTCTTTACAGTATGGAAACCTGTTTAATTACAGTGCTCTGTGTCACATGTTAGCCAGTTTTCCTGACTAATCACTCTATAAAAACTCTCTATAAGAAATTGCAACTACAAGCATTCCAGATGGAGAACAACAAACATTTTACATTTATTTATTTATATAGTAAGTGTTTTAAGTGTTAGATGGGGTAAAAATGAGTTCAGGCTCAACTTGTGCAGTTGTTGGCTGTCGTAACAACTTATAGCCTAGTTAATGATATCAGCATAACTAACCTTGGTTCATAGCTTCACATAATCCACCCACTCCTTAAACTAAAAAAATGGTAATTGCAACTGTAAAGTATCAGAATTATGGAGCCACGTGCTTTTTTGGCCAATTTTTTCCAAATTTGTTACGCTAAACATAACATTATTCACTAAGAACATCCAATGATGTGTGTGAAAACATTGGAGAAAAGAAAAAGAAAACAGGCGACCGTTATGCTTCGTGGAACACTTCCGCATTCAGGAACAAGTCGGATTGATCAGGATCTCAAAGGAGGAGATGAGCACAATGCTACGGAGGAGAGGAGTACAATGCCGTGGGAGGGGGTGGGGGAACAAGCCTTGGCAGGCCAAAAAATCCCTGCATTTCAGAGATAGAAATGAAGCTGTATGAGATTACGCATTCTTTTGGAAGGAGTATAACCTGCTTTATATTAGCTGTGAAGTATTTAGAGCGCACCTAAGTTTAACAGTCTTCAGAACAGCCTATGCTGCAACCAACACATTAACACAACCTATATTATTAAAGAACTCTACTTTAACAGACTAGCCAGAAGCTTTTAAATAGAGTCAGTCAGGTAGTTTTAATATCCTAGATCAATGATCAAGGAAAACATAGGTAAAGGAAACACACACACATATAGAAAACAAGATTTTTTTTTTCCTCTTTTGAAATAGTAGTTCAATGTAAAATGTAGACAAACACTCATGTTCACAAAGCAACGTTTCCTTGTGAACCAACCCAGACCATTTTTTAAAATTAAGCTGCAAAAATGGGTCTTGAAAGGTGCAGCCTGTTCATTTTTAAGTGTTAGAGAATGGGTGGTAATTGGTTGTGTAAAACAAAGCTACAGCTGTTCTTGGTGTAAGAAACCTTGACTAACATTATAAGTAGATTACAGGGTAAAAAATTAAATGTTACAAATGTTTATAAAATAGACCCAATGACAAGTTAACACATGGAGGAAGTGAGGGGAACTGCCACATTCTCACTCCTGGGAAACAGATTAATTCTAAATCTGGTGAGAAGTGAAACCATGACTCAAATCATCCTCAACACTTTAGCGGAAAACGAGACAAGCGCACAACTGCGGAGATTAAATATCAAAACGAATAATCTAGGAAGAAAATGTCAGAGTCACACTCCTTAGAGATAAAACACAAAGCACAATTGAAACCTAAAGCCAATCAGATAGCATCTCACAGCGAAAAGCTCTCAGTATTATTTCCATTTACGATGATATCTTTTTTCCTTACAGCCTGTGTACTGTAAGACACACACAATGGATAAAAACATACACAAAGGCCAGCACTGCAAATGAGGAAGGAGATCAGCGCTTGTAAATGAGGGAAGAGCTACTCCTGTCTTTGTCTTTCTCCCTCCATTGAAAAAAAATGTATTTCAACAATGAAAAGGGAAACGGCAATGGCTGCGATCCATGGGATTGGATTTCTTCCTCAACTGTTCCCTTCACATCCTCTGCATTATTCACAGATGACGACACTCTCTCTGGGGCATGTCTTTCTTAAATCATCCAGAGCTTCGGTAACTCCCCCCATGAATTCCTACACTGTGATATCTCACAGCTAGCATACGGCAATAAAGCTGATGGTGCAACAGCCATCAAGTTTTAAATAGGTTGAACCCTTAGTCAACAACTTGTGAATTTGAGTATGCCTACGTGAGGTGTGTATGTTTGTGTGAGTATGTATATGTTTAGACAACTAATTACGAGTGGTTTCCATTTCCAATGACTACATTGCTATGCTGGAAAGGCTCATGAAGGAAGTATGATGTTTGTGTAAGTGGAGAAGTTAATGATCGTGTAGCATGCTAAAACAGCATACAATGTCAAAATTTAAACCTGCCAGAAACCTTATAAGCCTGGGAAAACAGAATGGGAGGCGGTCCAGTGCAAGAAGATCCATGCACCGACAAACAATGCCTTTGAACAGGAAGTGGAGTAAAAAAAAACAAAAAAAGACATTGGTCTGCCTTGAGTTTATGCATCACATCTAGACTGTTATGATTGCATCCTGCATTTTTTCTGCTCTCTTACTATGTGACGTTTTAAGACAACATTCAACAGAGAGACAGATTAGAATTGAGTGCAAAAAGATGCAGGGGGAGTACATTCATTGAAGAACATTTCGATATTACTTTCCCTTCCATGTCTTCACTATTATCTTATAGCTGAATAGAAATAGGAATGAAAGAGATGCCTCTGCTTCCATTAAGAGAGCCCTTACTTGCATCCCCTGAATCCAAGAAGAATGATTTGGGAGGGAGAGTTGGCCTTTGGGTTGTACCAAAACTTTGGCATACTACTCATCTTTGATTCACCACATACCAAAGTTATAAGATCCAGCCAGATACTACATCCCATTTTAATCCAATATAAAAAAATAATCACAGTGAGTAGATTTACTGATGCATACTGGAAATCCAAACACCGATAACACAATAGTGATAGTATAACTCCTTAATTTGGCTAAGCGCAAATCTTAAATAATTGCCTCCTATTGTGAAATTTGGAAATATGTGATTCCATCCATGGAATGAAACAAATTCCCTTGTGATCTCATAGGGAAGTTAATTCGGTCACTGTAAATGAATCAGCTTTGAAAAAAACTAAATAAATAAGGCAGTTTAGATGTCCCATTAACAAAGCTGATGAACTAAAGCTGCATCTAACAGATGTCCTTTACTGATGTCCAGTAAGACTTCAACTAACTTACAACTACAAAAGCGGCCTGAAAATTATGGAGAGAGAGGGGGCAGACACAAAGCAGGCCTCCCAGATCTTGAAGCACTACCTCCCTCCCATCCCTATTCTCCGATTCTTCTCCTTGCTTCTTTTTCTGCACCCTCTCTTTGTCAATACAACATACGCTCTGCAGTGGCCAGACCTCTGCTTCTGCTTGCCCTATGACCCCTGAATTACTTAGGATTGCTCTAAAGGCCTTGATCTATCAATAATTGGCATTTAAAGATACAACCCCCTTTTCTGCCAGTTTCAATATGATGTCACTGGCACAATCCAAACACGAGCCCTTACATTCCACAGTCTTCTACCCCACCCTCGCAGCATATTTTACGCACTTTCAACTGTATGTGCTTTGAAGTGTTTATGTAACCATTTAAATCTATGAGTGCCTCAGCGAATTACTAATACAATCTCAAATGACTCTGACCATTGGGGATAACAGTTCAGTTTGTGATGGAGGATCTTCCCTAGGCAACTAACAACACTTCATCTGTGTGGTCAGTTATACTTGCTCCAAAAAAAGGGCTATGGCGTTAAAACCAGATACCAAGTCAAACAGTGATTGTCTTGTAATATTTAGGATAAACACTGAAGTAGTGGAGGCACTAGGTAATGGGATCCAAGTGACTTATTTGCAGAGACACAATTAACCAGATTTAATGCATTTACAGAAAAGGTGTTATGAAAAAGACAACTCAGGTCAAATGTGATCCAACTTGCGTTTAGAAACTATGATAGTTGTGTCAAGAGAATAAACGGCTTAATTGAATAAATTAGGCAGAATTTTTCCAAATTGTGGTGTTTTCTTGCATGAGCTAGACCTGCAGCTATCAAAATGTAATTAATTTGGCCACAAGACTAAGGCCACATCTACACTAATCTGTTTTTATTTGAAAATCTAACATCATTGTATGTGGAAATGGATTGGAATTTCAAAATGCTTCGTTTTCAGTGGTGGAAAACATTCTAGTATGGATGAGAGGCATAAATGCTGTAAAATTAAGGCGTTTGTAAATTAATACATATCAGCATGGACATGACCTAAAGGCCAAAGTACACGTTGGTTGTTGCTGATCGGAAAACACGGTGCGCATGACGTAAATATTGCCATTAGCAAAGTCTGTGTGGAATGTCCTTGTGAGGCCCAGAATACGAACACTTTCATATTCACTTGCAGTAAAAAAAAGTTGACTTTCAAAGGGAACATAATTGACAGAGTGCGATTTGATCCAGAATGCAGGAAAAAACAAGTATACCCAGGCCTTAAGACTACATGGTAAAAGCATACTATACTCAAGTTTGCTAACCCAAATGTGTCTAGCTATGCAAGTTTAATTTCATGTGTCATTACGTTATGAAATGTAAAATCATGCAATTCGTAACGCAATGCAAGTATTGCCACAAAGGACGCAATAGCGATCAATAGAGCACACGGTCTCCGATAATTTGCATATGCGTACTGGTGTAGCGTACTTTCTGGCCTCACCTGCAACTTCCTCAATGTTCTTCTACAGCGGCCTACATTCTGTAGGGGCACCATGAGAACCATGACCACAAAACTGCACAAACAAGTTAAACCACAATGTCTTCCTGTTGTAACTGTGGCGTTCACTTTTGAGTTGATCTTCCACTGTTGTGTTTCACCAGAGCATTTTAAAGCTTTTGGTAAACCACAAGAGAATATTAGTGAAGCTCACTTTCAGTGTATTAAAAAAATAGTTGCAGAGGTTAATAAAAAGGGGGTTCCTTACCTGAAGTTCACACCATGCTACTTCCACTGTTGTCTCAGTGTCCAAGCCCTTGTAGACCGTTTTGAACGAGCCACGTCCAATCTCAATGTCAAATTTGAGAAATCGTCCATCAGGTGAGGTGCCCACTGCTTTGGTCTCCACTTCTTCTATGTCATCCTGAACTTTCTTCTCAGCCTCCCTCTGCTCAGCCTCTGCACGGGCCTTTGCCACCTCTTCCTCACGTTTATCAGCTGCTCCCCTGTCCTGCTCCTGGTCACCCACATGGCTGGGCTCCGACTCCACTTTCCCTAGAGCATCACTCTGCTTCGCACCCACATCCTGAACAGATGGACTCTGTACCTCCACTATCCCATGAACTCCAACCCCTCTTTTACTACTACTATCAATATCCTCTGCATGTTCTTCCACTACGACACCTGAAACAACCTCACAAGGGTCAACTGTTATGTCAGGGGCAGAACCCAGCACTACAGGCACAACAAACTGCTCACAGTCCGGTGGTGAAGTGAGGATGCAGGCTTTGCTGGGCAGGTCGAGGGCTGTGGCATTTGAATCACATATGACACTGCGCCTAAAAAATCTGTGCTCGGCCGTCTTGAGGTCTTTATCCATGGTGTGACGCCGCTTTCTGACCTCCGTGTCTAGCTTCTCACCCACCAGTGTGTCAGAACCAGAGCCATTCACATTCTTTGGAGGTGGTGGGGCCAAGAAGGTCACCACCTTGTTGGGATTTTCTGACGACATCTCTCAAAGCAAAAAAAAATTAAAATCTCATAAGTAGAAATAAATTAGAATGAAGAAACTCAAATGTAAACGTTAACCTTTTGTAGAAAATGTCCTGTTCCAATCAAAAAAGGCTATGCAAAAAAAAAGCTCACGTGAACCACAGAGTTTGCTGGAGGACCCCTCCGCGGGGTATTCCTTATTAACAGTTACTCTTACAGTGTATGGGGTCAGAACCCAAGAGAGGAGGTGTTCTTTTATAAACGTAAAAGAATAAGACGCAGTCACTGAGAAGATAGCACTGACGGTGACAGACAAAAACTGTCAAATCCACTTCATCCATCCTGCAGTGACCCGGTGACAGCCGTCATTGAGCATAAGGGACCACAAGAGGAAAAAGGGCAAGAGCCTGGGTTTTCTTTAGACCTTCAGAGAGTGCTGGCTCTGAAAGAAAAACCCATGTCCAGATTTACTGCAAGAGATACATAGACAAATATCAGATTCAATAGCATGGTTAAACTCCTATGGTTGACCTCTGAGTTAATCCTAATTACAGTTCGGTGGAACAGGGAAGAATTTAAGGCATTTTACTATTAGATTAAACCCCCATCAAGCAGCATTAACCAACAAACAAAAAGTTTAGGTTTTACTCAAATTATTATCTAATTGTGTGTCTAAAACACTTCTACTAACACGATTAAAACATTAGAAAAATTATTTTAGGACAATGAGGACTATAGAAGAATAGCCCAGGTATGTAATGAACAAATACAAACACTAAACTAGAATTGTAGACTTACTTTAACAGTCCTCTTATAAAGTTTTTAGCTGCTACAGAAGCTCACAGGGTTTTCCATCATTCCAACACACACTTCTTGCAAAATTAGATTTAAACACATTATCATTATCATGATTTTGACATGTATGAACCATTGAAATCAGTTCCTCGGGAGGTTTTAGTTAACTCGGGTACAGTGTCAGTCAGCTCAGCGTCATATGTAAATAATAATAATAACAGAAATATCAAATTTGTCCCTTAAAAATAACGAAATTATGTATTATTGTAAAGGTAGGTTAGCACGTTGGCTGCGCACGCAGCGCTCGCGAGACAGGTCGCCTTGGTAACATGAGGCGGTCAACTGAGATTTTTTTTTAGTTTTCCACGCAATGAAAAATATCCAAATTTATCACAATCCCGGCGTATCTGACGTTATCATTTAGGGTGCAATGACAAATAATGGGAAACTGTCCAGCGATTACCTTTTGTATCGTGATATCCATTCCCATTTGCTGTGATGTAGACAAAGCGACCGCTGCAGTTGCTTGAGTTGATCGAGCAAATAATTTAAGAGGGTAATAGCCAAATGATAATCATAGGCAAAAGCACAGCACAAGCTGTTGAACCGAATGGTCAAAACACATAAATTCCATAGATGTAGCAAAACGCTGGAGAATCGCTACGCTGTTTCCACTACAGGCCAAGTTCAATACAAGGCTGTTGAATCCAACGCGATGCAATGATTCTAATGAAATCGGTATCCAGCGTAACGACATTTCCAGCGATTAAACATTTTGACAAATCAACAAAACAGTACGGTTCCGGGAGACTGCACGCGGATATGCTGCAAACCACCGATATTCTTCCTTTCACGCGAACAATGCAACAACATCCACTGCGTTTTGCGTTCGTTTCTGTTCGAGCCGGCTGGCACGAAAATCTGGAATTAAATCGTTATCCTTATGCAGCAGTCGACGAATGACAACACGTAGTCTCCGTATGCCGTGTATTCTTGAGTCTAGACGAAATTAGGCTCTCTCTGAAACCCCTGATGGCTCGGGTGGTGTTATTAAGACAGTCTGTCACGTTGGTTTTAGCTCCGAGGCTGCTGCTGCTGTCTATCCAGTACCCTCCCACTGAATGCTGACAGCAGAATCGTCAACCAGCCTCTTGTTTGAACGGCCTGTAGAGGTCACTGTTTCGTTCCGATAGATAGATAGATAGATAGATAGATAGATAGATAGATAGATAGATAGATAGATAGATAGATAGATAGATAGATAGATAGATAGATAGATAGATAGATAGATAGACTGGAGGAATCTATGTATCTATCTAGAGGAATTATTATTATTATTATTATTATTATTATTAACAGTATTGCATGGAACTCTGTTTTCAATATTATACATTTATAAATTATTTAATACATTTAATAAACTATAATAAATAATTTATTCATTCATATTTTATAATAATTTTTTTTAATAAATAAAAAATGTAATAGATACACAATTATAATTACATTATATGACGTTCAATTATTATTAAAGTACTACAATAATTAATCAATTATATATAATAAATGAAACAATTCAAAATGAATAAAATACTGTCATAATCTGAAATACAAATATTCCCTTCCATTTGTTTTTCTTTTCACATCTTTTAATTTATTTATTTTTTGTGGAATTAATTATGAAATTAAATGGTAAAAAGGAATAATTAAATTATATGACTTAAAATTATTAATTAACATTTTTAATTATTCACAGTAATATCAAATTTACAAAAAGATTTTATAAAGCCACTAAATCAAGACACAATGTCGGAAATATGTAACAAGGAAAGCAAAGACCATATTGAAGTGCTTATTTTTTCTTAAATAACCACTTATTTTTTATTCTAACATATATTACAATTCAATATATGTTTCTCTTTGTCACACACACTCAATGGATTTGCTTAAATAATTGTTGACTTGCACTTGCGTCTTTCACTGTGAGCAATGGCTTAACATTACACATGCTCTCTCTTCTTTGTATTCATGTAAGTCTCTCTTTTTCTGTTGTCAGACACTGTTTTCTCAGACTGTTTTTATGTTAAGTTCCTTATACCACTAGATATTTATTTTCCCTTTCAGCAGTTCCTTCCTCCCCCCTAAAGCACACATGAGAAAGATCCTTCCTAACATTACATATTCCCCATAAGGGCCAGTTGCTATTAAAATCAGCTAAGGGGGCCAATCCAGGGTCCCAAGAATCTGCAGGATGTGCATGATCAAGTAAAACAGTACGGTGTCTTGTTGTATGCATCTGTTAATATCACAGTTTTTTTCTTAGATTGAGAGGCTGTGTTTGGATGTTTGTTCCAGATGCATTACACTTTGTTCCCCTGCCCAAATGAAGGCGTCGCTTGAGTTCTGTTGACATACAGATCAACTGAGAGCACGTGGAAATTTAACACTGTTAAGAATGTGAAGGAAGATTACATTTAACATGTCATTTAAGTTCAAAGTAGCCCTACATTGATTGAGGCTGCAACAAAGCCATTTACTAAATACATGAACAAATCTTTCATTATTCATTACAGTTACTGCAAACAAAATGTGACATTATCGTTTGCACATTTAAGTTTGAATTAATTTACATTTCTATAAATGGATTAAGGAAGAGCAAAGTAAAGGCTGAGAATGCGGGCATATTTTTCTCAGCCTGTACTTTGCTATTCCCTTAATACAGTTATAGAAATATAAACTAATATATATGTACTGTGTATTTTTTTTTTCCCCCGCTTTGATTTAAATGTCATCTCAACCTGTTAAAGTTCACATGAAGAATCAGGTAGTCTCAGTACATCATTCTGTCCACATGAGGGTGGTAATGAGTGCGTTACAAAACAGGCATTTCTCAGTGCCCAGTTTTCTCCATTAAAAACATAATTAATTTTTTTTAAATATATTCTATAGACATCATCACATAGGAGTATTTAAGGGTCTCTCACCCCTTAAATTTGTTTAGAATGGTCTTTAAAAGGTTACCAGCTGCAAGGGGGTAACTGTTTACCTTGAGATTGAAACAATGCACAAATGTCAAAGCTGTGGAGGAGGAAACCTAATCTAAATGCAGGGTTTTAGCAGGGTTATCTTAAAGTCCCCATATCAAAACTCCAGCTGGGAAGTTTAACATTCCATTGTAAAGAGCCACTGGATGTTTGCCTAATCTTTTCAGCAGCACTTGCATGCAAAGTGTGGTGGCAATTTTATGAGCCATAATTTACGGCGCATAGATGAGAAAATATGCAGACGCACTTTATTCAAATTCCACTTTATAAACCAGAAAATGTATTTTCAACTCATGCTGTGTTCTGAAGAAAAATGTAGCCAAGATTATTTTGCTATATGTACTGTGCAGAAAAAAAGCTGCTGATTTAGTAGAGCTATAGAATAAAAAATCAAAATGTTATGATATTTATGATTATGATTATGACACTCAAATGAACACTTGTTTATTTATAGAATAAAATGCAATTTCTCAGATTTGTTCTTTCAGTGCCAGATAAAGAAGTAATTCATATAAACATAACACAATAATGCTGTATGCACTGCACAACATGCAAACCTTCATGCCAAAGCAACAAATGGCTATGGGAGTACACCACAGCACAGGCAAGCATTGCAATTTTAGTGACATTCCACAGCAAAACACTCTATAGTATCCAAAGTGAGGTGAAGACAGATGTCTGTGTTTTTGTTCCAACTGCTGAAGCATGTCCTTATTGATGGTATAGCGCAGAGGGTACACAGTGTGCCAGGGTTCACGTGTACAGGAGCTGGAAGGAGCTTATAGTCTTTAAATACAGTATAAAGGAAAACTAACTCACTAAAATAAACAATTGTGTAGATTAACTACAGAGAAATAATTTGAATTGAGTCATTAAGTATTTATCAGTATGGTGTTGATATAAATTCTTAGAAGGTGTCAGGCTAATAAAATGCACAACATTTTTAAGTGACAAAAATGCCCCAGATATTGAAAATGTGGGGGTGAAAAATGGCCCTCCGTTAATTCCTATGTTTATACCCTGATTTTCTATTTAACAATTGGTTGGTATATTTCATAATATAGAATTTTGGGCATATCTATTTATATGTTTATGCTAGTGCCTCTGTAGATAGCATGTTGATCTATAGCTGTTAGATATATAGTATGTGTTTTCTGTCTAGGAGTGATTCGGTTTTTGAGGTCGCAGCTATAACTGAAGAATGGGAATTCATTTTAGAGATTGTTTCAATTAAATCTGTTGATACTAATGGATGACACGCAGTGTTTTTAAATGGTTGAAAAAAACATACACACTAAGGAAGGTTAAATATAACCCTGAAAATCAATTCCAGGGGACAAACATTGCCCCTTAATAATAATAATAATATTAATTTATGACATGGGTTTTTTTCATATTTATGAGATTGATGAGGGAGAACAGCTGCATACATTGAATTGTTAATGTACATTGGCATACATTTTACACAGCACATCTTTAGTGGTAAAAGGTGTGTATGGCCCACTTGGACTAGATTTCATCATGTGCTTGTTATAAATTAATTTTACCTCAGTCTATTTGAGTCTTAAGTCACACTGCTTGTGTTCTGAACACAAGCATAAATCAAATTTACAGCAAATGCCACGTGTCCACTACTATTGCAGCTGCAGTGGTACTCAGCCCTTAGACTGTCCCATTGAGTGTAGCTGCTGGCAGATAATGCATTATTGTGCATTTTACGAGAGTACGGAGTGATTGGCACGGGCTGTCACTGTTGGAGCATTATTGCTACTGCTTGGTTGTTAATATGCCGCTCATTGACAGTAACTGGTTAAAAGTAATTGCAGAAATGGCAAAAAAAAGTTAAGATCATTATAAATATTGTTTAATATTCTGTTATCTAATGCATTGACATTCAGTCATAATTTTTTAAAAGACCAAAGTATCCAAATACTTATGCAATAGTTGTTAATTTTGATGACTTTTCTGAACTTTTTGCCCTTCCTCTGTTTTTTTTTCTTAGTGAGGCCCAGAACCTCAGCAAACACGGCATGTTTAACATACCTGCATTGGGGCACTGCAGTTGAAAGGACCCTCTGTCAACCCACACCCTCTCTCAGCTTCGTAAATCAGGCTATTCTTCAGCTCTAGGCCTTGCATGAATATCTGGACCATTTGATCCTTTCCTTCCGCAGATCCTCTCTGTGTCTGTAATTAAAGCAATTATTATTTTTCCCGGTGACTTTGTGAGTCAAATCACAATTGTGACTGCATAATAGGACGTTATGTGCCTCGCTTTGATAATTACTAACAAGAAAACAAGCAGGACTGGTGCCTTGGATGAAAATATCCATTTCACAGCTTAATACCGCACACACTTTATCCAAATACTGGGTGTTATCTTATTCAAGGGTACATCCCAAGGCCACATCGTTAAAAGACAGAGTCTTATAACACCACACAGCTGCCACTAAAATGATTATGAAACCACTGTGTTGTAGTATGCATTTGGTGGCTTGAAACGCACTACATACAATGTTATGTTAGCTGTAATTGCACAAAAAGTAATGGTTACACCTACAGTAACAGACAAGTGAGTTACAACATGGGTGACCATAATAGATTTAGAAAAGTCATACTTTGGTCTTTGTAGAGAGCCACTTCCGCCCTCCTACAGTCCTATAAATGTCAAGGTGAAAGAAAAATTGTTCCGACCCTGTTCTGATAGCTAGTAGAGGCTATTCGGGCCTGCATATTTTCTACCTGTTTTATGTATATAAGGTGGAGAATACACAGGAAAATAAATGTGAATACGTGGGAGAATTATTTGATGCTTTGATTGATAAATTACCTACTTGTGTTATTTTACATTGGGGTAGACAATGAATAAAATAAAGCTACAATTCAGCACTTCAAAAATAACATGAATTTAATACTGAACTGGGTTATAAGGAGTATGTGTTTTTTTTATTGCAGGTGACGTGCAATTTTTGCGGCACAAATTTTGGGGGGGGGGGGGGGGGGTTTACAAGTTTTGATTGTCTTCTGTGCGAAAACCGTAATTCTGACGAATCAGAAAAGACACAGCGACCCAAAACAGAACTGTCTGAAGGACTGTGCAGAGTTTGGTGGATATAGATTGAAAGCTCTAGGAGTTACATTTAGAAACTTTGTTTAGGGATTTTGGAAAGTATGTTGACTTCTTCAAGCCAATATAAATTCTGTTTTCTAAACTGGTTTCCAAATCAGGCAGTCCCGCCCCAAACTCATGCCATTGGCTGAGCTAGTTTTTGAAAGCACCACAGAGCCACAAGGTTTACACTCTGTGGGAAGACAACCACAAATGGCTTATTATGGCAAAGTAAACTGGGATAGAGTGTTCCTTTTTGCACTGAATAACCAACATACTTTGTCAAAATAAGTTTCCAACTCTGTTTTTTTGTGTGTGTACTTTACATTAAAATACCAGCCACATATTAGTCACATATTTTTTAAAATACTACAATGTTGCCATATACGAGTTAGGTGAGCATACGAACACTCAATATAGTCTTTGACTGAATAGGGGTATTTGAGTCTTATTTTACCGACTGGGCACTTCCAAATAGAAAAATCTTGTCTTTATTCTCTCTGCAGACTATGAGTAGAGTATACTGGGCTGGTTTACTGTTATTTGACTGGTTTAATGTTTCAAAAGAGTGCTCTGTTTTGTTGCATTTTCTGTGTCGCACACATCAATGACCCTGTCCAGTGGGTTGAAGTAGGCTGGAATCAAAAAATGAATAACACACTTGTTTATCTGGATGGCTATCCTTGCTGTGTGCCATGAATTTCTTCAAAAGCTTTTGCCAACTTTCCAACTCTCAGCAACTCTGACTGGCACTCTACAGGGATTCAACCCTAAAGAAGAGAAAACTGTGCAGGAAGCACCAGCAATCACTATCAGCATGCCAGCAACAGGAGGACATGCATATCTGCAGGTACGCTGAGACGTCTAGAAGCCATTGGAATTGCTTTTGGGACTGTGACATGGCATTTTGTCTTTACTCTCAGTCCCCTTCTTGCTTTTTCCTTCTCTATCTTTGTCCCCACACAATGGTGCAGACTGTTCTGTATATTATATTTATAAGAAGGTGATCATAAGGTCCCTTGAGGTTCTCCTCATGTTGTTCACTGAAGTTTAAGATCTCTCAAAAAATCCATCAAATATCAATTAGTGATGGACTGCAAAGACAGATCGAACCTTTAACGCACCTGAAGATCAACAAAGCATATACTTAACAAACTATTACTGGAGTGAAGAGGATTGTAGCAAACATCTGATTGCTGTGGCTTCTTAGATAGAGTTACATCACTGGGAAAACTAGAGGATCTAAGAAAATTGGGAATGCTTCTAAATTAGTGTCTGTTGTTGTACAACTGAGAAATATTTCATTATGAAACGGAGAGTTCCAACTCTGATTTCTGATTTGGTGAGCCACGTTTAAAGCTGTTTTTTAAATGCTGATATGTGCACACATCTGTAGTGTCACGTTGCTATGTTGCTTGGCAACCGCAAACAGCCAACAGGTATGTTTCAGCTGCGTTCACGATGAGTCGGAATCACCTCAGTTATGAGATTCTGACTTGTAAAAAGCGTTCACATCTTCAGCGAATTTGTAATACACAGTAATACTTGTAGTGCACAGCTTCTTGTGACTTTTTGCCTTATTTGTATTTAGAGATACAATATAGTTTGAAGTTCAAATTTGAAACCAGCAATATTTAAAATTTTTAGGACTTTATTCAATGACCTTTTGTGCAGACACTAATGCTATAATTAGTGCCATATATTCATTTAATTCATTGCCAAGCATGTCCCAGTAAAAGAATATTATTTCCAAAATGTCATATGCCATGTCTGCTGACGTGTAGGCGTGCATGAGATATTCTAATTACATATGGCTATTATGTTTTAAAATTCACGCCAGTGGCGAAGATAAGGCAGAAAATAGTTATGAAATTGTCTCATTTATGAACTATATATTAGATATGAAACAAAGGTCTCCGTCTGGTCACTCACAGAGAAAGGTATGGTTTGTAGACTGTCCCAGAGAATACAGACACACATATGCTTGCACACCATCTTTCCAAGAAGCATGTGTCAGCACTGGGTCTTCAAATTAATCCCTGCCCAAACCACAGTACTGACTATGAGCTCGGGATCCCATTTCCTCTGGATTACACACCCGTGGCAGGAAGGGAAGTTAGAGTACTATACGATTTTACAGAGCATGTTGATCCTTGTTAAAATGATTCAGAGATAATGCGCTGATTAAATCAAGGGCAGAGTTGGTTAAACGGATGTGAAATGACACAAGGAGGTCATATGAATTTGGAGATGTGCATAAGCCGTATGTGATAACACATTACTTGTTTTGCCCTAGGGATGGGAAAAACCAGAATAGGTTTTACTTAGATCATTGAAACCATTGCAGTGTTTTAGTCCCACATGAAAATATTCACAGTTTTTATGCTGCTTAGATGAATGTTATGTATCAAAGGTTATCACCTCTCCTGGCTTTTGAAGTTGAGGCCAAACCTTCAATCCTTTGTGCATGTCTGGGCTGTTTTTTCTTCACCAATGCAACAACCTGTTACCACTTACACCAACTATTTTATAGTAATATATGATTCTTGGATCAAGTTGAACCAACAAGTATAGCAGATGAGTTGGATTGATGCATATTTTAGTTCAAATTGGCCTGGATTTAAAAACTGTTAACCTTAAAATTTACTTTTATGTTGTAAAATCTAAATGAATCTATTAATAGTAATAATATAATATTATTGAACATCCCTGTGTATATTAGGTTACACTGACAAAACACATTTTTAAGGTTTAGATCAGATAGAAATCGCTCCATAAGGTAACAATTGCTGGTTACGCGTATTGCGTATAGTGTATGCAGAAAAAAACGAGTTTTTGTGGTTTAGTCCAAAATGCCCACTTCCTAGCATGCCCTGTGGCATGAATAACTGTGGTCGAATTGTCTGGCTGTTTTGCAGTTTTGTTGTTGATCTTGTTGTCACATTTAGTAACTTTTTGCATTGTAATGTCAAGATGCGTTTGTTCCTCTACTTAAAATGTTCCGTTGGTTGATTGTTACCCTTGTCATGTTTGATGTACCAAGTCTTTGTGTGGTATTTAAAGATATTTTATACAAGTCAGTGCAAGTGATTGAACAATTTAAAGCCTTGTAAATAAAGGGATTCTATTTGCATAGAATTTTAAGATAATACTTAGAAAAAACGTAGAAATCGTCTTTTACTTTAAATAGGTAATTGTTACAATGACGACATATTTTAAGTCATGGTAACTTAACATTTTAAGTTCAGTCAATATACAGTATTTACTCAAAGTATTAAAGGTGCATTCATATCATCTTGGACTCACACTGACACCTTGGGGCATGGATGCAGCATCATTCAAACTGAATAGTTTCTACTTACCAATGCCATTGTAGAAATCCACTATTCAAAGTGAGCCATGATTCATTTAAAGGGATATATATATATATGTATGTGTATGTGATATTTTTATGAATTACTTCTCAAGTATTTTATCATATACATTATCATAAAATGTACATGTGATATTTTGTATATATCTTTTTTTTTATTTCTGCATCACTCTGTATGTTTTTCTTTAGTGATTTAGGCATTTTTTTGGAAACCAATGTTAAATTAACAGCTTTTATAAAGTCCAATGTTTGTCATTAATGATAAATTTGTTCTTAACTCATGACTTTTTAAGCAGTATTTTGACTGTATCAGCATTTGTTTTAATGACTCATTAACTAATGGTTGCAAAGCTGTCATTATGTTATGACTTTACTTGTTGAGACACATGACTATTAACTCATCATTAAGTAATTGTTGTATTAACACATTCATTTGCAGTAATAATGCAGTAATTACTCATGGATTAATTCATATTAGTGCACCCATATTGGGTGGAAGTTCAAATACATTGCTTTGGCTCATTGTGGCAATAAACACATTCATTAACACTATTAGTTCATATAATAAATTGCATGGGAATTAATCCACATTGACACATTTAATTAATAACAATTTGTATATGACTTAATATATTAATCAGACAGATTCTTTATTAGTTGCTGATTTGGCGATTATTAATGAATGGCTTAGTTAATCATGAGTCATACATTAACTCAATATTATCTATTCATTAGTTAAGCATGAATTAATGCTTATTAATGCACCCATATTTTAAAGTGCTACCTTTAGAAGGTTGCTGATATGACTGGAGTCTTAATCTCTTATGAGTAGTCATGAATTTATATATATGTTTCAAAATTACTATTCATTTCTTTAGGAGTAAAGCTTTTTTTAATGGATGGAAATTTATAAAAAAAAAAAAAAAAGCATAGTTATATTTCATTAAAAAATTTTCTATGAACATGATTATTTGTTATGTGTACTCTTCTCCAAATTCTCACCAGTGTTTTCTAGTCTTCTCCTAGTAGCATTTGTAGTGTCTTTGTGAAGTTTGTGAAGTTCATGGTGGAGGCTGCGATTCTGGGATTTGGCTGCTGCCCTCTGACCAGATGGCACCCTAGTGCCACTTCAACCAGGCTCTATAGAGGGTAGTAGCATCTGGCATCTCTCACATTAGTGTCACATGTGTGAAGGCAACATTCACGTGTTGAATGTATTTCTTTCATCATCACTTCATCTTTGACTTTCTTTTGTTGCTGGGAGCTGTAAAATATTACGGTATCTTCATATTCATGTGATATTTCCATGGAAATCCAATCTACACATAAATCTTTTTGCCTGCAGGTCTGGATTATGTCCCATGATCCAGTGGTGCATTTGCAGTAACAATAACAGCCAATGCCATAATGCACAGAGGAATGTTTGGAGATATGAGTGTTTGCAGATGTGAGATGAAAAACAGATTTGCACAATTATGCTGTCATCTTCGAATGGGTCTTCTATAAATTTAAAGTGATAACTCACCCAAAAATGCTAATTCTGTCATCGATTTCTCATACACATTTGACATGGAAAACAAAAGGAACAGTTAGGCAACATGTTACTCTGCAGTCACCATTCACTTTCATTGCATCTTTTTCTACATTCATTGAAAGTTAATGGTGATGACTGAGGTTAACATTCTGCCTATAATTTCCTATTGTGTTTGTCACAGTCACATGATTAAATGTACAGTAAGTGTGTAGCTCAACCATACCCTTTGTTACACTGCGTTACAGTGAATATAGCAGCACAGCTTGATAACTGTTTGTTGGTCTAGAAGCTAAAATTTAAGGCAGTTATTAAAAGCTATGCAGTCATGCGGTTGACATGGAAAGTCAAACATGCATTACATGACAGCATTAAACAGGGTTATTTGTAATTAGGCTTGTTAGCCATAATAATAACACTCTGTTTAATGTTTAACTCTGGTTCTCTAATTACATATGTCTGTTGCTTGGATGTTTAGTCACCATGGTGACAGTGTGGCACAGATGTCTTTAGCTGCTGTTGTATCTGTTGTACATGAGATCTGACTTTTGACATTATGAACACGTGTCATCTCTCCTCTGTTGCTGGGAACATAAATACAAAACTTTCCAAAGAGCTAATCAATGTTTTACTTTAGAGAAAATCATGTCAGAGTGTGGTTTCTCCTATTTGACACATGTGCTGCACATTGTTCGTTGCATTTCTAGATTTTGTGTTCTGGCAAGTTAGTACGACACTACTTTGGATACCCAAATGGCAAAAGCTCACAATAAACCAAAACTTCTTCTGTTTAGAGTATTTCTATATACATTACTGAAGAACCATCAGTGTTTACCAGTGAAATATGCAAGATGAGTGAAGCAAAATTAATCTTGTATTAAATGGTTAGTTTACCCTAAAATGTAAATTCTGTCATTGTTTACTCACCCTTATATCATTCCAAATCTGTATGAATTAATTTTTTCCACTGAAAAAAGACAATTGACAAGCGAACTCTCCATTCCACTGGAATCCAAACAGACCCTCAATGACTGACATGTTTAACCAAGTCAGACATTTTCTCATTCTTCACAAGTACACACACACACACAGTTATGGGAATCTGTTGCCCTGTGTCAGTGAGGTGATGTATTTTTATATAGAATATACATGGGCACAGTGGTCCTAGAGGTCACGGTAGGTCGTATATTCAAGGCTGTGGGGGTCGCATAGGACACGCAATATGTTGAATAATCTCATTGATTGAACGGATAAAAAGAAACAGCTGAAAGAAAACTTAAAATCTGAGTCCCCTGACATGCACCGTTCCCCTGTTGCCATGTCCATAGAGAATGTATGTTTAAAGGAATATTCAGAGTTCATTTCAAGTTAAAGCTCATTCGACAGCATTTGTGGCATGATTTTGATTACCACAAAAATTAATTTGAACTTTGTACTTTTTCTTTAAAAAAAAAAAAAAGCAAAAATGTGGGTTACAGTGAGAGGACGTGAACAGGGCCAGTCTGTGACCGTTAAAATGCTATTTGCAAAAGACATAAACAATATGCTTGATATCATTATTTTAGTGTGATAAAATCACTTACTAACCTTTTCTGTAAAAGGTTATATCCAATTTCATAACTTCGTTGCCATGACAAGGTAGCGCCTTAAACCCTGTAAGTTTTAAGCAACTTTACATCTTAATTTATTCAGATGAATTCATGTTAGAACTTTCATAAAATAATTAGCTTCACATTTCTGCCTTAAAACCCTGTAAAGAAATTGGCCTCATTCACTTCCATTGTAAGTCCCTCACTGATTTTTGTTTTTTTTTAAAGAAAAGGAGGGACAAGCTGAAATATATTTTTATGCCACAGATTCTGTGGATTGAGCCTAACTTGTATTGAAATATAAATATTTCGCTACATATAGACACTACAACCATATTCCGATGAAGAACACCGAACCTGAAGTTTTCATAGTGTCATGACAGTGATGAAAATAATTAAACGCCTTAATCTATTTAATTTAGTGTCTTGGTTCAATGGTCT
Source organism: Moxostoma hubbsi (assembly GCA_032164185.1). Classification (NCBI taxonomy): domain Eukaryota; kingdom Metazoa; phylum Chordata; class Actinopteri; order Cypriniformes; family Catostomidae; genus Moxostoma; species Moxostoma hubbsi. The sequence goes on from JAVLUX010000043.1 coordinate 6,414,742, forward strand.
TCAATATTTGCATTATGTGCACTCCTACTGAAAGACATTATTAGACACAACAGGAAATAAAGGAATTTCTTAAGACATATACATTATATATATATATAATGTGTATTACACACATACACACATACATACATACATACAGGTGCATCTCAAAAAAATTGAATATTGTTAGGGCTCCTTGTGCATGAATTACTGCAAATAACTATTACTCAGTGGTCCCAAGTCCTCTTTTCAGATGAAAGTAAATTGTGCATTTCATTTGGAAATCAAGGTCCCAGAGTCTGGAGGAAGAGTGGAGAGGCACAGAATCGAAGTTGCTTGAAGTCCAGTGTGATGTTTCCACAGTCAGTGATGATTTGGGTTGCTATGTCATCTGCTGGTGCTGGTCCACTGTGTTTTCTCAAGTCGAGAGTCAATGCAGCCATCTACAGAACTTCATGCTTCCATCTGCTGACAAGCTTTTTGAAGATGTTGATTTCCTTTTCCAGCAGGACTTGGCACCTGCCCACAGTGCCAAAACTACTAGTAACTGGTTTGCTGACCATGGTATTACTGTGCTTGATTGGCCAGTCAACTCGCCTGACCTGAACCCCACAGAGAATCAATGGGGTATTGTCAAGAGGAAAATGAGAGACACACGACCCAACAATACAGATGAGCTGAAGGCCGCTATCAAAGCAACCTGGGCTTCCATAACACCTCAGCAGTGCCACAGGCTGATAAGAGCTGTAAAAAGTGAAGAAAAAAAAAGTCTTGAAGTACTTCACTTTATGTGTAATTAATCTAGAATATATGAAATTTGCACTTTTGAGATGAAATTACAGAAAAAAAAGAAACTTTTCCACAAAATTAATTATTTTTATAATTTAATTATATTTACATATGAAATGTTTCTCGCAATCTTAAAAATCTTTTGATCTGAAGGCGTATGTTTAAATGTTTGACATTAGTTTTGTTGACAAAAATATAATTGTGCAACCATATTAATTTATTTAATTATAAAACAAAAATTTTACATTAAAAAAATTACAATAATTTTTGAAATGGATGACTTGGACCAATTAATAAAGAAAAGCAGCCAATAAGTGCCCAATGTAGATGGGAACTCCTTCAATACTGTTTGAAAGCATCTCAGGGTGATCCTCAAGAAGTTGGTGGAGAAAATGTCAAGAGAACATGCAAAGGGTGACTACTTTGAAGATGCTAAAATATAACACCGTTTTTTATATTTACCTTTAATATTTATTAACATAATTCCCATATTTCCATTTATGTTATTCCATAGTTTTGATGACTTTACTATTATTCTATCATTCTAAATTCTAAAGTGTTTCAAAACTTTTGAATGGTAGTGGTTAGATATATATATATATATATATATATATATATATATATATATATATATATATATAAAACAACTACTTCTATGATACTTTAGGTGTGTTTTTAATCTTTAAAGTGAGTCACCATTCACTGCCATTGCATTGAAAAGAGGATAACCTAAAAACATCTCCTTTTGTGTTCCACATAGTAAAAAACCTTCATACAAGTTTGGACGAACATGAGAGTGAGTAAATAATGCCAGAATTTTGGGTTGAACTTTGCCTTTAATGCTTGGGTTCATCATTCGTTTTTTACCCACAGTATAGCTGGCATGTATAGGTCCCTTTGTCTATTAGGCTGTTGGACACACACACATGGCACTGCTGGGATGTATGTTTGGCTCATCACTGACAGCATGATTGATTGTTCGCAGGTCAGATGTAAGTTTTAGTTTCTTTATCCAGTAACATCTGCCTGTTTTTCATCCTCGACGGCTCTTATCATAAAGAAGAGTGGAAAGGAAATACAGCGTTCTTTAGCAGACGAAACAAGCAGGTGCTTTGCCATGAAAGGCAGGAAAGCCCTGGAGAAAAGTCTCATGCTGAGATGTCACATGTGGAAGCAAAACATGCAGGTTATCTTGGGTCATGCCTTCTGCTTCCAAATGGGATGCTTTGGCATGGTAACTTTCCTGTTCAGCTTCATTTATTTTGTGAGGGCAGTATACAGTGTATGTATAGCCTGACCTATAGCCTAGGGTTTCACACAATAATGTGGACAAATAATGAGTGTTTGATTGCTTATTAGATTGCAGATGACAGAAGTTTCATTTTTGGGTGATCTATCCCTCTGTGTCATCAAAACACTATCTGTGAATCTGTCTTAGAATCTGTGGCATGCTGTTGATCATCACAGGCAATAAATGCTTATGTGTTACCAATGCAATATCGGTATTATTTTGGAAAGCATAATGTTTATCCCGTGGCATCACTTTCGCAGCAATGTGCATTAACATTTATTGTGATGCAATATCTTGCCCCATATCTCCATTTAAGGTACATTGTAAATGCAATTTCAGTTTTTTGTTTGCAAACTAAGGTTCACTTTTTCAGTAGAGCTTAACTTGTACTGGACCCGGAGTATTCCTATAATATTCATGAGGGAGATTTATAAAAAGCCTATGTGTTAGATTATATAACCTGTCTGAGTCCAAATCTTTTCTGCCCATACCCTCTTCCTCTCTCACACTGTTTAAACAGACTCTCGGCCAATGTGTTTTTACTTGAGAACATGCTAATCTATGCATTAGCCTGTGTCCTTTAGTCAAAAAACAGGGCAGGTCTGCTGTGGTAAGAGAGGCATGTGCATAAAACATGTTGTCAAACTGTTCCATAGTAGTATAATATAGGTGTAGATTTAATGCCTAGCCACTATTTAGCCCTGAATGCGATCCAAGAGCCTGTTCATCTAAAGAGACCAGCTGGTTTCTTGTGTACTGATTGAAACCAGTTCTGTGTGGCTCGTTCGTGGGTTTTAAAACCAGCAACAAAGGTGTCAAATTTAGTGGACGTGACATGTTTCAACAGGCTTCAGGACACTACTTGAATAATGTTGTGTTTCTAGACCATAAAGCACTGTTGGTGTAACCAAGGAGGTCTAAAGTACCTGGAGAAAGCTATCCGTTAGCATTCCCATTTTTCTCAAAGGCAGTTGCTTGGCTGGTCTTGTTCCAAATAAAAAATATTGAGCCAATCACTTGAGCTGGAAGTACCATGTAACTAATTACACTGGAGCCGAAGGAAACTAAAGTGTTGACAGTGATAATTGATTAATGACAACATAAGAAAGCACACAATCCCGAGCCAATCTCATACTTTTAAGAGCCCTCCAAAAAATTGAGCCCTGGTAAAAAATTATAACATAATGAAATACTTGCATTTTATATGTTGCTTGTAAAGATGTTATTTCATCAGATTGGATAATGGACGTCAATTGAGAAATATGCTTTTTGGCTGCGTAATGGTGCCATTTCAGTATCTATCAGCAGGGGTTTATATGCAAAGCTAATCAGCCAAACCCTGACCCCTTCAGTGTAACCCATATTAAGTACTGTATGTTGCTATGTGGAATCAGAACATCTTTCATGTTGCACCACCGTTTTTGCATTGAGGAATGCTGGCCAAGGAAAGTGACATAGACATCCACCTCTCAGATGTACTTGGATCATGACCAGTGCCGCCCCAACCTAGCGACATTTGCAGCAACAAATAATTACTTGCAATAAGTGTAAATAACACTGGGCACACAGCCCAGCAATATGCATGCCAATAGTCTGATGGAACCTGTCAAAACTATTAAAAAATACTGTATTACAAAATACTGTATTATTTCACTATTCTCCCCTTATCATGTAATCAAGAACAGACAGTACATGCCATCGGAAGGTCATTATTTTAAATGAACATTAACACAAAAGGTTTTTAAAATAAAGTGTCTACTGGGAGTGTGATATCACTAAAAGTAAACGTGGTGTGCTTGTTGTGATCGGTGGGGGCTCACTAAAAGTTGGGCAGTGCATAGATTTGGTAGACGGGCACACTCATGCTTATCCCGATCTGGAACGTGTGGTTGGCGGCTTTTTCTAGCACAAATTCTAGGGAATCGGCATCTCACGGGCCACAAACCGAGGGCTGCGGTAACCTGTTTCCTGGACCTGAAGAGACCACTCTCTCTAAAGCTGCGCTCAGCAGGTACAATTAATACATGACACATCCGCTGCCAGTGATTTAGTTGTGTGTTTAAAAAAATTAAAGCTTTATACTTTTGAAAAAAGTTTAAACGTTTAAACTTGATTAATTATTCATGTTGGGTGTGTTTGGATAAGGGTAATTTTTGGTAGGGGGGGCCCATTTTGAAAATCTACTTAAGCCCCCAAAATGTTAGGGCTGTCCCTGATCATGACCTTGGTTTTCCATGCTCTTCACCATACTAGAATTCATTTCTCAGGCAAACACACAATCAAATGTCAAACTTGGATGCTTATGCAACAAGAGTGGCCCGTTGGAGGCTTTTCAGCATAGCCAGAAGACAGCGTTGAGCTGTTTGTCCATGTATGGCATTTGTCCATCCAGTTGTCAGTAGAAGAGTTGGCCGTGGAGACGAATTATGTATTCTGAGATTATTTATATAGCCTGTTTGAATTATACAGAGACCTTTCTGTCTATGGGAACATGCACGTCCATTTGATTGATATACACATGAACATGCACAAAAACACACATTTCCATTCTTCGACATCTCTTTGAACTTTTTGTTTTATACTCAAATTTTATGTCACTTAGAAATTATTTCATTGTTTCATTTGCACAATGAAAAGTGATTTGACTGCAGTTCACACTTTTAGACATTGTATTCACTGCCAGAACGAAATTGCAAAAAGTGTATCTTTAGAGGTAAAACAGCTAGCCATTGGGGCAGTACTCTTAATGGTACACCGACAGTACCTTCTTAATTCTGTAGGTACACATTTAAGGTAAGTTATGCCCTTTGGGACATATGAGGTACAAATACATTAGAGTAGGTTTAACTTTTATGTTACTGCCCCAGCTGTTGTGCCCATGAAGGTACCATTTTTGCAATTGTTTTCTTGACAGTATGTTGTATAACACGCATTCTAAAATATGTACATGTATGTGCAAAAATGCATTCACAAAGATCTGACATGCCTATATGAAAGAGAAATGAGATCTCTTTAGCTGTTCTTGTAGTTGCAGACAATATCCTAGAGATTACAGTAAATGGACATTGAATGGAGCATTTTTCTTAGATTTTTCTCTGGAAAAAATTACCCAAGTAATCTCACATTGTCTCTTCTAGAGTTTCAGAAGAGATCTCAACCTGTCTCAAACTGTGCTAAGATTTCCAAGACACCAAAGTCTGCAAGTTACCAAAGTCAGAGATTTCAATATGATTTAAAAATTGCTCATCAAATTTAACCAAGACCAAATTAGCGGAGCAATGCCATCCCTATTCATTATATAGCTCTTATTACTGTCAACAGTTCTCTTATTTTTGTCCATTTGTATTTCTCCTAATTAATTTTAGGAGACACATTTGAGATAAGATACACACTTTAATGAAACATATTGAAAACTCCTGAGATGGGTGATCTCATGGTCCTCTTACAGTGAATGCATCACTTTCTGGAGTGAGACTGCTGACCCAACTATTTGTTCCCCTGCAGGATAAAAATGGTACAGAATTAAATCATGGCCTACGAACACTCCAGTGGTAGTATTTCAGACACTACATGGTTTTCAGAGCTCAATGTGTCATCAGAGCCCCATAAATCTCAAGTCAGAGACCATTATAAAAAAAAACACACACAAACACACACACACACACACACACACACACACACACACACACACACACACACACACACACACACACACACACACACACACATATCCCATGACTTCTATAGTTTTTGCTAATGCTATTTTCTATCCCTGCCCCTAAATCTAACCCTCACAATAACCTTTTGCATTTTTAGTTTTTCATAAATACTTTATTTTGTATCCTTATTAAACTATTTTCCTCATGGAGGCCATTGGCTAGAACCTTCAAAGTAGGCTATTTCATGTTTTACGATACTTGTAGGGACACTTGGGCCCCAAAATGCAGGCAAAATCTGACCCCTGCACATACACAAAATGTTGCAGAGAGCAGTTGACAAGCTCAGCTTCCTCTAGCTGTTTGTAAACTCATTGACTAGAGAAGCAGGAATTTGCACTTGCATTTCTTGTTGTTTCAACTGTATCCAGTATGAAAGACATTCCAGTGCAAGTGACTGCAGCAGCCATGACTAAACCAGTCAGCCATTTCAGTGCTTTTCTGATCCACTGCTGGCAAATCAAGGCTGTTATGCCTTTTTGTGCCCTACCTTACCCTGCCCATACCAACACTGAATCAACCACACCCTATCATAGTGCCACAGAGTCACACACATATTCACACACACACTAACTTTAGAGTGTGTTAATCAAAAGATACAATTAGAGAGCACTGGTATAATGAGATGGTAGCATGTTGTATAAATCTGAGTCACTATGATGCGGCAAAAATGTATAATTATCTATAATTTTGCTGTAAATGGGCTATAAATTTTCTTAGATATTTCTGGTGACCTCTCTTTTAATTACAGGCCAGTTTAATGGCAATGAGAACATTTTTGAGGGAATATTCGGGTTCAAGCTGGAAAATTGATCCTTGAAAAAAAAATCCATCTGTAAATGTACAGTGATATTTTATCACATGCCTGTTGTTTGACAGGACTGTGCAAATTTAGGCACTAGTGGGAAATGTTGTATGGCGAGGATGTCTTCATAAATAATGCCATAAATAGTTTTCATTTGTCATTTTACGTCATACAAAGTCAAATAAACTTAAAAAGCTAAATCAATATTTGGTGTGAACAATTTTGCCTTCAAAACAACACAACACTCTTAGGTACACCTGGACATAGTTTTTCTTAGTTGTTGGCAGATAGGATGTTCCAAGCTTCTTGGAGAATTCGCCACAGTTCTTCTATCTATGTAGGCTGTCTAAATTGCTTCTGTATCGTCATGTAATCCCAGACTGACTCAGTTATGTTCATTGGGGGCTCTGTGATGGGCATGAAATCTGTAGCAAGGCTCCCTGTTCTTATATTTGAATATTTTCTATTTGCAAAAGGAATGAAGAAGAGTCTAAAATGTATATTTCCTATTGACGCAGTAAAGCTGAAGATATAAATTACCAATTGTTTTTGTGAAACATCTTATGTGCCTTTTCCTGACAAAGGGTAATGCAAGAATTTTCCTGACAAAGGATTTAATGCTAAATTTGAATATAATTGAAAAAGCAGTTACAGAAAAGAAAATTCTAATAATTGTAATTAAATTAAATAATTTTTTAAAATATTTTTTTTTATTGAAATTAAAAATATAAATAAATATAAACAAATAAAAAAACATAAAAAAAATTTATGAAATTAAAAAAATTTAAATGGGCATCCCATACCAGAATGCAGCCAGGTGGTAGGAGGTCAGTGGTTAATACTTAAATGTATTAGGTGACATCATCCACAAGGTAAAATGTTTCAGAGATGGAGCAAATTATGACATTTTTAGAAAAGATTCTAAAAACAAACATTTTAACTTTTTGGAATAAAGTGCCCCCAATACATTTTGTGCAATAAGACCAAGAATGTGTGTTTAGTAATTAAATAGGGTCAAATATGATTTCATGTTGAACATGAAGAAGAATGTTGCTTTGTGTGTATATTCACTACACAGAAAACAATTTCACATCTCTTTCTAGCATCACTTTCACTCTCTACACAACCAACAACACACATCCAACACATTTTAGAGACACTTATGGAATGAAGTATGTGAAGCTTGCATTACATCTAAAGACTCGGTCCAGTTCGAATGAGGTCATGTTTTCATAGGAATGAAAAACAGTAGGAGCACAGGGGGAGATAAAATGAGCAAGGGAGGAATGAAGATACATAGTGAATCAGGGTGATTAGCTAGTGCTGTAAACTGAGCTGACAAACATAAACCTCTGCCATGAGCTCAGGAACCTGCTCCTCCACTGCTCACCCACTCTACATCCTCCTCTCATCCTCCTCTTTATATTTGTATCTCCCATTCTCTTTCGCTTTATTATTGTTTCCAGTGTAGATAGGAGCAGAGAGAGCCTTGAGCCTGGGCACTGCTTAGATAAACTGGTTATCAAAGGACAGAGTATGATGGTGTGTGCGTAGCTATTGTTCTCTGTGCTTGTCATTTGTAAAGGCATATTTGGAGACTATGAGTGTGTGTGTCCCTGTTGGACTCTTCCCTAGGGTTAATGCCGAACATCATGACCCAATTTAAAGAAGTGACACTTCTGTTGTCCAGTGTGTTCCTGTATTTTAAAGTCAAGTACACACGCACACACTCATTTGCTTGGCTATCTAAATGAAGACGTACTTTAGACTTTTATTGTTTTTATATAAAGCTTATTATAAATGCTGTAGACTAACCACAATTCTACCACTAAAAGAAAACTTTTAGACAAAAAAAAAACAAAACAATTACTGAAGTGTGTAATTTTCTTAATTAATGAATCGTTTTTCCATTTGAGGACGTCCCACATTTGGAAAAAATGTTGTTCCCAAACTATAACTAAGAACACACACACACACACACACACACACACACACACACACGTTGGTGCGGCAATCCTTATGAGGACTCTCCATAGACATAATGATTTTTATATTGTAGGAACTATAGATTCTATCCCCTAAACCTAACCCTCAAAAATAAAATTTTCTGCATTTTTAAATAATAAAAAAAGCATCTTTTAGTATGTTTTTTTAAGCAATTTGAATTATGGGGACATTAGAAATGTCCTCATAAACCACATTTATAGCATAATAACATTGTAATTACCAGTTTGTAACGTAAAAATATGTCCTCGTAAACCACTTAAACCTACCTACACACACACACACACACACACACACACACACACACATTTTAATGACAAGCAGGCCATGGTCAGTGATTATATAAATTCTTGAAGAGTAACGTAGTGTACACGTCTCCCCTAGACTCAATTATGGCTTTGAACATCATTGAATTCTAGCAGACTGCCATAGTGTGTATGGGGTTTTACTGTAGTGCTACTAGAGTAAAATTGTAATGCTATAATTTGTACTAGCTGGCAAAAGAAACAACCCTTACAAAACGTGCTTTGGAGGCAACATGGTACAGTAATTGCATTAAATGGTAATACTATGGTACCTTGATGTATTCCATGATGGCACTGAATGATTACCAAATCAACGCTCTTATATTGTTCGGGTCAATTTTGACCCAAATCCATTTTGTTTCTTAAATAAAAATGACATATGGCATGTCAGAGTGGCATGAGGCTTGGTGACTTTTCCTGAGTTTGCAATCTGAACATCTACAATTTTTTTAGAGTAGATCCGATGAGTTTTAACTGCTTGACAAAAAAGTCACACTCATAGTGTTTGCAGGTCAAATTTTACCCGCATAGGAAATTAAAGGGTGAGGCCAAAGAAAAGAGCAATTTTGGGGGGAATTTGTGTCTCAAATCAACAAATCCAACACAACGACGAAAACACATGGACAGTAATGAAGGGGTGACACCACAGTACATCCACAATACAAAACACACCACTTGCACACACACACATACACCCACATAAAACACACACGTATGAATGGGTAGGGCTAAAACAAGATCTGAATTTTTACTGAATTTGTCAAATAAAATAAAAAAAATCAGCCACAATGCACAGAATGAACAGGTGACATAAAGTACATCCACAATACAAAACACACTGCTCAAACACATACACACACACACACACACACACACACAAATGAATGGGTGAGAATAATAGTAAGCACACATACACTCTCTCTCTTACATACACAAACACACACACATACACGCACACACACACGCACGCACCCACACACACACACACACACACACACACACACACACACACACACACACACACACAAACACACACACACACACACACACTCACACACACACACACACACACACACACACACACACACACACACACACACACACAGAGAGATCAAAGCTGAGTCTGAGACAATTTACCTTATCCATTGCGGTAAGTATACACTTAGGTGTGGCAGGTGAATTGAAAACAAAAAATGTGCTTATTTTGTTTGAAAATGGATGGTGTAATTTAGAGGTAAAAAAATGCCAAAGTAAGGATCCAAACCAATGTTTCCACCTTCATCACCGGGCACTGGTCCTGGAAATGGCCTGGCACCCCACAGCTCCGGGGTCATGGTGGAGGACCTTTCCTGGACTACCAGTCTCCGCAAGACCTGCTTGTCCTTGGCTTGGGCCTGAAGGAGCTCCTTAATGCATTGCTCCTGTGCCATGAGGGCCTGATGATGGGTCTCTTGAATGTTGGTGAGTGCGTGGATGATTTAGGCCAGAGGTGAGGATTCTATGGCAGGGTTTCGGGACCAGTGTGAGAACTTTTCATTTTGTGCGTAAAGAGGAAGTGGGAGACGGTGAACCCGGAAACACTGGTAAAGTTTTATTAAGCCAAACATAAAGAAGCACATGCTTTCTAGCACTTTTTCAGCGAATCCCATGTCCTTGAGTGTGTACAGCTCTCTCCTCGTCTCACCCTCTGGGATACTCTTAAACCCCTCTTGAGCTCTCACTGCAATGAGAAACAGGTGTTAAATGTAATCACTGCCAGGTAGGGCTGGACTGGTAATCTGGCATACCGGGTATTTTCTCAGTGGGCCAACACAATTTGGGGCCGATCAGGAGCGGACTGGCCATCGGGAGAACTGAGTGGGCCAGTGGGTGACCACAACTACACCTCCACAAGTTATTTTCTCAATGGGGAAAAAACAACAGTTTCAAGTTTCATGCATATATTTACCCCAGTCAGTGTGGCATATCATATCAATGACTAGATAGAAGTGATCACTATAACTATGGCATACTGTACTCATGCTAAACTATGCTATACTATACTATACTATACTATACTATACTATACTATACTATACTCTCCAACACTACACTATATTACAGTATACCGTACCATATTAAAGTACACTACACAGTACTATACTATACTTACCATACCATACCACACTACACTACATTATATTATTCTATCCTATCCTATCCTATCCTATCATATCATATACTATCCTATCCTATACTATACTATACTATAAAATACTATAATATACTACACTACCCTACACTACACTACACTATATTATTCTATCCTGTACTATACTATATACTATACTATACTATACTATACTATACTATACTATACTATACTATACTATACTCTCCAACACTACACTATATTACAGTATACCATACCATATTATAGTACACTACACAGTACTATACTATACTTACCATACCATACCATACCACACTACACTACACTATATTATTCTATCCTATCCTATCCTATCATATCCTATCATATCCTATACTATCCTATCCTATCCTGTACTATCCTATACTATACTATACTATACTATACTATACTACACTACCCTACACTACACTATATTATTCTATCCTATCCTATACTATCCTATCCTATCCTATCCTATACTATACTGCACTACACTGCACTACAATATACTATACTATACTATACTATACTATACTATAAAATACTATAATATAATACACTACTCTACGCTATACTATACTATACAATACTATACTGCACTGCACTACAATATATTATACTATACTATACTATACTATACTATACTATACTATACTATACTATACTATACTATACTATAATATAATACACTACCCTACGCTATACTATACAATACTATACTATGCTTTGCTATGCTACTGTATGTTATGCTATGCTATACTATTCCATACTATACTATGCTTTAGCAAAACACAATATTTTATACTATATTATACTATACATTTCACATAAGGTTGACATCTGCCAAGCTATGTAGCCTCTAAACTCCTAAAAATGGAAATTAATGGTTTCATGTCACATAAGTATCCTGTATTGTCTGCCTTTAGTGCATAAGTGTTTATATATTTTTCTATGATATCAAGAAAATTAAACAAAACAAGCACTTTAAATCTTCTACATTTCCTGTTGAGACCCTTACATGTAAATGTGAAGCGTTGACCCTGTTGAGCACATAATCAGACATTTACAAATGTCAAATTTACAAATTTTTTGAATGATTATGTTGAAATATTGTATGCGTGTTTTGCTCTTTTAATCCCTACAGTTACTAGGGAATAGAGGTTTACTGTATGTTAAATTCACAGAATGCTCTGGGGCCCCTGTCAACCTGTCTGTCAACACATTAATATTCACACATGCATATTCACTCTCTAATTGGCTAAGAAGTTATTGCATCCTGCCCCAGATTGGCTTACCTCTGAAGGTTCTGAGGTATCATATCACTTAACCAGCTCTGTTTACATGTATCCTCGGTTGCCACGACAACATTGATTTTGAATGTTGCAATGCACTGGGTGTCTTGACAGTTTTTACATATGCCTATGTAACCATGCATGTGTTTGATGGTTTTGACATTTGTTACAGAACCTACAGTACATTAATCATTCAGAGGAGGGTCTGTGTCTCTCCTAGGTACATGTTTTCATTTCTCAAGTTCAGGGCCCAGAAAGATAGCAGGGGTCATGCCATTATGCCATGACTTTCAGTTCAAATACATGCATGTGAACTCACCTGGAAACTCCATGTTTCTAACTCTAAATTCTATGCAGTACAAGGATTGGAAATTAAATCCATTAGAAATGAAGTTTGCATTAAACAGATGTATCAAGGATGTAAGATCAGTGGATATTAATTAATTAATTAATTAATTTATTTATTATAATTATTATTAGGCATTACCGGTGACAGTTCTTGCTCACTAGATGGCCTTAGTGAGATTAGACATGAATATTCATATATCCAGTATAATATTTGCAATGCATTGGGTACAATAGCTTTCATCGTTCTCCTTGTTTTCGAAAACTTATGAACAGGTTATAAATCTCTTTATCACATGATCTAGGCATGTCAGAGCAAAAATCACAACAAAACAGGGTGTGTAGTCATAAAATCACAATATGTGCTTTATTTCATCATAACATGTTTGTACAACTATTCATTCATTTCATTAAAAAAAATCCAGAGAGACAGACAGCCTTTATTTTTTGGCCTTTTTACCCATTTTACACCTGGGAAGAAAGTGAACAGTAGTGTGATAATCTATGATAACTGATAATGCCTTTGGGGGCTGATGGCAAAGAAGGGCATGTGTATAAACTGCCCATTAAAAATTACATCTCCTACTGTGTTCTACAAAAGAGAGAAAGTCATACTACTTTGGAATAACATGAGGGTGTATAAATGATTATTATATATAATATAAATATATATAAATTTAAATGTTATTTTTGGGTTAACTACAATATCCCTTTAAATGTGAAGTGGGTAATTTATGCATCATCTGGTTATGGGTGGCTGGCCAGAAACTTGAAAAATAATGAATGAAAGACAAGATGTAGAAAACTGGATGGATCTGACCCAGGGGCTCAGTGATGTGACCGTTTCCTGACTTCTAAATTATACTTAAATCTACCCCCTCAGGCTGAACTAAGGCAAGCTTTGGTCAGTTTCCCACAACATTAATCTACTGGCTCAGTTCTGTGTGTCTTCCCTTTTAAAGGATTTGATGAAAAAAATGAGATGTTTTATTGGTCTAGCTCTATGTACATTCTCTGTTACCTCTCAGGGATTATATATATATATATATATTTTTTCTTTTCTGTGACACGTGGTTTCTCAGACCCTGCTTTAAGATCTGGATGTTTTCATGGACCCTCCACCTAATCCGCACGTGTTGTAAGATGTAGCAAAAAAAAAAAGAAAAAAAAGAGTAAAATGAAAACAGAGCAAAAAAGTAATTTGTTTGAGTAAACCCTCCTTGCCCGTTCCCATTTGCTATTGGATATGAGAGCAGCCAATGAGGGGGTGGGGAGGTGGACTTCCTGTGGGCCAGCTACACAGGCCCCTCATGTACTGTAAAATATCCCTGACCTCTTCCATGGTGTTTATTTTAAAAAGAAAATAAGACAAGCATTCTCAACCATTAAGGAAAACAATGAGCCAGTGCGTGTGGTATTTGGAACCATGCCTGGTCTTCGCTTTACTGGTCTGTGATTCATTGAGGCAGTTCAAACTTCTTTCTTCCTCTTAAAAACAAGCATATATCACATGTATGAAGCATGTGTGTTTTGGAAAGGGGCAGGGACAGCATGAAAGACAGCATAGCATGTTCAGAGGAACACTGTTCTGATGTAGATAAGAGAGGTCTGTTGGCGAGTTTCTGCACATTCTTCAGCTGCATGGATCATAAACTGTATCTATAGGGTAACTAGTGTGACAGACCTTCCTTGTGTGGGTGTATTCACTCTCACAATCTGCATACATGTCTCTAACCGGTCCTGTAGACAGTGCTAAAAACAAGTAAAAAATAACTATTATAAGACAATTTGGGTTTCATGGAGCTCATGGAGTGAGGCATACAGTAGTGTTAAATCAAGATTGGTAGAAAAGATTGCAAGAACAGATGATAGATAAGAGACATCATTAGTTAGAGAGGATGTGGTTGATTTTACAACAGTTGAGAAGATAAAAAATCTACATGACTTGAGTGTCTTTTATTGGCTATTTGGCACTAAAAGGCATATAAGTCTTATTTCTGTAATGTACAACTTTCAGGAAAAATTATTCATGTATATGGTAAATGTACTTAACACCTCTGACTATTCTATGTTATTGCTGCCATCTAAAGAAGAGAAAAAAAAAACAAGTGAAAGTGAGTGTTTAAGAGTGAGAGAGTGTTTAACGCCACCAAGTGGTATCTTTACATGACACACACATGATCGGTTTAGTAGTGAATTGCTGCCCTCTACTGGGGAAATAGATAACTACATATTTCAACTTGAACCCAGTTTCCATGACAGAATTTCTACACGTGACAGTGAGTGCAATGGTTAATCGTGAACAGTCATGATAATATACATTTTTATTATTATTATATAAATCTCACAGGAAAAGTGTAGTACATGTAATCAACAAATGTATTAATCAAACTATATTTTGGTCAAACATCAAACACCAACCATGTAGACATGGTCATGATATATAGTTACTCATTCACATTATGTGCATAAATAAATTGCCAGAATATAATAACTTATATGGAAGATCACTAAGTTCTATATAAATAATAATAATAATAATAACAAATACATTTAATTAAATTATTGAAATAAATGTAACAAATTATTATTAAATAAATTTGTATATTCTTATATTGTTGTTTGTGTATGGCACTGTAAATACTAATAGTTTTCTCAAATCAAATAAAAAAGTTGCTTAATTTTTGACTATTTTTAAAAGTTTTAATTAAGTACATTTTTTCTCTAATCCCTAAAGTTTCATTAATAAAACAACAATTGCTTGAAATGTCAATTTTTTTAAAATTATATCTCAAATATATATGTTCTTTAAGCACTGACTTCAAGTACTGCTAACTCAGAATGATCAAGTACAAAATGTGACTGTTCGGAATAGCCCTTGCACGCAAATAAATTATGTATATTTGTTCAAGACAAGGGATCTTATGTAGAAATAGAGTGATTGCTATTAAAAATGTATATAGTTTTAATTCTTATGACTATTGATGTTGTTTTGTTGTAGCTGGTTCATAGTTGTGATTTGTGTGAACTGAAGTCACCATTAGGGTGATTAACGTTACCTCTGGCAAAGCTGGATCCTGTTAAATTTACAGTAAATCTGTCATCCTTCTCTACTGAACTGAACTTTACAAAAGCACAGATTTATGTGGACTAAGAAGTACTGCGGATAATCCAATGTGCCGTATGGCTAACCTTGAATCCTGTCATACTTTCCCTATACTAAGACGTGCAATAACTCATCTTACATGTAACTGGTAAACTGTACTTAAATAATTATCTTTACTTGAGCCAATAATTATGTTCAAAGTATGCAAACTACTTTAGAAAAATCTAAGTAAGGCCAACTAATTATATATTACATTGTCAATGAATAGTATGAAAGAGTATGTAAATTATGAAAGGGATAATTTGAGTGTTTGTGTAGCTAAGGATGAATAAAATGATGTTTTCAGGATTTATTATAGAGGAAAAATGCACATTAATTTTGTCTTTATTGCAATTTTCATTTTTTGCTGGGAATTGCTCTTGCTTTGAAGAATATTATCTCGCAGGGCACAGGTGTTGCTGGAGATTTCTAAGCTAAATGGAACAGATGAGAGTGTATACCATCTTCCACCCCTGTAAATATGATTACACATTTGCTAGCTTAATTAATGCATCTGAATAATTAATGCATCTGAACAAGTCTATATAAAAATGAAGCTTATGCAGGCACAACTGAGCTTTCAGAATTACCTAAAGGGATAGTTCATCCAAAAATGATCACTTACTCATCCTCATGCCATTTCAGAAGTGTTTGACTTTCTTTCTTCAGCAGAACACAAATGAGGATGTTTAGAAGACTTTCTTAGTGTTGTTGGTCCTCTCAATACAAGTGAATGGTAACCAGAACTCAGAAGATCCAAGGTGGTTAAATTCATATCTTCTGAAGTAATGTGATAAGTAGGTGAGAAGCATAAATATTTAAGTTATTGTTTACTATAAATCTGCACTTTCACTTCCATATTATGGTGTGGAAGTGACTATAATTTGTATATTTAGGCCACCTACTGGCTTGTCAATGGTGGAGATTGATAGTAAAACTTAAATATTGATCTGTTTCTCTCCCTCACCTATCATATCACTTCTAAAGACATGGGTTTGACCACTGGAGTCATATGAATTACTTTTATGCTCTTATGATGTGCTTTTTAGATCTTTGGAATTCTGGTCACCATTCACTTGCACTGTGAGGACTAACACAGCTGATATATTCTTCTAAAAATCATTTCACATCTGGAAATTCATACACATCTGGGATGGCATGAGTGTGAGTAAATGATGAGAGAATATTCATTTTGGGTGAGCTATCCCTTTAAAGGAGGCTCATTAGATGAATTATCTGTTTCTCGATGTGTGTAGGTGTTGCAGCAAGACAGAAAACAGCAGAGTCTCGCAAATTATTCATTTTATAAGTTTTTAACCATTTTGAAATTGTGACTGACCTAAATAGATTATTGCTGAAATGGCATTACTTTTGCCACTTAATTGCATGATTTAAAGCACTGTTTCAACACAGCAGTGCCACACAAATGAAGTAACATTTTGAATGGCCAGTTTGAGTCTGTTCATCACTAGGTTACAGTGGCCTTTATATAGGCAGCTGAAAGTTTGGAACCTAACTGTTTTGCACAGTCAGGATTTGGAAGCACTATAAATAAACCAGCTTTGCACCAAAGTCCTATTGTAGCAGAAACGTTTTTTAAGAAGTGGTCCAGTGTTTCTCAACACACACACAAGCAGATACTCTCCCCCACTTTCTTTTCTTTTGTGCTGGTTCACCATATCCAGCCAACACTTGTATACACAGTCATTTTGCCTTAGTAACTAATGATAACAGCAAACACTGGCCAGACAGGAAAGTTTAAGTGATCAAAATGACTCACTTCAAAGCGCTCAGCCCATAATGAATGCTTCAGTAAATATACAGAGATTCTCTCTTGCTCCCTCAGCCTGCAGAACCTCTCAACATGAATCACTATGCCACTAAGAAGAGTGTAGCAGAGAGTATGCTGGTTGTGGCTCTGTTGATGGCAAACGCCTCCCAGCTGAATTCTGTTCTGGAGCAGGGCCCTGATTTCAGGTACTACCTCACTGTCATCATACTCATCGCTGCCTCACTCTTCTTCCAAGTATAGCTGGGGCTCTGTTCATCAGCATGGGTGAGTATGAGATCAATTGTGTATTTTGCAATTAATCCATCGATATAAGAAATTGAGATCTTTTAGAGGTTTCATTTTTGTTACCACACATGTTCAAAATGGTTTCACATTTAAAGGGATAGCTCACCCATAAATTAAATGACATTTAACTCGCCCTCGTGTTGTTTTACACCCAAATGACTTTCTTTCTTCCATGGAACACAAAAGGAGATGTTTGGCAACTAGTGGGTAAACTACCCAATGAGTCATAATCACATTTCCACTTTTCAGCTCGCAAAAACCTCAATGAAGCGGCCATTAAGAGGAAGCTGGACATAATGAATAATGTGGCCACTGCACTGGTGTTTCTCACTGTCATCATTGACATTTTCATCACAGCGTTTGGTGTGCAGAAGACAGGTCTCTATTCTAAGCAGTAACTGTCTCTTGATCATACAGGTGATACAGGTGACTGTCTTGAAATGGTGTTGTGTCAAATCATGTGCAATGCACAATATGCATGTATACAGTATGAGAAAAAATGAGATTTTACCTAAGCCTTTGCTAGTTCAATCATGTTGTTTGATTTCAGGGTCTCCAGCAGAGCAATGGTTGCGAAAGTCACTACCTGCAGAATTATCTTAGTTTCTTTTTATTTATTTATGCACAGGAAATTATATTTATTTATCAGATGTGCTGTATATGTCCCCTATACAACTAACAATAAAGGCATATTCCCAGACTTATTGCGTAATCACAGACTTGTTGGATTTATACAATGTACCATAGTCATGTGTGTGTAGAATGAAAATCTGTCCTCTACTGATATCTAGTGGGAGATTTATGTATTGAACAAACATGTTACCAGAAATGTATAATAAGAAGAAGAATGAAAAAGGATTTAATGTTACATTTATTTGACTAGACTGAAAAAAATGCAATAAATGGTCGACATGAGACAGTTCAATTCAAGTAATGATGTGATGTAATTGGAATTGGTTTAATTTAGAAATGTCATTACTGTGTGAAAATGCTTTCAGTAAGAATTATAGTCTCATTTTCTCATATGATAATGCATCACTGAGTTCCTAGTTAAATGAGGGAGGCTGGAGCATCTTTTATCAAATATTTTTGCTCGTGGGAGCTGATTAATGCGGTCTGGTTATATCAATATACTGTGCGTGGTCTAGTACCACCTTCCTGCAGACATGCTTCAGGTACACAAGCAGCAAAACCAATCAAACCCTTTATTACCCCCAAAGGACCAATCCTGGATGAGGTCTTCATATAATGTGGGTTGAATGCTGTACAATAAGCAATGTCAAAAGCATGCAGCCAGTTCTGAAGACAACGAGCTGGCAAAGTCTGAACAGAATGGCTGTTAGGTTAAGTTTAAAGTATCATACCTATTTTAAAGTAAAAGGTACACTTGGCACAATTTTCTCATAATTTTTCATAAACTAAAATGAATAAAAGCTCTATATTTACACTGTAGCTGCAGCATATAATTACAGTTTTGAAAAAGGATAACAAAATAGACCATACAAAAGAGAGTAGGCTATATAGTATTGTGTTCAAGTCTGTTAAAAATACGTAGATAAAAATATTTTTAAATATAATGCAAAATAATTAAAACACATTGTGTATGGAAACTAAATGTCATTAAACAGATCAAGGCCTACTTCTAAATGGTGTTCTGTCTTAAATATAGCCTGAATTATGGAAACTATGACAGAAATGGCTATTCGGAAAACTTTTGATCACATTAGCAATTAAATACAGTTGAATTTACTAATTAAAAAGATGCAGAATAATGTGTACCAAAGAAACTTATGGGTCTAATATAATACAAAGAGGAGTCAGTTCTAAGGAATAAAATGAAGAAAAAACATTTAGAATTGGAAATCTTTAGGGGAAAAGTATTTTGATCATATTGTTTTAATAGTAGCTTATTTAATAATTTAAATGTAAAAGAATCTGCACACATTTCCACACTTCTCATATACAGTACACCTAATTCTGTGTAAATACCTATTATAGTACATAACATACTGTATTGTATGTGGTGTCGTCTCGCATTAAAAATACAGAGACGCTCGTGCACGTCTAGACGGTCATGGAGGCCAGTGTTGGGCGCGCGCATCCCGATTCGTTACGTCACTTGAAGCGCCCTGGCTCGCGGAGCTACTGGTGGAGCTGGCAACAGAGGAAGACAACGACAGAAGTATTCTAAAAGAGGGCTTTCCCCATAATTAAAAGCTCTTAAAGTGATAACGGTCCCGTCTACGACAATAAATACAGGCACAGACATCTCACTAAACCGGACAAACCTCTTGAACGAGAAGGTAAGGAGCTTTTTCAAAGTGATTTTCCCTCAGCTGAGGACTCTGTTCTGAACTGCGCGGACACAGCCCATTGATAGTGTGGGGGGGTATGTGTACATATTTATATATATTGCACAGTAACGGTCTACACGCGTCCATATGGGCCCAAACAAACGAGAAGAAAAGTAAATACATTTGATATTGCTCTCTATATGTGCACGGAAGGCTCTTGAAATGAAATGCTGTTGCGCCAGAATGCAATGGAGGAAAGAGGAGGGGGAAAAGAGAGAAAAAATACACGAGAAGTCAACAGAAAAAAAATAGAAGAGTCTTTTTTCCATTGGCGGGATTCATTGAAAGACACTATTATGTGTTAAAAGCCGCTATGAAGCCGTGCTTTATTTGGAGCTCTGTGAATACATGTGCATTAGACACTTTCGTTTGTGATTGATTTGGTTTTTCCACTGTCAACAAGATTTATATCGCACGCGAGGTGGTTTAGAATATATCGTTCGAGTTGTTACAAAGTGTCGCCTCACTCTTTGTGACGTTAACAGGAACATTTTTATCGGTTACGAAGTATCTCAGAGAGTTCAATTTTAATACAAAATAGTCAAAGTGCTTCTTCCGAGGGGGAATAATTCTGTTTTACGTGTTATTAGAGCGCAGTAAACACTCGCGCGCAACTGTTTTATTTTAAAACACATAATATTGTTGTGAAGGTCGTTTAATCGTGTCATTTTCACTTAATGCGCGTTTAGACGAATGTGATTGGCTCTTCTGTGAAGGAGACTAGAGCCCCTCCCAATTTTATAGTTTTTTTAGCCCAAAAGATGTATGTGCATTGAGCCTACTGCACCACAATTTTTCCTTTGCTATTGATAGGTTAAATAAAACTTCTAATCAATTTGAAGTCTAATTGATCTTTTAGTTAGCTTGATTGATTGATTGATTGATGATGCTTGAACTGACTAATCCTGATCATAGATGAGAATAAAATCTAAAATACCCCCTTTGCACATTTGGAGATTGGGACTTTTAAGATGTCAGCAGCAAATGAATATCTTTTGGTAATGATTCAACAGGTTGGTTTCAAAGCAGCACTTTTTGCTTTCTCATTGTGGTGTGTTCGGGTGTTAGGATAGTTGTTTTAATTTCCTCCCATGACTAACCATGTTGTGTTTCAAGTGCAGGAAGTTTAATCGAATCTCATTCTGAACTAATCAGAATTTAGTCAAATGTGACTGGCTCTTCAATAAAAGATCCAAGTGCTTCTCCTATTAACATATTTATGTTGTACAGATTTAAGGCCACTTTTGATACATTGTATAATGTAATTAAATATAAATGTAACTCAATTTGAATCTAGGGCAAGAAGACAAATTATTTTAAATAAAACTGTTAATCAATTAAGGGTTTTACTTAAACTTTGGAGGACTCAAGCAAAAAGAGAATAAAATGTGATGTTTTTTTTAATGTATTTTTTTTGTTAGCAGCAATGAAATATCTCATGATTCAACCAGCCAGACCAGCGCTATGTGTCTTTTCAGGTCCTTTAAAGGCTAACATTTTTTTAATTGTCTCATCATTTACTCACCCACCCTCATAATATCCCAGGTGTGTATGACTTTCTTCAGCAGAACACATTGATAGAAAAATATCTCAGCTCAGTAGGTCCTTAAAATGCAAGTGGATGGTGATTTTGACATTTGAAGCTCCAGAAAAACCAATAGTCAGCATAATCGTCATCTATACAACTCCAGCGGTTAAATGAACGTCTTCATAAGTGACACGTTCGCTTTTGGTGTAATAAAGATAAATATCGTAAATAGTTTTTAATAAAGTACTTTTTAACAATAAATCATTGCTTCTGGTCAGCAGCGGTATGTGCTTGTGACATAATCGCAATGGCGTTTGAAACATGCAAGAACTAAAGCATGTGTGACACACCTAGAAGAGCAGTGCTGTTTGCAAGTGAGTAGGAGGAACACTTTACAGTAGTTGTTTTGGTTTAGATCTGTATTTGTACCTTTTCGTTTACTTACAATGGTGCGTTTGTGTGCTTATCATGGATGTCTCAACCGAGAGAAGATTGTGAGATTATGTCTGTAACTTGGCAACATAAATACATCACACAAGAGGCTGTTTCAACTCCACTCTCTTGTGAAGCTAACCGGAAGCAATGGTTTATAGTTAAAAAGTACTTAAATATTTATCTTTTCACACCAAAAGTGGTTGTGTCACTTTAGAAGACATTAATTTAAACGCTGGAGTCCTATCGATGATGTTAATACTGACTGTCAGTCATTTTTTGAGCTTATGGAGCATATCACCATTCTTGTTTTTTAAGGACGTACTGAGATTAGATATTTTTCTTCAAATGTGTTCTGGTGAAGAAAGAAAGTCATACACACCTGGGATATCATGATGGTGAGCAAATGACAAGAGATTTTTTTTTTTTTTTTTTTTGAACAATCCCTTTAACACAATTTCCTGTTGTTGATTCTTTCTTTTGGAAGCCTGTGGTTGTTGTCTAATCATATGACATACCACACATCTTCCCTGAATATTGCCAGTAGAATAGATTGAGGAATGCATAGCTCATAATTGAGATGTGATAACCTCTGAACATGTGCTTTCATGCCTTATTTGTTGTGTTTATCTCAGCAAGTTTCTTCCACATTTGTAATATTATACTGTATGTTTAATTCACTGATTAGATCAATCCTGTGTGACTATGTTTAAAACGGTTTTACATCAGCTTGTGTCAGGAAGGTCTAGGCTACCTGACACAGAAGGATTAGTGTGATGTCAAGTTGACCTGTTGTGAACACACACACACACACACACACATACACCCACTCAGAGTAGTGTGTATACCAGCACATTGACATATGACTCAAAACTTTTGAAAGTGTTTAATTATTTAAATGTTTAAATTATGAAAATATTTCACCTCTCCCAGTTTAATATGCAGAGTGAAGAAAGCATTTCATAAGTTGAATTGAAAAAAAGAAGATACACTGATTAGCCAAAACATTATGACCACTCAAGGGTGAAGCAAGTAACGTTGATCATCTCCTAACAAGGCCAAATATCAAGGTCTGGGTAGATTAGATGGTAAGCGAACAATCAGTTCTCATAGTCAACGTGTTGCATGGAGAAGAAATTTGCAGGAGTAAATACCTGAGTGACTTTGACAAGGGCCAAATTGTTATGTCCAGACGACTGGGTCAGAGCCTCTCTGAAACAGCAAGGCTTGTGGGATGTTCTGGGTCAGCAGTGGTGAGTACCTACCGACCTACTGACAGTCAGAGGAGGGACAAACCACAAACCGGTGATGAAGGCTATCCCGTCTAGTCTGGACTGACACAAGGTGTACTGCGGCACAAGTCATTAAATTTTTTTAAATAAAAGTTACGTTCATTCGGTGTCAACACAGTGCATCGCACCATGGGCCCATATTCACAAAGACTTTTATCTTAGCACTAGGAGTTCAACATAGATTTCTTAGCTAAGAGTTTTTGCTTAAAAGCTATTCAAAAAAATCTTAATGTAAGATTAAGGCGGAGTTGACTTTGTTGCTATGGATGATGTCACATTTTATTAGCGCACACTTTTAAATAGCCCAAAGTGATTGGTAGACAGGGAAGAGCTATTTGTCAGCAAATTCTTCATATAAAGATAGAGGGATATACATAAAAAAATATTATATTTATAGTACAGATGCACCGATCCGATACCTGGTGTCGGCTCCAATACTGAAGCTTTTAGATGGATTGGAATCGGTCCGACGAGCCCGATCCAAATCCGATACTGTGATAGTCATGTTTGTTACTGTCAAGCTCCAAATATGACACAAAATCACCATTAAAGCAGTTCATATGGCATTTTATTCAAAGCCACTTGAAGAAACCTGATAGCTCTGTGAATCACAAAAGGTTGTGTTTAATAAGTAAATAGAGATCAATAGTTCGGTTCACTTATAATATGCATTTAGAATGACACAGGAGGTGCATTTTAACAGAATTTGAATAAGAAGCGAATTAAAATACTGTGAACTTGCCTACAAACAGACACATACAGGACTGCCTGGAGAGTTTAGAATGTCAAAAAAGCACGAGGTTAAAAAGTGCACAATTTAAATATATTACTGTTGTATTTAAAATTAAAGTCAATAATAATAATGTTAATAGCAAATAATAATTAATAACAATATTTAATTTGAATGGGCTCCAAAAAATAACTGTGTGAATGAAAGTGGACTGATGTTTTACAACTAAATTGAACAAAAAAGAGATCTGAATCCTTTAAAGTCCAGATGCAAGTTGAAACATTTTTGAAAAGAAGGCAAAAATAAAACACTGTTTTCTTTTCTACTGAAGATTTGAAGATTGGAATTACTGTTAATTTTGCTGCTACATTTTCCAGTATACTAGTTAATAATAAAGTGTTTCTTAATAACTTATACATTTATCTTGAAATAATGTGTAGTTAGAGGTTTGTTTCTTTATATATTAAAGAGTACTCCCAATTAGTTCCCCACAATAATATAAAAGATATTCTAAACTGATTATGCAAAAAAACAACACTGGTATCAGCCGATACTGAGATTTCCGATATTGGAATCAGAAGAGAAAAAGTGGTATTGCTGCATCCCTAATTTATAGATGAATAGATAGATAGATAGATAGATTTATTTTTTTCGGTTGATGAATATTTCTTCATTCTGTGTTGGTGCAATGAAAAAAGCATGCGTCCCGTCTACTCTATCAACTACACCATTGTCCCACGGTGGCCAAAAGTGGAAAATTTTTCTCTGCAGTGATCGTGCATCCATGCAAAATATATATTGTGAATTAGGGCTGCACAATTAATCGTCAAAACTAATCGCGATTAAAAAGTTTTAAGTTTTTGCGGCTATCACAATTATGTAATAGTGTGAAATGATGATTACAGAGTTCAATTTAAGTCTTTACTCCTGTTGCATTAATGGTTTCTATTTAGAATGTGTTTTTGCAGATGTTGAACCAATCCAAGACGTGTGCGTTGAGCAATGAAACGGCAATGGCCAATCAGAGACTCAGTGAGTCTGCTGTACACCTATCAGTAATGGCAACCAATTCTTATGTGCAAGTTTTGAATAGTGTAATGTCCAGATACTTGCTTCACAGTATATTTCATCTCGGTTTGCAATGGCACATGAAAATTGGTGCTAAAGAAACATCACCTGACACACTCAAAGAAGCTGTAGAACAAAGGTGAGCAATTTTGAATTATTTTCAATCGGTTAAATGTCACCCCATTTTAGTTATCATAGGTAAACAACCCACAAATGAGCAACGTGACAACTAATACGATCCCTGACCGTTAGACAGGGTCTAAATAAGTGATTTATTGTGTTGTTTAAACAGCTGTATTTATTATGAGAGCAGAACAGGAGAGTGCAGAACATGCTTGTTTTGAAGTCAGCTTGTTTTTGATGTTTGGTCATAGAAAAAGTGACAGAACCATGTTCTACATGTGTTTTGTGGATCTGGAGAAGGCGTATGACTGGGTCCCCCGGGAGAGACTGTGGGAGGTGCTTCGGGAGTATGGGGTGGGGGGGTCCCTTCTTAGGGCGATCCAATCCCTGTACGTCCGAAGCGAGAGCTGTGTCCGGGTCCTCGGCACGAAGTCAAGCTCGTTCTATGTGGGGGTTGGTCTCCGCCAAGGCTGCGCTTTGTCACCAATCCTGTTTGTGGTATTCATGGACAGGATATCAAGACGTAGTCGGGGTGGGGAAGGTATGCGGTTCGGTGAGCTGGGGATCTCATCTCTACTTTTTGCAGATGATGTGGTCTTCATGTCATCATCGGTCCGTGACCTTCAGCTCTCACTGGACCGCTTGGCAGTCGAGTGTGAAGCGGCTGGGATGAGGATTAGCACCTCTAAATCTGAGGCCATGGTTCTCAGCAGGAAACCGATGGAGTGCGTACTCCGGGTGGGGAAGGAGGTATTGCCCCAAGTGAAGGAGTTCAAGTACCTCGGGGTCTTGTTCACGAGTGAGGGGACAATGGAGCGGGAGGTTGGCCGGAGAATCGGGGCAGCGGGGGCGGTATTGCATTCGCTCTATCGCACCGTTGTCATGAAAAGAGAGCTGAGCCGGAAGGCAAAGCTCTCGATCTACCGGTCAATTTTTGTTCCTACCCTCACCTATGGTCATGAAGGTTGGGTCATGACCGAAAGATCTAGGTCGCGAGTACAAGCGGCCGAAATGGGCTTCCTCAGAAGGGTGGCGGGCTTCTCCCTTAGAGATAGGGTGAGGAGCTCAGTCATCCGCGAGGAGCTCGGAGTAGAGCCGCTGCTCCTTTGCGTGGAAAGGAGTCAGTTGATGTGGTTTGGGCATCTGGTAAGGATGCCCCCTGGGCACCTCCCTAGGGAGGTGTTTCAGGCACGTCCAGCTGGGAGGAGGCCTCGGGGAAGACCCAGGACTAGGTGGAGAGATTACATCTCCACACTGGCCTGGGAACGCCTCGGGGTCCCCCAGTCAGAGCTGGTTAATGTGGCTCGGGATAGGGAAGTTTGGGGCCCCCTGCTGGAGCTGCTTCCCCCGCGACCCGACTTCGGATAAGCGGTTGAAGATGGATGGATGATGATTTTGCAAACAGATGACCGAAATTAATCCATGTTACACATGGTGTCACATTGCCTGTGGCTAGAGAGCGTGGACATTGTCAACCTTTATCTCCGGTGTAATTGGGTTGGTTCGTTGGAAAGTAAACTGCATTTCTAACTAACTTTGCAATAATGAAAACACCGTCACGATTCAGACGATACATTTCTTAAAGGTCAACGTCAATATTACAATTTTTAATATTATAATGTTATATTATTAAAATACATTGACTCTCTTGTGATTTCAGGCTATACCGTTTTTAAAGGGGAATGTCATATTAAAAACTATGTTTTAGAATATTATTGAGGATTGATGACCACAGGCATCCTTTGGATTATTTGTGAGGGTCAGGATGACATCTAAGCTGTCGTGGGTTTAGGAGCTACTTTTAGCTTCATGAATTACTCTTCGACGAAAATTTTAAAGTCCTAAAATTAGGCGTGACATGCCCCTAATTTTAAAGAGTTGCTCCTTTATTTCTGCGTTAGGAGCTACTTTAAGCCGTGAGATTGTTTGTGAATATGGGCCCTGGGCTGTATTGCAGTGTTTGTATCTCTGTAGACATGGAACCCTCCCTGGAGCTCTGATGGACACCTGGTTTGGATCATACCTTCTGTCTGTTCAGTGATGGGGGTGACTGAATTACTACATAGAGGATCAAAGAAGTTTTATTGTGCTTCACTTTTCAGTAGAGAGAAATAGAAAGATTTAAATTAATTGAAAGAGACTATATTTTATATTTATTTTTACATTTATTCATTTTGCAGATGCTTTTATCCAAAGCGACTTACAATGCACTTATTACGGGAACAATCCCCGTGGAGCAACCTGAAGTTAAGTGCCTTCCTCAAGTACGCAATTGTAGTGGCTGCGGGGATCTGCTTACTAGTTCTGTGCTTTAGCCCACTACTCCACCACCACTCGCTACCAAGATAAACTGCAAAGATAGAAGTTTACAGGTTTGACCCAGGTCTTCCATCTACCCCTCTCCAAGCATTGGCTTGAACCTCATTTTTATTTAATCTCTGTTGTGTTTTATACATTAAAAGTACAGGGTGGGCAATGGTTTCTTGGACATTAAGACATACAGGAAAGTCATTAAGCGTGTACAGTATGCAGAGTTATCTGAAGAGAAAGGTGGTTGTTCTACAACTAGTGTTTTAAATCTGATGACATTTTCTTTTTAACTTTTGCTATGTAACCTGGTGTGTTAAGAGAAACATGTTTTTAAATAGTGAAACTGGTTTTCTATTAATTGCCTGATGAGTGACTCTTATTAGATGCAAGTATTTCAGCCCGTATCTTATAAAAGTTAGCCTTATTCTGTTATAATGCAATTATTATTATTATTATTATTATTATTATTATTATTATCTGAGTTTAGATGGATAGATTATAGAGATTGATTTATTGATTGATGGGTTGATTTATTTTTTTTTCTATTAATTCCACAAAAGTTGAATTGGCCCAATTTCCTAGGTGATGTCACCCCATGTGTGACCTCCACTGACCCGTATTGTGCACATCTTTTCACAATTTCTCCTATCTAGTGTCAGTGTCATATGTGCACTGTGTAGCGACAGTGGCAAACATGCAACAGAGCTTGTAAATGCATGCAAGCACTTGAGCATGTTAGATGTATCCCGCCTAACATTTGCAATTGCAACTCCGTGACTGTGCTAAACAAGCCAGACTCAAACTGCCCAGCTAGAGAGCCCAGCTGGATTCTGATCCTACTGGGTCCTTTGTGTCATTTAGACAGCCGATCTTTGACCTAATAAGCGCATGCAGACAGACAGGGGTCGAGAGCCTGCCGGGCCAGAAGAAAAGAACATTCAACACTGGCTCTCTCATTTCATGCAGGTCAGGGCTGGAGATGAGAGTTGATTAGTTTATCCGGAGTCCCATAGGAAGATGTGGGCAGTAAATAATGTGTGGCTGAGGAATTTGTTCCCACATCTTTGGCTTATGATAGTTCTAAAGCATCAAGCTTGTGGGACATTAATTTGGCTGGACATCTAAGATTGTGTCTTACATACTGTATACTGTCCATCATGTTTAGAAACCTGAGCTACTGGTTTTCATTTGACAACAGTTTAGGAATTTATTGCTGTCTGGTGAGATTCAAAGAGAAAGGGTCCCTAACATCACAATCAAATTTAATGGAAGGCTGTTTTTACATGAGCTTTTGGTGCAAACTCAGCATTTTGATGTTCTGTCTTCCCGCTGCTATCTTTACCTAGTTCTCTGAATACAATTCACTATTTTTCATCAGTGGAGAGTAGTTATACGGTAGACCAAAATATATCAGCTAGGCTGTAAAACAGTAGCCTATAATTTGGGCTTTTTCTTTTTTAGATTATTGGCTGCGTGCGGCCAGTAACGTGTCTGCTTAGCTTAACAGAAATGATTCTCCTTGTACCAGTTCTACCGACAGCCTTGTCAATGTATACTATAATTTCTTAATGAATTTTCAGGATATTGTGTAAAATAAGTGTTCATTTTATCAGCAATTTTGTGTTTATCATTTGATGTCCTTAAATTGCATTATGTAAATATTGGCATTATATTGGCCATTGTCTGTCCTGTTCTCTAGATATTGCTATTGTATTGTATGTATCGGACATGGAAAAACTTATATCGGCCAACCACTAGTCATACACCAGTGTGGAATTTAGAAAGATTCATAGATGATGGAAAAGCTGCTATGATGAGATGTGGCTTATTATTGAGTTATTTGTCATCGTCCAGTCTTATCCTTTTTCATTTTGGAAACAAGATCCTCGAAATGGCTCACTGACAGCCTGATTTATTGTGATGCAGTTCCCACTGTTATTACCTGGATTTGAAGACAAAAGGCAGAGGAGCAGTTTATGTGAGTGGAGGAGGATTGAATTAAATACACTCAGATTCAAAGCTTTTATCTTGCTTGTACAGTAATGTGAGGTGACAGGCTGTCAGGCACGAGGCAGAGCATGTTTAGTGAGCTCAAAGCTGACCTCTGTTCCCTCCATAAATATAGAGGCAGAGACAGGCACACACTGTCACATTGATGCTGTAACAGAGCTGGGAAGAGGCAGAACAACTCAAGGGTTTGTGCTAATAAATGAGACGATAGACAAAATAATCTAAATCTGAGTGGCTGTTTTAAATTTATACTAATATTGGTTACTGTAGGCAGTAATGCTATTTGGAAATACAAGTTACTCATTGTAATTTAGGGTGTGGACCTGAAATGCATGAAGATTCATGTAGTCTGACTCCACTCAAAAGATTAGTATTTTAATTTGAGTTAAACTTTGTTGAGTCATCAGTAATTTAAGATGCATTTCTTTTGTGGTATGTTTATCCTCTAAAAAAAAAAATATTCAGATTAAAGAATATTTGTTATGATCTGATATAAAATTTAGCAACGTTGTCGCAACAAGATCACATGGGAAGTCGGCATGTTGTTTCCAAGAGTTACAGTACACTATGGGATCGGTCAAATTATGATGACTCACTGACAAGCACCATTTCGCATCAGACAATTTTGCATCGGCACAAGTGTGTTTAACTTCCCTTGTGACATGACTGAAAGTTTGATGCATCAGAAGCATTGGAGGCCAGGATTCAGATAGGGCTGGGCGATACAGCTAAAAAATCTATCACTGTATAATGTTTCATATAATTCGGTATCGATAATTATTGATACATTTTAAGAACCTTTTTTAAAGAAAGACCAGTAGAAAAAAGGTTTGAATTCAACAACTGCTTTTTTAATTTACCCACTATTAAGGCAAACAAAAAATAATTTTAGTTTTAACAGTCAAAAACAAATATCTTCCTTCTTATATTTTATATTTAGATTAAATAAGTGTTAAAGAAACTCAATAAATAAAAATGTTACAAAAATCGTTAGGAGGATTTCTCATAAGGCATTGTTGCCGAGTACCTCTCCATCGTGGACTGCTTGTGGTTTGTTTGTTGAGGTGAGGTAGATGTAGGTTGTGGCGGACGAGATGCTGCATATTCCAAAGGGCGGAAGCAGTTAAAGTGATGAAATAAGTTGCTTGTGTTTCTTTATTTTTTCCAAAGCTTACACACAACGGAGTTCTGATGTTGGTCAGATGTAAAGAAACCAAAAAACTGCCACACTGGCAAGCTGACGTGTCCTTTTTTTATTCATAATCTCCTCATCGCCGGCAGGCACGGCACAAATTTTCGCAATTCACATTTCGTCATGTGTTCTGCTGTAACATGGCGATGGCGTAACCGAACCCCACAGCAACGCAACTTGTTATTGGCTGTTTGCTTGTCACTCGGAGTACACTCCTTTATCAAGCCATATGATAGGCTGTTTATGATCCAGGTGTGGCACACACTTGAGAGTTGTTCATGCAACCAAATTTCATGTCTATTTACATTTTAATGCATTTAAGTGAAACTATTGAGCGTTAAATAGAAAAAAAAAATTATATTGTTATCGTTAAAAGTTTACCGTCGATATATATACCATTTTATCACCCAGCCCTAGTTTCAGATGGCATTTGCATAATCATTGACGCGCACGATTTGGAGGTTGTGCTCTAATCTAATTGGCTATACAATGGGTGTTTGGTTGAAATGATGGTTCCTCTGATTGGAAAAAAATGACTTTAAGCCATTTAAGAGAGAGAGCCTCATAAATATTGATATATGTACTAAATGTCATCCAAAAAAGCAGAAAAATATCAATAAGTGTTTAGCTATTTCACTCAGCCTGACACGGATATTCAGCATAGAGCTGTTTTTGTGCTATGTGTTGCTGTTGTGAGATCATTTATTACACTAAACTATGAGTAAGTAAAGCTCAGTGGCATTTTGTGTGGAGTTTATTGTCAGTTTTTCTTTCGTTCCACTGTTCTCCATTGTATCCTCTCCTTTGTCATATCCTTCTTTCTCTGAAAACAATGTCTTATGTGCTTTTCCAAAAGCTAAACTTTAAATTTAAATCACCCCTTATCACCCCTTCTAGAGATATTAAAAATGGAAAAGTTGAAGAGCTCCATATGTGAGAACAATTACATGGAAAATATTTGTTTTTGGCCTAATGTTGTCTGCAGAGTAAGGATTTAGGCCTAATGAAATGGAAACTTTTCCATAAGGCAGAATTACATTGAAAACGATCTCTTTTGGAGAGGAGAGCAGACTGCTGTAATGGAAGAAGATATAGCTGAAAGGAAGAATGGAGAGATTAAGAAAAGGAGGGAGGGCACAGTGGCTCTTTCCTTGCTGTGTCCACTAACCAGGTGTAATCCACCTGCCCGAGGCAAGCCAGATGGTAGGTTTTTTAGCAGGGAGCACTGTTGCAGTTCTTAAAGGAATAGTACAGCCAATAATACAAATTCTATCCATTTACTCACCCTGTTTTTATTCCAAACTCGTATGATTTTCTTTGAGTATACCGGAGATGTCAATCTCACTGTATGCGTTTCTATGTGCACTTATGTCTAGTGATGCACCGAAATGAAAATTCTTGGGAGAAACAGAAAATTCAGGGCACGTTTTGAACTTTGAGCTGCACTAAATCATTAGTGGTTCACGGGCCATTCATGAGCGTTCTGCTATGAGTGTGTCTCAACATCAGAGCAGTGCTCATTCACTGAAGCGCACTGTGCATGCAGACTATATATTTACTTAATAAATGCATCTTTTGCTATTCAGAAAACTATTGTATGCCTTCAAGAGATGCTCAATACAATGCACAAGTCATATGGACTAAGGATGTCAATTTGAAAACATTTTCTTAACTGATCATTGTGGAAATTAACAATCAATTAATCGTTAACGTTACTTCTTGGGGTGGGAAAAAATATTGATTTTCCGATGCATCGCAATCTTCGTATGAGCAATCTCAATATTGATTCTTAAATCCTAAGATTGATCTTTTACTCTGTGCAACACTCCAATATAATGAGAGGAAATCACTCACAGTAGCAACCAAATTTCACACTATGTAAATAAAATGTACATTGGCAACTGACTGGAAAATGTTTAGATTTCACTTACGAGTAGGGATGCACCAATCCCTCGGATAATGACGCTTTAAACGGATCGGGTATCGTTACGATGAGCCCGATCAAAATTCAATACTGTGTGTTAAGTCATGTTTGTTAGTGTCAAGCTCAAAAAATGACATAAAAGAATCATATAAACACAATTAAAGTAGTTCACATGACTTGTGCATTTTATTCAAAGCCACTTGAAGACGTGTGTTAGCTCTGTGAATCACAGAAAGCTGTGTTTAATAAGTAAATATATATAAAATGCATTGTTTCATAGTGTTTCATCATTTCATTGTTTAACAAATTCATAGTGAATGGTGCTGCTCTGTTTACACACTCACGGCTAATTTTAGCCTTCACAGAGGTGTGCAATATTTGAGCGCTACTCACGAACAACATCTCCGATGTAGATGCTCAATAGTTTGGTTAACTTATAATGTCTTTAGAATGGCACCGCATGTACATTTTACCAGAATTTGAATAAGAAGCGAATTAAACTACTGTGAACATGCCTACAAACAGACACATACAGGAATGCCTGGAGAGTTTAGAATGTCAAAATAAAAGCACGAGGGTTTAAAAGTTAAAGTTGCACGATTGAGATATATTACTATTATAATATATAATTATTATTATCATTTGTTTACAAATTATAATAATATGTGTTGAATGGTTTCCAAAAAATAACTGTGTGAATGTAAAGTGAGCTGATATCTTGCAACTAAATTGAACAAAAGAGATCTGAATCTTTTAAAGTCCAGATACAAGTTGAAAATTACTGTTAATTTTGCTACCACATTATCCAGTATAGTAGCTAACAATACAGTTTAGGGCTGCACCTATCGTTTATTTTTTTTTTATTGATTAATCTAACAATTCTTTTCCCAATTAATCTAACGACTAATTTTTCTTTTTTTGAAAGATTTTTTTGGTACTGCTTGATTAATATAACAATTAATTAAACAAAAATAAATATAAAAAACTTGACTAATTAATATTTTATTAAATGTACAAGAAAGAAAGTGTGCACTGCAGGGCATTATTCTACAACAAAAATAGCCCTGTCTAATCTCCATTTTACAGTCCAACATTAAATATATTTTGGAGTGATTTTAAGTAAGAAGTCGTTCAATTCGAGTAAAAGGAAAGTGCAATTCACATTTAGCAATCCAATAACAAAATAGATTAAACAAATGTAAAATTCAAGTCACTTTCAGGAGGAATATCAAAACATTGTGCAACCTCGAGTTTAGCAGTCCAACATAAAATCATTTTACAGTAAAATTAGTGTAATTTGAGTAACCCAAATGTTTTTCTAACAGGAATAACTAAAACTTGTCCATTCTTAATCAACTCTCAGTAATATACACACCCAACTTACCACATACACACAATCTCTCTCCCACCTCCTCCTTTCCCTCCCTCCACATTCCACCTCTCCTCCTCTATCCCTCCCCCTCATCTCACAGTAAAATTAGTGCAATTCGAGCAACAGTTAACTTTTTTTTTTCTAACAGGAATATCTATAACTATTGGAATCTGAATTAAATCTCAGTGGGGCAAGGAATATAATTGAAACGCGTGTTATGCAAATCGACGAATTTATGTAATCGATGAATTGTCCCAGCCCTATTACAGTTTTTCTTAAGCTATATGTTTATATTGAAATATTGTGTAGTTAGAGGTTTGTGTTTCTTAACATATTAAAGATTACTCCCAATTAGTTCAACACAATAATGTAAAGATATTCTAAACTGTCGGGTACGACACGGGACCCATGATTTTGGTGGTAGCTTGTGAAAGGAATGGTGGCATACTCCTTCCCTTCATAGTGCTAGGGTCTTCTCCTTGGACAAGAGAAGAATAACCCTGAAGCCTCCCTTAATATTTGAACTTCCAGTTATTTTTGCCCAAGTATATCATCTCTGTATCTCTGGTGCATATCTGCAGGAGATCCGCGGCTCTGTGCATCCCACTGTTGGGCTCCGAGGTGGGTGGGGAGCAGAGATGATAAAACCAAATAATAATAACATGGCTAATAAACAAACCCTAAAAAGACAAATGTTGGTGCAGAATTCGGACGATGATTCAGAGAAAGGTTGTGTGTTCTCCCAAAAAACTGTAAACTGGCAGAGGTTTATTCTACTTGAATCTTGATCACCTGACGCGCCCCTTACCAAGTTATCTCCTTTTACAATACAGAAAGGAATCTCAGGTATAGCAGGGACTGTCAAAGATGTGAAGATGTTGAGGACTGTTCAAATCCTTGTGGAATGTACAAAGAAAGCTCATGCTGATAATCTAATGCATGCTAATATATTGGCTGGGGTTCCTATGAAAGTGTCTTATCACCCACATCTAAATAACAGCAGAGGT
Organism: Moxostoma hubbsi; assembly: GCA_032164185.1. NCBI lineage: Eukaryota > Metazoa > Chordata > Actinopteri > Cypriniformes > Catostomidae > Moxostoma > Moxostoma hubbsi. Next base: position 6,450,005 of record JAVLUX010000043.1, read on the forward strand.
GTAATCCATACAAGAGAACTTCAGGATATGGATGAGGTCGAAAAAGCCTCAAAACTAGCACAGCAATGAAGGAGTAACCCATGTGAAGAGAATCACAATTAAAAAAGAAGACTAAATGATAAAAAGTAACACATGTATCATGACTTTTAACAAACTTCAACCACCAGAAAAAAATTGACTAGGATATTTGAGTGTTCCTGTTGATATATTATTTTCTAATCCTTTAAGATGTTTTAATTGCCAAAAGTTTGGTCATGGCTATGCTGGATGTAAGAACAAGCCTATTTGCTGTAATTGTGGAGAAGAAAGGCATGCAAATTGTTCAAAGCCATCAAAATGTATTAATTGCAAAGGCGACCATCGAGCCCCATCTAAAGATTGTACTATATGGGCCAAAAGAAATCCAAAAAGTAAAATGCCTTAAAAAGATGAGCTACCTGGAAACACCTAAAGAGGTTTAGAGGATGACTAACTTCAAATTAAAAAAATTCTTTGCCTCTGTAGCTCAACTGACAAAAGGCTAGCAAACAGATATGACTTGGTTAAAGTCAAACCGCAAGTAATTATCAAAAGTTCAATGTCCTCAAAAAAGAAGTTGCAAGAAACACAAAATTGAACAAGTCAGACTCAAACCAGTGAAGAACAAAGCTTGATAATTGAGAACTCTCTCTCTCTCTCTCTTTAAAAGGAAAGAAGTCACAGCATGGCACAAGAGCACATCAATCAAAGGCTAGTAAGGAAAGTAGATCTCGGAAGATTGAACACACAATGGACATCGATATGGAGCAAAAATGAGCCCCCTGTAGCCATAATGCTTCCCCTAAGGGTAGGAGTAGAGGGCATATTCCCATTCTATGAACCTGATGGGTAGTTACATTATTCAGTGGAACTATCGAGGAGTTAAAGCAAATTTTGCAGAACTTCGGCGTCTAACTACTTTACTTAATCCTCTTGCTGTTTGTCTCCAAGAGACACACTTATCACCAAACAGCACTTTTTCACTAAAACAATTTATATGTTTTAATGCATTTGGTCCAAATATTCATCGCCCGTCCATCCGTCTGGTGGGGTGGCTATCTTTTTAAGATAGGATATAATTCACAGTCAAATCATAATAGACACCCACTTACAAGCAATGGCCTTGCATGTAACTCTCCATAAAACTATTACTTTATGCTCATTTTATATACACCGTGATGTTACCGTGACCTTACAAGACTTGAACAAATTGGCTGATCAGCTGCCACCCCCTTACATAATTATGGGTGACTTTAACAGTCATAGTCCATTATGGGGAGGAAACAACACTACTGTGAAGGACAAAAGAGTTGAAGACTTTATTAGTGATAACGCTCTGTGCCTATTCAGTGATGGTTCAAATACTTCCTTACACCCGGGGTATGGAACATATTCTGCCATTGACAATATGCAAACCTTAGTTATTGCTTGACTTCTCCTGGAAAACCTGGGATGACCTATGTTGAAGTGACCACTTCCCTTTGCTACTCTACAAGACTAGACATCCAACAAAGAACCCCAAGATGGTAACTAAAAAAAACAATTGGTACATGTTTCAATCCATGTGCTATGAAAAAATTTAACATGAGGATTAAAAATAACCAAGGCCCAGCAAAAAGCTTTATGGACACTTTAATTGAAATGGCAAATTAAACTATAGCTAAGACATCATCAAAGCCACATAGTATGTCTAACCCATGGTTCAACTGTAAAAAGGCTATCAAATCCAGGAAAAAAAGCAGAGAAACTCTTTAAAAAAACATCCAACAACAGAGAATCTTACAAAACTAAAAAGGTGTTGGGCACAGGCACGAAGAATCATTAATGAGACATAAAGGCAGAGTTGGAGGAATTTTGTATCTAGTTTTACATCAGATACACCATCCATAAAGATCTGGGATTTGAGTCAAATGATGGAAAATAGGGGAGTTGGTCCACAAGTTCATCAAGGCACCCTATTAACTACAAAACAGGAAATAGCAAATAAACTAACAGAGTCTATTGAGTACTCCTCACTAGAAAACTGTCGACATACTTTCAATACAATAAGAATACAACAAGAATAGAAACCTCTTGATTTCTCCTCAATCAATATGGAACCATATAATCAGCCTTTCACAGTGGAGGAGCTTTCGAGAGCTTTAAAGTGTGCTCATAATACAGCAGTTGGACCAGACAAAATTAAGTTTTTGAAGCATCTGCCCATACAGTCCTACTGGTCCTTCTGGAAAATTTTAATACCATCTGGAGAACAGGAAATTTTCCTTCATCCTGGCAAGAAACAATAATTATACCCATGCCGAAACCAGGCAAGGACCATTCTGATGCTAACAATTATTGCACAATAGCACTGACCAGCTGGCTCTGTAATACTATGGAGAGAATGGTCAATGACCGTCTAGTGTGGATACTAGACTCTGAACACAAAATCAGAAAATTCCAGTGTGGGTTTAGAAAAAGAAAATGCTCATTGGATCACCTTATTAGACTGGAATCGTTTGTATGTGACAGCTTTATTAAAAAAGAACATGCTGTAGCTATTTTCTTCGACCTGGAGAATAGAGCTGGGACGATTCATCGACGTAATCCTCTACATTACGAGTAAATCACTCGCATATGTGAGTAAATTTCACACTATGCGACTAAAAACGTCTGTTATTAGCCACTGGCAAGTAAATTATAACATTTCACTCACCGGTGAGCATGGAGGAAAAAGCACTTGTGTCTCAAAACATCTCAGGGAACCGCACCACGGACCTCACAAGAGCAGCTCTCTTGAGAGTGTGTAAAGATGAACCACTTCTCAAGCGCTCTGAGCACGCCGTCTACAGAGGCGTGCGCCAAAACTCCCGCGAAAATATAAACAGATTCGTTTTGTGAACGCAAAGCGCTCCAGTTTCACTTTACGGCCATGTAATGTTAAATATCCATGGTCATTGTGGGTTTATTCACACAGTGGTATAACATGCAGTGAGATAGAGGAGATGCTCTATTTCTGTGGAGATGATCAAATGCGAGAAACAGAATCTCAATGTCTTCCTTCATGAGAAATAAGGGCTTTTGAGTTAATCCGAGAGCCTTAAAACAATGTGTGAAAGTGCAGAAATATTTTACTATTGCATAATATAATAGCTATACAGGTTAGCTGGGTTACAAAAGAAGCAAAAGAAAACAAAACATTGAAAGTCCAATGAATCAAAAGTAAATCGGACAAATAAGAGATATAAATATATATATATTTTAGTTATTTAGACATATTTTGCTAATTAAAATATTATTTTAATTATTTTATCATTTTATTTGACTGTCATTCATACGTTTTTGAAGCTTGAAAAGGAAATCGTATACCCTTATTTTATTATATGACCCAAGCTAAATTTGTATAAATGACTTTGTTGTGTGCATGAAGCACACATAGTGAGTTTGTATGATAAATAATCGTCATATTTGTGAAGCACCTAAAACAGACAATTAATCATCATAGTCCTGAAACAGTAATCATAGTCATAATCACAATTATTTGTTTGACAATTAATTGTCAGACAAATTTCACAATCGTGACCCCTAATTTTCATTATTAGGTTCCTATCTTGTGAATTGTTTTGTTACAAATGTTTTACTGAGAGTTGATTAAGAATTGGACAAGTTTTAGTTATTCCTGTTAGAAAAACATTTGTGTTTCTCAAATTGCACTAATTTGACTGTAAAATGATCTTATGTTGGACTGCTAAACTCGAGGTTGCACAATGTTTTGATATTCCTCCTGAAAGTGACTTAAATTATTAAGTCTTTTTTTCAATTATTACACTTAAGAATTTATTGTATTTTCTTTTTCCTCTTAAAATATTGTTTGCGCCATGTATTTTAATACATTTAGGCTATGCTTAGTATGAATTTGTGAATGATTGAAGTACTGTTAATGAATTACTGTTAGTAATGACTTGTATACAAGGTATACTGTATTACTTGTATACATTTGAGTTAATTTTAACTTCACATTGTGGATCGTAGGATATTTTGGAATATTGGTCAAATAGTTTTATTTGAAATTAAGTCAAATCACAACACACTGCGTAAGCACAGTAGCCTACATAACATACTGTTGCTCAGGTGATGATGAGATGTCAGCTGAATGTGCTTTCCTGGATCGCTGATGTAATTGTATGTTGGGATGAAAGCCTGCTGTCGGCTAAGGAACGTCGCCTTGTTGTACCAACACAAAGAGGCACCAAAACACTTTCTCGGACTTTCAGCTTCATCATACCGTGTTGGTGGAATGACCTTCCCAACTCCATCTGTGAAGAAGATGTGTAGACTCACTCTGTCTACAAAAAACGACTTAAAATGCATCTGATGCTAGTGAAACTTTGTAATATGGCACTTTTGTACCACTGTCTCATTAAGATGATTCGCTTATGTTTTCCTCTTTTGTAATTCGCTTTGGATAAAAGCGTCTGCCAAATGAATAAATGTAAATGTAATGTTTTCATGTTGTACTTTAAAACACTATCTTGGTGTATGCAGAAAACATAATGTTCATTTATAGAGAAAGGTTTTTAAAGGTCTCATACAAGAGATTTACATGCATCAAAGTTCAAAAAACACTTTAATTTGCTAATAATTTAAATGGCAGCATTACCTTTTTTTTCCTCAGTGTCAAAAACAACTTGTTCAATGCATTCATTCTAAACCCCTCCTTTCAGAAAGCCTACTCTGCTCTGATTGGTCAGATGTCCCAGTTTGTTGTGATTGGTCTTCCGCTTAGTGTAGTGTTAGAGGGCGGGTTAAAGCTGTTCACGAGAAGCCAATGAAGACCAGAGGCGGGTTTTTTGTTACCAAATTTCATAGGCTTGTAAAGAAACTAAGTCTGGCCTTACTAAAAACTCATTTCAGGTGTTCAGAATCAGTTCTTTCTTTTGGGAGTCAATAACTCCATTTGTCGTGCACTACAAGCTATATAACACACTACATGAAAGGTAATATTTGAAAAACCATAATAGGTGCTCTTTAATGGACAATCTATAAGCTTAATCGATCAAATTATTAACGAAGATTAGTCAATTTTAATAATTAACATCCCTAATATGGACTACTTTAATGGAGCCTTTTATGCTTCTTTATTGTCATACTGGAGCTTGACAGTATAATGCCTATGACACACAATAACACAATACCGTAGGACTTGAAAATGCTCTTTATTAATGTGATAATGACCAGTGAACACTTCATTTCTGTAGAAATGGACTTCAATGTGCAACATTAATTATGTGCATACCTATTTATGTCATTTTGTTGGGCCATGCAGTTTCTAACAAGTAATTGCAAAAATGGTAAAGAAAAGTGAAGTCAGTGCTGAGAAAAAGTCTATCATCTTTTGTTTGCAGATGGCATGATTTGGTTTGATATTTTGTTATCTAATACTCACACACCCTGGATTCGAACTCACGACTCCAGGGGTGGTAGTCAGCGTCAATACTCGCTGAGCTAACCAGTCACATGCATTGATATCTTAAATGTTTATGTATATTCTATACACAGTATTAGTATGATGTTATATGTATCATTATAGTTAGTGAAACATTAAGCAGTTGCAATGCATAAGTATAGACATTTGAAACATAGGTAATGATATGGAGTTAGGCAAGCCCACTGCTTAAATGATTCAACTTTTGTTTGACAGCAGTAGAGGAAGGTGATCTGTGGTTTTGCAACCCTCCCTTCATCCTATAAGCGGCCTGTTTTACTATCAAAGCTGTTGTACTATCACACTGGTCCTTGGACTGGGGTCTTATGATTGTTATCGTAGACTCTGTATCATGCCCTGTAATGTCAACATGTTTGTGTAAGTCTGTTTGAGAGTAACTGAGGTCCATTTACAACTAAAAATTTCCATCCAAAGTATCAACACAGCACTAATATCAAATGAGAGTGTGCTAGTCTGTTGGCTGATTGCAACCCAATTAAGCATTTTCTTGACCTTTGGGATATGCCAAAACAGCTCTGTTTTATGTGTAAGCTTCACCATGAGAAATAACAATTTCAAAATTGTATATGGGTGCATAGCACATATTTATAATCTAGCTAGAACTTAAAAAATTAAAAACAAACAAACAAAAAAAAAACAAACAGATAAATTGAGGGGGACTTTAGTATGTTCATATGCTTTTATGTGAGTTATAATTGATTTTGTGAATGTAATGATAAAATGGCATCACGTGTGTTTTAAAGGTCCACTCATGTGCCATTTGACCTATCATGCAGCCTAGTCTTTCTGCAAAACAAAAATGTGTTATACATGTGTTATACAAAATGTTTTTTTTTTGTTGTTTTTTTTCCCAGCAAATAAATGCATAGGACAAAAGGCAGCTTGCTTATTCGGCTAGACTCAAACAAACAGTTCTTTGATCTGAGAATGCACAGAGATTTCATTTTTTCATTAGCATGCTTTCTAACTAAGGCAAGAATCACTAGTATTTTTGTTCATATATAGGGTTAGGACATTGAAGAAAAGCCCTGTCACTGCTTGATATGTCATGTCAACTACCTGGCAACTACCTACCATGGCTTAAAGTAACATTTGATTAGCCTCAGAGCTGCTGAATGCTTGTAGCTGTGACATTCATTAGCATGAATTGAAGCTCTCCATATCTTACATGACACATATAAATAGCTCATCTACTATATATGAAACCTGACAAATGTTCACATGGAAGCACTAAAGCAAGTTGTGTCTGATGAATTGGGGGGGGGGGGGGAGAGAGAGAGAGAGAGAGAGAGAGAGAGTGAGTGAGTGTAAATGAGAGCGAGACAGCCTGACAGACAGGATGGATGGATGGAGGAGAGTGGGGGCTGAGAGTGCAGAATAGGTATTGGACCGGAGCCACAGAGCTAAAGTAAATACAGTGTGGCATGTTAGTGACCTACATAGAGCTCAGTGAAGGAGGTTAAAAGTCTGATTGTGCCAGGCCTGTTCATTAGCTTATTATTTCCTCTCTGGGAAAAGTGCAAGGCAGGCAAACGCCAGGGAATACTCTCCATGAGACTGTATCAGCGCTTCTTCCACAAGGAAAGTGAGATTGTGGTGGTGTGGTATTTTTACACAGTTGTGCACAGGAATAGTTCAGTATATGTAACCAGATTTCATGCAATGTAAAAAAAAAAAAAATGTCTGTGATCAGGGCCGTCCAAAGCAAAGGCCCATGGTGAGGTAGAATGTGAGGACCTAAGAATGGCCCTGTCTGTAATTAGCCACTGGCTGGTAAATGGCCAGATTTCACTCATCAGTAATTGAGTAGCATAGTGGCGAAAAAGTTCAGATCCTTTCACTGCATATTGAGAGAAAAGGTTTGGTTTGACTCATTCTGTGTAATGTGTGTCCAAAAATTAGATACATACATACAATCCATTTGCCATTAAATGATCTCCTTTTAATACCATTTATTTTCTTTAAAGTCAGTTGTTGATCAAAAACAACAAAAATAGAAACATTACTTCTAATCACAGATAGCAAGGATGCAGTAAATAAAGGCGCCGTCTCCACTCTTGTTAATATGCACTCAACTGAAACAACTAATGCTATGCTTAATGAGATAATATTTGTATAAATACTTAATAAAGAGCCTGTGAATTGGAATTGAATCAAAATGGAAAATGTATCGATACCCAGCAGTACTTTCCTAGCTTGCAAGTCTTTATTAAATGACAATGTTTTGCGCAAAGACCAAAAAAAAAATCCTAAAGAAAGCTTTGACATTCTGTAAAATCTTTTTCTGATCTTGTTTATGTATATCAGTAATGTTTTATTTTGTGATTACACTATCTATGCCCATGGTCTAACTCTTCCTCTCTCTCTGTTGCAGGAATATTACATGACCAGATTAAATGGATAAAACCGGCCGCTCATTAACGTCTTCATGTTGTGAAAATGAAACAATTTCTTCTATTCTTCAGTTAAAATAATATAGAACCCAGACACCAGTAGATTTACGGAAATCAGCTTCCACGATCAGCCTCCTTTTTCTATTCACACTTGCCCCTTATCAGAGCCACTATGTATGGTAGTGCCAGATCCGTGGGCAAAGTGGAGGGCAACCAGAGTGGTGGGAGCAATCAAAGTCCTGGCCGCTCGCCTCGTCTTCCTCGGTCACCCCGCCTGGGTCACCGCCGTACCAACAGCACAGGAGGCAGCGGGGCGGGAGCAGGGGGTCCCGGGGGTAAAACCCTCTCCATGGAGAATATCCAGTCCCTCAATGCTGCTTACGCTACAGCTGGCCCCATGTACCTGAGCGACAACGAGGTGGTTATATCTGGTCCAGACATTCCAAAGAGCACCATGACGCTGGGCCGCTCAGCTGGTCGGGTGCCTTATGGCGTCCGCATGACTGTCACGGGAAGCAACCCGAACATCTCTACCGGGACACCTGGGTCCGTACCCACGGATGCCATTGCTTTTGGAGACCACCATATGCCTTCCAGCCTGGCTTCCACCGTGCCTCACTCTCTGCGCCAAACGCGGGACAACACCATCATGGACCTGCAGGCCCAGCTCAAGGAGGTGCTCAGGGAGAATGAGGTCCTGCGGAAGGAGGTGGACGTGAAGGAGAGCAAGCTCAGCTCCTCCATGAACTCCATCAAGACCTTCTGGAGCCCCGAGCTGAAAAAGGAGCGCGCTCTACGCAAAGATGAAGCATCGAAGATTGCTGTTTGGAAGGAGCAGTATAGAGTTGTGCAGGACGAGAATCAGGTAAGAGAGACAAGCTTTATACTTTCTCCTGGATGATGGCTTTCCTTAAGCACATTTAAAGAAAACATGAAACAATAATTGCAATTCATTTTAAAGGAATGTTCCGGGGATTTAAAAAAAAAAAAAAAACCTGGTTAGATTAAGGCTCATTATGATAGATGTAAATGGGGCCAATCCATAAACATTACAATAAACACGGTTTCAGAAGTATAATCACAAAACAGAAACATTATACATGTTAACATGATTTTAGTGTGATGAAATCGCCAACCAAACTTATCTGTGTAAAATTATATCCAATTTTACATATTCATTGTCATGTTGACCATGTATAATTTTAATTTCTTGTGGCTAACCTTTTGAAAGAATGGGTATTTTAATGTTTATCTTTTTTCCCTTACTTTTAATCAAAAGCGGGAAGAGTCTAAATCATTTTCTGTTACAATTAACATTGGTACTTTTTCTTTGCGTAATTTTAGAGATTACGGGCCTGTTTGCTCATCCATCTGCTCACACACAGTGACATGAAGCAGCGCACCTGGCATAGAGAAAAAAAGAAACACTGCAGTACTTGCAGATAGAACCGAAGATTATCGGTACAAAACAGCAAGTCTAAGAAATGGCTCTATTTGTCTTTTAGTGTTGTTTTCTGAATTGGTTTGCTGAGAGTTGCTGAACATCACAGATGAAGCTTATAATCAAAATGATGCCACTTTGTTTAGTTCACACAGGCAGGTGTTTGGATAGAAAGATAAGTGGTTCTTTTTGTCTTGTGTAAAATGTAAAATAGCTTTTATATGTCCATCCTAATTTTCTCTGTTTTGTACTCTTTTGTCCATGCTTCAATTTAGTTCTTGTCAAGCAGTAATTTAGTTATTTCCCACATATTTTTAGGGCCTATAGACTGTAGTCATGTAACCTCTTTAAACATTTAACTGTTATCATTAGACCATCACATCCTTTCAAAATCAGCACATTTATATGTATTTTGTCTAGTCTATGATAGCCTCATTGCCAGAGTTTTAACTATGGAATGAAGTCTGGTCCACATTTGTTTCTTGGCAGGTAAAAACCTCCACACCTTGACCCCCGCCAATCCAAAGCCAGCCAATCAGATTGGAACTGGTGATTTCAACCTGCTCTTGCTATTTTTGTGTGCAATATAGATCAGTTTGTGAATTGCCTCTGGGGGTTCTCTCTGAAGAGGTGATTAGATCTATAAGTTCTTTTAAATGGTTAAATTCTGATCTGTATCACTCCTGTTCACTCCTATTGAACGGTGCAATGAGCTAACTTTGAACTCAGCTGGGTGCTGGAGAGATCCCCCACACAAATGCTCGAATTGAGGGGTGGCTGGGGGATCCGGGACCCCCCATAAGAAGTAAAAAATAGACTTAGGTGGGTCCCCAAGATACTTATATTTTAGTAAATATAATGACAAATCTGATTAAATTCATGCAGTGGATATGGTAAATTTTGTGAATTCATTATTTACAATAATTGATATTAAGTTTAAAAAAAAATTGCCCTAGGTGTGGATGTGAGTGTGAGTGTGTGTCTGTCTATGTGTGGCCCTGCGATGAACTGGCGACCTGTCCAGGGTGTACCCCGCCTTTCGCCCAATGTTAGCTGGGATAGGCTCCAGCCCCCCGCGATCCTGTACACAGGATAAGCGGTTGACGATGGATGGATATTAAGTTTGTTTATATGCTAGTTGTCATGTCTCTTTAAAATGTAAATGCCCCAACCTACATCTAAAGACCGCTAAGTGCATGACATTGTTGGCATGACTGCTTGCTTGGCGCCGCTCCGGTGAAGCTACCTTTAGCTAAAAAATGGAGGATAATAAACATCCACTCGCAGTCAAAGCAAAAAAGAAAAAGCAAAGCTTCTTACTGACTTTTTTTAGGGGTAATTTTCTCTCTATATATATATCTTTCTACTATATCTATCCACTCCATGTCAGGGCTTTTGTATTCCTTGCATAAATTGGAAACATTTAGGCTTACTCATCTACCTCATTTGCCTGCTCGTGCTTCCCAGAGAATTAAAGAGCCACACCAGATGCTTGTTAGTGGAGCATTTGGTGTGCTTTAAAAACACTACAGTGACAATCAGTCTTTGAATGTTTTAATACTTCAATAGTGGTAGTACTCGCTACCACTTTTTCTCTTCTGATTCCGATATCGGAAATCTCAGTATCGGCCGATACCATGTTGTTTTTTGCATTATTTTTGCATTAAATCTTTTATATTATTGTGTGGAACTTTTTAATATGTAAAGAAACAAACCTCTAACTACACATTATTTCAATTTAAATGTATAAGTTATTAAGAAAACACTTTTATTATTAACTAGTATACTGGAAAATGTAGCAGCAAAATGAACAGTAATTCCAATCTTCAAATCTTCAGTAGAAAAGAAAACAGTGTTTTATTTTTGCCTTTTTATTTGTTTATTTGTTCCAAAAATGTTTCAACTTGCATCTGGACTTTAAAGGATTCAGATCTCTTTTTTGTTCAATGTAGTTGTAAAACATCAGTCCACTTTCATTCACACAGTTATTTTTTGGAGCCCATTCAACTTAAATATTGTTATAAATTGTAAACAAATACTAATGATGGCAATAATAATAATAATAATAATACATTGTTATTAATAATAATAATATTATTATTAACTTTTAATTTTAAATACAACAGTAATATATTTCAATTACGCTTTTATTTTGACATTCTAAACTCTCCAGGAATCCTGTATGTGTCTGTTTGTAGGCAAGTTCACAGTATTTTAATTAGCTTCTCATTCAAATTCAGTTAAAATGCACCTCCAGTGTCATTCTAAATGCATATTATAAGTGAACCGAACTATTGAGCATCTACATCGGAGATGTTGTTCGTGAGTAGCGCTCAAATGTTTCACACCGCTGTGAAGGCTAAAAAGTAGCCGCGAGTGAATCACCCAGGGCTGCATGTGCAGTAACTTTGGAGTAACGAACATGACTAATACACCGTATCAGATTTGGATCGGGCTTGTCGGACTGATACCCTATCCATTTAAAAATATCAGTATCGGAACCAATACCGATCCAGGTATCGGATTGGTGCATCCCTAGTAATACTTACTCTCTGTGCACTCATGGAAGGACTTTTCATCTTATGTATTCCTGGATTTTATTTGTGTCTCAGATTGGACTTCAGATAAGTGTTTTCTACGAGTGCTGATTATATTGAGAAAAGAGACTTCTCTTGTTTGATTCCTGACTGTTATTTCTCGATTTTCCTACAATATTCACTCAGCTACTGCAAAGTTATATTTTGGAACTTCTAAATTTATTCCTGCCTGCATTGAGAAACATGTTATGTTCAGTTGTCCATTTCAGTTGTGGGCAAAGAGACCTAGCGTTTATACCTAGCCGGTGTATGCATTTCTGTTTGTGTTTCATTCTTCATTTGAGATTTTCGTTATCCCTACTTCTGAAGAAATTTGATACTTACCTGTCCTGAGTTCTGTTCTAATCCAAGGAGATGTTGATGATACTAGCCAGTGAATACTTACCTGCCATGAGTTTTGGTTTGTGTCTTCACCCACTGGTTCCTGAAATTACCTTGACGGCTGTTATGGATGAATGCTGAGTTGACTTTTGAGAATCTCCTGTTGACATGCCTATGTTAAACTTTTCTAAATAGTTATACTATTCTGAAAACTGTATCCTGTTTGCCCAGATGTCCTGCACTCTTTGAATAAAGCTCCCGCACCTGGGTTCATACCTAATCTCCTCTCTATAGTATCATTACAGCATGATAGTATTTTGCCATCCTTTTGCTACTGTTTAAGTAATAAAAAAAGGTCCTTAACCAGGTCCTTTTGAAGTTACTGACTATACTTTTATCACTGCTTTCTGAGACATCATTAAATAATTATTCCTGTGCCACTGCTGAATCTGACAGTGATGCCATCAATTGAGTCTGGAAGCCATCTGATTATTTTTTTACTGTTTTTGAGACATATCAATGTATTTTGAAGTCACATGCTTTTACCAGTCTTCAAGTGCTGAAAATGTATATATTTTTTTTATTCTTTATCAACACAACCTGTTTTTAATAAATAGTATATAGTTATGCATATTATCAAATAAATATTGTATATTTTGTATAAATATTTGTATAAACCCCTTTTTTTCAAAGAGGTTTTCCTGAACATAGCAGCTACCATTATGCAGAAAAACACACAGTCCTGCCTATGGGTGGGCGATATACTGGTAGACATGATAAACTGGTAGAATATTGCCAACTAATGTACATTTTGGATTATCGTCTCTATCGTGATAACACATAATTACAACATGAGAAATGCATACAGCACATAACACATGCACAATACACACTCTGTTGGATAAATAGAGGAATCCGGAGGGACTGTTTGTTCCTCAAATTAATTTAAGATGAGAGGAGATTATGAAGGAAAAGGTGCGTCCTCTGTGGTGTGGAATTGGTTTGGCTTCAGAAAATGCTATACCGAGCAGAAAACAGAGATTTGCAAGGTTTGTAGATTGTGTACAACACAGACAAGCCAGGGCCCTAAAGATCACTGGATTCAATATGAGTGCACACACGTAGTCCCTCTTACTGAACCCTATTTACTGTCTTAATAAATGTACCTGTTCTCACAATCTTTCATCAAAATGAGTGGTCTTTCTCTGCTTCTGAAAGGATGTAATCAAGGCCAGGCGGGCAGAGACCAATCATTTTAGCCAATAGCTTCGGAAAAGCATCACATTTATAACTTGAATGCATTCCAAATACCATTTTATCTGTAATAGTTCCTTGTTGAAATGGCACAGCATTGCGGCTATCACATCAAAAGTGATTTTAACAGCAGTTTACGGATTAATTTAGTCTCTTGTCTTTGTGTTTGCGCTTTAATTTGTCACATACAGTGCAGTCAGCCTGAGCATTTACTAAGTTCTGCATGAAATGCAACAAAAGAAATCAAATTTCCCAATATGGTTGAAGAGAATTTAAATAAGTGTGTAAAGAACCCTCAAACAATAATTCTTTACTGTTCAACGAAGACCGGGAACATTTTGTGTTCGCACCTAGCCCATAATGTATTGTGTGTTTTTGGCACTTGTCTTTGGAGCAATTGTTACACTAAATATTGCAGCTGTAGAAATTATAGTACCACCTTACAGTTTAAAGAGACAATCACCTATTTGATAGAGACTAAGGTTGTCAAACTAAAATTTTAATATTCATTGAATTTAAGACAAAAATGCACATACAAATGCTAAAATGAGCATCTAAAAAAGTTCTTCATTACTGCAAGCGATGCTGAAAAAACAGCAAGACATGGCACAATGGTCAAAAACATCCATCTTGCACAGACATGGGCAACATGCGGGCTGGATCAGGCCCTCCACATGGTTTAATGTGGCCCTCGGCTCATTTATTGTAAAAGAGTTTTTATTTTTCAATGGATATTTCAGTTAATTTGCATTGGGACCTAACGTGTCTCCACAAGCGTTTAACATGCTCAGGGTTGCCAGATAAGAGACGCAACACCCCCAGTTTGAGATTTATACTTCCGCAAATTGGAAATATTCTGTCTAATGTTATACTTATTTTGTGCAATCTGGAAACCATGCACGCGAGTGCGCTTTTTCTATCTCTCGCTTTCCCCTTTGAACAATTTTAGTGTCAATACAATCTGTAGTGCAATATTCCGCTCAAGGAAAAGTGTTATACGGCTACTCTGTGTCCATTCTTGAGGCTGCTTGTGATGTTTGGTGCTACTTTGCAGGTAAACCTTCTCAGTGATTAAATTAAATATAAAAGTAGATCTCGGCATCATTGACACATGGAGGGGTAATCATTTCATCATTTCATTTCATCAGAATTTTGGTTATATTAATTTGAAATTTGAAATTTTGTTTCTCAGCCTTGTTTACAGCCCGAATAGACATTGCCTGTTTACTCAAGAACGCATTAGCTGGGCCAGCTTGAAAATGTTAATTTTTTTGCGTGATTTTAGTTGAAGCAGCACAATTTACAAAGCCATTGTTAGATTTGAAACATATTGTTTGAACGTAAACTTGACCAACAGTTTTGGAGATTTCGGTCTTTCTCTCTGAAGGGGGCTGTCTGTATAGTATTACTTCTGCATACTGTGAACATCTGCTGTGATATTCCAGGCATTAGCTAGCATATTCATGCGAGCACATCCAGACGGTGTCAATTAGGTGCCCATCCATGTGTGTTTTCTGGAAGCGTGTGTGTAGGCTCTTTAAAGACACCAGAACAGATGGCAAGCACAGCTTCTGATGCGCTTACTGTAGTAGAGCTGTAAAAGGACCAAAGAGTCCTGCCCCAACCCCACAATCCCCTTATCAAACCCCTGTGTCACTTTTTGCAGCAATGTTCCGCCCACTCGGTGTTCACTGTTCCAGTCAGTTGCATTCCTAATCTAAATCCAGGAGACATGCTTTTATATTGGAGCCACATGCTCCGAGGAGAGCTAATTGTTGAGTATAAATAGGAAGGGGTTTGTTTGCTGTGTCAGGTTAGTAAATGTAATATTAGAAAGGTAGCAGATGGCCAAGGGTGGAGTCACAGGCTGGCCGACCCTCAGGTTATTAATGCACACTGCACTCTTAGAAAAAACACTCAGATTGTGGTGGTGAATGGCTAAAACTGGAGACCAAGATCAATGAAATATCTCTCACATGGGATCCACTTTATTTTCATGCTGTTCATGTTGACGTGATTAAGGTTGAAAGACTATTTACACATTACACAATAGATAATTAGCCTCTTAGTCACAGCAGAAATTCATATAATACATTTGGTGTTTACACACTATGATTATATCAGAGGAACACAGGTGATGGATGACTGTTTGTCAGATATGATGCAGCATACACAGCCTTCAAGAAATAATTCACCCCAAAATGACAATTTATTTCATCTTTTACTCAAAACTCTAATGGTTTTCTTTATTTAGTGGACCACAAAGAAGTTTCAAAGAATGTATACACTGCTCTTTTCCAAGTGAATGGGGTCAGACTATATTGAGCTCAATCACAAAAAAGCACAATGAAAGTACCATAATAGTAGTCCTTGTATAGTAACATTTAAATTTGTATATTAAAATGATTAATCATTTTAACTTATTTTATTTTAAAGGAATAGTTCACTCAAAAATGATCATTTATTCCCCCTTATAGTCTCTAACTCATCTAACTTTCTTTCTTCCACAGAACACAAACAAAGATATTTTAATGGAGATATGACAAGTGTTTGTTTATTCAATGAAAGTGAATGGTGACCAAATTTTCAAGGTGCAAAAAGGACATTAAGGCAACCCAATCACACACGCATCTGTGTTTCACGTGAGTGTTGTGCTTGCTATCTCTGGACTAGAGCTGCAGTTCTACACAAAATTCATGGTTCAGTGCAGAGCTGTTGGAAAAAATAGTTTCAGCGATGCATCGCGATTCATACTCAAATGATTCTGAATTGATTCTCAAAAGAATCAGAATCGATTCTGAGATCAGTTTAAATCACGGCAGAGCAGTGATGTGCACCAAAGACAGATGTAGAAACAAAGACGCGAGTTAAGTGCATACACTAAAGTCAAGTGCACAAACACATCTGTTTGCAGACCAGCTGTACCAAACACATGACATTTGTGCCCAAATGAAACTACAATCACGACATTCTTTCACAAACCTACGCGCATTGCAACGGGAGAGTTTATTCCTGATAATACAACAAACAACATGAAAAACGAGTGCCAGTGAATATTCACACCTCTAGCTCAGTGCATACCTCAGGACGTGGTTCAGTACAGCATGCAAAACATAGAAACTTTCTTTTAAATTATTTATTTTGAAAACAGTGGCTGATGGGCAATAATTTTTATTGTGAAGGCTAATTTATACATGACTGCACTATGCATATTTCTTTGAGTTTACAATACAAAACATAACAGACTCTTATATGCACATTGTATAAAAACATAATAAAAGTCAAGAAGTACGAGCTTGCAGCGAGAGGCTGCTTGAATGCCGTGGGGAGACTAACTTGCACAGACCGTTTATGCTTTGCTCCCATAAGCTCAAGTGACACGGATGATGTCACCACAAATGAGTCATCATGTTAGATGTGCTTCTTGAGACATATCTGACTTCAGTGAAACAGAGCCGACACTCAGCCTTCCTATTCACTACTCGTTGTCCAGTATTACTGTAGTTTAATGCAAAACCATAATGCTCCCCAACAACAGATTTTAGAGATGGTGGTGGGTCTTCAATCTCTGTCTTATTTCAGTCTGACACATTTATAGTTTTTTTTAGCACCATCAGAGTTTGGAAAAATAGCGAGCTAGCTTGTATAAACTTCACATGAATTTATCTGATCCGCAGTTTCTAGTGTACCGTGTGGCACTCTGTTCTGTTAAGGTTTGGTTCTGTGCGGTCCCGTGTTGCTCTGCAATCCTTTTTCATTTTAGTTCCATGCGGTTTGTGTTATTCGTTATATGTTGTTTTAACATTGGTTTCATGCATGGTAAGATATGTAATAATTTGTGTTACTTCGTGTACCATATTGAAGACCCTGTATCTGTTCAGTTTGGCGTGGATGCATATACATTTGCAGCTTTACTCTGGACCCATTTGAAATCTTTGACCTTTGATTTATTTATTTTTTACTTCAAAGTGCTTAGCGCTATGGAGGAAATCAAACCGCTAGACAGCCCACCAGTCTAACCACCACTGCTGAGGAAAAGCGCTACAACACTGTTAAGAGCCAAAATATTGGATTTTTGCTAAACATTATCCCCTTTATGTCATATATTCTCTATAGAGATGACTTATATCATTAAATGTTTATTTTCATTGGCTATTTTTTACTTATCTCTTTGTTGCATTGCTTTGAGAAGATCTTGAAGATCTTGAGTTTCTTGAGGAAAGTTTAATATTTTAATAATATTGGTCATAATATTGGGCTGACAACGTCAACAATAAAAAATTGTTTTCTTTTTCTTTGTCGAATAGTCCTTTGTTCTCATAACATGTAGGGCTTTTTTGGCCCCCAATCCGATATTTAAATATATGCTGATACCGAGTCCCGATCCGATACTTGTATTTGCCTAGATAATAGAGCTGCAGACTATTTTGTGTTTGTTTACAAAAATAACTAAGTAAACAAAGTAACTAAAAGATGTCTTCATGTTAATGCATTTAAATTAGTGCAGCTAGCATTTGTATAAATTCACATATAAAATCAACTTCTACTTAGAATGGTGTAATAGCTTATTTTAACTTTTAATATTCAGGTACAAAAATAAATCACAAAGCCACTGAGTTATGTATGTATGGATGAAAATAAATCTTACTTACACTTACAAATGGTGTAGACAGCTTGACTTGAATAGTCACAACAAAACATTTATTCTGTAAAAAACATTTCAAAATTTCGCAATTCCACTTAAAAGTGGCGTAAACAGTTACACTTGAACAGGCCCAAGTTCAACAATAATGAAACAGTTATTAATAGTTATGTTGTCAATATCAAAATGCCATTGTGACATCCTGACAACCAGTAAAAACCATGAAAGCATCACACATCACAGAGATACATAAAAAAAAATAAGAAAAATATATTCATAACAAGCTCTAAAACTGCTCCAGTGAGAGATCATTCATTTCTATGGTTTGTTTACTGTCTTTGAGTTTTGCTGTAACACAAATCACTAATTATTAAGGAAATACATGAAGACGCGGTATCGTTATTGAAGGTTACTGATGATGAGATTTTGAGCACGTCTTTGATCTTCACAGAGAGCGCTCATGTTAAAGAGAGTAAAGCTAAAAGCGCTCCTGATTGCTCAAACAGTCTCTATCACTCAACACAACGTCTGATTGTCACAACTCACATCATGCATCATGTATCATGTATTTGCATGTTTATTTGTTGTTTAATTTGTTTTTAAACCTGTTAGCAGCCTCTATATCCTCTTCCTGTTCACTGTGCAACAAGTCCGAATAACTACCGTAACGACTCTAGAAAATGTCCAAATTAATATTCATACACATGTAATTCTTACACATTTTTAAAAACAAACCAGCTTAATCATCTCAATTACATTATGTCTTAAAGTTAAAATTTTGGATTGCTTAGAATTGCCAACATCTCACCCCCCATAGGCCAGTCTGTCATGCTTCAAGGGCTGAGAAAGCACTCATTCATTAGAGGAGCAGTGTATGCGTTATTGCCTGTATGCTGCAAAAAAGATCGGCCCTAAATCTAGGCACGATCGGCCGATCGCCGCTCACGGATTTAAGACAAATATCGGCGATTTTGATAGGCGGCCGATCGATCGATTTTGTCTTTTCTGCACTCGCAGAAGTATAACCAAGTGAAAAAATACACATGTATACAAACTACACTTATATTTAAGATACATTCTCTTAAAGCAAGTCTAAATATCTAATATGTTGCTTTTCAAGTAAATGTATCTTTTTTTTTTTTAAAGGATTTTTTTTTTGGACAATTTTATGTGGTAAACAAGACAGAGTTGCGGCATAATGTGAAATTTTGTGTTATGGTAATGTTGATTTAAGTTGTTGTGGTTTTACTTTTGAATTATGTTTTTAAGCTCCAAATTAAGAGAAAATTATAAAAAAGGAAGTAGTTGTCATTTATATATTAAATTCACTGATGGAATTATTCAAAAATGGACATTAAAATATGGTTATTTAATATATAAATAATAATTGTATTTGTTTTTCTGAAAAAAAAAAACAACTCAACTATATTGTGATCTAAATTGTTATCGTGATATTAAATTATTCATATCGTGATATAAGATTTTGGTCATATTGCTCACCCCTACTAGGTGCTCAAGTTTGATTTAGAAATGTTGGATCTTGAAAGTAAATCAAACCACCAAGTTGAGAAAGCCACAACATTTCATTCCCTTCTGTCTGCTTCTCATTTTCAATTCTCTAACAAGCTGTTCTGATTAAAGAAATCAGACTTTGGATATTTATAATTTATAATTAGGCCATGTTATAATGAACGACTTCTTGAATAAGAAAGAATGCAAGAGTGGCAGGTCATATTTTTATCCGCCATGCTGCTGTGAGCTACTGCCTGGTGGAGGCTGCTGCCCTTAAATGGAGTGTGATCATGCAGTATAGGTGTGGAATGAACAGAATCCTGTCGTATGGTTACAAGATCCTCCTCTGACTCCTCTACTCTGCTCACTGTCCTGCGTTCTCTCCTTCTGCCTGATTTACACGTAAAGGAAACTGTGAGTTTGCCTAGTGTGTGAGGCATAGAGAGGGTATTGAGAGAGAGGTGCTGTCTCTGACCTATTGCTGTCTCTATTTAAGTAGTCAACCAATATCACAGAGGCCGATGAATCAGCCAATAATCCAAATTTTTAATGATCTGCATCGGCCAATATATTTTCCGTTTTATATCATATTTCGTTTTGTTGTTATGTGCCATTGTGTTACCACAATAAAAGACGGTGCAACACCATCTCATTTAAATGGTCCCGCATATCAGTGCCTTGACAGATACGTATGAGCTCATGATGTTTTTAAAGTCCTTGTGTGTTTCATTCCCTAGCTCGCTCATGCTCTCTCTCTCTCTCTCTCTCTCTCTCTCTCTCCTCAACAGTTGCTATAACTGTTAATTGTCTTATCTAATGATAAGTCAAATATCAATATACCGCCTGCATATATGTGGATATTTAGTTTAAACAGATTTAATTAACAAACCTCACGAAACTTGTGCAAATTTCTCTGAAGCATGTTTTATTATAGCCTGAATCAAAACTGTCCTTTTGACTCACAATGTTGCATGATGGTCCGTCAGTGAGACTCCAAGGCAATGATCTGTGCAGAGTAAACTGGAATAGATCTGTTGTTGCACTCGCTGTATCCATTTGAGGGCTATAGAGCAACTTCAAAGTAAAAGGGCTTCATGTATGCTGTTTGTACAATTAATTTTATTGTCTTATTGGCGGGAAATTCGATTGCTAATGTGCACATACAGTCCGTGGTGGCTGGACTACTTTTCTCTGTTGTTATTTCCTTCCTCCTAATGTATTACAATTCCTTTGTTCAAACAATCACAAAAAAGTGAAGAATAATCAAAAACCAGGAAAAACTTTCTACCATTCTAAGGGCGTTTTCACACCTGGATCGTTTAGAGCATTTGTTTTGGAACCTGATGTAAATTTTGCAACTCATATAATCCGTGTGTCAGATAACTTCTATTTACAGCCAACCTCTGACTGGAATTCGCATTCTGCACCATGTGGTGACATTTTGCATAAGCATGACAACACTCGGTTGACACATTTTTACAGGTGTGTGATTTTAACAGGTATACCAATTGATGCGCTAAATCCCGGAACAGCGCACAAACATTGTGACCAATAAGTGGACAGTTTGCTCACATGTGACTTTTATTGACACAGTTTTGGTTCATTGTAAAATGTTGCTTTGTGAAAGCGAACCGAACCAAGAAGAAAATGCAATAATGTAACAATTCTTACCCCGGTTTCTGAACAAATCAAACGCGCTAAAGATCTGAAAATGTTCAAAAACAAACAAAATCTATTTATTTTTTTTTATTTATTTATGCGGTTAACTACTATATTAAATTGTGTGATATATCAGCATTATATCGGCCCATCAGCCATTCTGCTCTCTGAATATCAGCATTAGCCATTAAAAAAACCCATGTCTACCTCGACTTTATCAATCTGGGATAGGAGAAACTATTTTAACTTAAAATAAAAATAAAAGCTTCAATTTTAAGATTCTCTCTGCTTTCTTTGCTGCTGTGTAGCTACTAAAAGTGCAAGAGAAAGAGCAGGACTGCTTTGTCCACTGCTGCTTCCCAAAATCCCACTGACTGTGCAGATGGCCCCACTGACACATTCCATTAAGATTAAGCCCTTGTGATTGACTCCATGCTTCTTATGAGTCAGCAGGAGTTCCGCCCACTTCAAAGTGTTTATACCTAAAGGTTTATATATATATATATATGTATATGTATGTATGTATATGTATGTGTATATATATATATATATATATATGTAGACACAGCAGTTTGATTTTATTTATTTTTTAATTCACTAAGTTTAGGTCACACTAAACATATAGGCCAAGAGCAAAATGGGATGTTTAATGTGTGACCACTTTTTATCAGCTTTGTTAATTGTAAATACATGTTTTTAAATGATTATGGCCATTCGATTAGTCCTGTCCCCATTCCTCCCATCACATCTGGTAAATTACATAATCTCGTTCAGTCATCTAGCTTTGCCCCCCTTTGAGGGCTTCATGACACTGCAACTCTCGGTTGCCATGGCAGCCTTGCATTATCAATCCCTCCGCAAGCTCCAGCCCAGTTGTAAATGAGCCTTTAATGCTGAGAAGTGGATGTCCATGTGAATTTTCAACAGCGAAAAGCTGGATATTTGTTCTGAAATAGAGGACTGATGTCAGACCACACCTTTTTTCACTGTAGCTTAATTTACAAGGTCATAGTCAACAATTTGAAGCATTTAGCAACATTTAGAAAAGACCTGATGGCACAGAGTGTCTAAGAATACAGCTTGAGAGCGTGAGTAAGATATATGTGAATGAGTAAAAATGTGATCGTCATGCCATTGAAGTGGGAGTTTGGCCAGAATCACATGCATGAACTGCCAAACTCTGACATCAGTAAGAATGAGCTAGATCCTCATTTGATACATGTGTGAATAATACAGATGTCTTAAAGTCTGTGCATCTATTTTAAGACTCAAGGTGGGAGACAAGCTCTAATTCGTACAGTGGGACTGAATGACAGACCTGTATTGTGACTGTGAGGCGATCGCAACAGTGGCCCTGTAGGAGACTGGACACTGGACACAGTCAGACACTGGAAGAACAGGGCTAATTAGAGAGCTCTAGACTTAAAGTGGTCATATCGTATATATATGTTCCTTGCCAACTTATTGGGCGTTTTATATTGGCGAATTTTACATGCAGAGAAGTTAGTTGGGTTAGGTAAAATTTAGACTTTCCAATGCATTATCATCATCATTTGAACTTTACAGATTTTGATTCATAAATCCCTAGAATGATACAAGTAAATCACATTTTGTGCCATGTGTTTAAAAATGTCTATGATTATCTACTGGCTGGTAATTTTTTGGAGATAAGTGCTGTCTTTATGGTAAGTTGTTAGCTAGTTTGTGAAATACATACTGGAAATTTATTTTTAGAAGCATAGACCCCATAATTTCCCCTTTTCAATATAACTAATATAACATTAACCCTGTCCCTGACAACCAATGTCACTCATGTTTATCACATCTGTTTGCTGTTATCCAACTATAATTTGTCAGTGCAGTCAGTAATGTAGCAGATTGAAAGGTAAACCTCAGAGCATCTTTTTGCTGTTCAGTAGACAATGGTGCGGTGATGGATTGTGTCTGTGTTCATTTCACGCTATGTTGTTACCTAGTTGGTGTGACGCAATGCTGGCAAGTAAATAAAATCCATCTTTTATTCTCTGTGACAACAAGCTTATAGCTAACTAGCTAACCACGTAGCTATTTTCATTGCTTGTCAGCTGAGTGGAAGCTAACATGTAAACACGCATTCACCAAATATTTTTGTCCAGGATTTGCAGTTTGGTACCCCTTCAACCGAACAAATCCAGTATTAGCATTTACAAAATGTAATATTTAAAAGTCTGGTTTTTCACCATTGAAAATTTCTCCTGAACTTTCATAGCAGAATACGGTGTAACACTGTTGCCGCTGTTTTTCTCTTTTCTCTGCAGGTGTAAATGCTTCTTGTTTTACATCCTGCTCCTAATTGTATATAAACACTCGCATATAATAGTTATCATGTCTATATTGTATCTCATGTCATGTTTTTGTTGAGGAAAACAAGCATATCCACATTGTCAGTAAACTATACACATTTATACACATCAGTTTAAATGATGAAATGTCCCTTACCTCAGCTAGCATAGTCTTTCTCGGATGCCATGTTTGTTGTTTACAGAAGCGTCACAGGGATTACGTTGCAACAGGGATGCTGCTTTCTGTGTTGCACGTATAAAGGGTTCACCGCTTATACAGTACATTGAAACAGGAACCCAGCTTTCTCACAAAATAAGTCACATTCTCACAATATCCCGCTTGTCTGGTGTACATCTGAATGTACTGAGTGACAGAACGGTTTACTAATCAAATGTGATCAACTTGTCCACTCTCAACAGCGCCACCCAGTGCATTCTGTTAGAACTGCCAGTTTTAGTTTGTGTGTTCAAGGTTTAATATGCATCTCACTGTATATATGGCCAGCAATGCAAAACTTTGCCAAATTTGAATAGTATTTTTACTTTTCGAATACTTATTGCAAAATTAATAGTCGAATATTCGATATATACTCATGCACATCCCTAGTTCATTTCTAAAATGGGTTTACAATGTATAATAATAATGTCAAATATTCTTTGATAAAAATATTTGTTTATGAAAGAAGCCTTCTGAGTACCTTTTGCATAGTCCTATTGGTGCAATATCAGTGCACAATGCACATAGAAAAGGTCTCTCTTCATTTCAGCGGTAATCTGTGAATTTTCCCAATCAAAAATCTCATATCGGTCGGGCTCTATTCCACACAGTCCATTTGTCATTAAATAATGTCTGTTTTAATACACTTTCTGTACTTTACAGTAAATTTTTTTTATCAAAAGCAACAAAATGGAAACGCATAGCAAGGAAGCTGTAAAGTAACCTTGTGACTTTTCTCCTTTTGTTAATGTGCCAAAAAACACTGACAGTTGTACAAGTCAATGTAAATACTTGCAAATAGTAAAAATTATGCATGTTGACAAAAACATGTAACATGCACACGTGGCACCTGGTGGTGGTTGAGTCCCCCGTTCACTGTGTAAAGTGCTTAGAATGTAGTGTCAGAAAAGTGCTATATAAATGTAGCATTTATATGCAGTGTACACTACCGTTCAAAAGTTTGGGGTCACTTGTCTGAAATGTTTCTCATGATCTTAAAAATCTTTTGATCTGAAGGTGTATGCTTAAAAGTTTGAAATTAACTTTGTAGACAAAATATTATTCTGCCAAAACATATACATTTATTTAATTACAAATCTAAAATTTCCTAAAAAAAAAAAAAAGTTTTTGAAATGGATGACTTGGATCAAAATATGAAGAAAAGAAGCCAATAAGTGCCCAACATAGATGGGAACTCCTTCAATACTGTTTAAAAAGCATCCCGGGGTGATTCCTCAAGAAGTTGGTTGAGAAAATGTCACGAGTACATGTCTGCAAAATCTAGGCAAAGGGTGACTACTTTGAAGATGCTAAAATATTACATAGTTTTGGATTTATTTTGGATTTTTTGGTCACAAAATAATTCCCATATTTCCATTTCTATTATTCCATAGTTTTGCTGACTACTATTATTCTAAAATGTGAAATAAATAAATAAATAAAGAATGAGTAAGTGACCCCAAACTTTTGAACGGTAGTGTATATAAAGCTACAATGTGACCAAAATTATAAAAAACTATAGATATAATAAAAATTTGTAAAATCTGTATTTTCATAATGTACCAAGTATTGGAATCAAATTGAATCAGGAAATCTGTATCAATAGCCAGAGTTTATCCAATCATAATGACCACATTTACATTTACTAAAGAAGTCAAGAAGGCACAGTGTAAAACTATGGCCACATCAACATTTAAAAAGTTTCCTTTTTGTAAAGTTTTCAGTTTCTATACACCATCGTTTTCCAGTATGCAAAAATTAAGAACATTTTCAAAATGCTCTTTTTACAGTCAAGGAAAAACAAAAACATACTAGTGTTGATGTGGTCTCAATTGCAGCTGTTGTTGGTGCATGAAACCTTGACTAATATTCGGGTTAGGGTTAGTGGAGTTCAGGAAAACTAAAATAAAATGTGAAGTGAAATATCTTTTTGTCATTTTAAAGTTTTTTTTTTGCAGTTAAAATACTGTTATTCCAGCTTAATTTGCAGAGACAACTTTAAATATGAAAAGTGTATTTGTGATACTTGACAGCAGCATTGGCTCAAGTAATAGTATGAGTTTTTGGGGTTGGACTATCTGTTTGTCTCTTTAGTGGAAGACAGGGCAGTCTTTTGGAAGCCTGTTTGAAAACAGATAATTTGTGCAACACAACCTGGTGATGCTAATGGCACAGAAATTATACACTTCACCTTTTTGTGTCTTTAAAAAAAAAGGTTTTGAGACACTTAAACAAACGTTCTTTACATTAAGCTTTAGTTTAGTAGAAACTGACTGTTTCAGTTTCAACTGTCACCTGACACTACTGCCTCTGTGTGCTGTTTGTTTGCCATTGGGTTTCCTCATTAGGCTGGCAGCACACAGGGAACGGAAATCAATTAATTAATGCACTCGCAATGATTTATTCATAATTTCAATCCATCACGAGGTATCACCTCACCAGGCAGGAAAGAGCTCAGCACGATTTGTGGTGAAAGCAGACCAACTACTGTAAGAAGTTGGATAGGGATATACGGTATCAAAAGGCTTGTCCCATTTTTTAATAGCCAATAGCCTTTTAGCTTAATTCACAGCCTTGAACCATGATTTGCTTTTAGGGATTTGCATTAAGTAATTCTGTTGTCGAGTACTATAACCCACAAAAAACGAATACCAGATTACTCCTAAATTAAAATGCACATTCAAAATGACATGCATGACACGTACATAACATTTTTATATTTAGTTTTATTCACAAACGTTTCCAAGAACTGTTTAAAAATAAGTTAACTTCAACAAACTATGATTTTCTTTTTTTTGGGGGGGGGGGGGAATTAAATGAACAAATATGCATTATTAAAAAATAAAAAAATTAAAAAAAAACATTAAAATAAACAGCAGAAACATTTGCACTCACCCGAAGCTTACATAGAAAACAATACTGACGTTATTAGGGTAATGCACATATAAAAACTCGGAGTCTATATAAAGGCGTTCACATTTTTAGCATTTCACGTTATTACTTAGAAAAACAAGTGGCCTTGTAATATAACTTGGCTTTGCTTTAGAAGCATAGGCACCAGGATATCTTCTCTCAATCGTACACAACCACATCACCTCCAGTGGACTCAATTGTAACTGCATGATTTAGTGAGGCATTCAAGTTGTTTTTAATACTCGAGTAGCTGAAGCAGAAGGAGTATTTGATCACTCATGCACATCCCTATTTGCCACTTGCTATTACTACGAAACAGGTGGTACTAGTTGGAGGGACATTCTCATTCTAGCGAGCTACATTTGATTGGACAAATATTTGTATATATTTTTTGTTTGGAATAGAAACAATATCCTTTTTTAATTGTGTATATATGCTAAAAGTGCTTACACAGTAGCATATAGAGGACCTCAAAAACCCAAAAACCACAAAACTCCAATTTTTTATTGGATTCTATGTGGTCCTTAAATACTCATGAAATTATAACTTCTCTTATTATGGATTTCTCTGCTGGAAGCTGCATTCCTCTGAACGTCTTTTAGCCACACTGGATACCTCTAGCATGAAATTAGCTATAGGTAAAGGGAGGTGTGGCTCCTGCATTTTTGTGTAGGAATCTTGTTCTCTGGGACATGTTACTTGAAGGCAGCACCAAGTGTTTTGACACGTCCGTACAGATTGCCTGAGCTCCTCAGGTCATTCAATGTGGTACAACCAGCATGAATGGAATTTTTTATCACCGGTAAGGGTTAGAGATCAATAGAGATTCATTTAGAATTGTCTGACTGTGGGCTGCTGTTAAGTATCTCATTGCAGTTGAAATATACGGTGGATTCCTCTAAGTCTTTTTTCTCTCTCCACAGCATTCTGTGGTTTGGCATTCTTCAAGCACATTCCTTGTATGAGGGCTGGCCCGGGAGAGCCTGATCCTTCCAGTGAGGAAAAAAAACAAACACTTGGAGGAAAGTGGGAGGGTTGTAGGCAGAGAAACATGTGCAAGTACAAGAAAGTGGATGAACATGTAGAAACAGATGTATGCCAAAAAAGAGGTCGTTTAGAGAGAGAGTTTGTTTGAGTGATTGAAAGCTGAAATGTGTAATTATTTTATGTTAAAGTATTTTGTCCTATCCCAGGTTATATTGCAGAGACAACTACAAGTAAGCCATCCGTAGGTTGATTCCCCCTCAGAATATTACTCTCTTTCTCTATACAGTAACAGCCCCACACAGCAATTAGTAGTGTCAGTATAGGGCACAGCTACATGTTTGCCTGACCAGTGGCTGATCGGGGTAGTGGTCAGGAAAGCTGTTTGAATTCAAAACAATCATTATTATTTTAATACTGTTTTGTTATGCTTGTGGCACAGAAATGACACTTTTTCAGCTCTTCAAATTTTTTGATCAGTTTAAGTGGCTGTCTCTACCACACACCGTGGAGAATCAATCCCCACAAACCGTCTTAGCCAACACAGCAAGCTTGATCCAGTATTGTTATATCGTCTCTGTTTTTTCAAAGTGGTCTGTACTTTTTAAGTAGTTCTGAGTGTTCTGCCTCAGGCCTACACTCCAGCCTTGCTGAGCTGTGAGGCTGTGAGGCTCCACCCTTGGGTGATGGACCTGTAACATCAGATGTCTGTCTTGCTGTCATGTTTCTGAGTATTCCATGTGCCAGTCTTGTGTAAGACCCTCAAGCCTGGAATGGCAAAATGCTTGCATCAGCAGATAAAGTTTATACAGACACAAAGTAAATAGCATACTGTGTTGCATCGTACTGTGACATTGTACATTAAATTCTTTTATGGACTATTAAAGGGAATTGTCATCCAAAGAAGAAAATTCTCTCATTTACTCACCCTCAAGCCATCCCAGATGTGTAAATTTATTTCTTCTGCTCTACACAAAAGAAGGAAACCTTAAGAAAAATATTTCAGCTCTGTAGGTCCATTCAATGCAAGTGAATGGTTGCCAGAACATTGAAACTCCAAAATGCACATAAATTCAGCATAAAAGTAATCCATACTACTACAGTGGATAAATTCATGTCTTCAGAAGCAGAATCATAGGTGTTGGTGAGAAATGCATTTATATACAAGTCTTCTCTCTGCGCAGTAGGTGGTGATGTGCACAATGTCACCAAAAACAAAAGAATTACCCTTAGATGAGAAAAGAACGCTTAGGAGGGCTGGTGAAAATGGACATTTATTGTGCAAAATGACACTTATAGCACCAAACACTTTAAAAACAACAATGGTTAAAGAAAAGGAGGAACAAGCCAATTATTTTTTTTTTTTTTTTTTTTTTTTTTTTTTTTTTTGTGGTAATCAACTTTATGCCTCAAATGCTGTTGATTGAGCTTTACTTGTATTAAACGTGGAATATTCTTTTAAAAATAAAGTATGGAGTTGATTTTATCTTGAATCTTGATTTGATATTTACATTTTCGCCTATAATATTATTGTTTAATAAGTTTATACACAGCCTTAGTTAAATAAACAAAGGTTTTGAAATGGAGAAATGTTTTATATTTAATGAAAGATAAAAAAAAAGAAAACTTGTGATCATAAGAATAACAGGAATGGATGAATCATGCACAAAAAGACCAGGGTAATTTTGACAGGAATTTAAGTACTCACACACACACACACACAGCAGTGATGACAGCAGCTGGAAGAGAATTATCTAGAATCCTGTCTCGGTGGTGCCATTAGAAACTGTTGGGAATATAAAGTCAATATTTACAGTGTAAAACAATCATCGGTGTGTCGCTGTATATGTGTGTAATTCAAAGGTTTTTATTGATAACACTGCCTGCCACACTTTTTTTTATTGGAAATCATTAGACTATGATTTTATTAATGGAATTTCAGTGGGACCACAGCACAGCAGGATCCATGTGTGTGTGTGTGTGTGTGTGTGTGTGTGTGTGTGTAACTTTATTTTAGTTACAAACTGGTAATAACAAGGTTATTATGTTATAAATGTGATTTTTGAGGATATTTCTAGTGTCCCCATAATTTAAATCATATTAAACAATGTTTTATTGAAAATGTAAAAATGCAGAAAGTTTTCTGTGGTGGTTAGGTTTAGGGGATAGAATATATAGTTTGTACAGTATAAAAATCATTATGTCTGTGGAATGTCCGCATAATGGTGTGTGTGTGTGTGTGTGTGTGTGTGTTTGTGTAAGAGAGAGTGAATTTGAGACTAATTTTCCCACTGTATTTAACATATTATGTTAAATATATGTTTGTTACATATATGTTTCCCACATATTTAATCCATTAATGCTTTGATTTTTCAAGACTATAATAGTCTTAGTTAGAATGATTAGCATGTTTTGTATTAACATGCCGTTTTATCTGCAATTTTAAGTGAGTGGTGGGTACATATCTCTATATATATACTCCCATTGAAACTTGGTTTCAAGTAAATGCCTTGAAATGGCAGTATGAATTAAATGCCACTCCATGACATTATCCAGCAAGTTGTAAAAGCTCTTCCTCAGGTTGTCTATTTGTTTGCTAAATGGAAAAATGGTGTGATAGAGCCTTCTTCAACTTTAGTTACCCGCAATCTTAAATGAAAGGCAAATGTTTTCATACAGCCTGTCACATTTGTCTGTCTGTCTGTCTACCATCTAAGTGCATTAATCTCCAAGTTTCTATCTTCAGCTCCTGCTGAATTTTACACCATGTTTACCTGCACTCTACCCACAGTGATTTTCTTCCTGACCGCTTCTGTTATCGCAACCCGCATTTGTTTTCCACATAGAGCAAAAGTATAGACAAATAACGTTTTATTTTTCTGTTATTGCTAGTATCAGATGACATGTAACATGATGCCCATCTGACTTGCCTGAGGTTTGTTTCTTAACACTTAAACTGACCCTGACCCAGTTTCACATCCTTTGATGACACAGTGGGTCCACGATATGCTCTGCCATTCTTGTAAAGCGCCATTGACTATAGTCTGCTCCAAATATTGGATAATTTGATGCATGTGTTGTGTGCACATTTTTACATTGTATTTTCAGTTTATTGTTATCAAAAATAAATTAAAAGTACATGTATACATTTATACATATATTTTTTTGCATTCATAAATTCAAGGAATAATTCACTCAAAAAGTTACATTCTCTAATCATTTACTCACCCTTATGCCATCCCAGATGTGAATGACTTTCATCAGCTAAACTCAAATGAAGATTTTTAGAAGAATTTCTCTGCTCTTTTGGTCCATACAATGCAAGTGAATGAGTGAAAAAGTTTTGAGGCTCCAAAAAGCACATAAAGTCATTATAAAAGTAATCCATAAGACTCCAGTGGTTTAATCCATGTCTTCAGAAGCAATCAAGTTAAATCAATGTCATATGAAAGGTGTGCGTGAGAAACGGATCACTTTCACATTCTTCTTCTTGTGTTTTTGTCGTCCTCTGTCTTTCTGCACACCTTGTCTGACAAAGTCAGTTCAAATATAATCCTTTCAGGAACTTCATTTTAGTGTAGCTATTCTATGCTACTTATTTGACTCTCTGTCCTGATAGACAGCATGAGTCTATCTCCTAAGGGACACATGCGGTTGAGGATCATGGCCTGTATTTGCCCAAGGCCTCTAGAGAGCAGCTCCAGGTGAAAGTAATAGCCATCTGTCTTGAGTGCACTAAACCGTACAGAAACGCACCTCAAACCCCCAGAGATTCAGTGTCCTGATCATAAACTCACAGCTGCCATACTTTTTCTAGAACACTAATGTTTTTAGTAGCCATGGAAGATTTCATGGACATTTTTACAGCATTTTGTTATAAACAATAATTTGCAATTACTAATCAATTTAGATGATTTGAGAGTGTGTTTGTGGCGGTTCACACCAAATGCTCTGAATGAGGTAGATGCAGCGCTATGAATAGAGCAGAACGAAAGTGTGTTCTTTATATCTTGATTCAGTGAATAGCACAGTGATCCTGCGTGAGATGCTAAAAAAACAGCGAGATGCTGCACAACCGTCAAAGACATTTATCTAATGTATTTTTACATGGAAAAACAATTGAAAACCATTATGGACTGATGTGTTCGCTATGAATGGCCTCTTAGCAAGCACTTTAGTTTGCCTACCAATCAGTAGACTGTTAAATTATGGCATGAGTAGTGCTATCTTTTAAGTATTCAACAATTTATTTATCAAATGATCAGAAAAGCTGTTTTATTAAGAAGATTTTTATGTATTTTGACATTTTACTAATTCTTATAATGCTGTGTTTGCTCAATCCAAATTCTGTGCCCTAATGGTTGTCTCACTTTAACATACATTTGTTATGTTAAGAATAAGTTAAAAGTTGTTGTTTTTTTCTTAGCATTTAACTTGCATAATGATTCCGATTTGAATTGTTCATATTTTAATAGAATATCATTAGTCTCCATTTGCCAAACACATCTCCATTTGTTTGTCTGCAGCATCACCAGATGACTATCCAGGCCCTGCAGGATGAGCTTCGTATCCAGCGTGATCTGAACCAGCTGTTTCAGCAGGACTCCAGCGTTCGTCCTGGTGAGCCCGTGGGCGCTGAGCTGACCGAGGAGAACTTCCAGAGGCTGCACGGCGAGCATGAGCGACAAGCTAAGGAGCTCTTCCTCCTGAGGAAGACTCTTGAAGAGATGGAGCTCCGCATTGACACACAGAAACAGACTCTCAACGCCCGTGACGAATCCATCAAGAAGCTCCTGGAGATGTTGCAGAGCAAAGGGTTGTCGGGCAAAGCCAACGAGGAGGACCATGAACGTACAAGAAGGCTGGCGGATGCCGAGATGCACATCCATCATCTGGAAAGCCTTATGGAGCAGAGGGAGAAGGAAATGGCTTTGCTCAGGGAGGTGAGTGCTGTCACAGAACATTCAAAAAACATCATATAACTTGAGTTGTTATTAGACATATCAGTGCTTGTACAGAAAGGTCTTACATAGTTCTAAGTAAATAGGTTGTCACTTATCCAATCCATTTTAAAGTACAATCATTATAGACATCAGTTTTGCTGACATGTCTATGGAGTGGTGATGTCATACAATATTTAATCATGTCACTTAAAGTTTGCATATCATTTGAAAAATTATTTGAGCTAAGCTTAATTTTTGAGCTTTGTTTTTTTTCAGTTATATAAATTTTTTTTTCTAATCACTTATGAGAGAATAAGTAGTGCATCTCTTACAATGTTGTTCTATTGATATACCCTATTACCTTAAATTTGATCTACTATTTGAGTGTGCCACCTATTTTAGTAGCGTTTAAACATCTAATGTGGATTGTATGACGGTCAATAAAATATTTATGACTGATATTTAATGCATGAAGCAAACAGCTGCTCAGGGGAAGGTGTCAACAATACTAGGCCATTTATCCAGAGTGGATGTAAGAAAATGTTTCACTGTGAAACAATAAGGCTGTTGATGAATCTAGATCTCTGGATTAGTTATTTTAAACTGAGGTAGACAAGCAAGCTTTCAGAGAGAGAAAGAGGGAAACCTGTTACAAATGGAAGGCATTTAACATTTGTTGCTATAGAAACGGGAAAGACTGAAAAGAACATTGATGAAAGGAGACCGATGTTGCTGAGTGCAAAAACTGTTAATTTGGTAGAAGAAACATTGATCACATTGAGTTCTGTAATATTCCTCGAGGAGGGAAGCTTCCTGAAGTTTATTCACAGCACAAATGGAATTCCTCATTCAAGATGTATTACATAATATCCAGTGATCTGAGTTTTATTTGACAGTACAACAAGGCACCTATACCAGTATGTAATGGGGAAAGCCTGTATGGTCCTTAACCTCCTCTCTCCTCCCACTCTCTGTATCTCTTCATCTTTGTCAGAATGAGATGCAATGCTGTCTAGGAGGAGTTACGGTAGTTTTGCAAGGAATTCACCAATATCTCTCACCTCTCTCAGGTGTGTCTCTGGCATTCACTCTGTGTATTTCCATCAGACATTTTCTGAGACAGCTGACAACCAATGGATAACTTTGGTGACAGGGACACCTAGTGGTCAGTTCATGAAACCACACAATCAACGGGTCAATCTTTGGCTGGAAAAATGGGCAGTTAGGCTTTGCTTAAAGATACTGTCTGTAACCACACCATTCTGTGGGCAAAATGCATTTTGTTCTGTTGACAGCCTTTCAGATGTGTCTTTCAACTGGTAAAGTTCCTGAAGCACATCTCTGCTTTCCATATGGTCACTGTGACCCACACAAAATCTAAATGTATGACTGTATACATACAGGAACGTATACATATACATTTACTTACAGTAACACCAACTCTGTGTCAAAAATCATAAAAACATATTTTCTAAAAACATGGTTACTTTGACCATAATAAAACCATGGGTATTTTGGGGTACATGTATAATAAAACTGTAGTTTAAAACCATGGTTCATTCCACAAATAAATGGTTTCTCAGGTATACTATAGTGAAACCATGGTTTAGGTTAAGGGCATTTTTTGGTGGTACCCATGGTTTTAAGAACCATACAAATTAATCACCACAAAATTAATCATGCTGTTACTATAGTAAAACTTTAGAAACCATGTATTTATGTTTTGGCAGAATAATGTATTTTTTTATTAACATAGTTTTGTTTTGCGTGTATTATTGCTATGAATTACTACAAATGTCATTAAAATATGGTTAATGTTCATCATCATGGTTAGTTTTTGTAAGGGATGGATAGAGGTATTGCGAAGGAACCCAAAGTAGTCGCAAAGGAACGCAAAGCTTATTGTGAAGGAATGCAAACTATTATTCTATGCTTAACTGTAAAAACAAAAGGACTATGTCCAAGTAAGGACTGTAAATATACCCATAAAAGAAAAAGAAAAAAATAGTACTATAAAATAAATAAATAATAAAAAGCCATTTTAAAAATATGGTGAGGACAGACTCCCTCTATGTCTCTCATTCTTTCTCTGTGCATTTATCTCTGAATATTTTGTCTATTAATTATGATTTTGAGGTCTTTGATTGCCCTGAGGATGCAGACTAGCAGATTTTCCTTGTGTTTGGTGGATGATGCATTAGCTCTCTTTGTTGGCTGCATTATATTTTTCATAAAGGACTCAGCCATGCAAAAACACTCTACACTGAATGAGCATCAAGCTGGGGGACTAAAAGTGTCTCTCTTGACTCAGAGTTCAGTCAGAGTGATATCAGTGGGCTGTTTGGAAACAGAATTCATGTTTTGGATCATCAGAGCAGTATAAAAGTAGTTTGATTGAGATTGATTGATGTTTGGCTAGCCATAATGTGGGGTGGTATGGATCCACGGCAGTATATGGTTTGCAGTAGAGGGGGCCATTATATTCCTGTGGTTTCGCCTCACGATCCTCATCTCATGTTCTCTTCTCAGGACTTACACAGACGATACGAGGGGGCACCAGAATCTGCCAAAACCAAGGCCTTGCAAACTGTCATTGAGATGAAGGTAAGTGTGTGTGCCAAGTGAACCAACAAAGAATATTGATATTATCAATATAGTATGTATATTAGAGGTGTGAATCTTCACTGGCCTCACGGATCGATTCGATTGCGATTCAAAGGGTAACAATCCGATTATAAAACAATTCTCGATGCATAACTTCAATATCTTTCTTTTTTCAGTTTCTTCAAAATTAATAATTAAATTAAAACATCAGCAACATCTCCCGAACCGCTGCCTCGTCATTATTTTCTTCTGTGTTTTCCCTCGGTGTGTGCAAATCAGTGCAATTATGGGTGTGAGCTCATCTTTCATGTTGTTTGTTGGCTTCTTATCATGAATAAACTCTCCCGTTGCTATGTTCCTGGGTTTGTGAATGAATGTCAGGATTGTAGTTTAATTCGGGCACAAATGGTCATGTGTTTGGTACAGCAGGTCTGCAAACAGTTGTGTTTGTGCACTTGACTTTAGTGTATGCACTTAACTCGCATCTTTGTTTCTACATCTGTCTTTGGTGCACATCACTGCTCTGCCGTGATTTAAACTGAACTCAGAATTGATTCTGATTCTTTTGAGAATCGATTCAGAATCGTTTGAGATTCTGAAACGTTTTTTTTCCCTACAGCTCGTGTGTGTGTGTGTGTGTGTGTGTGTGTGTGTGTGTGTGTGTGTGTGTGTGTGTGTGTGTGTGTGTGTGTGTGTGTGTATTATGGGGGACAAACATGAAATAGTAAATGCAAATGTAATTCCTGAATATATACTTGCAATATTCCGTGGCGCGAGGAACGGTGGAGTTTTTGGTGCCCTCCTTATTGTAAGATGGTGCCCCGTTGGTAGTAGGTAAAACTGCATAATATACGTTTAGGGAGCGACAGTACCGGTCAGTAATACTACACTGAAGATGAATAATACCAAGAAATTTATCCTGTATTCAAATAGTTCCTTCACAGATTTAGCAATGCTTTTTGAGTTATTAGTTATAAAAAGTGTATATCCTTTATTATATGCTGAGAACTTTTCTGACCCATGACTTATAAAAATATTTTCTGTGATTTATTTATCTTTACAAAAAAATGTAATAGTTTTTTTTTTTTTTTTTTTTTGCTTCACCTGTACTTCTTGTCTTTATGACTCAGCGATTGTATTCATACATTGTTGGATCTGTGTAATTGTGTACATCTTATTGAATATTTATATTGAACATTTCTGATTTTCAATAAAAATAATCAACCATTTTAACACAATATGTGGACTCTTCAGGTGGTCCATTACCACACCCTCCATAGTATTAGCAGGTTTCAGCACAATGTTTGGACTTTTCTGATGACCCCTTACCCACGGTATAAAACATATCCTACTTAAATCATTGTTAAATTAACAATCAGGAACGATTTCACCGTGACGCTGGCTGACCAGCTTATGGGACAAAAAGATTAAATCAATTTGGGACACATCTTGTCATATTTAAATAAGGGATGATCCCGTATTAGCAAAGTGTGAATGCAGAAGATATTGGGAGAAACTGTAAATCGGAAGTACAGTGGGAGAAGGGGTGAAAAATCGTGAGAAACCCAGTAAAATCGGTATTGTTGGCAGGTGTGCAATACAGATTTCAAATATCGAAACTTGAATATTTCAAATTGTATATTGGTGGTCATGATTGATTATTAATGAATGGTTTAAAAAATTTGTTGATTTTAAATATGTGATGTTCAAAAAACTTTGTTTTTAAACTTAAAGCACTACTCTATGAACTGTTATTCTGTTCATAAAGTTATATAATATGTATAGGGCTGGGTATCGAGTTCGATACATTTTAGGCACCGACCAAATTGCCTCTAAACAATTGAGTATCAAAAAATGTCTTGTTGTTCAGTACCAAATTTTGATACCTAAGGGGTTAATCTCATCAATGTCAGTAATAAGCATGTAGCATGCTAGATGTGCTCAAATCTAAAAGTGCTGGTGATTGGCTGTGTTTAGGCATCAAGGAAAAACACCTAGTATCAGAAAATGGTTTGAGTTCCAGGGCTGAGAAAGAATGTTATCAGTAATATTGCAAACACAGTTTTACACTACAGAGAAATACTAACCCGTAATAATGAGCCTTTAAAATATAATTTTTACAAGTGCAAGCACGAAGCGAGCCACAGCAACACTGGGAAAAGCGGTAATGATTCTGAATGTGTCTGGTAAAACCAGCAAGAGACTGCCTGAACATTTCATAGTAATAATTTATAGTGAGAAATGCACATTCGGGTTTAGCAAACAGACAATGATCTCGGGTTAATGATGGTCAGATTGATCGCAATAGCTGATGCCTTTGACCATGTCATGACGATATTTGGCTTGTGTTCCCATTAATCTATTCAATTATTATTATTAGACTATTGTTATTATCATTATTATAATTAATATTACAAATAATTTGCCCGTAGACACTAAGACAAGCGTTTGAAGAAACACTCTTTATTATATTATTAAGTACAAATGACAGAAAAGCCGTATATGGGCATATATGACGCGCTGATACGGAGGCGTGCTGTCTCGTGATCTCACACTTTGTTTCTGCCTTCAGATTTTTATTTTTTATGAGTGTTGTAAATGACCTCAGACATCTCAAGTTCAGGAGGTGCTTTGAGTTCAGCTCACTTTATTTCCACAGAGCAGTTTATTCTGAACGCAACTCAAATTGGAAATTGTTCATAGGAATGCTAATGGTTTATAACCACTATACTTACATTTATGAATACTAAACTTTGCCAACAATAGCAGAACATTAATCAAATAATATTCCTTATGAAGAGACATGTCATAGCTAAAAAAAAAAACCCCCAGAATAAAACATTTTCAAAACAAAGTTGAAAGCTGGGAATAATATGATCTCTAACAATCTTGCAGAAATCAGACCAAAAACAAGTCGAGTAGGGACAACTACAAAATAATGAAAAAATGTTTCCGCCTGCAGACCACAAAATGTACAGAATATATCGACATCACAATTAAATCTTTCTATAAGAAAATAATTAGTGAGGTAGTACTTATAAATAATTGTGAAGGAAATTTCTTTGATTTTATTTGTGATTAAATATTTATGGGGTAATTTCCAAATTTTGAAATCAAGGTGTCTTGCTTTATTGTGTAATCTTAACCCTAACCATGTTTGCCGAAAATTACCCCATAGTACCACCTAGCATCCAACCAGTGGATTTCCTGCACCAAAGTATAAAAAAAAGTCTAATTTAGGAACCGGTATCGAAGTCAAGATATCTGTATCGATATCGAAAAATTTGGAACTATACCCAGCCCTAAATATGTATAATGTATAATATGCTGTAAAAAAAAAAAAGACACTTCATTTTTGGGTAAACTATTTCCTTAACAGCTAAAAGTGTTTTGCACCTTAAATGGAGGACAACCATTCCTACTTTATCTGTTTTGCTGACCCTCAAACCTCTCTCTGTGATCTCTGCAGGACTCTAAGATCAGCTCTCTAGAGCGCAGCCTGAGAGACCTGGAGGACGAGATTCAGATGCTGAAGTCAAACGGAGCTCTCAGCACAGAGGAGAGAGAGGAGGAGATGAAACAGATGGAGGCCTACCGTAGTCACTCCAAATTCATGAAGAATAAGGTAGAATCTCTGACTTATAGTGACTGCAGCTGTTTTGTTATGGTGGTGTTTCTTCAAAACAAATTGCCCATATGAGGACACATTTATTTTGTTGTCTGGGCTTGGATAACTAGCAGGTGTTTTACAGTATAATATTTACCCTTCTGGGACAGTTCACCAAAAAATGTCAATTCTGTCATCATTCCCTCACTTTAGTTGCATGTTTTTTTCATACAATGAAATTAAATGTTGTCTGAGGCGGTCATTCTGCCTAAAATCCCCTTTTGTGTTCTACAATAGAAAGAAAGTCATACTGGTGGAGAACACCATGTGGATTGTGTACTGCATCTTAACTAAGCATGTGTATTGCTTACTACGTCATGACACCAGACTGTTTTATTACGATCACAATTATTTAAGACTTTGTCACTATTTAATTGCAATTACTACCTTTGTCTTGAAGTAATGCAATGTTAATTTGATGTATTTTTTGTACTTGTGTGTGTTTAAATGTTTTTGATCTTAATTCTATTAACAGTTTTTATTTTTAATCTAATTTACAATTAATTGAATAGCTTTTTGTTGTTCTTTTCATTGTTGCTTTTTACATTTTATTTAACGCACTATTGGTGCTAATTGGCTAAATAATATCTGCCTGGCTGTGAGGTGAAAGCTGATTTGCTTAAGACACATCGGAATCGTTGTCACGTGAACTGCACAGTGACTTTTCATTGGGCGCAGGGTGTGCATGCCAGCTGCGTGGTGGGTGCTGATTGGTGGTTGTTGCAGTAACAGCGGCCTCTCCTGACAGGTAGAGCAACTGAAAGAGGAACTGGCACAGAGTGAAGCACAGGTTGAGGAGCTGAAAAACCGGGCAGCTGAGCAGCAGAAAGAGGTCTCTGCCGTAAGACACTCAGATAATCGGCTTCGAAACGCACACAGCTCTGCTTCCCTCACCAGAGAGAGCAGCTCGCCCACTCAGATCTCAGATTCTTCTTATTCATGTTATAGTCAGAAAAATCCACTGACTGCCTGAGACTTTAACAAAAATGTCTAATACAATCTTGGTGACCATATCAGTATCGGCCATAATTAGCATTTTCTGTATCTGATTTGGCTGATATTGTAAACAGATAATACTAGGGCTAAAATCTGGATGTAGCCGTACCAAATATTCAATATTTGGGGTGAAACCCAAAGGCAAAATTTTAAGAATTGGTCATTGACCATAGACTTTCCCCTTAATCATTGCATTTACATGCATGTAAATGTTAGATTTCAGTCATACTAAAACAAAAATGTGTCTCTTTAAAATGTCATGTAAATGCTTTGGTCCAACTAAAATCATACCAGTCAGACTAAAAGACCTAGATTATGTGAGTGTACAACGTGTACATGTTTCCCTCATATGTAGTATGTTCTATTCTAATGTTATTTAATATTGGGAAACACACAGCCCTTGTTTGCCTTCAGATGTTCCTAATTATTGCTTGAATCAGCCTGATGAAAGGTAAACAATATCTGTTATATACTAAACAAATATATTCACTGGAAGCAAAAATCAGTGAAGTGGCTTACTTATGGGTACAATCAGAATAATAAGCCCTATAGGAAGAAGGTGTTCATTAAATTAAGCACCTTAAAGGCACAAGAAAAGTTTAGAATTCCAGATGCTTAGATGATCAAAATTAACTCGTAAATCCAAAGGATACTAATTAGGTTTACTATTAATAAATTGCAATTATGTAATAACCTCCTTGGACTACTACTAGAGGGGGTGTTCTGTATTTTTTAATTTCAAAGATGACAGCTAGAGATGGGACAATATGATCTCACAATTCAGTTCAATATACGAAATTAGGTTCACGATTCGAAATTGTCTCGATTCGATAACTCTTAAATGACAAAGTATGGCAGAAAATATATATATATATATATATATAATAATTATTATATAATAATTATTATATATATATATATATATATATATGTATATATATATATATAATAATTATTATATATATATATCAATCCCTTTTCAACAAAACAAGGCAATTTTGCAGGTATTCCAGTAC
Source organism: Moxostoma hubbsi (assembly GCA_032164185.1). Classification (NCBI taxonomy): domain Eukaryota; kingdom Metazoa; phylum Chordata; class Actinopteri; order Cypriniformes; family Catostomidae; genus Moxostoma; species Moxostoma hubbsi. The sequence continues at coordinate 6,490,988 of JAVLUX010000043.1, forward strand.
TTAGATTTCTAATAGCTAAATTCAGACACTTTAAGCACTTCAATGACCTTGATTAAACTCTGTAAACAGTGTGGGAAAAAAGTGCAGTAGGGATTAAATCAAGTGATAAAGAGATTATGATATTTGATGGGTCATTTTATTTATGATCACATGGACAGAAAACTATGTTTCAAATTTCAAAATATTTACATCCCTATTGACAACCCTCGTATCATTTAGTGCTAGTGTAGTGAGCTTTCTCTGATGGAGTCTGTGCAGAACAGAGTATCCCATTCGAGATAAGTCATGGGAAATATGCGCTTGGACACATTAAGACAAACAGTTGCAACACTTAACAGCATGATCAATGCGCCCTGTGGGTGAAGGGTGGGAATAATGGAAAAAGTCTGAGGCAGTGAAGGCAGCTAATCAAAATTATTAGCTTTAGAGTCGCGTATCCTTATCAGTGGCTGACTCTGGTCACAATAACAGTATCAGTGGGTGGTAGTGAGTGAAGTCATAGGGTTTCTCTGTCTCTACCTCGCCCTCTGACCAGGAAAGCAGAGTCGCCTGGTGCTGTGCCAAAAGATCGGACGCCACTCTACGTAGACTCCCATGGTGCTTTCACTCTTCTCTCTCTCTCTTACTATCTGTCTGTCTTTCTATCGCTGTTATTTAGCACTGGCTGTAGTAGAGCGCTGCCGCCGAGCACTAATGTCCACAAGGCTTGACTCTCTCCCTTTCTCTCTTTGGTTTTCTGTCTTTTTCTCAGTCTGTCTCATCTTCCCTTGTGCCTGTGCACGCCTTATTTTCTCTAGGATGACTGGCAACCAGTAGAGTTACAGCTGTAGGCCGTGCTAACCTGCTACAGCTGCCCCAGTGCATGCTGTGAATGTGTGATAGCTGAATGTTTGTCTTTAACGTGTTAATCACCAACATGTACAGTAATGTCATAAATCTGTGTGTGTTAGTGTATAGAAAATTAATTTTCATTTTTCAGTACTTGATCCAAATGTGGAAAATGTAACTGAGCATTATGGAGTGTTATGTGTAACTCTCTGCTAACATTCTTTGCCAGGTCTGCAAGATTAAGAAAATTTAGATGCACATGACCTTAAAAAGAATTTCTGGATTCAAGACAAGTTAAGCTGAAGTCAATTCAAGTTGTAATTCAGTCAAGCTCATGTACAAGTTATGACAATGTTGATTACTACAAAAAATTATTTAAACTCTTACTCGTGTGCTTATATATATATATATATACAGTCAGGTCCATAAATATTGGGACATTGACACAATTCTAATCTTTTTGGCTCTATGCACCACCACAATGGAGTTGAAATGAATCGAACAAGATGTGCTTTAACTGCAGACTTTCAGCTTTAATTTGAGGGTATTTACATCCAAATCAGGTGAACGGTGTAGGAATTACAAGAGTTTGTATATGTGCCTCCCACTTTTTAAGCCAGGGGTATACATAGTACACAATACTACAGATATATTTTACAATAATGCCAAGACATTATATTCATTACATAGTGCAATGGTTTTCAATGCTTTGGAGTTGTTGGAGGTACAAAGAGTATTTAAATAATATTTCAAGTCTTTACAAAAAAGTGCAATTAGGGGCTTTATAGACAAAAAAAAATAAAGAAAAATAAACTGATTAATCAAAAAATATTAACTTAAGTTATCAAAACTGTGAAAACCAAATAAAACGTCTTTATAAAGCAAAGAAATCTAGTTAAAATAGAGGTACATACAAACAAAATTTCCTCCAAAATACTACAGCGTGGACACATTCCCAAAAAAGGTGAGGGGCAGATTCATCTACAGCATTACAGGAACAGCTAAGTGGATCTATAAATATAGTTTAATAGTAAATCTTTAAACACATCTTGAGATCCCTTAGTTCACATTTGCGCTCCTTCAAGTGTGTCCACTGAAGGGTTGTTAATGTTTTGTTCACTGTAATAAACTGTGTTGCTCACACAGCTGAAATTTCACTTACTGCCCTCTGGAGTAAACAGGTGGTACTACAAGCTTGCATTTCTCAGGAATTTCTCAAGAAAGCATTGTGATTTAAATGCGTAATTTTTTTTAACTCATTATTTTTATTTTGTTATTTTTATTAAACGCATTAAATCAACTGCCCTGATAGATAAATAAATAAATATACGTATATATTCGGTTTGAATGAGCCAGCCTATAAACGTCAAAATACACACTGTTTTAGAGGTGAAGACGCTGGCTACCACCCCTGGAGTTCGCTAGTTTGAATCCAGGGCATGCTGTGACTCCAGCTAGGTCTCCTAAGCAACCAAACTGGCCTGGTTGCTAGAGAGGTTAGAATCACATGGGGTAACCTCCTCGTGGTCGCTATAATGTGGTTCATTCTCGGTGGGGCACATGGCTAGTTGAGCGTGGGTGCCACGGTGGATGGCGTGAAGCCGCCCCACACACACTATGTCTCTATGGCAACGTGCTTAATAAGCCACGTGATAAGATGTGTGGGTTGATCCAGCCTATAAGCCTATGGGTTGATGCGGAGGCAGCTGGGATTCATCCTCCACACCCGGATTGAGGTGAGTCACTACGCAACCAAGAGGACTTAAAAAGCACATTGGGAATTAGGTAATCCCAAAAATTACATATAAATACACACTGTGTAGCCACAAGATGTAGACATTAATAAGTGTTAACATGATAAAATCAGCGTTTATCAGAAAACATAGTTTACTGGTGTTAGTAAAGTCACAAATAAGGTTAGTAGGAGATGTCATGTTTACACAGATAATGTTTACATCTTGCAAGTTACTTTTGAAAGAGTGTTTATGTCAATGTTTATGGACTGGCCCCATTCACTTGGTACGTTGTAAGGCCATTGTACGTGCCTTACTGGTATTAAACATTAGTCCACAAATGCTGTTGATTTGAGTTAGACTTGTGTTGAATCCAGAACATTCTATTAAGAGTGTGGGACACACATGGCTATGCTGTAGTGTCAGACCTGTGACAATAGATTTTATGCATGTACATCAAGATGTGTGTGCAGTTGTGTCTGTCAAAGAGATTTTTAAGAAAACCAGAGCTTGGAGGCCTGGTTCTGAGGGATGTAAGTTTCTCTAGAGTTCTCCACATACTCTGAGCTGACCAGCTGCTTGTCTCATTCAGATTGACCAGGTGAAACAGGACCTGTCCAGGAAGGACACAGAAAGGTTGGGCTTGCAGACCAAACTTGAGACACTCACCAATCAGTTTTCAGACAGCAAACAGCACATTGATGTTCTCAAAGAGTCTCTCACTGCCAAAGAGCAGCGTGCTGCCATCCTGCAGACTGAGGTAACAGTCATGATTTGGTGATGAAATGAGATCTTGTATCACTGTTAGATAAAGAAATCTTCTTTCTTTTTTCAGTGGGTATATTTTAAAGTACATTGGATTACATAACTCTCAGCAGATGATTTTGTTTTAAACATATTGACAGGCATTTAATTCGAGACACTGGAGAAAGTGCACTCATTAAATAATGTCAGGTACCTGGAAAGGTAGTTTGATATGCAAGTTACTTGTCAGTAACAATTAAAAGTCAGTTAAAAAAAATTTGGGTAAAAAGTTTGGTGAAAATGCTTCAAATTAAGTAAGATTATTTTTTATTACTAGCTAGAGTGCTTTTGAGTTTTTATTGAGACTTGAAAAATAAAAGTATTTCTAAATAAATGTTGTTATTGTTATTATACACACACACACACAAATATATATATATATAATTGAGACTACATTTATATGATATACAGTACATTACAATTATTTTGTATTTGTTATATGAAAGTCACATTGAAACTGACTTGGATGCATTTTACCAGACCTATTCATCACTATAGATTTAGCTGTTTTAGTCTTTACCAGAACCAGACTTTCAATATTAATTGTATTTTTTTTTACTGTATTTGTTTCTAGAGAGGAACAGCTAGTTTGTACTTGTGAACTACGAATGTTAGTTCCATGAAGTTTTCTTGTCTGACCACAAGGGGACACTGTTGTATCAAACAAGTTTTCGATCTGATAAGTGAATGAATGAATGAATGGCCTCTTTGTGTGTGCTTTTTAATTCTGCATTCAGTCTATCATCACACTTTTTTATAATAATCCCGTGTTATCCTTGCCAGCATTTAATTCATAGAGTTTACTCTACAGTTAATGTGCCTTGGCTGGCCAAGTATTTGTGTGTTCTTGTACTCTGTCGTGAATAATAGTTTTTTTTAATGTACATTTAAGTGTCAATTTATGCATTTGTGTAATATTACTGGCTGATGAAATGGTCTGTAACATGTTTGTGTGTGTTTCAGGTTGATGCTCTTCGTTTACGTCTAGAAGAGAAAGACACCATGCTTAATAAAAAGAGTAAACAGATTCAGGAAATCTCGGAAGAGAAAGGCACGCTCAGCGGAGAGATCCATGATCTCAAAGACATGCTCGACGTCAAGGAACGCAAGGTCAACGTGCTGCAAAAAAAGGTAATGGCTGTGTATGCATTCGTTAACAGTAACGTGCCCCTTCACAGGGAAATTCTACTTTGTAAACATAGATGGCACTGTTAGGCTGTGTTTGACGAGGTCTTACGACTCTGGCGCAATGCTCGAAACCAGACTCACCAAAAATCCCTCTGTGTAAATTTATGATTTCTAAAAGAAGGGAAAAGTTGTGTTTGTGATGGCGACGGAGTCTCCTTTTCTCAGAAATGACACAGGCAGTTAACCTCAGTCTAAAAGCAGGCCACTTTTTTTAAAAAATTCTTTCTGTGTCTTTCATAAGCATGCAACAGCTGTTTACTTGAACATTTTATTTCATGTTGGATATACATAAAGCTGTATCTTTTGCCTTTACAACTGACATACATTTTCATAGCCATTGTCTGCAATCATGGCAACAAAAATGTTATATTGGAAATTACTTTATACTGATAAGGTTATTATGTGGTTTTATCACACTAAAATCATGTTAACACGTTGCATTTTTACATCTTGTGACCAGACTTTTGAAACAATGTGTATTTTAATGTTTATAGACTGGCACCCATTCACTTTCAATGTAAGCCTTAATTACTAACTTTCCCTTTTGGATTGATTGGATCTTGAAAAGTGAGCATTCAATACCAGAATAGAGCCAGACCAAATGACAGATGCTAAAACAATTCCTAAATAGCTATTTGGCTATTGACATTATCAAATAGCCTGTGTGACACCAGTGGAAAAGTAAAGTTGTTTCAGTTGGAGAGCAAGTTATTATATTTTGATAAAAGAGTACAAAGGCAAACTGTGTTTTTCTTTGGATTAACTTTGAGCTGTAAATCATTCACAAAAAGGCCACAAATGCACAATAAAATTAGTAAATAGGTTTACCTGAGTTTTTTATGTTGACTTACAGTCCAAACTATGGCTGACATTTTGTGCAGAGCACAACACACCGACATGTACTGACGTGTACAATCAACTAGATGCCAAAGCATGTTTCCATGGTGACCCATCAGGCTCCCAACATCCCTCTGACTGGTCCTCTCATGAGGCAATGCTTCGGCGGTCACATTTGACTATCAGTTTCAGTTTTTCTAGGCTGAGATCACAGGCTATGCAAACAGCCCCCCTCTGCCGTCTCATTAATCTTGACATAGGGGTAGTCTGACTGCACAAACCCCATCACGAGCTCACCTTTATTGGGAAACAGGAAGTTGAGCTTTTCTCTGATGGAAATTCCAGGGATAATGTTGCAAATCGTGGTCCTAAGATCATTATAACTTATGCCATATGTTATTTTATGACAGAGTTACTGCAGTTTCTTAAACAACTGTCATCATTTACTTATCCTCATGTTGTTCCAACCCATATTTCTTCTGTGTGACCCAAAAGGAGATCTTAGACAGAATGTTAGCCTCAGTCACCATTCATTCATTCTGCAGAAGAAAGTAAGTTGTGTGGGTTTGGATCAACATGAGGGTGTGTAAATGATGACAGATTTTTAATTGAACCATTCCTTTAAGTAATCTGCAGTGGATATGTAAAAGCTCTGTTTCCATTGCATGTAAATGGGCCACACTGATGAAACAGCATTTGCCAATTAACGTTCGACTTATTGATTGGGGAAGCCAAGCCCAGATTTTATCAGTTTCACAAATATAAAGGTATTCTCTCTCAGTCTCTCTTCATTCTCTGATCAAACTTTTTCTCAGATTGATCTCACAGTGTGATTGAAAAGAGTAGATTAACTTTTCTTTAGCTAAAAATCTGTCAATACTTGCCGAAATTCATAACAGTGCCCCCCTGTGGTCAAAGCGGTAAGTGTTGTTGTGCGTATGGGCACATGAGAGCTCCATTTTCTGTGTGTGCTGTCCGCTTAGGGGCACCAAAAGAAAGACATGAAGTGAGTTGTTTTCAGCTGTACAGGCATTAGTACAGTGAAGAGAAATGCTTTATGAAGTCTATCACCCTTCCCAAACCTATGCCTAACCATTAGTGTAGCAGAAATGTAATGTTAGAGGTGAAAATGCAACGTCTGAATTGCGCTTGTCACTGATTATGTGATCGCAATTACTCGCCGGCCTCGACACTGGATCCGAACCCTGGTCTCCTCCACTGCTGATGCGATGTGCTTCTGGATGAGACACGCTTCTGGGTGCACCACAGGGGGTAAGCAGTCAAACTTGAACTGATGCAAACATATCTGATAGGAGATGACGGTGTTCCATGTGTCACAATGTCACAATGATCCTAATGTACAGGAACTTTCGGAACAACATGCCGACCTCCCGTGCGATCGTGTTGCTTTTTCTTTCCCCTTTTGTTCCTCTTATGTCATTATAGAGTTTGTTGCTCTTCCTTTACCTTTTTCTATTTCGTTTTTCATTTTTGTCCTCCTCTGTCTCGTCCTCTTTGCTTCAATTCACAGTTAGAGTCTGAAAGCCTCTCAGAGTCATCGGGGGCATGATGAAGTTCTTATTTTTTTCAACCGAGTGCTCTCCCAAGCCACAGAAAGAGAAACATTTAGTTTCCATTATAGTGCTTGAGCCATGCTGTATTGCCCCAGAGTTGTTCCTAATGGCCATAACACATTGAGACTTCTCAATGGGACTTCTTTCTGAATACACCGTTCATCGCACAGGTCATACATGAGAAAATGAGAGATTGAACAGAGGAAGCAGGATTACATCCAGCAAGGAAAAACAACTGCATAAATATTCATCTCAAAAAACCTCCTGTCCCATTAACGGTATAGTTCATCCAAAAAGGAAAATTCAGTCATCAGTTACTCACCCTCATGTTGTTCCAAACCCATTTGAGTTTCTTTATTTCTTGGAACACAAAATAAGATGTTAGGCAGAATGATCACCTCAGTCACCGTTCACTTTCATTGTATAGAAAAAAATGATGCAATGGAAGTGAATGGTGATTGAGATGATCATTCTGCCTTGCATCTTTTATACTCGATGGAAAACTGTAATACAGGTTTGGAACTCAATGCAAAGCTCCCTTCCTAGTCCACCCATTTATTTTGGTCGTTCATAAATAGGTTAACGTATGAACTCCAATAGTTACATATCAACATCTATTCAGCATTAAGCAACTGTTTTGGCCAAATGTTCTCATGCATACCATAAAGAGGGTGCCTACCCATTATGACTGATTATAAATGACTTCAGGCGGAAAAAAAAGGCTACAGAGGTGTATAATATGGCCCCTTTTAAATAAGCTACACTGTTGAATCTAATAGCATTCTTACGTTAACACTTACTAAAATGCACTTTCCTAAACCCTTGTGTGTCTGTGTATATAATAGTTTGAAAAGAAAGGATACACAATATCCTGTGAAGTACGCAACCGTTCTAAGAGGAGGCCTAGCCTGAGCGTGTTTTTTTTTTTTTGTCACCCATTTCTTCTTTCTCTGGCTCTCCTTTAATGTTTGAACATAATTTTACTCCCTCTCAGAGCCATTTGGCTTTGTGATTGTTTTGCTAGCGGCTCTGGTTTAAGTGCACAGCTCTTTGCTTTCTCAGTGGCACCGTTTGCCGCCTCGGATGTGAGTGAGTACATTTTGCACACAGCAAGATATACCTCTTCCAGTGGCCGTTTAGAGTTCCATTCGCTCTTATTCCTTTTGTTTATACTCAATGTTTTGTGTTTAACCCAACAATTAGCCTTTAACAGTCTGGGAAATAATGATAATGTAATTTTCGACTGTCAGATAACGTGGCAGACAGATGCGCCGTCTAAAGGACCAAACTAAATATTGAAAACAGTGGTTTGGATGCGAATTCTTTTACAAGTTCATGGCAGGACAAGCTGCAGAAAATAACACTTGTTAATGCAAGGAGGGGGGAATACAGGACACAGTACAGCAGGACTTGCTCAATTATGTGAACTCAAGTCAAACATTTTGACGGAGAGCAGCTCTTTTTGGCACGAGAGGGTCGTCGAGATGCTTCATCTTACGATTAATGCGCTTTGAATGAAGAGCTTCATGGTTGCTACACCTTTTAAAGGGATAGTTCACCCTAAAATTAAACTAACTGGAAAAATATTTTGGATATTTTGAAGGCTCCTTTCAATGCGATTGATGTCAACTGATAGGTTTGTGTTACGAACGGACTGAAGTTTATGTCTTCCCCTCCAATGAGCTCTTAAATTCTGCAACTGCATCATTAAGACTGTGAATTGAATTTGTATCACTGTTAATTATACTTTTAAGGTACATTTGTGTCCTTTTTAAAGCTTGAAAGCTTCAGTTTCCACGCTTTGCATTTGCTTGTAAAAAGAGTGACCAAATCACAAAAAATATTCTCCTTTGGGGGTTTCACAGAAGTGATGACAGAATCTTCATTTTTAGGTGAAGTATTCTTTTGAAGGCTGGTTCAGAACCCAGGAAGTGTGTCCTTTTTTTCGCCGTCTATGGGTGAAAGAAGGCTAACAGGCTTAGCACCAGAGGGAAAGCCTCTTAAACAGAGCGTGTCGTGTCTGAGTTGTGATCTTCTTGCTGAGAAAGAGCCTCTTACTTTGTTTGCTACAGTCTTTCAGTAGAGAGAGAGAGAGAGAGAGAGAGAGAGAGAGAGAGAGAGAGAGAGAGAGAGAGATGAGAGAGACACAGGCACACAGACAGAGAGATTAAAGTTTTGCAAAGAGGGCACATGCTAATAAGTGCCTTGTGTTAAAATAATGATAAACCCCACATCAAAAGGGCAAGAGTCTTAAGCCCCTAACAGCCTGACGCAGAGAGAGAGAGAGCGAGAGAGAGCGAGAGAGAGACTTTTGACTTAACTGGGGAAAAGAAGTTCCACAGAACTTTGTTATTAACAGGCACTTCCTTGTTTTTCTCCCTTTCTCTCAAATTTCAATTTTAATTGGCAAGATACACATTATTATTATTATTATTATATACACATAATATACACATATATACGCATCAATAGAAAAAAACAAAACACGGTAACAGTAAAGTAAGGCGCCTGTAATTGTAATCATAACAATAACCGTAACAATTCACAATATACTTTAAAATAGAACATTAAATTTTGTTTAGTAACTTTAAAAACATTATATCATACAACATTCTATTTTCTGAGGGTTTGCAGCTCTAATATGATTTTTTTTATTTGAATTTGGTCTTTTTTGACAATATCGAAAATTAAGGAATTATACAAAATCTCTCTTTGTGTTTGGGGTTTGCAGAACGCCAAGACTGGCATCGTGCCATGTACCTGTCAGGTTTCACCCACTCAGGTGCCAAGCACATCACACTCATTTGCATTCCTGAGTGGAGTGTGTGTTGAACGCCACCCCTTCGTCTCAACAAATGTCTCATAAATGCATTGACTCTCTCGTATACACAGACACTCAGTTAGCTAGCTATCTAACTCAGGACATACCATAGACTTCTATGGACCTGTTTCACCGCATGTGATGACGTGTTTCCGCATTATTTAGTAGTGTAAATCTAGCAAGCTGTATGTTTTCAATGATTTCTTTGTTATTTAGTGTACATTTTATAATGTAATTTGTTTTGTTATATTACCCTAACATTAATAGTAAAACTATGTAACACTGCTGCGATGGGTTTTCAAATACAGCTGCTGAGTGAGAGACAGTAAATTTGGCATATTTCTTACTTGATGCAAACACAAAAATAACATTTGCTGTGGTCTCATTCAATGATATAGACGTTTGCCCCGCTATAGTGTACTTCCACGTTCCAAAGAGGGAAATGTGAAAAATTTCTATTGTTTTCATATAAAGATAATTAGTGGTGTTTGTGTAGGACAGCATCACTATAACTATTGCTCGTAATTGGGTTTAGGTATTAAATTAGAAATGTACTGTATACATAGATGATGCTCTCTCTTTTAATACACTTCTGCCACCATTTTTGCTTAAAAGTCTGCTGGAAAGATTTCCCCTCCCATTGCACCAGTCTGTGTGTTTGACATGTTGTTTTGTTCGTCTTGCACATTGCTTACAATTCTGATGCAACCCGCTGTAAATGCTAAAATCTTTTCACTGTGTGTGTGTTTTGTTTGTGTTGTTTTGTTGTGTGTCGTGTGCCTCTCTATCTGTTTCCAGAGTTCACACCACACTGACAAGCAGCAGATCACTAAGTGAAACAAAACACCTTTTAATAATTCAGACAGCCCCCCTCCCTGTCTCTCTCTCTCTCTCTCTTACGCATACACACACACTCAAATCCCTTTAAGTCTCCATGCGTTTGGATCTCTGTGATGGGAGGCTGCTCTTTTTGTCTCTTGTCTTTTATCCACTTGCGCGCACACACTCATGGATCAGTCGATGAAACAGGGGCTTGGCAAACTTGTTTGTGTGCATCTGTCTTTGTATGGAATGTTCTTCCTCCATTAGAAGAGTGTTCAGTTTTACTTAGTCGGTCATCCAATTCCAGATTAACCCTTCTCCCAAAATTCCAAAAAAGACTTTTTCTCTCTCTGATGTAATTCTTAAAGGAATGATTCACCCAAAATGGAAAATACTGTCATTGTTTAATCACTCTCACCAAATCTGTATACTAACCTCTGTGGAACAAAAGAGGTGACATTTTGAAGTATGTTTACATTGATCTTTTCCATACAATGAAAGTGAATGGGGATTGAGGCTGTCGACATTCTGCCTTACATCTAACAATTTGAATTTATTCGGCAAGTGTGTATGTATGTATGTGTGTGCGTGCGTGCGTGCGTCCGTGCGTGCGTGCGTGTGCGCGTGCGTGCGTGTGTGCGTGTGCGTGTGCGTGTGTATATATATAATATCCTGGCACCAAAAAGAATGCCACACTCCAAATCACTGAGATAAAATTTTTTTCTCCCATTCTGATGGTTGATGTGAACATTATCTTAAACTCCGGACCCGTATATGCATGATTTTTTGCAGTGCACTGCTGCCACATGATTGGCTGATTAGATAATCGCATAGATGACTGTAGGTGCCAGAAAGGCTGGTTTGAGTATTTCTGTAACTGCTGACCTCCTGGGATTTTCACACACAACAGTCTCTAGAATTTACTCAGAATGGTGCCAAAACCATCTAGTTGGCAGCAGTTCTGCAGATGGAAACGCCTTGTTGATGAGAGAGGTCAACAGAGAATGGCCAGACTGGTTCAAACTGACAAAGTCTACTGTAATTGTGGTGAGAAGAATGCTTTTCTGAGATGCAAGTTGGCACTGTTTTGGCGGCACCGGGTGGACCAATCCAATATTAGGCAGGTTGTTTTAATGTTGTTTCTGATCTCTCTCTCTCTCTCTCTCTCTCTCTCTCTCTCTCTCTCTCTCTCTCTCTCTCTCTCTCTGTGTGTGTGTGTATACAGTATATTATATGATCAAGCAAAATTAGATATTTGGTTGACAAGGAAATCAAAGATGTTATGATGATTGTTCTGAAATGTTATGATGATTTTGATTGGTCTAGTGTCTTGCTGTTGAGGTTGCTTGGTATAAACTCCTTGGGAATTCAATACATGGGTGGTGGGGGGGGGGGGGGGGGTTTAGATTATATTTTCTAAAATAAATAGTGAAACTTGTTTAATTTGTTTTTAATTATATATTTACAGTATTTGTATTTGTATTAAATAAATACATGTGCATAAGTATTATTCATTAAAATTAAAAATTGAAATATTATATAATTCTCCCAATCTAGATCCATAATGTCCGTTTTCCCTCGGTCAGACAGCATGAGGAAGATGAAGGCATTTTTCCTCCATTACTCCCAATGCGGAATTGCAGTTTTCCCTTCAATGCTCTGATTGTTTTCCAAAATATAATTGCAGTGATCATATGACTCTGCACATGCATAATATGAGCTGCATGAAATATTCATGAGTGTATAATGTGTGCCTGCCAAAGCTTGTATGGGGTAACCCGAGATGATGGGTAATGGGGCAGAGGAGTGCAATCAGGTTGTGTTACACAACCAGGTTTCATGGGCAACCACAGAAAATATCATAGGAAAGAAGACTTGTCCTGAATGTCAAGTGTGTGTGATCAGGTTGAAACCTTTAAATGTGTGTGTGTGTGTGTGTGTGTGTGTGTGTGTGTGTGTGTGTGTGTGTGTGTGTGTGTGTGTGTGTGTGTGTTAGAGGAATAGAGACAGCCAAAAGGGAAGTTTACAGACAGGTGGAGCTGTCAGATGTATGTTTGATTAATGAAAGCCTGGAGATGTTTTAAGCATACATATCAGACACACAGTAATATACATTTACACACTGCTCCTGCTGTGTTTTTGCTTTGCTACATTGTCCAATCAGGATTAAAGTTGTCTGTCAGACAGACAGACACACAGACAGACAAACGTATAGCAATTACACACGATTTCATAATTATCACCAATCAACATGACCCCTTATTAACCAAACAGCACCCCCACCTCAATTTTTCACTTTAAACACTTGCACGACTAGCACCATCTAACCCAGACATCTGTCCAAACATGTCTGAAATTATTTAAAACAACAAATCCTACCATAGTTTTATTATTTGAGAAACAACTGTGGTTTTTAAATCAGGGCAAATTCATTATTGGGTTTCTACTCACTTTTCCCCTCTGCCTACATTTGTTATTCTTCTAAACGTTTTTGCCAAAACATTCACCCTTTTAATTAAATTCATAAGTCGACATGGCTTTATCTCTCTCAGTAGTGTGGTATGGAAATCAGATTACAGTGGTGTCAGACAATTCAGACAGTTTTCTCTTGCCCCTTTTCATGGCAGGGAATATATATATATATATATATATATATATATATATATATATATATATATATATATATATATATATATGCAACAGATTGTATGTACATTACAAGTACTTTATTGCTCTTAGATAATGGTTTCTTACTACATATTAAAAATATTAAGAGAATACATTTTTATGAAAACATAATTTGAAGTAGCTATAATGTGCATTCAAAAATGTCATGTAATTTTGAGTCATATATTTCCTTATGCACATTTAAATGTTTATTATTTATGTTATTATTATATGGTATTATGTATGTTGGTGACTTATTATTGTAAACAATTATTATAAAGCATTACATTTTATTGTTGTACAGAGCTCACTGACTCGAGAGTGGTTCTAACAATGGTAGGCTGTTTCAAAGCAACTAAGAGTAACAAAAATGGCAGCTATTTATCAAATCCGTCCGTGTTTAATTGAATGTGAAATGGTGGACAGGAACAGTCAGTCTTTTCATTGAGCTGTCGTCGAATGATGAATTGAGCGAAACGTGGAAATGCCCATCTCTCCCACATTATTCATAAGTGCCAGCATCGCACGCACACAGATAAGGAAAGTTTATGAAGAGAATTAGTTTTGAATATGGTTCTAATGAGGTCATTATTTATTTTCAGCTGAACAGGGAAAACATTTATTGATTTTAGCCGATCCACCCCTTCTCCCCCGTTCCAAATGTTGCATATAGAATTTTCTAGAGGTAGTGCTGAAAGTACAATGATAAATGGCTTCACTTACTCTAGTTTACTCTGGGCTTAAGTGTGAGTAAATGTTGTTTATTGTGTTTTAATAGACATGTCTTCATCTGGATCTGCTTGATGACAAAACTCTCTCTCTTTCTGATACTCTCCGAGCAGATTGAGAATCTTCAGGAACAGCTGAAAGATAAGGAGAAGCAGATGACCAATTTAAAGGAGCGTGTCAAATCCCTGCAGGCCGACACTTCAAACACGGATACGGCCCTCACCACGCTGGAGGAGGCCCTTGCGGAGAAGGTGGACTCCCACAAACACACACAGACACAGGCAGACCATACAGCCAAAAATGCTCATACTTCATGAATCTGGTACAGTGCACTTTTCATTAAGGGATAGTTCACCCAAAAATGTCAATTCTCTCATCATTTACTCACCCTCATGCCATCCCAGTTGTGTATTAATTTTTTTCTTCAGCAGAACACAAACAAAGAATTTTAGAGGAATATCTCAGCTCTGTAGGTCCTTACAATGCAATTGAATGGTGATCAGACCTCTGTAGCTGCAAAAATCACATAAAGAAAACATTGAAGTAATCCAAATTTTCACATCTGAATGTGAAAGTTAAAGTGGAGATTTAGTGTAAAAAAAGGACTTGAATATTGTTCTGTTTCTCACCCACACCTATTACATTGCTTTTGAAGATATGGATTTAACCACTGGAGCCTTAATGAATACTTTTATGTTTGCTTTGTTATTTTTATTTTTTTTGTGCTACAAAGGTCTGATCAACATTCACTTGCATTGTATGTACCTACAATGCTGAGATATTCCTCTAAAAATCTTTGTTTGTGTTCTGCTGAAGAATGAAAGTCATACACACCTGAGATGGCATGAAGGGGAGTAAATGATGAGAGATTTTTATTTTTATTTTTGGGTGAACTATCCCTTTAAAGGGATAGTTCACCAACAAATAAGAATTTTTATCATTTATTCATTTTCTTGTTGTTCTAAACTTGGAATTTAGTGTTCATGTCAAATGGAACACTTTTATGATCCTTACGATGTGCTATTTTTTTTTGTAATTTTGGAGCTTGACAGCCCCAGTCCCTGTTCACTTACGTTATCTGGAAAGGACCACACAGAATGTCAGAAAGTCATTTGGGTTTCAAACAAAATGAGGGTGAGCAAATAATGAAAGAATTTTCATTTTTGGGTGAACTATCCCTTTAACACCATGTACTGTGATTTGTACCTTAGTCTTCAGAGACAAGAGGTCACAGGTGACATGTAAGCTTAAGTAGCAGAACATCAGAAACTGCGAATGTGTGCGTGACAGCAAGATTGCACTGCCACACACCGTTATTTAAGGACTCAGTCATTCTTACACTACGCTTGACCTCACAGCAAGCGTACAGATCCACGGGTCAATTCCTGTCACTTTTCATCAACTCTGCCTTAGCAACATTGCATATAATTGTGTGTGTGTGTGTGTGTGTGTTATTGTTATTCCCAACATCTACACATTGTACACTGAATGTTTCAGGTTGTGAATATCCAGAACGACATTGTTTTCTGAAGCAATATCCCACACCCTGCCTGCCCCTGAACTACATATCATGAATATGAATGAGTTAACCCCGGTGGTTATTAGCGTTGTCTTATGCATCCGCAGTTTGGCGGTAATCTACTGTTCTGCCTTTCCCCACCTCATCTCTTCCACATACCCTCACGCGCCGAGGTTTGGGCCCTGTCTTCCTCCCCGCCTTAGAAGCAACGTGGCCAGCCGCAGGCGGAAATGAACTTTGCCAGCCGTCTCATATTGAGAAAGAGAACTCTGTCTCGCCAAATCTGTCTTGTACACACACACTTGAACATGCACGTATGTGGGCCTGTTTCACACCGCATGCATAAACAGCGCATATGCATTGCCCATATTAACAAGTTACAGCATTCACGCTGCCCGTGTACACAGTGCAATGCTGTGTAGCAGTGTTTCGGTGGTGAGCATAATTTTGCTGTGTGCTGAATTTAGTAGAAAATACATGGAAATTTACTTTAAACCTGTTTATCAGCTCAGTCTTTTGCTATGTAGGCTTTTATGAAGCAGCATACAATAATGGAGTAAACCACTCACCCATTATTTTAAAAAAGACTTCTGTTGGGCATGATGCAAGCTCCAAATGCAGTGACAGGCACACAAAAGGCACTTTCTATTCAGTAAGTCTGACTGAGTCCAGGCAATTTAGGTACTTTTCACACCAAACACATTTTTGTGTCTGTCTACGGTACTGTTAAATGTTTAAATCTGACATTTTTTAATCTTGCTTAATTGTTTTCTATGTTAAAATGCCCTTGATGGATGTCTTTGGCCATTGTGCCACATCCCACTGTTATTTCAGTGTCGCATAGGAGCATACGTACCAAAGTTAAAGGAATGTTCTGGGTTGAATACAAGTTAAGAACAATCTAAAGAGTTTGTGGCATAATGATGACTACCACAAAAAATTATTTTAACCCTCATTTAAAAAAAAAAAAAAAAAAAAAAGTGAGTAAGATACTTGCAATGGAAGTGAATGGAAGTCAGTAAATTACAATAAAGTCATAATATTAACATAACTTGGTAAAGATAAGGTTAGTAAGCAATTTTTAAATGATTACATTTTGTTCTATTTGTTGCATGCGCCTAGCTTTTTTTTTTTTTTAATACACAAAGGCGTTTTGCTCCTTAAGCAGTTTATAGCTACACTTTAGGGGTTTGGGTTTCATTCTGTGTAGAGTAATTACCATTTGGATGTCAATGTGGCTGCCTCCTTATTTAAATTAGATTTCATGACTATCACGTTTGGACCTTATTCACAGCAGCGCCATCTTTGATTTTTTTTTTGTAGGAATGACAATTAATCTGTGAGGGATAGATGTACAGTCTCTTCAATGGACTGCACTGCAAAGTGTTTAAAGTGTTTCTGGATCATTCCGCAGACAAAACATTTAAAAAAAATATATAAAATCTTTCTAAGAACTTTCAGTAGACAAAAACTCCAGACAATATCAGTTGTGAAAAGTCAGATGTGATAACGGAGCTTTTTACAGCTTTATTCTGTGTATGCCATTGTTGAGATGGTAAATCTATACCCACAGCCTTGATGTCATTCCCATTAAAAATCAAAGATGGCACTTCCGTGTATAATGTCTGTTCTCAATATTGAGATCCTTATGTCTAAAAAAAAAAAAAAAAAAAAAGTGTCATTATTACAAGAAATACTCAATTTAGTAACCTAGAAATCACTTGAGAGCTGCAGTTTGGTTACGCAGCCTGCTGTTGCTGTTACACTGCTTTTACGCATATGCGATGCTTTTGCATATAGTATGAAATATTTCGAACTGACATTTGCAAACCGATTCTGCCCTTCACCACTTAGACACACATTTTCATCTCTCACACATCTGACAGCGTACAATGCACATTCACTAAACTGAGGCCCTTGCGCATACATACACAAACACTCTGAGCTCGGACTGCATCTGTTCCTTGGCCTGATCAAGGAGAGAATTAGCTGATGAGCGGTCATGCTTAATGTCACAGCCCAGTGAGGATCGGCCAGGAACATCGACTCCGGAGTAAAATACAGCCTTCACGGTGAAAAAACACAGAGGGGGCTTGGAAAAGTGCAGTGTATTATGTGCCGTTTAATGTCCGGTTCGGCTGCTCAGTGTGTGAGTTTTGGCCAGCGCGGGTGTGAATGTGCTGGAGGCTGAGATTCTCTGTGAATCCAGCCGCCCTCTTTCTCAGGCTATCTACTGCAAACATGAGCCTGAGCCGGAACACTCTTTACTCAGAACTCCTTATTGTTGAACTTCATTGCTCTTCTTTTATTAGTAATATATAATTAATTTCTTGTACTATTAAAGGTGCTTTTTTGAGTTATTAGTTATATTAGTATTTATTGCGTGACTTTAAAAGATCGTTTACCCAAATATTAATGTAATTATTAACTGACACATATTTACTAGCATTAATGTTGTTCCAAACCTGTATGAAGAACACAAAAGGCAAAATGTTTGTCCTTTTGTACATTCAGTTTAACTGCATCCATGCAATAAAAGTGAATTGTGACTGATCCTGTCATTCTGCCAAACAACTCCTTTTTGGTCACTAAAATTAACATCCATTAGCTGGGGAGAATATACAAACGTGTCTTTGGCCACTTGACCCAATGTCCAAAAAGGGTTATTACAGTGTATGTACAGCATAGTTGCCTTTCACCCTTCAGTTACTCTGGTAAAATGGGCATCATTAGGTCCGACTCATTTCTACTAAGTTTACTTCCATTTTCTGAAAGCTGCTGTATTGAGGCCAACTCTTGTAACACCTGGTCAATGTTGAACCATATGAGATTAATTAATTGTGTATACATTCATTGAAATATGTTATACTCACCGTGCAGATTTAGACTGAAGTTGGGAATTAAATGGTGCTTCCTAGACTGTGTTGGCCCACATTGTTTAGGGAAAATATTAATACAAATAACAAAATTTCATGTCCTCATTGCTCATCCAACTTTTGTTTAGTAACACTTTATTATCCATTCAATTCTCCATAAAATGGTAATATTCCTTTGACGCTGATGAACAATGTTTTTGAAAGCAGAAAAATCTATTTTTTTTACACTAGTGTTCACACATCAAACAACAGATCTCCAACATGCAAAAGTGATGCTCAACCAGATACAAAATAAGTCCAGAGCTCTGTTTCCTTCTGAGTCATTTGTTTAACATGGCCGCTCTTGTTTTTAATGTGTGCAGGAGAACATTATCGAGCGTCTGAAGGAGCAGAGGGATAGAGACGAGAGAGAGAAGAACGAAGAACTGGAGAGTAACAAGAAAGAACTGAAAGAGCTGAAAGAGAAAGTCAGCTTACTGCAGGGAGATCTATCAGATCGCGAGGTGAGCGTTTCTGTATGCATGAATGCACACCAACACCTTATGCTTTATAAATGTCACAGTGTTATATGAAGTAGCTCATTAACAAAACTGATGTCTTGAAGGGTTTTCACAATAAATCCATATACGGTAAATCCTCTACATATTGGCTAGTGCACACAGTTAGGGATATGAAAAAAACTTTTAGAAACCATTAGAAATCACCCAGAACACCTTAGCAATTACATAGCAATGCCCCTGCAACCAAGCCAAATATACACTAGCATCGTGGAAGTGACTTTTTGTGCAGACAACATCATCTACTGTGTTGATTGTCTGACTTCTTGCTAATTTGTTTTGAGATCTGTTTAATTTGCCCGCATTTTTGAGAACAGAAGTCTGTGTTTGCCATTCAATTATGGCAGTCTTAAATTGTGGCCTGTACTCTCAAGTCAAGACATTTTTTAGTTTTATTGCGCTTTTCACTACACGCATTGTTTAAAAGCAGCTGCAAAACTCCATAAGATGTTGATTAATGGAGAAAAATAACCTTGAATGAAACCAGACTCGCTGTGGGGGCCAGTTCCTCTCTGACTAACAGCATGAATATGATGCCAATATTACTTATTTATGTGCAGTGCTGGTCATGGTTTAAGATTAGTAAACTAAGTAAGTGTTAAGGGCCAGTGTTTAAAAAGATTAATGATTAATGTCTTGGAAGTTCATCCTGGATTATCTGCAGAAGTTCACATAGATGCAATTGTCCTTTGTTAGTTGGATGATAAAAGCTATGTATTCCATTTTAAGAGTGCAGTCCATCATTAGACCAAGGTGATGCAGGCAGAGATCAGTGAGTTGCATCGCAGTTCAACCGGCCGGTCATTTCGGTGAGGTCTGTCCTAAGTCCAAGGTTCAGGCAGTGACATATGAAGTATCCCATGTTTTATGGTCTGAGTTGGCATCAGTTCATCCCCTGAAGTCCATCGTAATAGACTGAAGTGATATCTGACTGGCACTGGCTGCATTTAGTCATCATCACTCAGAGATAAGTAGCAGTGGAGTCAGACACAATGCAGGAATGTAGCTGGATCCAGCTGGCTCTGGTAAGCTCAGGATATGAACAAATAGAAAAATATTAGCGCAGATGCCATTAAATGTTTTTTTTTTTGTTGCAGAGATAAAGATCATGATAAATGTTTATGGTTCCGGTAGAGCTAACTAAAGCAGCCTAATTGTGAGTTGATGGATAAATTAGGTATGTGCCTGGCTTAATAGATGAGTCTTTAGTCTAGACAGTTTAGGAGCCAAATATGAAAAGGATCTACCTAATTTTGTGGATTTTGATATTCTAGGAACTATTATCAGGGCAGAATTTTGTGATCATAATGAATATGATGGAATATAGCATGTCAGAAGGTCACTTAAGTGCTATGGAGCTAGACCATTCAAAGCTTTGTATGTAGTTAACAGAATATTTAAATTAATACGAAATTTAACAGGCAGCCAACGTAACGATGATAAAATGTGGCTAATATGATCATATTTCTTGGATCTAGTCAGAACTCTGGCTGCTGCATTTTGAACCAATTGAAGTTTATTTATTGAACTTGCTGGACATCCTCCCAGTAATGCATTACAATAATCATTATATCATAATCATCATATACGTAATCATTTTGAGGTCATGAACGCATCAATTCGTTTTTCGGCATCAGCAACAGAGAGCATGTGTCGTAACTTAGCAATATTTCTGAGGTGGAAGAATACTGGTGGAAGAAATACTCTCAACTTGCAAATGCTAAACTAAATATCTCCTTACAGGACAAATACAATTAACCTCTACCAATTTGTAAATGAGAGAAAATTGTAAAATACCAATCAGTTGAATTTGCAGTTTTAACACATTGGCAGCTACAAATTTTCATTGCTTTCTCTGAAGTTGTTGTGTTAGCAAAGTTTTTGGAAATTTTAGCCTTTGTAGATTTGTTTATTTATGATTTGCCAACTATTGCTTGTATTTGTAGAACCGCAGTAGTGTAGCAGGTTTTTGGCCTGCAAGCAAATGTGCATCTGACCACCATTATGTGTCAGGTTAGAATGATCTAATTGGAGATTAATCCAAGGACAGCAATGAAGAGCATCTTCATTTAAGCACAATTTGGTCGTGGTGCTCAGTCAGATAGAGACAGACTGATTCTGCAGCCGTCCACACAGCCCCAAAGGACCTGTAGCGATGAAAACAGACATGCTGGACCCACAGCACTGTCAGTCCTGTGTGTGTGTGTGTGTGTGTGTGTGTGTGTGTGTGTGTGTGTGTAAGAGAGCGAGACAGAGAAGTTAAATGGTGGATTCTAAATGCTTATTCCTTTCTGTCTTCAACTCTGCTGACTTGTTCACTTTTTGTTTGTCTTTTCCCCTTTTTCCCTCAACACTTTTTTCTTTCTTTCTTTCTTTCTTTCTTTCTTTCTTTCTTTCTTTCTAAACACAGTATATACTGTATGTGTTTGTGTATGTATATGTGTGTGTGTGTGTGTGTGTGTGTGTGTGTGTGTCGATTTAACGCGTTAATTCAGTGCAATTAATTTGACTAAATATGACGTGATAAAAAAACTAACGCAATGAATCATAATGTCTGCACTGATATGGAAGATTCCTGAGAAATGCAAGCTTGTAGTACCACCTGTTTACTCCAGAGGGCAGTAATTGAAATTTCAGCTGTATGGGCAACAAGCAGTTTATACAGTGAAGAAAACACTTCAGTAGGCAGAACAACACAAACATGCGTTACGTTCTTGCGTTCAAAACACTTGATAGAGTGCAAATCCGAACTAAGAGATCTCAAGATGTGTTCTAAGTATTCAGCTATATTTAACTTGACACAGTGACCTAAACATTTTATGTTTATGTTGCAATGGACCCGAGATGCTAATCAAGCATGTCTGACGCAGGTGTCCTTAAACAAGCCCTCATAATAAACTTTGAACTGATTGACAAATTCACTTGTGTAATGGATTGCTGTGAACTTTATGCCAATGATTGACTTATGATCAATAATATAATATGTTAGGTTAGGTAAACAATACATTGTATTCTAAAGCCGTTTTTTTATTTTTTTTATTTTTTATATATTTTAAGATAACAATGTATAATTATTTAATAATTATATATTGAATTATTGTTATATGAGGGGCTTTCTCAGCAAATATATGTATATGCGATTAATCGGGACACCATGTAATTAATTAGATTAAACCTTTTAATCGATTGACAGCCCATATATATATATATATATATATATATATATATATATATATATATATATATATATATATATATATATATATATATATATATATATATATATAAAATACTTTTCAAGTAGACGGAAAAAAAAACATGAACGTCCGATTGGCGTTTCATATTCATTGTTTAACAAACCAATCCCCCTTCCCCACATAAAATATCTGAAAAGTAGCCTATTGTTTTTACTCAAGCGAACTTAATTATACACTTGCAATGCGCATAAGCCGCGTAACCTTGTTCTCCGCAAGGCGACTTCGCTGCTTCGTCTTGATCCGATTCTGCAGCGAGAACCCCCTCTCTGCAGGAACACTCGAGACCGGGATTACACAGGCTATCTTGGCGAGCTTGGTCCACTCTGGATACATTTTAGGCTTATTCTCAAATTCAGATTGTGTTAGGGGGGCGGGATTATTAGGCAATTTTAATCGGACAATTTGACCGGAGAGATTTAATTTAGTCGGACATTTCATTTTTTTTCCGGCCAATGTCCAGTAATTACCGGACAACGGAAACCCTGACACACACACACACACACACACACACACACACACACATACATTGATCAGCCACAACATTAAAACCACCTGCCTAATATTGTGTAGGTCCCCCTTGTGCCACCAAAACAGTGCCAACCTCATCTCAGAATAGCATTATTGTACTGAGCGGTTACATACATGCTGTTTTATTGACACCATTCTGAGTAAATTCTAGAGACTGTTGTGCGTGAATATCCTGGAGATACTCAAACCAGCCTGTCTGGCACCAACAATCATGCCACGGTCCAAATTTCCCCCATTCTAATGGTTGATGTGAAAATTACCTGAAGCTCCTGACCCGTATGCATGATATTATGCACCGCATTGCTGCCACACGATTGACCGATTAGATAATTTCATGCATGATTGTTGGTGCCAGATGGCTGGTTTGAGTATTTCTGTAACTGCTGATCTCCTGGGATTTTCATGGGAGGTGGGTGCGCTAATGAGGAAGCTGAAGGCTGCAGCCTCCAGCGTCAGTCGCTAGTGCGCTTCTTGAGGCCAGGGGAGTGAGGTTTACACATACTGCACACAGGGTCTAAATTTAACACCTGTCAAGTACTAAATGCGGGTAAATTTAGAATTTGGCCGTTTAATTTTGCAGTGTCACAGCCCACTCTGGCAGAGGGGGTTTTACTTTCTATCAGTTTGTCAGCTTGTAAAATCAACTTAAATGCATTCTAGTTTTGTCCTCAAGGGGTAGAGTCAGTAACACAGGTGATTGTATAGAACGGCTCTTATTAGCTCGTAGTCCAGTTACTCATCAAAAGTCTCAAACACCTTTGCTGGTGGGCTAAAAAGTTAATTTCGGGCACTGACTGCACAGTTATCACATACCAACTGTCTCCTGTTACATATGTATGTAAATGCAACAATCTCCCATCACTTGCCATCCTGTTATATCCCTGTTTTTCCTGCATTGTTTTGATCCTGAGCGATGACCTCTTCACTTCAACCTCTTTCGGCCTCCCCCCCCAAGCTCTAATCACAAAGCCCATCATTCCTCTGTTCTGTTTTCTTTACCAACGCGAGAGAATGTGGGGCAGCAATATGAACATTAAGTGTGTATTTTGGTCCACAGGCTCCAGTCGAGTGTGAAATTGTGGGGCTCTCCGGCTGAAAGCGGAAACTGTAGGAAAGGCCTCATGGATGGAGGGCTGCAGTTTTAATAGTGTGCCTGAGACTTGGCTTAAAAAACACAGAGCTGATGTACTGCATATGTGCAGCAGAGAGCCCTCGCATAATAGCACACGATAATTGTGATTTATTGCCTACAGATATTCATATTTATTTTAGGATTATTTTTATGTAATATATTATAAATATTAATGCATTTCAGTATGGGAGTTTTTCGGATGCATGCATTTTTATATATATAATTATAATAATAATAATTTGTTATATGTGTTATATATGTGTTATTTTATTAATGTGCTTTTTTTTTCCATGTTGGGTAGCCACTTAATATTCAATGTTAAATCTGGGTTCTGAAACAGAACCAGTTGAGAACTGCTAGATGTTTCTCCTGTTTAATTTTTCATAATTTTCTTCTCCATAAAAGCCTGTATTCTCATACGTTTGTGTTTTATTAAAATAAAACCCAATTCCAGTTATCTGGTTATTGAATAATTTCCTTTCGATTGTGGGTTTGTAAACGAATTTACTCTACTTTTTATGCTTCCTATTGTTGAAATTAGCTTGAAACTGATGACTGGGGTTCCAATTCACATATTTACATGTGTTTGCGCTCAGGTTGTTTCAGTGCAATCGAAGACCCTGGCATGACGCAAGCGAAACCTTCTCCTGCTTTTCATTAGCACCCCCCCCATTCCGATCATCTAAATTATGAGGGGGATTATTCAATAAATGCTTTCTTTAAATGACCAGTTTAACCTCTCTTTCCCTCTCCCCCAGGGCTCCCTATTGGACCTAAAGGAGCACGCCTCATCCCTGGCCTCCTTTGGACTGAAGAAGGACTCTAAGTTAAAGAGTCTTGAAATTGCTCTTGAGCAGAAGAAAGAGGAGTGCACCAAACTTGAGAGTCAACTCAAGAAGGTGAGACAGACACTTCGAGGGAACTGAAGCATTACAGCAAATATTCCAGGTCCCGTCAGCTAAACAGCCAAGAGCACGTAACGAGCTATTATATTGACTTGCACACCGTTAGCAGTACTATGACAACACTTAAAACAATGACATTGAACTAAATGTTTACTCAAGTGCACTTCTCCTGTCGAGTTTTTCTCTATTGAGTGGTAGAGGAAAGATATTAGCCGTTTTACAAACACTAGTGAGCTGCCTCGCTGTCTGCCTCCAATGGCAGCATCCAAATCGAAAAGGAACCATTAAAATGACTCGTGTGAAACACTCTACAGGGACAGCAGTTCTGTTAAGGCCACATATTGCGCTTCTAATATGAAGCATAATATACTATAGCTACCAGTTTATTCTAGTAGTCTTATGTTAGCAAGTTGCTAAAATAATCCTAAATCATTTCAAGCTCAAAAATACTGTGCAGTCTCCTAGGCTTGAGCATGATTTGAAGCTCGATTACACTTTCTTGTGCTTGACGCATGCGTAGAGTACTGTACGCGCACTCCGCACATGCGTAAAGAATGGGTAAACGTTGTGCGGTTGAAAAAATAAAGCCTTAGGTTTCTTATAAGGCAACATAATTTTATTGTTTCCAGTCTAGAAAAGCCTTTGTGTCTAGAGCACAAATGTTGCCTTGGTTGGCAGCTCCCTTGTTTTTCAAACAAAGCTATTTTACAGAATTTCTTGTCTTACCTTCAGCCTTGCTGACAGAATGCAACACATCAAAACGACCATACATGTTTTCATTCAACATAGATCTTGCTTTATCTGTAAAAATCTTAATCTATCTATCCATTGTACACGTTGCTTGAAACCACCACAAGTCAAATTGTCTCTGCAGTCATGTAATGACACCGTATGATTCTCTCTCCATCACCATCTGTTTTCATTGTTTCCCCTTTTCTGTCTTCACTCAAATAATAACTGCTCATGGAGCGTATTTAAATTGAGGAAAACTTTGCCATGCAATTCAATTAAGCTTCATTATATTACTAAATTATACCATTCTACATGTAAAACAAAGTTTACCAAACATAATAGAGTACTAAATTAAACTACATGGACAGATGATTTTAGACTGAAAAGAAATCAATTTCCAATGTGTCTGTTCGGGTTTTAATTTCCGTAGATCTGCTCGTGGTCAGCGAAAATTATTCCAGCAGTCTCAATAGAAATGAATTAAGTAAACTTCCAATTTACACTTTAAAAAAAGTGCCATGGAGTGAAATTGGGACTAAATTGAACAAGCAGGAAAAATCTTTTTGAGAGATTTCTCTCTTATCTTACCCCTCCACAACTTAATTCTTACTCTTATTTTGTCTCTATCACTTTGTTTTTAACCTATCAAATATTTCTCACTTTTTGATCAAAGGAAATATTTGCTCATCACTCTGTGTGTATCAAACTCATCTTTTCTTCCCCCGCCACTCTGTTTTTCTTTCTTTCCAAAAGCACTCTGAGCTCATGTCAGGCCATCCCTCTTATCTTGTAAGTGCATCTTGCTGTGAAAAGCCTCCCTTAGCATTGCATGTCTCTCTCTCTCTGTGTGTGTATGTGTGTGTGTGTGTACATGGCAGCACAAGAATCTAATAAATGTGTGAGTGGAGCTTTGCTTGCATGAGCTCAAGGCTTATCTAAAGTTTAGTTTTGTGTGAATGTGAGATAGAGGGGGAATGTTAGGCAGCTAGCAAAGTCTCTGAGTGTTGTAAGATCCGCTTGCATGAGATCTTTCCTTATCTAAAGCATGAGAGTGTTGAACTTGTGTGGGTTGACGTTCTTCCATAGCGGAGCTTGTGTTGAGTGCTGTGTTCGTAAGCTGATACCTGTCGCACTGAGTGGCAGTATGTTCAATCTGTTGTGCACATTCTCTTATAGATACTCCAGTTTACGATTCAAATGATTAATGTTATAACAGTTTTATTAAAAAAGTAGTTCACCCAAAGATGTAAATTCTGTCATTTACACCCCATTGTGTTGGTCTAATCCCATATGACTTTCTGTTTTTGCAGTTTTGCAGTGTTCACACTGCTTTTTTCCATACAAAGTAGGCATATAGTGACAACGGGGTGTCAAGTGCCAAAACGGACCAAAACACATCATAAAAGTATCCATGTGACTTGTGCATGATGTGCTATGTCTTATAAAGCCATATATGGCTGGCATTTTTGTTGTAAATTACTGAAAGTCTATGAAATGCCATTTGCACTTCTGCACATTCAAACTTGCACTAACTATCTTTACGAGACTTGTGATAAACAAAGACACTTGGTGTCATTGACGTCAAACCTGCTGCCATGTCCATGTGCCAAATGTGATCTGCTGATGCGTGAATGATATTTAGGTTATATGGATTGCTTGTTCTGCTGAAAGAAAATTTTTAATTTGCATTCCATGAAAAAGTTAAAATTGCATGTTTTTAATTTTTGGTTGACCTTTAAACATGTTCATGATGTTCACAGTCTTTGTTCTTTTATGCATGTAGGTGATTGTGTTTGTTATATTCAGACTGAAATGAAAACTGTGCAAGTACATTTAATTCTGCAGATTTTTAGCTATAATATAGATCACCTACACACACACTCACACACACACACACACACACACACACACACACACACACACACACACACACACACACACACACTTTCAAACCTCTTCCCATGCAGAACTGGGTCCCATCGTCTGTTCCAAGAGTAATGAAATCTCTGGCAGTGTTTTTATGTCTGTGTTCGCACAGGTTCTCATTTAAAAGCAGGGCAAGTGAAAACCTGCTGACAGCTCTGTGGGCATCTGCTATGATTGGATGAGACAGAAAGGGGGTGTGGGGACTCGTCTGTCCCCACTTGACCGCCAAGAGTGTACGCCGATAGAGGTGTTGGCCCAGCTTAAGAAATGTGAACAGACATGCCACCAAGACACCCAACAATCTACATTACACAAACCAGCCCAGTGCACTTGCACAACTAGTTCAAATAGAGACACGTCTACTGTGCAGATTCAGATCCATCAACACTGTGATATTTACTCAAATGAATATTTATTGGTCATGTAAGTTAGCACGTATGCATATAAACACTGCAGCCAGTCATATAACGTGTGTTCTTTTCATGCAGATGCTCTGTTATTTTGCCCAGCCAAACATTCACAGGCACACACACATTATTAAACAACATTATTAAACCACATTTCCCACAATCCTATGTTTAATGGAGGGGCACTGGCTGTTCTTTAGAGTTGGTGCTGTGTGGATGAACCGCTCTTGCGTTCCAATACCAACATGCAGCACGGAGCATACGAGCAGACACAGCGGCCCTGACAGCCTGATATTAACTGCACTAATGCACGTTATTTCCTACCCAGTCTGTTTGTCTGCTCTCTCTCTGTCATTTTCTTTTGCTATTGCTGTCAGTTTCTATGTTTTTCTAAACACACATCTGTGTCTAGTTTGTTTTGAGTTTGTCAGTCCCTAAATGTATATTTTTCTTATGCAACCAGGCAAATGGTCTCATACAGTACAGACACTTACTGACTTTACATGCAAGAATATTGCTTATAATCAGAATTTGGTCATATTCGGAATTTGGAGCATCTCACTTTATTACAATATATATTTATCTGCATTTGTTCAAGCAAAAGTAATTCTTATACAAATAGATGGGTGAAAGCATCATAGAAGTGGCCTATAGTTTTACCATACACCCTACATCATGGCCTACATTTAGCTTTTTATTACACTCCTGTTGCCGATTTTTAAATATATAAATTAGAATTGATGAGGCAATTCTGCGCAGTTACGAGGAATGGGCGATACCACTTTTCTGTATGATACCAAGCACTATCAAAGCTAAATTAAATGTATTATTATTTATTTATTTTTTAATTTCTGAGAGTAAAATGGATAACGCAATTTAACATTGTTACAAAGCCATTATTCTTAAATTTGTAGTCCTATACTGCAAATTGTCAGACATCTTTTTTTAATGTGTATTTTAATCTTTTAACATATTTTAATAAAAAAAAAAACGTAAGACAGAAGACAAACTAAATGAGAAAACTTCTGAATATTATGCCATAATAAGAAGGAAATTTCTTGTTTTACATGTTTTTTTGGCCAGATAGTCTTACACAAAAATTAAAAGCTTGTATTGATAAAAACAATTGCAGTGAGCACTGCATGCGACTGCTTGTCTTTCAGCAGTTCTGCATATTTAGAGAAATGGATCCAGTCCTACGCAACTATTTGCTCATTCGCTTATTACTATTTGCTTATTATGCATACTGCATGTATCATTGATGCATACTGTGTGTATACATACATGCGTGCGCGCACACACACACACTGCAAGTGCAAGTGTTTAAACTTTGCTGGTTATGAGTGGCTTTAAAACTAAATAACCATCCAATCGGAAAATTTAAAAAAAGTGGATGTATACATAAGCATGAGCACTACACGGATCTTCTTCAGTGTGTCTGAAATCAATGTGCAGGGACACTTATGAGAAGCGCGAATATTTGCATCTCAGGTTAATGCAGGCAATCTACTTAAATAACGAACAGTTCTGCTTGGATTACATTTCAAATCCATCTGGGAGAAATAGCGCACTGTTTTTTCAGCATTTTCTTTGTCTTTTTGGACTTTTGCGGTTTATTATTATGCAGTAACGCACTGACATAGTGATTGATGTATATCGTCATCTCCAAATCCAAACATGAGTGGTCACAGGAGACACATTTAAGCGACCTAGTGTAACAGCGATGTGTCTCGCATGACCACATGTGATCGGATCATCCAATCTTAATACTGGGTGTAAACAGGGTCTTCCACTTCTGTTAGAAGCATTTAAATAATTGCTTGCATGTTTTCTTAACTTTACATTGCATATCTAACTCCTGACAAACACATTTGAATTATATTTGAATTACCCTGTGTGTCATATAACCATGTGCCACTATGTATTTGGAAAGGTTTTGTCCATTAAACTCATCAAAATGCCCAAGTTTATGTCATTTCATATTCACAATCTAATCCACACATACTGTAAATGTTGAACCAATTGCATTGGCACAGTAAAGTTGCTTTTGTACTCTGCGATAACTTTTGAAACCTTTTGCAAGACCACATTTGTTAAACCCCAGATAACCTGTCCATAATTCAAGAAGTTCTCTTGTAAAGTGCATGTTAATATTCTTCTAAATATGTATGTTTATGGTGTGAATTATCAGTGAAAAGGTGTTTTTTTTTATGTTTCACTTATTAACAGATTAATAGTGAGTAAAGCGCACAAAAAATTATTATGCTTTGATTCATTATTTAAGTTTTCTTAAATGCACTTAAGAAACATTATGTGAAAATGGTACAAAATTATCCTACTCAAATGCATGCTACCACAAATAAACAAAAGTTCGGTCAGAGGTAATCCAAAAGGAATCAAAAAGGAACCCGATTAGATTACCTAAAATTATAATCTAAGAGATTACATTGCTAATTACAATTTAGTAATGTAATTTGTAATCAGTACCAGATTACAAATCCAAAGTGATCTACCCAGTACTTATTATTAACATATGTATATATTTTTGCGTATTATTGTAAAAAATACCAAGAGCAAGCATCTCTAGTATTGAAGAGAATGTAAGAAAAACAGTCATTTCTAGTAATTTCTAAAAATAATTTGCCCACATACACTCCTGTACACACATATACTGGTTTCCAAGTCCTCCTCTGATGATGACAAGCTCTTGGCCGTCAGTGTGGAAACCTCCTCAACATCAGGTTGAGAATTTATAAAAGCTAATTAGAGGGTCATAAACGTCACCTTCAAATATTATCTTTAATTAAACACAAAAATCCTCTTTCACATACTGCCAATATGTGAGACCTGTGCACTAGTGCTCGAATGGCTGTTTTAAAAGAGATTTTTCTGACTTTTAATGTTTGTTTTTGTGTTGCTGTCTTCTGCATTCTAGCATGTTATGCATACGTACATGCACTTACATGCATATAGATATGATGTAAATAGCACAGTGATCTTGTGTTCTCACCTTGTAAAGCCTGCACTGTGTTTGTGTTTTAACAGCAGACATGCTTTTTCATCGTAGGAAGACACCTGTGTCCTTTTAAAGGACTTTTATTAAAGAGGCATTACCGCAGGATTGACTTCTTTAATTATCTGGGGAAATAAATTTACTTTTCTTTAGAGCAGGTCCTTGACCCGGCACTTTATATGGCCGTAATGCCACTAATTAGTTTGATGACTTCAGCTTGATTGTGTTTCCATGTGTCCACACACACACACACACTGTCTTTAATGAGACAGTATCCTGTTGTGATGTCATGGGGGAGCTTACACAGAGCCTGCAGGTGTGCCTGTCTGAGACCTCAAAACACACACACAATCTCATGACACTGCCTAGGCCATATTTGTATGGGACAAACCTGACTCTCTGAAGCAGCTTGTCCTTTAGAAAATTTTCTGGAGTTAGTTTAGGGTAACAATGTCTTCATGTCCATAGAGAACACAATGCCATGCAAAACCCAAAGCTTGCAAAGAGATGCAGTGTAAGACAAAACAAAAGGTTGGCTGTTCAGTGCTTCGAAGCAACAAAGGGTTCTTGTGACCACAAAAAAAATAAATAAATATCGGGTCATTTCTAATTGGTAATTTCAGTGACTGGAAATTAATGACATTTAACAAGACATTTAGAAGTTGTGGAAATTTCTATAGTTTTTATTTCTGCTCAAATACTTTATTTATTATATATATATATATATATATATATATATATATATATATATATATATATATATATATATATATATATACACATACATACATACATACATACATACATACATATATATATATAATGTGTGTATATGTATGTGTGTACATATACACATGCATACATACATACATTTCTCTTAAGATGGTTATAAATATACAGTTGAAGTGAGAAATATACATACACCTTAGCCAAATACATTTAAACTCAGCTTTTCATAATTCCTGACATATAATCATAGAAAAAAATTCCCTGTCTTGGGTCAGTTAGGATCACAACTTTATTTTAGGAATGTGAAATGTCAGAATAATAGTAGAGCTTTTATTTCTTTCATCACATTCCCAGTGGGTCAGAAGTTTACATACATTTTGTTAGCATTTGGCAGCATTGCCTTTAAATTGTTTAACTTGGTTTTAATGTTTTGGGTAGCCTTCCACTAGCTCCTCAAAATAAGTTGCTGGAATTTTGGCCCATTCCTCCAGACAGAACTGGTGTAATTGGAGGCAGGCTTGTAGGCCTCCTGCTCGCACATGCTTTTTCAGTTCTGCCACAAATTTTCTATCAGATTGAGGTCAGAGCTTTATGATGGCCACTCCAATACCTTGACTTTGTTGTTCTTAAGCCATTTTGCCACAACTTTGGGGGTACGCTTGGGATCATTGTCCATTTGAAAAACCTATTTGTGACCGAGTTTTAACTTCCTGGCTGATGTCTTGAGAGATGCTTCAATATATCCGCGTAATTTTCCTTCCTCATGATGCCATCTATTTTGTGAAGTTCACCAGACCCTCCTGCAGCAAAGCACCCCACAACATGATGCTGCCATCCCCATGCTTCACGGTTGGGATGGCGTTCTTGGACTCGAAAGCCTCACCCTTTTTCCCTCAAAAACAACGATGGTCATAATGGCCAAACAGTTTCATATTTTTGTTTCATCAGACAAGAGGACATTTCTCCAAAAAGGAAGATCTTTGACCTAGGGCTGGGCCATATGGCAAAAAATATTATCACGATATTCTTTTTCATATCATTCGATATTTATCACGATATTCAATCACATTTGCACATTGCACATTTTTTTGAATTTCCAAAAAAGGAAGAGAAAACAAAATCCTGAAGTCTAAATAGTCTTTACAAAACTGTGTTGGGGCCCAGACACAGCCAGTGCAGTAGTGTCTGAGGGATCTTCTATGAAAATATTACAATATTTTATAGAGTTTATCAATTGAGTGCAGTTGGATATGAATGTTATAAGACGATCTGTTCATTTTGAATCATAATGAAGATATATATATATATTACATTAAAATTATTTTCATATTTCTTTAAATACAGATATCCAAGTATGGTGGCATAGAAGCCCTTGTGACTGAGGAATGATGCTCTATGGGAGTTCAGGGGTATCTCCAGAGAGAAACTTTTGAAAATGTAAAAGTGTGAATGGACAATTTTTCTATTTTCATTTAAGTGAGAAAGACTAGGCTACAAACTAGTAATTGTTTTGTCTTTCATCCTTGTCAGAGATGATGAAATCTGAATAATTTCACAAAATTAGAACAGAAATCAAAATTAAAGGTTTGGAACATGCTGTTTAATAAAACTAAATTTATAAAGAAAAATCTTTATGGTCTAAAGGCGCTCTGGAAACATGCACCTCATGTTTACTCACATGTGGGGAAAAGAGGAAGCATGTGCGGACCGGGACAGGGTATCAGTGAAGCGTGTTTCAGTGCTAGAGAAAAATATTCAAGAATACAGCGCAGAAAGATCAGATATGATGTAACCGGCACTGTTGTTTTGTCGTGCTGCTCACTAGAGATGATGAGAGGGCATAACCTTCATCATGATGTCTTGCAGTCAAGATGGAATCAATCTAGGGTTCGGATCTGGAACGCTGTGACCAACGTAGCGGGGGAAATAGCAACTTCATACAGTCTGAGGCTGCGTTTCCACTGAAGCGGAAGAAATCCGCACAAAGCCACTCCCAACGCTAGGGAACTGCTTGCCCCGCGCTACTATCAATTTTACAATCCACCTCACGAGCTTGACGATCGGCTTCCATAGGCAATTGAAAGTGCTTGCTCACTACATGCTAGTGGAAACATACGATAAGAATGCCAAACTACTAGCATTTTTAGCAACACGCATGTCTAGATGTAGAACGCTAAAAATTACTCAATCTTATCGTCGATATCATGGAGTTTTTTTTTTAATCGCGATTAAATAGATTTTGTTTTATCGCCCAGCCCTACTTTGACCCCATGTGCACTTTTATGGTAGTTTTGTAGCAGTGGCTTCTTCCTTGCTGAATGGATGAAACAATTGTTGGAAAGATTATATGTGTCATGCACAAAGTAGACCTCTCTCAGCCTATCACAGACTGTCTGAGCTGTGAGGAGGGATTGTTCTTCCCTGGTGTAACCCAGGAAGTTGTTGTTGTTGCCATCCTGTACTTGTCCCGCAGGTGTGATATTAGGAGGTACTGATCTTGTGCGGGTGTTGTTACACGTTGTCTGCCATGGCGAGGACGATCAGTTGTCCTTCTTGTCTCTCTGTAGTGCTGTCTTAGGTGTCTCACAGTACGGACATTGCAATTTATTGCCCTGGCCACATCTGCAGTCCTCATGTCTCCATGCAGTATGCCTAAGGCACGTTCACACAGATGAGCAGGGACACAGTGCATCTTTCTTTTGGTGTTTACAGAGTCAGTAGAAAGATCCTTTTAGTGTCCTAAGTTTTTATAACTGTGAACTTGATTGCCTACCGTCTGTAAGCTATTAGTGTCTTAACGACCGTTTCACAGGTGCATGTTCATTAATTGTTGTGTTGTGTGTTTTTGTGCCCTTGTCAAATTAGACTCATAAATAATCCAGGCCGCCTTGTTATGGCCACCCTCTAAAATCCTACTGTTTTTCTGTTTAGGCTCAGTTGGCTATGGTCGAGGCCCAGGCAAATACAGAGCTGTCAGAGCGCATTACTACACTTGAGCTGGAGGTAGCGCGCTACATGGAGGATTCTGGGAAGGCCCAGGCAGAAGTGGATCGGCTGCTGGATATCCTCAGAGAGATGGAGAATGAAAAGAATGACAAGGACCGCAAGATCAGCGAGCTAGAGAGGTGCGCGCACGCACACACACACACACACACACACACTAAAGTATATGTGGGAAAAACATAAAGCTGCAGTGTAATCTCTGTGCCACTAATGGCACCAAACAGTATTTATTTATATATATATATATATATATATAAAAAAAGCCCCTTTTCTCCCAATGGAATGCCCAATTCCCACAACTTAGTAGGTCCTCGTGGTGGCACAGTTACTCGCCTCAATCCGGGTGGCGGAGGACAAGTCTCAGTTGCCTCGTTACAGTAAATCCGCACATCTTATCACATGGCTCGTTGTTCATGACACTGCGGAGACTCCCAGTATGTGGAGGCTCATGCTACACTACGCGATCCATGCACAATTTATCACACACACCATTGAGAGCTAGAACCACTAATCGTGAGCACAAGGAGTTTACCCCATGTAACTCTACCCTCCCTTGCAACCGGGCCAATTTGTTTGCTTAGGAGACTTGGCTGGAGTCACTCAGCACACCCTGGATTCGAACTCGCGACTCCAGGGGTGGTAGTCAGCGTCAATACTCGCTGAGCTACCCAGGCCCGGCACCAAACAGTATTGTAAAAATATTGTTGTCAGACATGTTTCCAAAACACTCCCCATCTTCCATTGGCCAGATAACAGTTAGTCCCATCACAAACTCATGCCATTGGTTGAACAAATATTGAAGCACCATAGTCACAGTTTTTACAGTCATCAGGAGGTCAACCTACAACCACTTCAACTTTAAGTTTGAGACAATACATGCAGCCTGTTTTTCACTTTTACTAGTTTCCCTCCTAATTCTTTTATTTCAGTCATACTGCCATTTCAAATACTCACTGCAAAGTCTTGCAACAGAGATAAAGACTTTCAGTTTGGTTGTCTAGAGGGGATTCTTTAAACACATCTAAAAACACATTGCTCTTGCACAAGATGCTGGAAACAAAAATGAGATGCAACGGTCAAAGATCTATCTATCTAGCACATTTACATGAAGAAATAAATTGAAAAAGCTCAGACAGGTGCAAATATACGCTTGATGTAAATGGCCCTAAGAGAGTGTATGATTGTCAAAAGGTGGAGCAGTCTGTATTCCTCTGCATGTTTGTTGTTACGCATGTTATCCTCAAGTTTTCTGTTTGTCTGTCTGTAACCACTACTGCTTTCACTAATTCTATCCAAGCAATCCATTTATCTCAGTTCATTCTTTCATATCTGTGATCTGTGATTTCAGCAAATTTATTTTCCATTCCCCATCTGCTCTGAAGCCTAATCCTTTGCCATATTCACATTGCTGGTTCTTTGCATACTGTAAGAGTGTGTGTGTTTACCCCTACAAACAAAAAGCTTATCACCCCAAGCCAACATGCAATCACAACATTGGTCCTGTCCAAGACTTGTGGTCTTGTGTCCTTGGTTTGCAGTTGTCTGTGAGGTACACAAAACTGTGGGGTGTCCTATTTTTCAATTATGGTTCAAATGCCAGGTTCATCAACAGAGCCAGGATGTCCCAGGCCCTGTAATAATGGGGGGCCACTTAGGTTATCTGTGGTGCACCCTAATCATTGGGCCTGGGGGAGAGGGTGACCCACCCATATGTATTTTATCCCAGGAACAAGTGCCCCCTATGCTCCCTCAATGTACTCTTTTGCTCAGCACACACTGGTTTGAAATTCATAAATCTTCTAGCTAACAGTCTGCTTGGCTTTACTTCTGCAAAGTTTGGGATCAAGGAGGACCACAAGGTCTTAGAGAACAATTTGGGACAGGCCCATCTGCTCTAAAAAGGGGTGGTTGGGGTCCAGTGAGGACCACCACCAGCGAGAGCTGATGCTCCTTGTCTTATGTTACTACTACTATCCAACTGAAGAATTCTGACTCTTTTTCACCCTCACATTTGTGCTCTGTCTTTCTTGCATTCCTACACTTGCTGTCTTTCAGTCATCCTTTATCCTCTGCTTGTTTTGGAATGAGACCATAGAGTTTTGAAGCTTGTAGGAGATTTAGAGGGCAACTTCATTGTTGATCCCACATCATTATTGGATGTTGGCATTCTCATTGAGCACGTCAAATAGATCCATTGCTGACGTAGATGGTAGATGTTTTTCTAATCCCCAACACATTGCTCTGACCCAAAATTATATTGCTCTTTGTGTACCACAGAGAGAATAGAATTCACAGGCCTTTTCCTAAGTGCTCACTTTATGTGGTTTCATGGCTTTCATTTCCGCCTGCTCGGGAAGTCCATAAGACCTAAGAGTCTCCCATTTGTAAGGTGTCACATTTGTAATTTTTTGGTTTAAAACTTAATTCACAAGATCCCCCTTTATGCCCTTGATGTACCACCACCCACCAGTTTTGCAACAGTACATCACTAAAGTGTGAACTTGTAGGCCCTCCAAGGGCAAGGGGGTTATGGCACCATTTGGGACAGGACCACGGAGGACCACTTTGTTCCTCCTTGTGACCATCACGCAAAGGTCCTGAGGGTGAACTAACTCTGAACTATCTACTTTAATTTTTGCAGGTAACTGATAGCTCCAAAATTAGTTATCGGTGCCAGTTAACCTTCAAGAATGATTAATCGGTCAACCTCTATCTTCGACTTTACAGATGTGTGTGTGAAGACCATGAGTCTGAAGTCAGCATTAAGTAAACAAATTGGGCAAAGGCCAAATAGGGGATTCAGTGATTGTTGAAAGTATACTCCACACCATTACTTCT
This sequence comes from Moxostoma hubbsi, assembly GCA_032164185.1. Classification (NCBI taxonomy): domain Eukaryota; kingdom Metazoa; phylum Chordata; class Actinopteri; order Cypriniformes; family Catostomidae; genus Moxostoma; species Moxostoma hubbsi. The sequence continues at coordinate 6,528,413 of JAVLUX010000043.1, forward strand.
CTGCACATTGCACAATACTGCTCCGTAATGTTCGCAACCTGTTCTGTGGACATTATGTAGAACACACTTTCTCCTACATGTCTGCTCCCCTTCGGCACTTAGGTTTCCCCTCTGTGTGTATTTGTCTGCATTTCTGGATTTCTTGAGCTTTCCGTCAATGGATGTTTGCCCTGGTGTAAACATCTGTGTTTTCGGTCTGTGTAATTAGACTAATTAATGGTAGGCAAAATATAGGCCTCATCTTGGCTCAAATAAATAAATAAAGGAGATAAATAATTTAAATAAGGCTTAAGCGTAAACACACAGGAATGTGAGGGAGAGTGAAAAGGAGAATCTGGTCCAGAGGTGAAGAGTCTTGGAGGTCATGGAGGTTGATATTTTGAACGGACAGTCATGTATTATTTTTCACTCTCAATCGGACCTTTAACAGCTGCAACTAGGGATAGATTGAGTTTGTGGAGATGTTATGCCAACTACAAAGTCATATCAGTTTGGAATAAGGGTAAGTAAATGACAGATTTTCCATTTTTTAAGAATGATAAGTTGACTAGTTGTTCAGGCAACCCACAGACTAGTCGATTTTGAAAATGCAGTATGTAGTTTTGAAAATCCCTAGAGCCTGGCAGGCATTTATTTGCTTTGAGGCTCTTGCTTTTGGATACTGGCAGCAATGCAGGCCATGGAAGTGTTTTGAGGTGGATTTGTGATTCATAAATATTAATCTGACATTCAAAATCTCTCATGCTTTTTTAACAGATCTGTGTTAGGTGAGGATTAGACTAAAACAAACTCCATAAGCTTAGCTGGATGCACATTCATGTCGACTGCGAGAAGATTTCTGAAATAAACACCAGCCACAGTTGCTAACGTGGTGCTCCGAGCTAATTACCACTCAGTGTCGGGTTATGCTCTTGAAGCACACTGGGGGAGTTCAGCTCTCAAAAAACTTCCATTGTTTTCCATGTCAGAAACTCCTGGCACTTGACGGAAAGTTATTCAGACAGATCCTTTTCTTTTAGCGCCTTAGCATTCTTTTAATCAAGATGCGAGTGGCAGGTAGAAGTGGTGCGTTTCGTAAACCTCGGTTTTTCAGTCAGGATTACCTTTCTCAGTCAGAAACGTGGAAGCAAGCATCTCTTGTTGCAGATCAATGGTGCAGAGGCAGATCTTGTTCAATAATGCCTACAAAGACATAGAAAAAATGTCAGAGGTTGAATTAGGGCACTGGGGTATTAATTTCGAAAATTTGCCTGTAATTATGTCGGATTGGAAAGTACACAGTTGCGAGAGAGAGATAAAATAGGAGAGTGAGCTGGGGAAAAGGAACAAAGAATGCGAGGCAAACCAAAGGAATAAGACAAAACAAAAGGCACTATTGGTAAGGATAGTGGATTATTGAGTCTCAATAAATAACTTTCCTTTGCAATTAAGAAGCTATATATATATATATATATATATATATATATATATATATATATATTGCTTTATATAGCCGATATGTGTGTTTTCATTGAACATCTGTTGAAATTGCTGTCTTTCAACACTTTTATGACAAGTCAAGTCATTTGTTTAGAACATGTCACAATATATGTTGTTACTTTACAGTGAATAGTACTGTAATTTGTGTTGCATGGCATGTGGGTCTTTGTATGTCTTATTATCGACTGCTGCCATCATATTTTCACATAACGAACAAGTCTACATAACGAAGCGCATGCTCATACCTCAGGTTTGCAAGTTAACCCAACACAATCAGTATGTTTACATACAAAGTTAAAATCGAGCTACGGTGTGTTTTTGTGTAGTCAAGCTACAACTTCATCTGTCTGTCAAGGTATAGATGACAGAATGCGTAATCAAATATTTGAAAGATGTCAGCTGAGGAAATGTTAAATATACGTTGCCCATCACCGCTGTCTTTCAAGGACAATTGTGATCCAATGAATCTCTATACATGCTGGACGAAGCTACGCTACTATTGCATGATCTAGGTCTGTTTGTCCGACTTTGCAGAAGTCAGTCTAAAGCATTTTCATGACAAAAAAAAAAAAAAGACGAAGGATGAAGCCAGGCTACAATCAGCAAAAAATCTAACTGTTAAGTTAGACATTTTAAAAGGACAGATTGAAGCTACAATCGCATTATCTTGGTGAGTCAGTCTGACTTAGTATAAAACCAAATGGTACGATTTCAGTTGGACTAAATCGTTTACATGACATTTTAAAAAGACTGATCCGAACTGCAGTCCCATTATCTAGTCAATCCAATTTAGCAAAAAGTTGACTGATTTCAGTCGGAACAAAGTGTTTACATTTGTATTTTTTTTACATTGTATGTTCGACTGAAATTCAACGTGCATGTAAACTCACTGACTCTTGTCTGTTTTCACCTTTCTTTCTCTCTTACTTTCTCTGCTGTTTATCTTTTCACTGGAACGGTGTGTCTTCCTCCCAGTTTGGCTTCAAGGTTAGTATGCCTACTTTCTTCGTCTGCTTTTTCTTTTCTCTAAACCCCACTGAATGAACCTGAAATAATTTGACGGATAATTCTAAGGTTCTAAGAATGTGTTTTAGGGGACCGGTGGGGGAAAACTGTATCCGCTAGTTGGGAAAATAATTCAGTGGTTGATTGTGGTGTAGTGGAGCCCTTGGGCGATGCACTTAACCCCAATTTGCTCTTGTTGCTTCCATCACTCCCCTTGGACTCCCTTCTAAAGTTTCAGTGGAAAAAAAGAGAAATTGCTCTGACCTGAATTGATTAAAGGTTCAAAAGTAGGAATGAGGAAATCTCAGAAGGTCAAGCAGGCACTACAAACAGAAGAGCTTGTCTTATTAATGCACGCCGGCTTACATGTGAGGTCTGCGGAGACTGAGCTGTTCGACAAGCAGAAGAACAAAAGAACGTCTTTCCAAAGCTTCTATTGCGTGCACATGAAAGATAGGATGACAGAGGAAGAGAGAGTAAGGGGTTGTGGGAAAGGGAGAGAGGGAGAAAGCATCAGTTGCTCCTTACAGAACTTCTAATTGGAGCATAAAGAATCTCCATCACTCATTTCTCCTGAGTTGCATTTAAAAGCTTGCTGCTTTCTGCCAGTGCATGACGGGGATCCCTTCCCACTCCAGCCACAATCTCAGCACTCAGCTTGTTTATCGTGGTTATTATTTTGCTTCTCCTTCTAGTTTGGTTTGGAACCGAGACTTGTCAACTTTTCATTTTTTCTCCTGTTGTTACTACCCTAGAAAACAAGCATGTTACGGGAATGCTTGACAGAACTGTCATTCTCTCCCTCTCTCTCTCCCTCTCATTCACCCTCCCCCTTTCTCCTCTGTTTTTTTTTTTGTTTTTTTGATTAATTCTCTGGATCTCAGCAACACAACAAACAGGAACGATTTGATATCTCCCCCAGATCAAGGGGTAAAGAGTAATGAAAAGGAATCTGTGTCATTCTGAAATGAAATTTCCCCAGTGTTACTCATTTGCTTCTGAGCTCCAGGGCCTCTTGATTTAGTCTACAAATGACAACAAATGTGATGTGTGCCAGTCCCTGAAGTATGGATGCCTTCTGCCTTCTCTTTTTCTCTTTCTCTTGTTCTCTGTCTCTGTCATTTTCTTTTTCTTCTGCTTTCTGTCTTGTTCTCCTAACTCCCTCGACCTCTCTTTCTAATTCCCTTTTTCACTACCTTTCTTGTTCCGTCTAATTCTATGTCTCTTTTCCTGTCTCTTTCTGTTTCTTTATGGGGTTTTTCTGTCGTCTTCTCTGTCTTGCACTTTGTCTCATTCTCTCTCTCTCTCATTTTCTGTCTTATTGTCCTTGCCTCATTTTTGTTTAATTCTTTCTCTGTCTCTGACTCATTGTCTGTCATGTTCTCGTTCTCTGTCTCATTCCCTTTCTGTCTTATTTTGTTTTGCTGTTTTGTTCTTTGTCTAATTCTGTATGGTCTCATTCTTTATCTAGTTCTATCTCATTTTCTTTGTGTTTAGCTCTTGTTCTCTTTTTCTGTCCCAATCTTTCTCTGTCTCACTTTGTCTCATTCGATTTCTGTCTAATTCAGTCTCGTTCTCCATCTCTTTGTCTCTTTCTCTGTGTAATTTGATTTAATTTTCTTTCACTGTCTCGTTCTCTTTCTCTGTTCTGTCTCATTCTCTTTCTCTTGTCTAATTCCATCTCCTCATTTTCGGTCCCTTTCTGTCTCATACTTTTTCTGTCTCATGATGTCTCGTTCTTTCTGTTTTATTCTGCCTCGTTCGCTTTCTCAGTCTCATTCTATAAATTTTATTGTTTTTCCTCTGTCTCTTTCTTTCTGGTTTACTTTGTTTTATTGTCTCATTCTTTATCTTGTTCTGTCTCGTCCTCTTTCTGTCTAGCTCCGTTTCATCCTCTTTTTCTGTTCCACTGTCTTATTCTCTTTCACTGTCTGCTTTTTCCTGTCTTGTTCTGTCTCGTTCAATCTCATTCGGTTTTCAACCTCCCCCACCCCATTCTTGTCTCATGTTGTTTTTTTTTTGTTTTTTGTTTTTTTTATACATTTTCTTTCTCCTAAGAAATAACAGTACTGATTTTTTTCCTTCAATTTGGAGATGCATAGGGCTGTATTTCTTTAAATGTGTTCATTATGGTGGTAGGCTTTTCTGCTGTGGTCTGCTGTTAGTGTCTCCTAGAGTTGAAGGCCACATCACCGCACAGACAGGGAGGTCTTTTTCTCTGGGCCTATAAATACCTGTATATGATATGTCCGGCTTCGAGATCACCTCTGACTTACTCTGTGTGCTTTCCAGTTAGCTTTGGCAGGCCTTGCTTGAGGGCCAGCCACATGATTCAATTAGTCATGGGTTGGAGGGAATCGTCCCAAAAGGCCGCACCATGCACCACACATTAGACAGATGTTGGTGCGCAGGATAGCATGAGCAGTGGGGACACCCCAATGTGTTCCTGGCCACAGATCCTTCTCTTGGCATCCTTAGAAGCCAAATTCTATTAGCCTTGAAAAGTTAGCACTTACCACAGACAGAACTGTGAAAATGAGCCACGGTATCACGTAGAGACCTGACTGAGAGGCTCTGGCCAGCTCTCCTCCACCTGCTGCTAGAGAAATGGCTTCAAACGGCAAAGAACCCACAGTTCCTGCCTTGTATTAGTCCTGAGCAACAAACGTATCCTGAACAACGGGAAGGAGATATCTGGCCAATGTAAAGAGACGGATGACAGTAAAGGATGACTTTGAAAGGGATGGGGGAATTAAGTAAATGTGCACATTCAAATATTTTGTAAGCAACTTGTTTTCTCTTGGTAAAAAAGGTTGTGATACTCAAAGTTTTCTGTCCTAAGTTGACCCCTTGCTATTTGTTCAGTTTTTGTACTGTTAGTTTAAGCACACTCATGTGCAATTCTGTCAGCTCACTCGAGAGAAAAATAAAAATGACATCAAAAAGGCTTGGATGAGAATGCTGCCCTATAACCATCTCCAGTTTTTGGGTATTGCGCAGGCTGCTCATAAACACGCATTGGCTCAAAGACATAAGAAATCTTTCTGTTTTATACCCAGAACTCCTCGTAATGCCTTGATGGATTTATTTCTGTAACACTGATTTCCGTGAGCATTCATTTCAAAATCACACACAATTTTACCATTTGGTCTTGTTTTATGCTATTAGTGTCAGGTGCGTTTGAACCTTGGAATAACATTTTCTTTAATGCCTGCCGGGCCTCATTTCTCCAGTTATGTGTCCACAGAGCGTAATTGTTTAGAAATGTAGTTTCATATTATTTTGGGAAAGGACATGTTGAAAGAGCCAATGTTTTATACTATATCATTTTGAGAACTTGCACACAAGAGGTGTTCCATTTGTCTTTGAATTGTTTTCACTTCTTTTTCTTTTTATATTAATCAGCGAGGATCTTTCAGTGGTGATCATTGAACAACATTTTTTGCTTTTGCCCTGGACATACGCCACGTGTTTATCATATGTTTGGAATGTCTGCAAGGACATGTCCTTCTCGGAGACATAATTTTTGTGAAGCCGGAAGGACTAATGCCAACTCAATTGTTTTTTTGTTTTGAGAGGTGTTTACGAGATATACATCATGAAACCTTTGAAACGTATACGTTTGAAACCTCTTGATAGTAGAAAGTTAACAGACTTTCTGATGTTTGCACCCACGCTTCAGCCAATATCTTGAGAATTGTGTGCTTTCAAGCTTTACCCTGTAAACATTGCCTGAAGCACTCTTGGACATGAATTATTCATTTTGAGATCTGGACCAAAATAATAAATTAATACTTCTGATAACATTACAGAGTTTGAGGACTGTGAAAATAAGATTCATTAAAAAACATTAGGTTAGGCTGCAATGTAGAAGAAATGTCTCCAAAGTAAACACAAAGGTTTAATCAAGTAACCTTTTATGGGAATGCTTCTATTAATCTGTGTGTGTTTGTGTGTATATTTAACACAGAATTGAAAAAAATGTCTTTGTCTCCCTTGGTACACCGCGCCATCACAGAGATGTTTACCTCAAAGTGGCCCAGATATTTGTGTTTACAGTATGTATTTTGTCTTATAAAATCTAGGTATCTTTTAGCCTGTCTACTTGCACTTTCTCTCTTCTTTTGAATGTTTTTATTTTATTTTATAAATTAGTCTTATTTGGGGCCTTTTTTCCACTTTTATGGATAGGAAAAATGAGAGAAGGAAGGAAATGGAAATATGATTGGGAAATGTTGTGAGCTAAATACAGTTGAAGTCAGAAGTTTACATTCATTTTCACAATTCTTGACATTTAATTGTAAAAAAATTGCCTGTCTTAGGTCAGTTAGGATCACTAATTTATTTTAAGAATGTGAAATGTCAGAATAATAGTAGAGAGAATTATTTATTTCAGCTTTTATTTATTTCTTTATCACATTGCCAGTGGGTCAGAAGTTTACATACACTTTGTTAGTATTTGGTAGCATTGCCTTTAAATTGTTTTACGTTTTGGGTAGCCTTCCAAAAGCTTCTCAAAATAAGATGCTGGAATTTTGGCCCATTCCTCCAGACAGAACTGGTGTAACTGCGCCAGGTTTTTAGGCCTCCGTGCTCGCACACGCTTTTTCAGTTCTGCCCACAAATTTTCTATCGGATTGAGGTCAGGGCCTCTTAATACCATCTTTGTTGTCCTTAAGCCATTTTGCCACAACTTTGGAGGTATGCTTGGGGTCATTGTCCATTTGGAAGACCCATTTGGAAGACCCATTTGCAACCAATCTTTAACTTCCTGGCTGATGTCTTGAGATGTTGCTACAATGTATCCACATAATTTTCCTTCCTCATGATTCCATCTATTTTGTGAAGTGCATCAGTCCCTCCTGCAGCAAAGAACCCCCACAACGTGATGCTGCCACCCCCATGCTTCACGGTTGGGATGGTGTTCTTCAGCTTGCAAACCTCATCCTTTTTCCTCCAAACATTACGATTGTCATAATGGCCAAACAGATACTTTTTTTTGTTTCATCAGACTAGAGGACATTTCCCCAAAAAGTAAGATCTTTGTTGCCATGTGCTATTGCAAAATATAGTCTGGCTTTATTATGGCAGTTTTGGAGCATTGGCTTCTTCCTTGCTGAGCAGCCTTTCAGGTTATGTTGATATACTGTAGGACTCGTTTTACTGTGGATATAGATACTTGTCTACATGTTTCCGCCAACATTTTCACCAGGCCCTTTGCTGTTGTTCTGGGATTGATTTGCACTTTTCGCACCAAATAACGCTCATCTCTAGAAGACAGAATGTGTCTCCTTGCTGAGTGGTTGGATGGCTCTGTGGTCCCATGGTGTTTATACTTGCATACTATTGGCATATCAGGCATTTGTAAATTGCTCCCAAGGATGAACCAGACTTGTGGAAGTACACTTATTTTTCTGAGATTTTTGCTAATTTCTTTTGATTTCCCCATGATGCAAAAAATACATCCACAGCTACACCTCCAATTGACAACAATTAGCCTATCAGAAGTTAATTGCCTAAAGTGCTTGACTCAAATTTCTGGAATTTCCCAAGCTGTTTAAAGGCACTATAAACTTAGTGTATGTTAACTTTTGACCCACTGGAATTGTGATATATTCAATTAAAAGTGAAACAATCTGTCTGTAAACAACTGTTGGAAAAATTACTTGTGTCATGCACAAAGTAGATGTCCTAAACAATTTGCCAAAACTATAGTTTGCTAATATGAAATCTGTGGAGTGGTTAAAAAATTAGTTAATGATATTAACCTAAATGTATATAAACTTCTGTCTTCAACTGTACACCATTGTCATGCTATAACCGCTAGACTTGGCTCCGACACTAATTGTTTTAATATTATAAATAAATTAATTGGTTCATTGTATACTGAAAGTAGGGCTGCATTGTAGGTTAAGTTAAGAAATCTTTTTAATATTTAGTTTCACCAGGTTATATATTCGGTTAGGAGCTCTATGGAAATCTTTAAGGACAAGAATGAGAGCAGTGATTGGCTGGTATTATCGGCCCAACAAATACTGAAGTGCATCAGGCTTGTCCCTTTCCTCTAACAAGGTTTAAAAATAGTTTACTTTGCTGTTAAATACACATTGAAAATGCTTTTGTGACTGGTGAATTAGATCGGAGTCAGATGTTGCCGTTCCTCTATATTGTTATAGAAGTTTTGTCTGTGAACTTTACAGAATGGGGTTACCTATCCCATCACTTAAGGCCTCAAATGGAGATGTATATACATATAATCAAAACCTTGAATAAAGGCATGGCGCACAAGACATAAAAACAGTCAGCTGCTTATTGGAAATGCTGCAGAGCCAAGCAGATGGCTTGGCCTCTTCTAGAAATAGCAAATAGGAACATTCCAGTATATTTATGACCTGTTACACAAACTCCCTTGTGAGCGCGTGCACGCACACACACACACACACACACACACACAAAACATCTTTTTTCTTTGTTGTAAAATATAGGATGAGATGTTGGTCATGTTATCTTCAAGATGGTCTTTTGACAGCATAGCATTTTGCTGATTTTCCCAGAACAAGGTTCAACACAATTTATTTGTGGCCCTTTTATTAGGTTCTTTCATAGTTGTCAAATAGGGCTGTAATTGCAGAGTGCTGAGTCAAGGGCCTAGTGTGTATTTGTTATAGAGATATCAGCCTCAAACTCAAATGTAGAGACCTCAATTCTGTTTGCGTTTGCAGAAATTTATGATTCTAACAAATATTGCTTAGAACAGTTGGTGTAATAGTAGTAGGCCTACCCTCTTCGTCTCCTACAGTCTGTCAACACGCCTTACAATTCTGCATGGCTACGCGCTATGGTCTAACATCCAAGAGACATGCATTCCATTTGTACGGACTGGCCTGGCCTGGTACAGCAAAAAGAAACCTTAGGAACCTTAAAAAAAAGATGGAAAGACACGCATCACCCATTCCTGTACAATAGATACACTGAAGTCCACTTGTCAAAATGGTTCTATTTTTTTTAATTACATTTATTTAATTAAAAATTATATTATTAGCATAACAAGTAGAGCCCAACCGATATGGAATTTGAGACCGATACCAATTTTAGAGGGAGAAAATTCACTGATTACCGATATGGTGGCTGATATAGCTAATTTTTGAGCTTCTTTGTGGATTTTGCAATGATTTTACACAATATGACTATGCAAAGTTACTCAGAAGGATGCTTTCTTAAATAGTTTTATCAAAGAATATTTGACATTATTATGATACATTGTCAACAAATTCTAGAAATGAACACTGACAAAATAATCAATAAAAATACAATAAATAGCTAAATAAAAATCAGTACTGTATGTTTAGGATCAGTCAGTTGCTGACTATTTTAATACACCAGTCAATTATTGGCAGGATGTGAAACAAGAAGCATTTACACCTGCAGAGTCAAGAGATAAACAGTGGCAGCAGTGTTACACCGTATTCTGCTATGCAAGTTCAGGGGAAACTTTCAACAGTGGAAAATCAGACTTTTAAAAAATTAAATTTTGTAAATGCAAAACATGAATTGTTTGGTTGAAGGGGGTCTAAACTGCAAATCCTGAATAATACAATTAGGTTCCACTCAGCTGACAAGCAATGAATGTAACTACGTGGTTAGCTAGTTAACTATAAGCTTGTTGTCACAAAGAATAAAAAATGAACTTTATTTACTTTCCAGCATTGCATCTCACCAACTCTGTAACAAACTAGCGTGAAATCAACACTCAACAGATGCAATCCATCACCGCACCATTGTCTGCTGAGCTGCAAAAAGATGCTCTGACAAACTATAGCTGGCTAACATAGCAAAGAGATGTGATAAAATTAGTGACAAGGTTATCAGGAACAAGGTTAACGTTATATTAGTTATATTGAAAAGGGGAAATTGTGGGATAATTGTTTATTAACTTTCCAGTATGTATTTCACAAACTCGTTAGCAACTTACCAAGGAAACACCGCTTAACTCCGCACTGTCTGCAGAACCACCGTCAGCCCTGTAAACAATGAGTCAGAGCACACTTTGCTGGACAAACTACGTTATGACACCAATTCTAAAGCATTGTTTTCTGCATTATATGTTCTGCAAAAAAGTTTTCATATCTGCACATATCAGTAATCATATACGCTGATTCCAATATGTTTGTGAAAGCCTAATATCTAAATCGGTTTGGCACTAATAACAAGTAACATGAATTTCTTAGTATTTGCAATGTCTTCCTTTCAATGACGGTATGCACTCGCTCTGACATAGTCTCCACAAACTAATGTGAAACCTGCCTGATAATTCATGTTATCCCACCATGATTTTAAAATGTTCCAAAGAGCTACAGAAGCTAAAATGGACAATGTCATAATTTACTTATTTGATTAGTGACCTAGAATTATAGCCACATGTATAAATATTGTCTTAAATATTTCTTATTTTTTACGTTCTCATAACTTTTATTTTAAAACTTTCAAAATACTAACACCTGTTTATTCACAGGTTTAAGATTGGGAATCCAAGATTTTCAGTGTGAACTCTGGCTTTTGATCCGCACTGTATGCCATCAGGCTATATTTCAACCCCTTTTGAAATTTAATCACTTGCAGGATATGAATTATATATATCTATAATTCAGTTTTCACAAGGTAGAATGCTCATTTCTGGTATCAACAATTGAATTACACCTAGTCAAAATGCTTTTTTTTTTTTTTTATAATGGTAATTTGGTTTTATATATCAAATGTTATTGTCACTAATAAGAAATATTAGTTACATAAAACTATAGTTTTATACATTTACAGATATAATTTTTTTTTTATCAAAAGCATTTTTACTAGTTGTAGTTCAGTAGTTCAGGAATAGACATTTTGTCTAGTAACAATTTATTTATATCAAGCATTATAATTTTTACTAGTAAGAAGTGCATTGCTGATATGTGAATCTGGAATTGCTTACAAAACAGGGGAACTTGTTTTATAAATAACTAATTGCATTTTGAACAGAAGTGAACGGCAGATAATTGTGACATTTTACTAGTGAAAATGCAACATTAATAAACTTTACTTGTGAAAATGAGCAATTTCTCTAGTTAAAATTGTATTCCTGATATCAAGAATTGCAATTTTAACTTGTTAAAATTGAATTGTTTATCCATTATTCATATTCTGCATGTGATTAAATGTCGAAAGGACGTGTGATACAGGCTAACCCCAACTCAATGTATAGCAGCTGCTAGGTAATGAATGTACAGATAGATTTTGTCCTGGAATATGCAACTAGAGCCAGAAGACTGTGGCTTTACTCTGGTGGTTAAAACACAGAGACTCCACAGTGCTCGAACGGCTCATCTAGAAGAATGATCAGGTGAAAACAGTGTAGTGGCTTGGCCCGCTTTCTCCTGGCCTTGTTCGCCATCACCTGGCTCTAGCGTAGACCCACTGGAAGTTCCCCTGATATATTTATGCTGCAGAGTTTGGTTTTCGGACTACTTTGTAACTACATCACAATGTACACTTACCAGGGAGTACCTTGGTGCTGCTTTCCTGGCACTCACAGACGTGGCTTGTCATATCCCATAAGCCCCCATAATAATTCTTCCATTACCTCCCCGTATTGTGTATCTTGGGTACTGCTCTGTGGTGTCAAGAGAGGATGGGGGAGGTCATTCCAGAATGTAGTGTTATTACTCATTTAAAGACATTGGTGTTGCCGTATTCAACGATACATCTGTTCTGCAGGGTAGATGATGGGTGAGGCACACTTTTTTTTTTTTTTTTTTGATCAAATCAAGATGGTTACTGGTAGACGATCCTGGCTGCCATGCAGTCCAGTCTTGGTGGACACGTCAACAGGAGAACTAGTGCAGCAGACGTGCATTTTAATGCTTGTTGATGCGAATGACCACGGAATCTGGGCCTGTTTGTTACGACATTGCTCAGAAATGAAATCTGCTATAATTTTCTTTTTATTTATTTATTCCTTTTTGCTATTGCTTTGTGTTCCTGTGGGTTTTCTTACCAAAGCAAATGGAGAAGGGTGTGGGTTGGTGGTGGATAATGAGAAAAATCCCAGAGCTAAGGAACAAACATACTGACTCACATTTGCAACACAGCTTGATCTGTGGAGATCGCTGTTGATACATTTTGTTAACATTTATGATAACCTAGATCGCTTTTGGCCACTCTGATTGTCCTTAATGTTCATACTTGACTGTGTGTAAAGTGTGAAAAAAAAGAAGAAGAAAAAAGAAAAAACTTTAAAATGTAATCTTGTTGCTTTGGGAATATATTTATCATTATATATGTGGTCTGTTAGCATTAGTGATTATGTTGAAGTTTTTAGATGGATAACAGTGTCAGGCTATGTTTAGAATGAAATACTAATGAACTGCTTACTGCATACTATGCAGTATGTACTGTGCAGTGTGTAAAACAGTATGCTACGATAGTCATTGCAAAGAATAGTATGCATATTGTGGTATTGTGGTTTCATTTTTTATTTAACGATTGATGTCCTCGGAAATATCATTGTTTTTTAAGGTTATGAAGTTAAGTTCTGTGAATAGCATAGTGGAACACCATGTTCAATGCTGTGTGTGTTCTTGTTTGTTTGCTGAACATTTTATCGGAGTCTGCAAACACTTTGTATTTTCTGTGCTGATATCATGAGGTAAATCTAGAATTCTGCGGAATCAGTTCAAACATTATTAATTGTGTTTTGCCAAAATATGTAATAAATGAACATGCTAGAGGAGTGGAATCTGATGAACTTTGTGAACAGTTGTTCGAATACTCCATACTGCATACTTCTTTCTTTAAAAATGACTAGTTATGATGCCATTTTCAACAAACCATATAAGACATTGCTGTATTTAAATGCATAATTCGTCATGTCCATCATCTTTTCTCTCTCACCATTTTTCATACTGTACATATACATACATACAGTATATATTGTCCATTCCCCTCTCTGTCCATCTGTGAATGTCTGACTGAAGTCTTTTGGTGTGTCCCTGTAGGCAGATGAAAGACCAAAGCAAGAAAGTGGCCAACCTGAAGCACAAGGAGCAGGTGGAGAAAAACAAGAATGCTCAGCTTATGGAAGAGGCTCGGAAACGAGAGGACAACATCAGCGAGAGCTCTCAACAGGTCAAGGTAAAGTACAAATGACGTTTAATATATGGATAATTGATATGAAATACTTTTGGAAAGTTGACTTGTCCTGTGGTGTGACATGCTGTACTCTTTCAAAACTATTTGAAACAGAGCTCTTATATAAATATTATGCAGGCAGCTTTTATTACCTCATTAATTGAGACTACATGGAACATTTGTTTTAATTTGTCAATTATTTTGTCACTCCACATGACCATTTTAAACTAGTGAAGGCAAAAAGATGATGAAATATTATGAAAAATGTCAAAAAAAATGAGCACATAAATATACAAATTATACGTTGATACAAATTTTACTGCAAAACCTCAATGTTGATATTAAAGTCCAATGACTATGTTACGCATCAACCACCCATGTTTGAAACTTTGGATGAATCCTTGTGGTTTCATGTCAATTTTTGTCTTGTTTTCAAGTTAAAATCCAGAAAATATAACTTCTTTTCCATTTGAATTAATTTTTTTTCTTACCCTGTGACATTTAATTTTCTTGTTTTAAGCATGAACCATACTACATTTTGTTACGTTTGTCTGAAAGCAAGAAAATAGTAAATGTTTCTTGTTTTGAAGATGTTTAGATATTTTTTACTGGAAGAAAGTTATTATGTGTAGTGATGTCATGGAACTTAGTCTTTAGGTTTTTCACATGTAAAAATTGTGTACTTGTAATTTGATTACATTACATTTTATAATGCACATTACCAAATTAGTTATTTTTTATGGATTACACTTTTACAGGCTTGATTACATTTCCTAGTGTGTAATGTACATATGCTCCAGACTTTTTAGAGCCATACAGAACAGAATAGAACCTGAGCGATGCAATATTTGCCTTACAAAAATTATAGTAATTGGAAAAAACCACATCCACTTTGAGGTTTTGTATATATTCTTTATATTTGTGCATCTGAATAAATGTTCCCAAAATAAAAACTTATTTTAATAATTACTTCTAATTATCTATCTAGCCATTTGTGCATATAGCTACCAAAAATTATGGACTGCATTGAATGCGCTTAACACAGTTTGGATTTTAAATGAAGTTTCTAAATGAATGCATAAATAAATGTCAAGCTGTTTATATTTACAACCTGGATCAAAAATAATGTTTCAAGTGTTTCAAAAAAGCCCTTTTCCACCTGACTATAATTCTAGACCAGGGGTACTCAATAGGCGGACTCCGGTCTGGATCCGGACAGAAGGAAAGTTCGGTCCGGACCGAGATCTAAATCTTTGTGTTAGTTAATCTGACACTTGGCTAAGTGATTGTGTAAGCATACCTGTATGCGCGCTCTTATTCCTTAGCGATGAACACGCTTTATTCCTGCTCTCCGCATGTTGCCTCTCTCCCTGAATAGAGGTGCCACATAAAGCCTGATTCACTGTACGTCCGCTCCAGATACTGGCATCTTTCGCTTAAACACGCTGCAGATATGAAAAATGAAGCAAAGTGAAACTATATTAATCTGTCTGATGTGTGTTCCAGATGGTTCAGCTAAGCCAGGTTTGTGTCAAGACAAGTTAACATAGCAATTTAGACTATAACAGTTTTTTTTCCGTTTAAATTTAGCTTCATTAATCAGCATGTCAGGAGCTTTTCATAATAAGCCAACAGATTTTTATTCTAATTTTGTGAAAATTCATCAGATGTCATCATGGCATGAGTGGTAAGGAAAGCCTATTTATACTGAAACTAATCAAACGTATTTTTTTTCTTCACTGTTGTGTAAATTGTCTGTTTGTTTGTTAGTAGATTCTCATTTTAAGGAAAATATAAAAATGGTCCATCAAGACCATTACATTATTAAAATTCTCTCTGGGGACACCGCTGAACCACCATACATTATTTTTATCCATCAAAAGGCCTTCTATGTCACACACACACACACACACACACACACACACACACACACACACACACACACACTCATATATATATATTTATTGATCTTTTTTTATTTTATATAAAGGACTAATGCTGCCAATGTGGCCAGTAATAAAAACTATTCAAATATATATATATATATATATATATATATATATATATATATATATATATATATATATATATAATTCATAGCTATATGACACTGTGTAAACTATGTATCATTATCTGGACCTTTGCTGGGAAGGAAACGTTCAAACCGGAACTCTTGGAACTTTGAGAACCCCTGTTCTAGACACTCTTCTGTATAACCGCATGTTGCAAAAAAATTAAATAAAAAATCAGAGGTACCAGTATGAAAATGTGTTCTTTTGGACCATGCATTGAGTTTTCCAAAGGCTATCAGATTATATTTCCTGAAAGTGTATTTTAAAAGACTTATAATTTAAGGTATGTAATTTGTTATCCATATCAGATTACATCTCAAAAGTAGTCTACCCAGCACTGCATGTAACCATTTAAATCTCACAAAAGCAGTGTCTTTTATAGTCCTTAAATTGAAACTTAAGCCATAATGAGGCCTGCCATACACTTAAGAGGCTCACAATCACAAAAAACCTAGGAATTATTCACAGTAGCTCAAATCTCTGTGCCATACCTAAAGATTTTTCTCTTGCACTGCCTAAAGTTACATCTCTTCAAAGTGCTCCGTCCTCCCTTATTATATATGTTTTGTTGTCAGCTCTGGTTCCTCATTTGAGAATCGCTGGGATTCTTTTCAGGTAAAGAGCCATCTCGTGTTTCCCTCTTCCAAACCACATTCACGCACATCTTGACCTCATGCCCTTCTCCCATTGTGATCTTTGGATTTTGGGAAAAGAGAAAAGGAGAGAACGAATGAAAGATGTAATAGGACACATATGAAAATGATTGTTGAGTGCAACCACAGGGGCTATTTTTTGAGTATAAATTATGGCTCCACAGTATTGAAGTAGAAAAGCCAGCATCAGTATCCAGGTATCAGTGAGTTAACCAGCACAAGCCATGTTTATTTTAAACCAAATTGAAAACACAAACTACCTCATCTGGGCTGATGTAACTGTCAATTTGACAGGGGTTGAGACACATAGAAATCAGTAGAGGTTGGTGGTCTGTGGTGGTCATTTTTGGCTTCCAGTGAGGGTCAGACACGAGAGCCAGAGTCAGCAGTTAATGTGTGTGAGAATCTCTGTGTGAAAAGTCCCAGGTTTTATGGAGGGACTGTTTTTCCTCTTTGCCTTCGACCTCTGGAAAACAATGCCACAGCGGCCCTCTCTTTGTTGTGGTTTCTGTGTTGTCTCTGGCTGCTGGTTTGTTCTTTCGATCATACTCCTTTTTCAAATTTTCCCCTTTCTGTGTCATGTGTTCGCTGTTTTGATTTGAGTTCATACACTTTATTTTTGACAGCGAGATTGATGTGCTTTTGGACTTCAACCTGTGGTACCCGGCGACTGTTATGTCAGTGTGTGCGTGCATGTGCATGAATACGTGTTGCGGTCAGCAAGAGCTAATTTATGTCTTCAGGGGCCTTAGGTTCCTCCTTGGGGTCACGTTGCCATGAGCCCACATTGCGGCTTTCTCTCCGCTGTTTGAAGCACCCTGATGCGGCTTTTTCTGGGATAGATTCTGGAAGCGGTGACAGACCATCAACCATCACCTCCCTTAAAGGCACGTCACGCTCCAGCATTGAGGCCTAAGTCTGAACTAATCTCCACACGCTATTGGATACATCAGGGTTGTTTGGAAGGAAAATTGATTGGTATGGTTACTCTGGTTCCTGTCCAATTGGTTGGTGAGAGGTTAGCCCAGGACACCATTTAGATGGCCACAGAGCAATCCTCTTTCTCAGCATAGCACTGACCTAAGTGAAAGTTTCTAAAAGTAGCTGCAATTACTTCTCAATCAATTAAGGAGGCTTCCATTGGATCACCGGGGTGGGATATGTGTGGTTTTCGGTTGTCGAGAGCGCCAGAGCATATCCAGATTTTTTTCAGGACAGGAACTTTTGACTCTGGAAAATGTTAGATAGTCAAATGGAGTCAATAAAGTACCTGGCTTTCTTCTGTTTTGTTTTTTTTTCTGCTGGTGCCATGATGACGCCTTATTCCACATGATCAAACTGTGGTTTGATTGTCAGTCCTCTTATTAGCGGTACTTTCTAAAGCAAGCTTCACTATAGCTTTTGTTCATACTGTCTGATAATAAAGAGAGGCTGGGTTTTTATAGAGTTCCACATTTTCATCCTTGAGGGACATTTTCCACCGGATACAGAGTTCCCTTAGAGGAAGGAAGAACTTAGTGAAGGAACCCCTAACACTAAGTTTCAAATTTCAATATGTAACTAACTCGTTTGTGGTATGGATATGAATTATACTTTAAATTATGCTGGTCATTGAGGAGAGCTTGGCTATTACTTTTCTAAACATCTGAATTTACTCCTTTTATTTTTGTCTTAAAGATGACAAAATGGGCTAAAAACTTACTTAAATTGGCACTTAGACTTACTTTGAAGGATACATACAAGACATATCTAGGTACCAGAATATCATAGAGACTTAGGGGTTGAACTTTGTTGACTTGGACACCGAGAACACCATAGCAGCATAAAAAAAAGAAAAAAAAACCCCACCCAAAACATGTTATCAACCTCATAGCTAAAGTCTCATAAAACAGTGACCACTAGCATTGTGATGGAGACTTTTATCCGTGCAAGCACCTTTCACATTTTCTTTGGAACATATAAATGGATGATTGATTGGAATTGTTGCTGTCCTGTAGACGAGAACGGAGCTACTGTAGCATACAGTCTACTATCATATTTTTTACTCCAGTGAATATTTTTTAGGGTATGCTTATTTTTGATAGTCACTATCTGCATAGCCACATACTGTAGCTTGAAATCTTGGCTAAAAGTTACAGTTCATTGAACTGGGGCAAGTTGTCACAACTTAACCCTGCATTTAGGTATAGTGGCATAGGTTTCATGTGAAGATTATAGTACAAAAGGGGAACATGTCCCATCCATCATAACCACCAAAACTAAATGTATGCCTCTCTTTTCATCTGCACCGGTGAAGTTTTAAAACGAAAACCCTTATGAAACACAAAATGAGATGTTAGGCAGTGTTCCATGGAACAAATAAAGTCATATTGGTTTGGAACAACATGAGGGTGAGTTTACAATGACAGAATTTTCATTTTTGGATGAATGTTTTTTTTAAGAGTAGCTACTAGTTTACATAGGATGTAGGCATGGGGCCCAGGCGCTTTAAGTTTGCGGAGAGACTTGCGGTGCGGAATTGCCATCCCACAATCGCGTGACTTTAACCTCTTCTAAATCATCCTTCTCCTTTTTCATTTATCTCTTTAGTCTGATAAATACGAGATGCTTGGTTTTTATAGGGCTCCACGTTTTCATCCTTGAGATACATTTTCCAACGGATACAGAGTTCCCAGACGCGTGATACGTACTGAATCATCAAGTCGCACCCCTCTCTCCCGCTGATGAAATATCATCAGCTTGAAGAAATCAAGACTTTCGCTGGGAAACGGAGAGAAACGAGATGGGGAAAGACAGCGGGGGAGAAAAGATGACATTATAATGAAGCCCAGTAAATACCTGTTTTACAGCGTGGTTGAATCTGTTCTGTTTTACTGCATGGTCTTACTGTGAGTACAGCGGCAAATGCCATGACTCCCGGAATACCCTATGACTAGAACGCCCCACGGCAACCTAATCTTTACCCTGCCTGGCAATCGTCGGAGGTGGAGACCAAAGGTAGACAAATTGAAAGACAGAGAGAGGGGGTTGGAAACAAAGTGTTGGATGTATGAGGTTTGGTACTCAAACAAATTTGGTACCCAAAAGTTTCTGTTGATTTTTGACTGATCACACACATATCTTCCTCTGTCTTTGTCTGATGACACACAATGCTTTGTCTGAGGATGAAACCTAAATACACAGTCATACTTAAACTGAAAATAATTTATTGTCTTTGTATTTTTCTCTCTGTTTTAGTAAAAATCGCTAAACATATTTTAAACAAGAAGAAAAATAAAGGAAAAAAAGGTTTTATTTTCTGACCCATTGGAAAATGGTAAAAAATGGTTCTTTCAATTTTACCTCACTAAATCTGGTTAGGTTTCTCTGAAACAAGACATAATATCTTAAATAATTTAGCTTTTCAAGTATTTTTTCTGTCTGATTTAGATTTTTTTTTATGTGTACCATTACACATAATTTTCTTGTGAATGTTTTTTTTTTTTTAAAGTAGGCTTTGAACACAACTCATGTGACAGTTATTGGTGTATGCTGTATATAGATCATTTCCAAATAGCTACAGAGCTCAACCTAAACACTTAGACCTGCCCTGACCCAAGGCAGCGACCAAACGCTTTTGTCAGAGTTGAATTCAAAAATAAATACTGTATCACATACAGAATGCAATGGCAGATCAAATGAACAGGAAATAGATGTGTTCCAGTAAAGGTCAACATACTTTACAAAACTCTTTGAATATTCCTCAAAGCAAGGCCAGAGAAAGGTTTTCCCCACAGGTGCAGCGTGTACAACTCCAGAGAAGCCATTAGACCGACAGCAGTGCACTTCACATTACGAATGATGGTTATAAGCCATAGGTCTTTTGTTTATAAGTCTCTCAGCCCCTTTTATGTTTGAAACTGTGCTTTTGTGTGGTTGTAAACATCAGCCCTCAATTGCAGAGAGCTTTAGACTGACACCTTTAGTGTGCAATTGTGGAACAGCATTTATTAACATAGGCGAGTTCGGCTTCATGCAACCAAGTACTCTTCGAAGCACTGGTCGTCTTCTGTATTCATTGTGAAGTTATTTTTGCTTGCATGTTTATATAAAAATGAATGTGCCAGATATATATCTGTATTCATGCAGCCTTTCTTTTGGTCAAACAACTACTTACTGCACACACACTTACAGGCAGATGAAAAGACCTGACAGGTGATGGCGACACACTGGAGTTAATAAAGCCAAAGTGCTGCAGGCGGATTGTAGGTTTATGGTCCTTTTTAAACACGCAGATATAAAAGAGTCAAACAGAAGCCTTTTATATCTTACCAGGCTGCTGCTGATGTTGCTTTTATTGGGGAGAACATATTACTGTGCGGGGGTGTGGGCAAGGGCAAGCCTTTTTTCATCTGAAATGTCATTTTCTCAACCGGCAAAAACAGCCTGGTCTCAGTGCAGGCTCCTCAAGGAATTAGAAAGCTGTAGTTAGCAAAGGATATTCTCGGTGGGTATATATTGGTGGGTCTGGGAAGGTGGATGTGAGCGGTGATAACTGAACCGTTATGTTTCTTAAAGACCCCATGAAATCACTTGACAAGCGTGTTTTTTTTAATCCTTTGTTGATGTATTTTCTATTAAAACCGAATGTTTTTATGCGATTTGGGTGGCTCTTTTTAACTGCAACTGAAAGTTTTTCCTTAATATAAAATTTTACTTGTTTAACAAAATTGATTTTAATTTTAACTGCGTCACAGAACAATGCCCTCATTTCTGTTTGAATTACTGTATGTCCTGGAATGCATTCATGCTTCTCACCTGCATACCTACAGATGGTGCACGTCCAGTATGGCCTTTTTACCTCCGCAGATGTCGCAGCAGTTGTGCATTAGCAGCTGTAAACTACAAAGTGGTGCTATAATCGTAAAATTTTAACCAGGCAGGAGCTGAATGCTTCAAAGCTCATTCTCGCTTATGAACATGCTCTATTAAAGGAATATTCTGGGTTCAATACAAGTTAAGTTAAATCAAAAACATTTGTGGCATGATATTGATTACCACAAAAATAAATTTCCACTTGTCCCTCTTTTTCTAAAAAAATAGCAAAAATCAATGTTAGAGAGGCGCAATGGTAGTGAAGGGTGGGACAATTTTTGGAGGGTTTATCGGTAGAAATATAAAGCTTATAATTTTATGAAAGTACAGTAATTTTAGGGTGTACAGCATTACGTCATCATGGCAACAAAGTTGTAAAATTGGAAAAAAGTTTACACAAAAACATTTAGTAAGGGATTTTATCACACTTATGTCATGTTAACATGAGTCACACGTTTACATCTTGCAAATGATATTTTACTTTTGAGTGGCCACATTCACTTCCATTGTAAGTGCCTCATTGTAACCCAGATTTTTGCTGTTTTTAAGAAAAGGAGGGATGAGTTTTAAGTAAATTTTTGTGGTAAACCGCATTACGCCACAAATGCTGTTGATATGATCTTAATTTCTATTGAACCTGGAATATTCCTTTAACGGCTGTGAAGTGCAGTCTTCATCAAAAGCAGTACATACTCTTACATTATGTAAATTTGGATGAAGCTAATCTCTTTTGCTTAACCTAACAGCATGGGTGCGTGTAAAGAACCCATTTTGGGATTGGATGTTGCGTTAATGTCTCAGACAAATTAGTGTTTCAGGATTGAGACTGAGTCGTTGTGGTCTTTTGGGAATGTTCTGGAATGTTCCAGTCTGTCTTCCAAGCCTCCAAAGACTGACGACAGATCAAGATATAGCGGTAACACGGAACAGAGGTGAAACAAAACTGTGGTAAAAATCAGCCAGACAAGGTCGTCATCACTAATGCGGTGGCGAGAGCCATTCTCAACACTCCGTGGGAAACAGAAAGAGAGAGAGAGGTTAAGCGAGGTGGGGAAAGAGCTGGAAATAGAGAAATGGAAATAGAGCCGGAAGAAATGTGGGCGGTGAGGTGCACTTCACACATAAAAGCCTTGATTCTGCCACTCAACACTTTGTGAGCATGAGCAGGTCAGGAGAGAGGTAACAGACGCCAGCCTGTGACAGACACTCCACAGCGCTGGAAAAGAGGAACTCCGGTAGTTACAGACTCGAGAACAGCATCTTTCTTGAGCCGAGGGCTTCAAGAAGACCCTGATTTTTGTCCTTGGTACTGTTGTCTTCTCCTCAGAAAATCCCAGATGTGATGGTTTGCACCAGAGACAATATATGATGACACTAATTGAGAAATAATGGGCGAATTCTCAACGCTCCACATGACGGCTGAAAGAAAGAGCCAGCTTTACTGGCAAAGGCATTGCACAGTCTTTTTAAAATCTAAAACATGTACAGTATGTGTGTTAATTAAACCAACTCAAAACCAAATTTTTTTTAGACTGATTTGAGCTAAAGAAGCCAAACTTATGATGCGATTTCTGTCTTTTCTTTTGGGTGATTTGACATATGCAGACTTTTCCCATTCAAGTAGATAGAAGCTGTACTTGCATGACTTGAAAATAGTTGCCCAGTGGGTCATGAAAACCAAGATGGCTGCCAAATGGACTGACTTGCTTCAAAAGGACTTTGCCTGCTCAAAGAGCTGCTCCATCTGATACCCATCAGCCCCATATGCAGGCCTCCACCACTTCAATCAGAACAGAGCCTCGCTGTTTACACCCTTTGTTCTGCTACATCTCAAGTCTTTCTCCTCCTCATGCTAAAAGTTTAGCCTCGGGCCATGTAGGATGTTCTTGCTCTCATTCTTGTGTTTTTGTTTTTTTTTAATCTACTGTCATACATATGTACATAAACTAGTGGCTTTGAAACCTACCCCAGTGGCTTCCCTGCTGTGGACAGAATTTCCCTGCAGAGAGACTTTGATGATAATGACTTTATGCTTTGGGGAGCCTGTTTTATGGCACTCTCTGGCCAATATCATTCCATGTACAGTAGATCAGTGATTGCAGGACAGTGAATTAAAGGCCAGCCTCCTGCCACGAAAGGCATTGGAAGGTTGGAAGGAGAATGGAGATGGTCTTGCATACCTGGTCAATGTTTGTATAGAAATGACAACGATAAATGACAGCCTTTTAAAGGGTTTCTCTGATGCTAATCTTTTTTTGCACTCACGCCCTAATGGAAGTACCCTAATGAGAACATTTACATAATATGTGCATACATAGCAAAACATTCAATTCTGCAATCATCATGATGTAGAACATGCGCAAAACTTGAATTGAGGATGATGGCAGAGCGAGAGAGGTTGAACCAGAAAGTGAGAAAGAAAGACTTTGAGGATGCCGGAAAGGGCTTGCTTCAAAGAACCACATCTGAGGAGGTTATAAAAGTGTAGTAACCAGTGTTAATAGCACTCATATCTGGTGTAAGCACATGGCCCAGTGGCTTGATATTAAGTCTTGGAAGCTTTTCAAAGTCTTGATTTAATCTGCAAAGTCTAGATTTATTTCTGCTTGTCACTCTCTGTGTTGACACGCTCCTCTGGCTATCTTGATATTGATAGCTTTTACAACTTAACAAACACTCTTTGTGGTTTATTGTGGCCCCTCTGTTAGCAACTTCGCTCATTTCTCCCCATTTAATAACTGTTCTATTCTTCATCTAATAAAAAACAATGCATCATGGTGACATATAGTTAATTTTAAATGAGTGTTTATTTAGTTGATTTTCAATTCATCCTTTATATTTAGTTTAGTATTATTTGTTTTCTCTGTGTAATTTTGTTTTAGTAATTTTGTTTAATTTAGTTTGTTTTTATTCTATTTTTTGTTTTAGTTGTGATCTTTAAATACATTTTAAACTTTTAAATACATTAATACACTTTCAATTAATTATTTTGTATGTTATTCCAAATGTAATTTTTATTACATTATTAATTCATGCAGGAATATGTGCCAGTTGAGGCCTTCTGTCTGGCCTTGTGTGACGCAATCACGCTTTAAGAGAAAAACACGAGGAGTTCTGCATGACCGTGTGATTGCTTAATTTTATTAAACAGGAAAGGAGGACTGATTTTCACTTCAAGTAAATTGGTGCTTTTTGCATTAGTTTTTGCAAGTAGTTCTGCGTTCCGAATGCATCTTGAAGTCAGAATTACAACTTGTAGGCTCGTACAGAAATTCTCATCTCCAATTTTGCCGAGATGCAGGGGCATGATGCCACACAAACTTGTTGACACTCAGGGAGTTTATCAGTCAGTAAGTGATTAACCTTCACTTTAAGTAATATAGATAAATTAATTTGTTTCCACATTACTTGATTCCACAAGCTTGTTTAACAAAGGCCTGCAGAAACAGATTAATAATTAAGCAATATCACATAAGCAAGAGAGCTATATCACAGCAGTGCTGATTTAGGGCCATATAGCATGATTGTGAGTGTGATATTGATTATATACAACAGTTCAATGAACAAGTAAATAAAAAAAGAGGAAATAGTACGGTCATAAAAACGCATTTGTTCTTGGAACTACTTTATTACGTGACAGATAAGAATCTGCCATTGCTCATTCAAACCAAATGATGCATCCAAGCATTCGTTAGTAATTCAAAAATGTCACTTCTGAAATAGTATCACAGCTTGTGCTGTTTCCACCAAGTTATTGGATAAACAAGGATGGATGTCTGTTTGTGAGAGAGAGCGAGCGAGAGAGCGCCTGTGCTATCACCTGTTGGCACTCCCAAGCAGAGATGCTGTCAGATTTCTGAAGATCAGCTTTCTCAGTGGAAAAATAGTCCAAGTGATGGTATTTCTCCCTATTTCGCAGTAGCCAGTGCGCAAGAGTCTTTCACTATAGAAACCGCAATGTCCTCCACCATCTCAAAAATGATCTTTTGCCACCACCTGCTGGTTAAAATATATAATGTCATAAAATTGCATGTAAATAGACAGATGGCTCTTAACACATCTGCACTGCTCTTACACTTTAGTTTAGAATGGCATGAACACAAGCGGAGCGTTACACACATTAAAGCGTCTGAGTGCTGATGGTGTGACACCATCAGTACTCATGGATCTTCTCTCATCCAATCAGATTTGAGGACCAGAACTAACTGTTGTATATAACATTATAATCTCTTTTCATAATAGTACACCTATGGCACAAATTCTGGTGCAGCAGCATTGTCTGTCTGTTGGGTTGCTAGGAGACATCTCTAATGAGTCAAACCACTGCTAAGCTAACAGGACCCTTGCAGTTTTGTTTCCTTATACATCATCTTCCGAATATCGGGGAATGGAATGCATTTATGGTCAGAGATTACCCCACATCCAACTTGAATGGAACACAGCATAACCGTGCATCCTGACAAAATGTTATTTATTGCAAGCAACATTTAAATTACAAATATTATTAGATATAGATAAGCTTCATTTAACGAACCAAATAGCTTTCAGCTGTGTTTGATTAATGGCAAGTGATTTTCTTGTAACAAATTAGCAATTTAGCACGATTACTCAATGATAATGTGTTTGAGTGATGGCTGCTGGGAATGGGCCTGTCTAGATTTAATCAAATATTACTTTTTTTTTCAAATAGTGATGGTGCTATTTTTTTTAAATCAGTAATGTCCTGACTATACTTTGTGATCAGTTGAGTGCCACTTTGTTGAATTAAAGTACCAATTTCCTTCCGAAACAGCAAAATCTGTACATTATTCCAAACTTTTAGCCACGTGTGTGTGTGTGTGTGTGTGTGTGTGTGTGTGTGTGTGTAAAATATAAATATATATATATATATATATATATATATATATATATATATATATATATATATATATATATATATACTGCATCTGGAAAGTATTTACAGCGCTTCACTTTTTCCACATTTTGTTGTTACAGCCTTATTCCAAAATTGATTAAATTCATTAATTTCCTCAAAATTCTACAAACAATACCCCATAATGACAACGTGAAAGTAGTTTGTCACATAAGTAGTTGTACATAAGTATTCACAGCCTTTGCCATGACACTCAAAATTGAGCTCAGGTTTTCCTGTGATCATCCTTGATGTTTCTACAACTTAATTGGAGTCCACCTGTGGTAAATTCAGTTGATTGGACAGGATTTTGAAAGGCACACACCTGTCTATATAAGATCCCTCAGTTAACAGTGCATGTCAGAGCACAAACCAAGCCATGAAGGCCAAAGAATTGTCTGCAGACCTCCGAGACAGGATTGTATCGAGGCACAGATCTGGGGAAGGGTACAGAAAAATTTCTTCAGCATTGAAGGTCTCAATGAGCACAGTGGCCTTCATCATCCTTAAATGGATGAACTTTGGAACCACCAGTACATTTCCTAGAGCTGGCCACCTGGCCAAACTGAGCGATCGGGGGAAGAACAACCATCTCTGCAGCACTCACATATCAGGCCTGTATGGTAGAGTGGCCAGACGGAAGCCACTCCTCAGTAAAAGGCACATGACAGGCCGCCTGGAGTTTGCCAAAAGGCACCTGAAGGACTCAGACCATGAGAAACAAAATTCTTTGGTCTGATGAAACAAAGATTGATCTCTTTGGCCTGAATGGCAAGCGTCATGTCTGGAGGAAACCAGGAACCGCTCATCACCTGGCCAAAACCATCCCTACAGTGAAGCATGGTGGTGGCAGCATCATGCTGTGGGGATGTTTTTCAGTGGCAGGAAAAGAGAGACCAGTCAGGATCGAGGGAAAGCTGAACACAGCAATGTACAGAGACGTCCTTGATGAAAACCTGCTCCAGAGCGCTCTGGACCTCAGACTGCGGCGAAGGTTCATCTTCCAACAGGACAACGACCCTAAGCACACAGCCAAGATAACAAAGGAGTGGCTCTGGGACAACTCTATAAATGTCCTTGAGTGGCCCAGCCAGAGCCCAGACTTGAACCCGATTGAACATCTCTGGAGAGATCTGAAAATGGCTGTGCACTGACACTCTCCATCCAACCTGATGGAGCTTGAGAGGTCCTGCAAAGAAGAATGGGAGAAACTGCCCAAAAATAGGTGTCAAGCTTGAAGCATCATACTCAAAAAGATTTGAGTCTGTAATTGGTGCTAAAGGTGCTTCAACAAAGTATTGAGCAAAGGCTGTGAATACTTATGTACATGTCATTTCATTTGTTTTTTTATTTTTAATAAATTTGCAAAGATTTCAAACAAACTTCTTTCATGTTGTTATTATGAGGTATTGTTTGTAGAATTTTGAGGAAATTAATGAATTTAATCAATTTTGAAATAAGGCTGTAACATATATTAACATATATATATATATATATATATATATATACATATATATATATACATATATATATATATATATATATATATATATATATATATATATACATACATACATATAATAATATTGCTGGAAAACATGGCTGTTTATTACGTTTTGTTATATTGGTGCATGAAAATAATTAAATATTTTTGTTCCCTTACGACTTCAGTCCACTTGACATAGCTTTAACTAACGCATATGGGAGTGCCTTCATAAACAACCTATTTGAAACCTCTACATTAACGCCAATATTCTAATATTGGCTATGGTGTTTGAGCCCTGCCTGTTTTGGTGTGAATCTGACCGCTCGTTTCACGAACTGACTTGTAGCACGAGCAATGCGCTCCTTGTTCTCAGTCAGAAATTTTGTGGAAATGGTGTCTGTGCATCTGTTTTATAGCGGTCAGTTTCGCACCAAAACAGGCTGTGCTCAAACACCATAGCCAATATTGGCGTTATTGTAGAGAGGTTTCAAATAGTTCATGCATGAAGGCACACCCATATGCATTAGTAAATGCAATGTCTCATTCCCTTCGAGTCAGGGAACTGAGGTTACGTACGTAACCGAGACATTCCGTTCGTTTAGTGGAAAAACTATTCTTATTTTTACATTAGTAGTAGTACATTAAAAATTTTGAGGCTACTTTTCAACAATGGTTGTTTGTTTGAAATTACATTTCTTCTGAAAAAAACATACAGAAGCAAATACATGTACAGTTATGTGAAAAAGTATTTGACCCCTTCATGATTTATTTTTGTGTTTTTCATACTAAATTGTTTTAGATCAAATGAAGTATAACATAAAACAAAGGCACCCTGAGTAAACACAAAATACAGTTTTCAAATATATATAAAATCATTGATTTCCAAAAGTTATCCAAACCCTAAATAACTCGGGTGAAAAACTGCCCACTTAAACTTTAGTAGCTGGTTTTCCACCTTTAGCAGCAACAAATGCAACCACATGCTTCCGATAAATGGAGATCAGTCTTTCACAACGCTGTGGTGCAATTTTGGCCCACTCCTCTTTGCAGATCTGCTTTAGTTCAGCCACATTGAACTAAAGATTTTTGAGCACGAACTGCCCGTTTAAGGTCCTGCCACAGCATCTCAATCGCAGAAGTCAGGTCTTTGACTTGGTCACTCCAAAACTATAATTTAGATTCTTTTGAGCCATTCAGAGGTGGACTTACTCCTATGCTTGGATCATTGTCTTGCTGCATAATCCCGTTGTGCTTGAGCTGATGTCCGTATATTCTCCTTTAGAATTTTCTGGTAGAGAGCAGAATTCATGTTTCCATCAATTATTGCAAGTCGCCCTGGCCCAGAAGCAGAAAAGCATCCCCACACCAGCACACTACCACCGCCATGCTTGACCGTATGTATGATGATCTTTTTGTGGAATTCTGTGTTTGATTTACTACAGATGTAACAGGACCCCTGTCTTCCAAACAGTTCCACTTTCGACTCATCAGTCCACAGAACATTCTCCCTAAAGGATTGAGGATCATCAAAATGTGTTTTGGCAAGATTCTGACGAGCCTTAATGTTCTTCTGGGTTAGCAGTGGTTTTCACATTGCCAATCTTCCATGATGGCATTTTTAGCCAGTGTCTTTCTGATAGTGGAGTCATAAACAGTGACCTTTATTGATGCAAGAGAGGCCTGCAGTTTCTTGTTGTCCTTGGATTTTTCTTACTTCCTGGATGAATTGCCACTATTCTCTTCGAGGAATTTTGGAAGGTTGGCCACTTCTGGGAAGGTTCAGTATTGTGCCATATTTTCTCCATTTGGAGATAATGGTTCTCACTGTGGTTCTTTGGAATCCCAGAGCCTTTGAAATAGCTTTGTAACCCTTCCCAGACTGATGTATTTTAATCACATTTTTCCTCATAATTCTTAGAATTTCTTTTGACTTTGGCATATTGTGCTACTGGTTGAGACCTTTTAGCCAACTTCATATTGCTGAACAAGTTCTATTTAGGTGTTGATTTGATTGAACAGGGCTTGCAGTAATCAGGCCTGGGTGTGTTTAGTCCAGCTGAACCCTATTATGAATGCAGTTTCATAGATTTTCATAGATTTTGGCACATACATTTTCACTCAGGCCCAGTTGGTATTGGATAACTTTCTTGCTTCAATAAATGACATTATCATTTTAAAACTCTATTTTGTTTGTGTACTTTGTTTTATGTTAGATTTTGTTGGAATGTTTTTAACAATTTAGTATGGTAAAAAAGAAATCAGGATGGGGCAAATACATTATGAGCTATATATTGAGTATCGTCAAAAGGTTGGAAAATATAGATATTTTTTGGCTAAATCTTCCAGCCCTACCCACTACCCTGCAGTCCATTCAAACAGCGTTGCTTAAACCAGCATCAGATTTTTTTTTTGTCTCTGGGTAGCTTCGCCAGTGACTGTGCGATGATACTTTGAACACATTTTTTCTGTCCAGTGCTTTCTAAAATGCAGCCACAGTTGGGAACAAAAAGGTCTTGCATTGAATTAGGACACCCTGCATTGCGTATATAAGTGTGAGCATGTTAGACAGCAGCAAATTATTTCTGCCTCAACTGTGTGAGAATAGCTTTTCTTCTAAGGGCCATTCCTGCTCATCTCCTAATTGGTTGTGTGAGCTGTGGACTGCTGGGCAGATTCCCCGGCGAGCCCCACCCGAGCAAGATCGGTCCCAACAGTACAGCATGTGGCTTTGATTTGTGGCTTCCTTGAGGTGTCTCCTTCTATCATCTGTGTGGTTTTGGCACTGAAAGCATTACCGTAATGAGATATTGACCGAGCAAAAAGGATTACTGTCGCTTTAAATCAAACTAAAGTGATTGTGGTCTGCCTGCAAAGAGGAAAGCTCTAGCTCAATATGGTTAAAATAAGATAGAAGAGTTTTAAAATATCTAAGCCTTTATACCACATGCTGTGATCTGCAGCCTCGCCACTCTCCTTGTGACCTGAACTTCCAGTAATTGCTGAACTTGGTTAGAGAAAAATCCTGCAGAGGATTCAACAGATGCATCTTGTTATCTTGGTACCTTGACATTGCCTCTTTCAACAGGAATTTGTTGTGTGGGATTCCAGATGAAAATGATTGCTGTGATCATTGGTGTCTGGGTTTGTAAGCATCAGGCCTCTGTTGCACGTTGATGCCTTTAGGGAAGGCAGTTTCTCGGCATGGAGGCCATTACCACTGTAGAGCTGCATTTGTATGAATGGCAGTTTGTGTGTCTGTGTGTCTGTATGCTTGGTTGTGTACTTCAGTGTGTATGTTTGTAGAGGTCTGCACTAAGTGCCTTTGGGCTGCCAAACGAGTCAAGACTTTTGTAGCCAATTTTGAAATGTGGGGGAAAAATGAAATGTGAATGTTCCTTGAAATGGAGGAGCATAATGAACTCAAGACTTTTCCCATATTCAGCACTACACTGGCCACTCGCCACATATCACAATGCCTATTCATTTAAGTCTCTCAACATTGCTTTCTCTAGCATACTTTCTCTCTAACACACTTCTTTTTTTTTCAAATGCTGTGTCCCTTTCCATCACTATTAACAGTAATGTTTTCCCTCTAGTTTTCCATTGCCAATTCCCCTCTTCAGTGCCATAGGTTTCATTTAAACATTGGGGTGTCTCATAACCCCCATGTCCCCCAAACCCATTTTTAGTTTGTTCGCATGTGGAAGTTGTATGAAACAAACTTTTGTTTAATTAAATTTGTATTTATTAAATTACATTTAATATGTGATATTTAATTATTTTATTTATTTTTAAATATAGATTTAGTAAAGGTAGGTAAATATTGCTGTTTATTACTACAACCCCAATTCTGAAAAAGTTGGGACAGTATGAAAAATGCTAATAAAAACAAAAATGAGTGATTTGTAAATTGTTTTCACCCTTTGCTATATCGAAAGCACTACAACTACACATTAAATGATGTATTACCTTGTGAATTATTCTTTTTTTTTTTTCATCTACAGTAATTTCAAATCAGATGATTGCAACACACTCCAAAAATGTTGGGACAGTCATGTGTTTACCACTGTGAAAATGACAATTTGTTCTAATAACACTTATTAAGCATTTAGGTGCAGAAGACACAAGTTTAAGTTGAATTTTCCCCCATTCATCCATTGCAGGTCTTCAGCTGCACAATTATACAGGGTCTTTATTGCCAGATAGTGCGCTTCATAATGCACCACACATTCTTATTTGGAAATGGTCAGAACTGCAGGCAGGCCAGTCTAGCACCCACTAGGGTTGCAAAGGTATGAGATTTTCACGGTACGATAACAGTCTCAGAAAATATCATGGTTTCATGGTTTACAGTATTACACAATTATTAATATCAGTTACAATGTTTTTTGTTTTGTTTTTGGTTGAACAAACACTTTATTATAATTTAATCTTGAAACCATTTTTTTAAATTGAAGTCTCCCTTTTGAAAATAAATAAATAAAATAAATAAGAAAGCTAACAGAATTTTAATATTAAACTGAATTATAACATGATAAAAAAAAGCATGTAATTATAACATGTTATATAACTAAAGCATGTTAGTTTACATGTTAGCATAGCATATTAAATGAAATACTAAATGAAAAATAACATGAGCTTTAAAGTAATGCCTTATTGTTATTAATAAAATAAAATAATTATAATGAGCTGTAGGTGCACGACAGCACAGCCAGACAGCTCCTATCTGTCCCTTTAACTCAGTGATTCTCAACTGGTTTTGCTTCAGGACAGATTTTACATTGGAAATCAAGTGGCGACCCACCATAGTAAAAATATAACTTGTATTTAATGTATCCTGGGTTGCATTTCCTTTTGTTTCATAGTTGCATAGTTTTGTTCATGGTTTTCAAGTACAAGGACATGCATCAAGTGACATTATTTTTGTTGTTGATGTCAACAACAAAAGCGACTGGACGTTTTTGCTCCCCCCCTTTTAAAAATTGAAGAGCATATTTACTTATATGAGCCCATTATTATCCCATTTGTTTCCTAATTTCAAACATCATTCAAACAGAACACACATATTACACATGAGGAAAGGCTTTTCATAACCATTGTTAGGTCAGAGTAGCTAGTCTTAAATAATTGTAATAATAGTATTTGTGAAAAAATAAATACTAGCTGAAACACATTTTGAA
Source organism: Moxostoma hubbsi (assembly GCA_032164185.1). NCBI lineage: Eukaryota > Metazoa > Chordata > Actinopteri > Cypriniformes > Catostomidae > Moxostoma > Moxostoma hubbsi. The sequence continues at coordinate 6,561,217 of JAVLUX010000043.1, forward strand.
ACTTTAACTGTAACTGTTGATATAAAATGAGATCTAATAGATTCTACCTTTAGATTATTTCAAATGAAACTAACATTGTCAAAATATAACTTACTTTTATTCATGTAAAATCGTGAAACAATTTTCTAAAGGTGATGATGTGTAACGATTTTATTTTATGCCGCATAACACAGTGTTGCTCTTTAACTCCTCAGTGCTGTTTGGCATGTCAGGGCTGCCTACTGTTTGAGAGATTCGACTTGATTTCCTCTGTAACGCTTTAAACTAGAAAAGTTTCACTTAGAATTGAAAATGGCCACATAATTTTTGCAGTCTGCAAGCCACAATATCGAGGGAAGCCCGGTTGTTGCACGCGTGCGCTAGAGAGAAGTGTAGATCATGATCGTGAGCTGGTTCCGTTACCCTCGTGCGAAAGTGCAGTTGATAAGCCTTTAGCTGATTGCGAGGTTATCATTAAATTTGCCTTGGCAGAGGCATAGGCTATCACTTGGACGGCTGCCGAAATATCTTCAATGGGAGAACCATGGCATTGTTCTTTCCCTGCTGTCTGCGACACAGTCCAAATAGACTGCGACACACTTTTAGGTCGCGACACGCCAGTTGAGGAACACTGCTTTAACACACACACCCACACACACACACACTTATGTCAGTCCCCCTCGCTTCTCTCTGACATTTTCTCCGTTGCGTGTGGGGCAAGTTGACGAGTCTGACAGGCAGATGCGCTCGTGCAGGTGAGATTCTCTGTCCGGTTGCATTTTTTTCTCAATACCGTTAGTAAGCAAATGTACATGGTATGATAACCATAATTTTTCATACCGTGGTATACCATGAAACAAGTATATCGCTGCAACCCTAACACCGAACTCTCTGCTTATTTGGCCAGTATGTGGTTTGAAGTTGTCCTGCTAAAAATTCGGGGACGTACCTGGAAAAGATGGTGCTGGATTGCAGTATATGCTGCTCCAAAATTTTTACATATCTGTCTGCATTAAAGGTGCCCTCACCAATGTGTGAGTTACCCATGCCATAGACACTGACACACCCCTGGCCCATAGACACTGGCTTTTGGACCTGACGCTAATAACAGCTTGGATGGCCCAGAGAGCACGACGGCTGTATTTTTCAAAAACTATTTGAAATTTGGACTCATCGGACCAAAAAACATGGTTCCACTGTTCTACTTTCCATTTAAGATGAGACAGAGCCCAGAGAAGTTGGCAGCGCTTCTGTTGATGTGACAGTGTTGATATAGGGCTTCTGCTTTGCATAGTAAAGTCTAAACTTGCATCTGTGGATGCAGCGTCAAATTAGCGTTGACTAACATATTTACTAAAGTCATCCCAAGCCAATGTTCATGATATCCATTACAGACATTAAGACCGCGACGTCTGAGGGAATAGAGATCACGTGCATTCAGAAATGGGTTTCATCTTACACTGTACGCACTGGGATTTGTCCATAATTCTTGAAGCTTTTAACTTTATTGTGCACTGTAGATGGTGAAATGGCCAAAATCCTTTCAATTTGTCTTTGGGGAGCATTGTTCTTAAAGTGCTTGATTATTTGGTGAAGCATCTGTTGGCAAGTTTACAAGTCTCGAACAATTCTTTCTCTTGGCTGATTTTGGAGGCACCTTATATACTATACTTACTTTTAGCCTCACTTTTTAACATCTCCTGTTTCACATTGCCTTGCTATTGCTATACTGGATATATATATATATATGAAAATAATAAAATATTGTTTACTTTAATGTAATTTAATTCAATTTGTATTAATATTACATTATTTGATTAATTTTATAACTTTAATTTTATTTAGAATTATTGAACATTTAACTTTATTATTTAAATGTACTCAAATGTGTTGTTTTACTTGAGTTTTTCAACATTTAACTGCTCTGGGTGTTGTTGTCATGCTTTGTCTTCCAAATTAATAAAAAAAAAATATACAAAATTTGATTTCACCAGTGAGGTTTTATTTTGCGATATTGTCTACCACAAGCTGTTGTTTCTCAGGTCTCTCCTTTGTGTCCCTTTTTATTTATTTTACTTTCTCATTTGTTTCACTTCTTTCCTGTTGGCATGTCCTTTGTCTTCTCTGGTCATCGGTATAGCATTCATGATAATGTGGCCTTGGCCCTGACTCTGCCATGTATGGTTGGCTGAGCATAGAGCAGATGCTTGAAGTAGTGTGATTTCACTCTTGATGAGCGAGTCATGGATATGAACTGAGTCATCACGGGAGCAGACTGTAGATGCATGAGTCACATGTCTGAGATGGACAGCTTGGGTTGCCCTTAGCCACCGCAGTCTATAATGCTTTTTCCTCACATAGCAGGAACCGACAGCAACCTGCTTTACCAATGCTACCTGCTCTACACTGTATGTTGATTAGTGGTTAGTTGTTTTATAGTACCTAATATAGAGTGCAGTGTGAGCGATGGCCAATATAATGCTGTTATGTGATGGATAATACATTTTGATGGGTGTAAATATTACATATGCAAAAATTGCTTAAATTAAATGAGATTTTTGTTTCACACAATATTTACTCAAAAATATTTGAAAACAGAAATTGTGAATTATAAATTCACAAGGCTTTTGGTAGATTCTGGAACTGACACTAGGGAAAGCTGACACTCGTTAAGCCAAGTAGGCTAGATAATTGACCAATCCCTGAAGTCTCAAAATGACCAAATGCCAGCTGAATATTTGGCCTGATAAGGTTGGTCTATCACCAATGGTGTTGCTATTAAAGCAATGTCTTGAGAGGCTGTGGTAAAATCAATGTATCGCATAGCATCAAGTGACTTGTTGCTTTTATAAAAAGGTGATAACAATCATATTGATGTTACCACCAATTTATAAAAGCAATAAGCCGTGAATATAATTTAGATTTAATAATAATAAAAAAGGATGTAAATAAAACTTTCTCCGACAAGCAATGTAGTTTATTGGTTTTACTTAAGTCCAATTATGAATGTTTGTGTCATTCCTGAACTTCTACAGATGTTCAATATAAATGAAAACCCTCATGAACATCTTAGAAAAACTGTTAAAATGTCTTGATTTTTCTTGCAGGATTCTCTGCAGCATAAAGACGAGCGAATTGAGGAGCTGGAGGAGGCCTTGCGTGAGAGTGTGCAGATCACAGCTGAGAGAGAGATGGTGCTGGCACAAGAGGAATCTGTTCGAGCACAAACTGAGAAACAAGTGAGAAACCCCACACAGGCCAATAGCTTTCAGTGAATGAATGGAAGAAGCTTAATGACTCTTGGTTCACTAGCAGACAATCACATGAGTGTCTTTTTTTTTTGGACTTTACACATTGTTAACTTTACAGATTTTTATATTCAGATCAGTTTCAGTTAATAACTTGCACTATTCAAATGAGACCAAAGAGTAGTGTTGCTATCTAAAACAGTTCTCTTTAAGATTTATAGATTTAGATTTAGGTTTTTATTATTATTATTTTATTTGAATAAATAAAGAAAAGAAAAATTAATGGTCCATTATAGCTTTAAAACAGACACGTCCAAAATGTCTTTGAATTTCGTATTTGCAATTTTTTTGCAATATCATCTCATTCACAAGTTATTTTGCAGTCCTCCAGGCAGTTGGTGACAAGATTAGGGATGGTGCAACCAGCTTTGGCTGTGTTGAGCCTTCAAATATTGTTGTCATCTTTTAGATTCCTTTCCAAGTGTTGCTGTCCCTGGTAATGTTACCTAACAATGTTTCTCAAAGTGCTACCACATAATATCACCAGAAGGACTCTTGATGTGTTACAGCAGCCCAAAGCAAAATATGTGTGGAAATGTAATTAATTGGTTAGTTTACCCCAAATTACCAAAATTCTGTCATCTTTTACTCACCCTCAATGTTGATCAAGAATTGTATGACATTCTTTCTACCATAGGGTATAAAGGGAGATGTTGGGCAGAATGTTACCAACTAACAGTCTCATTCACCATTCACTTGCATCTTTTTCCATACAATGAAATGGAATGGAGACAGATGCTTCTACCTAACATCATCTTTTTTGATCCACAGAAGAGAATAAGTCATATGGGTTTGGAATATTCTTCTTAGCGTTTGCATCGCTGGCCCAGCCACAGAACAGCATCTTGTTCAGCCAGGTGTTGAGCCTCGAGTCCGCCGTCTAAATAAGTTAGCGGACACTCATTGACAATGTGCTGCATGGTTTCTGGTTCCCCACAGCTGCAGTTCGGGTTGGTGGCTTGCCCCCACCGAACAAGGTTGACTGCACATTGAACCTGTCCCGTCCGGAATCGGTCTACGAGGGCGTGGTTCACAACATCAGTTGCTGCCCACTCATCACTCCTTGCCGAGTTAGCTGTCATATCCTCTGGCGGTGGGTTCAACCAGACAGGTTTTCTTGATGGCAGGTGGGCTGCTGGATGCAGTGTGATGTCCATGTTGAGTGGCAATTTGTCATTCACTTGGACTTTAGTCAGCAGCTTGGCAGTGGCCTCCTGTCGTCGCAGATATGGTGGTGGTATGTTGCTGAGGACTGGCAGCCATGGTAGTGGTGTAGGATGTAGAGTTCCAGTAATTGTGCACATAGACGTGTTTAACTGAACATCAGCTAGCTTAGTGTGGGATGATCTGTACCAGACCGGTGCACAGTACTCTGCTGTTGAGTAACACAGAGCAAGTGCAGTGTTCTTGAGTGTTTGTGCCATTGCACCCAGCTTGTGCTGGCCAGTTAGTGGAGTAGATTATTCCGAGAGCTGACTTTGGCTGCTGTCTTCTTCAGATGATCATGATATGTTAACTATCTTTCCATGGTATCTCTGATGTACGTCGGATTTAGGTCATGTTTGATCCGCTGGCCCTTGAGGTAGATATTGTGCTCCCATTTTGCCACCGTTGCTATGTCCTTGCCTGAACCCTGTCTGCTCAACTGTGATGGTTTTCTCCAAGACTGGGCTGATTCGGTGAAGGATCAAACGTTCAAGTAGCTTAAAACAATCGAATAGCAAGGATATTGGGCAGTAGCTGGTGAGGATTGGGTCCTTGCCTGGTTTCGGGATGGTGACAACTTTTGCCTGGCGCCACACTTGTGGCATCCTTTTTTCTTGAGTTATCAGCATGTAGAACGAAGCAAGCCATGATTTTTGCCTTGGGTCCAAGATGTTTCAGAAATTCTGGAAGGATGTTGTCATATCCTGCAGCGGAGCCGTCCTTCACCGTGCGGCGCACCGCATCCAGTTCTGACTCTGTGAATTCCTCGGGTTTGGAATGATATTACTGTAAGTAAATGATGACAGAAAATGAAAATTCTCTCATTATTTACTCACTCTAATTATATCCCTGGTGTGTATGACTTTCTTTCTTCACCAGAACATTATTTGAAGTAAAATAAAAAATGTCTTCGCTCAGTAGGTCCTTAAAATGCAAAAATCACAGACAGTCAGCATAAACGTCTTCGATACGACTCTTCTAAAGCAATATGGTCACTTTTGGTGGTAAATATCAATATTTAAGTACTTTTTAATTAAAATACAATGCTTCAGGAGAGGGTGGAGTCCAATTTGTCTCTTGAGTGACGTATTTGCATTGCCATGATACCGAGGTAATGTCACATTCTCCTCTCGGTTGAGACATTGAGAAGCACACACACATCATTGTGAGTAAAGAAACAGATAATAACAGATCTAAACTGAGATTCCTCCTCAGTTGTAAACAGCGCTGCTTTTCCGGCTGTGGTGCACGTGCGTCAGTTCTTGTGTGTTTCAAATAGCAATGCAATTACATCACACGCATACCGCTGCTGATCCGAAGCATGATTTAGAGTTTCAAAAAATCCTTAAATATTTTTCTTTTTCGCACAAAAGTTGATCGCGTCCCTTTAGAAGACATTAAATGAACAGCTGGTGTCGTATGGATGACGTTTATGCTGCCTGGCTGTTATTTTTGAAGCTTCAAAAGAGAAATCTTAATTCACTTGCATTTTAAGGACCTACTGAGAAATTTTGACATTTTTATTTTTTTCTTCAAATGTGTTCTGGTGAAAAAAAATGTCCAGTATTTACACAGAAACTTATCCACTGATATTCAAGGCTATCATCTCCCAAACTGGGGGTGTGATTAATGGCTTTTACTTGGTGGACTATTCTGCTAACAGCACAGCTGTCTTAAAACGCCTTCTTCACAAGACTCAGGAACCAGAAAAATCTGTCCTATCGCAGCCTTTCATTGCACCAACACGCAAGACCATGCCAGCCACCCAGCTCCATGCCAATAGTACGTAACCGTGCCAGTTCTGGGCTGGAGGAGAACATTCATGTGGCATGCATGACTTAGGTGTTTGTGTCTCCAGTCAGTCTTCATTTAGAGAATAAATAAGCTTTGCATTGCCTTCACAAGGACTGCTAACTTTGGTCTATTTCATTTCAAACACCCCCCCACCACCACCACCACACACACACACACGCACACATGCACACATGCACACATACACAAGGAATGTCTTGTGTGTGGACAGTACATGCCAGGGCTTTTCTCTATGTGTTTGTAAGCCATCAATGGGGATTACACCACAATGCAGCTTTCTGTATAGTCTGGCCCTTGGCCCTGGAGATAGCATCAAACTCCTATAGCCTCTTGTGAATAAACCGGACAGCACAAGCAGCCAGTAAGGCTGCTGCTTTGAAACGGAGCACATAGTGACTGCCAAATTCCGCTGTACCTGAATCCATACACTTTTCCCACTCCTTTTCCCTATTTCTCCATCTTACTTATGACAAAACTGGCTCCCTCGACGCTCTGCCTCTTTTTTTAAACCCTTAAAGGGATAGTTCACCCAAAAATAAAAATTATGTCATCTACTCTTGTTCCAAATGACTTGGATTTTCTTCCAATGAACTTAAATAATGTTAAGCAGAATGACAGCCTCAGTCACTTTTCTCTTTCATTATATGCAAAACAAATGCAAACATCTAATTTTGTGTTCCATGAAAGAAAGAAGAGTGAGAAGGTAATTTCAGAATGAATTAAATAATTTTTGGTGAACATCCCTTTAAGTAAGCTTTACCTTGTGTGAAGCCTGGCATCTTGCATTTTCCTTCCTTTTCTTTCTCCTGCCCTTTTTTTAGAGACTCCATGGCTGGCTGAGCATCTTCCCTGTGCGCATTGCAGTCTCAGAAACGTTTCATGGCCTGTAGTTTCTTCACCGCTGGCTTACGCTGGATGGACCTCCGTTCCAATCCCCTGGAGGTTAATTAGATCCGGGGCTGTGGTGGGAGCCTGTGCTGCTACTAAACCTGGCTGGCCCTCTCGTCTGGGCTCGTAGATAGAAAATGGGGACAGGATGAGTGCCACCCTCTGGAGAGTCTCCACTCTCATTACTACTGCACCAGCCTTGTCAGGTCTCAGTAAGAGACACAGATCCCTGGACGCTCTCAGGATATCGAGCATTAAAGCTGGACCTGAGCGATTCCTCCCCACCCTGGCACCTGTTATTTAAGAAATAATTCAGAGTCTGGTGTTCCAGGTTACATGTTTTGAGAGTTATGATCTTTATGATGAAAACAAAATTACGGATGGCAGCCTGCCTCGTTGGCAATTGGCAGACATGTTTTTCAATGAGCAATTTGTGGTCCTGCATTAAACCATGCAAAATTAAACTTGATAGAAAAAGATAGTCAAGACAAACTTTGTTGCCTTTCCAAAGCCTGGTCTAAAATTTTAAACTTGTTTTAAAAGTTTGATTGTTATACAGACATTACACCTAAACAAATAGACAGCTAGCTAGACAGTCAAACAGACTGTCACAGATGGATGGATGGATGGATGGATGGATGGATGGACAGACAGACAGAGAGATAGGTAGGTAAGATAAAAGAATGAGAGCTCAAGTTCAAGCAGATTAAATGACTTGCATGGGTTTATTTACATTTGAATTTTTTGACAGTTGCAGTTTGTACAGATGTTGAACGTTCTGTCAAATTGACCCTTCACTAAGCTCTGCCCTACTTGATTAAGTTTGCTCGATCTGACTAGTTCTGCAGAACTCCCCATTGGAATGAATGGGAGATTGCCTTGAATGACGCGGTTTTTGGCAAAATGTTCTCATAAACGAAAAGGATAATGTTTTTACGTGGGCCGATATGAAGTGACGTTGTAATGCATATTTATCTGAAGTTTTTTGTAAAAGAAATTGTTAAATTACACAGTAATTTCATTAAAAACTGTGGAGGCTGTAAATCAGAATGGAGGCAAACAATTATTACTGTCACTTGAAAAGAGAAAATCGTAATTTTATTGCGATTACACATCTAATAACATTAGCGTAAGTGAACAGAGCTGTTGTTTACATCTCATAATCATTTTGATGCTGTGAACTGTTTATTTACTATCGCTTTTACTATGACTTGATTCAATACACAAGTATATTAACGTCCGGTTATTAACTTTAATTTAATCTGGAGCAAATGTAGGTGTCATTGCAGATGTTATATGTTAATTTGGGAATGAGAGCTGACACAGTTTAATACATAACATGCTCTTCAGATTTATGTAAAGATACATGGATCTTCCCTGGGTAACTTGTCATTATTACAAAATAGAACAACGTTCTATTTTTTGGATAATTTTTTTATTAAATCCCACTTAATAGTACTCAGACATGCATTATTTCCTTAGGCTGTTATTGGAAAATAGCAAACGGGTGTCGGAGTAATGGCGGAAGGGCAACCATTGTTAATACAGGATTACTCAGCAGCGCTTTTGAGGAGGGGCTTAGCGTAGGGTCAATTAATTGTACTTTCACATCATGTCGTTATTACTTAATAATGTGATTTGTAATAATTACCATAATTATGTGATTTGTAATTAATTATTAAATTGTAAACTCTGAAATTTATGAAGATTAGACTGTCGTAAAAGAACCAAAATGGCAGAGACCTCAATAGTTAAAGATAGTTAAACACATTTCTGTTTTACATGAAATATTATTGTAAGCAGTGTTAACTGGAGCACTTTCTTTATTGTTAAACATTTTGCAAGAAAATATAGAGGTAAATTAATATTTTAATGTTATGATTAAATACTGTATTTTACTGTCATCAACAACAAAGCCAAACAGGGATCCATTCTGTCGTGATGGGTGTTGCCGTAGAAACAAATAGTTTCTCTGTCTAAGGAGGTGAACGGCTCTGAATAGAATCTCAGAACTATTCTTTCATAATTACAATAATTTCGACAGGACATGAACGCAGCTTAAGTCTATATGATTTTTGAAGTCCGATCAGTCTGAAGGTCCAGGCCGAGTTTGGTGGATGTAGCTTGATAGCTCTAGGAGTAGTTACTATTGATCATTGTGTTCTTGTTTTGGGGATTTTGGGAAAAGCCCTAATCCAAGTCTGTAGAATAACAAAATGTCAAGCCAACATGATTAATTTCACTTACACGTACATGTTTTTTTTCTTGCACAAATATACATATACATATCCCCCCTCTCTCTGCTATTTTAATATATAAAACACCCGTTCTTCTGCCAGTCATATGCAAGCGCTCATCTTGAGCTCTGTGTTCAATTTCTTCCCATCGCCATTCACCTCGTTGTTCACATTTTGCAGCACACATGCCAGACTGAACGCAGTGCATGTACAAATTGCTGTCAGTGTGTTGGTCTTTAAGTTTATGGGTACATGGGGCGACTGCTCTTTGTTTTGCTGACATGAAAGAGGGCCTCTGGACAAAAACAAGCTCTCTCTTGCTCGCAGAGCCTGTAAAAGAGGGTTATGTAGGACAATGCATTCTGTGTACATCCATTGAGAGTGTGTACTTGTTTAATTAGAGTGCATGGGAGAGCTGCAAGTTGTTTGTTTACTTCATGCAGCTAAAGAAATTTGGAAATATGAATCCAAACATGTGTTGCTTGGAGTTCTCCCGTGTACCAGATGAAGGTTGAAAGATTCCCGACGATTATGGAGGCCCATGTGAACGTCTTCTGCTGGAATGCTACCACTCTTTCTCTTTTTTTCCTCCGTTTCCTCTCTTTTAATCCATTTCTCCAAGTTTATATTTAAGGAGGGAACGATGGTTGTTTCCCAATTCCCGTAATATTATATTATATACTGAATTATATAAAGAAATTAATTCTCGACTGTTGAAGCATATTATGTAGGTATACATGTGTGTAGTATAAATAAATTCCAGATTTTGCATACTGTGTAGCAGGGACATACACATTCAGAGGCAGGGAATATTTTCTTAAAATGTTCTGTTCTTGTTTAGGGGATAAGCCCTCCTAATGTTAGCTGATGCTTTCATGCATGTTAGCATCCTGCCAAACCCCTATTTAGCAACTGTTAGAGTAATAATTTGAGTGTTACTGAGGGCAAATGTGTTCACCGAGAGAAAAGGGGGGGCATTTTCTTCCTACACAGTGAGCTTGCTGTGCAATGACACCAGTCACTCAGGCCTGGTGCTAGATTTACGGCTGGGACGTACAAATGCGACCAGCCGCTCATGCGGGGCCAGTGAAAATGTTTGCACAAGACCACATGAAAACATGCGTCTAGTCTCCAGACATAATTCAGCCGAGAAATGACATACTTCATAACCTTCGCTGGAGGCAATGGACCAAAGAAAGTCTCAGTTTCTCCGTTCATGTTGACCGGGATGATGGGATGTCTCGAAAACCACCCTTCCTCTTTCACCACAACCACCCCCAGAGAATATCTAAGCATCCTTAAATCAAGATAAGTTTTTAGAGAATATATTTCTAAGTATTTGGTCTTATATTCAGCCTAAACTTTACTACATTTTCAAATAGATTTATGCTTAAAACAAACAAGTGCAAAAAAAAAACAAAAACGATATGCACATGAGGCATATTATGTGAATTATCTACAAGTAAATGTATCTTGTTTTAAAGAGAAAGCTAATCCCCTTAATGGGCACCGAATGTGTCGTGTAATGTGCGCTTGGCTTAAGTCATTTGGCTTTGGAACAGTGACTTTATGATGGCATATGGTAAAATTTTGTGTGAACTATCCCTTTAAGGATGTTTAGCTCTTTTAATTGAAGACAAAAATACTGATTAAGAAAATAATCTTTTGCAGCGCTCATGTTCTCTCTTTCTGTTGACCTCCTATGCTTCCAAAATTCTGCTTGTGTGGTTTGCTTCAAACTGTTCTGTTTTGCTCTGTACGGTCTCTTCTTTGATTCAGCTCTTTCTATAATTCCTCTCTTTCTCTATTTCTTCTCCTTTGCTCACTTGCCATGTGAAGCACTCTCATGACCTAATGCATGACTCCAGCCACACTGGCTTAAAGTGGCTCAAGGTATGGCACAATTAATATTTTCTGTTTCTTTTACAATGAATGATTTCAATTTGTACTTTGCCTCAGTTATCTCTGCATTTCAGTTACGTTTTTTTCTCATTTGGATTGGGGTGTTCAGCAAATGTGGCTTTTGGTTGTGATCCAAGGCAAACTTTTCCAATAGGAAGCTTAACCACTGACAGAGAGCAATTTATTGACTGTTCCCTGAAGATGATCGCTATCAGATCATTGTTTTATAGAGAAGACCGCTCTTATGCTTTCGATGTTCCTTCTTTCCATTTTATGTGTAAGTCATGCTCATTTGCGTCTGTCCATGAAGATGAATTATATATTAATTTAATAATTTATCCTTTATGAGAATGTTTCTTTTTACAATTTATAGACTCCCAGAACTAAGTTTTTGTCCCATTCATACAGCATGCTGTATGTATCAGTCCTATAGATGTGTAAACCCCCTCTGAAAATAATGTGCAGTCACAGACAGTTGTTTAGTGACTGCTTAGAAGAATGCATGATGTTTACTATGTTATGACAATGTTTACCATGCTGCAAAAGGTAAAGTTAATCATTGTTGTCAGGGCGAGGAAGATTTGTTTCTGGAAACTCTTAAGTACAACATGAAATCCTATTTAACCCTATTTACATTCTTAATACAAATGCCTGGTCTTAGTGTGCGTGATTCAACAGTACACGTTATGCTAAAGAAAAAAAAGTAAATGATTGTTTTCATAATCTTTCACCAAAATGTAATAACTTTCGCCATCTGAAATTACTTCTCTGGTGCTATAAACAAAGCTGTGATGTTTAGGAAAAATATTTACCTATAATATCATAGCCAAATATGCTATACCCCATTCAAATCAAAAAGGATAATATCAAGTCCTGTGCTGCGATATTTCCCGTGGAATATTCTGTTTCATGCAAGAATATGTTACATTTCAGAAGTTAAATGCATCATGATGCCATTCCATGTTATCTTGAATGTTTAAAGTGGATATTGAGAAACAAAGTGGGTTCAAAAAGTGAAAATATGAACTAGCATTTTTGTAATTAAAAAAAATAATTTTATTAGCATTATGATTTGAGTGAAAAGTTGAATTGAAAATTTCAGAGTTTGTGCAAATCTGATGATCTATGCTATCCCAGAACAATTTGAGAATGTTCCACAGAGCATCATATGTGCTTCAATGGAAGAAAGAAAACTGAACTTCCCCAAAGGCTTTAACATGGTCAGTGTTCAAAATTGGCTATTTGATTATTGCCCTAGAATTAGTTCTGAATCTTAAATGTACTACTGTACTTTGTCAGAGTGTTTATTTGTTTGAACATTTTAAGAATCCTTAAACTTCAGACTTTTGAAGCCCACTCTATCTCAAGCAGTCAGTCAGATTCACCAGGCAGTTCTCACTCCATACTGCAGGGGGCAGTGTGATGGCAGAACCCAGCACCCCTGAGGTCTCGATGGAGTCTGGTCCAAAAACAGACATGGAAATTAGTCAAAGAATAAATAGCTCTTACAGCTGCCGCTGTTCTTTCTCAAGTGAGGTTGTATTTGAGCCATCGACAGAAACAGCTTGGATTTTATGATAAAACTTTAGAGGGACATAAAACCTCCCTCTCTAATAATCCCGACCAGCTGAGAGCCAGACACAAAGCTCGGCACCCAAAACACAGCAGGATCCAAAGACCGGCATGTTGAAATTGGCTTTATACTTACCGTTGAGAATGAGGCTGCTCTTTTGGCAGCCGGAGAGGAGAGAGAAAGAAGAGACTGATGAGGAGAAAGGGAGAGAGGGCAGGAGGAAAACAGCACGCTGCTGTATTAAGCACTTTTTATTAGTCTTCCGTTTCTGCTCCGAGCATCTGGGTTAGACTGGATGTCTCTCACAGGAGATGATTAGAAGCTTCTGAGATCAGCACAGGCTGAGGAGAGAGCCCTGATCTAACGCCTGCCGTGATCTCATCACCTCACAGTGCACTCGCACATCAATAACACGCAGCAATATTAGGTCTTCCACAGACCAATATTAAATCTTTCTCTTGCAAAATATATGGTGTTAACATGATTTTTTTGACATGGTATCCTATGTAGTACTGTATTGTTTTGTATTCTACATGATTGTTATACCATGTTATTCTTTAAAGAACAATGCAAATAACATGGTATTTACTTTAATACTTCACTACCATGTTTTGCATTGCCATCTATACACAGAGCAGTACTTTTTATAAGGGAACTTGAAGGTGAAGGTTTTATACATAGTAAAATAGTAATACCATGTTTTTTAGACTCCACTACCACATTGGTTATACCATAATATTGACAGAAACACCTTGGAGTAGCATGTAAATACCATGGATCTGTTCCATGATGTAGATCAAAGTATTATGACATGACCATGAGAAACCATCCTTATACCATGAAACCACCACAGTACTTTTTTTTGTATGGGTTAGGACTTCGAAAGGTAGAAAATCAACTTGTTGGCAGTAATTACATGTATATTACATTGTAATAACATGCAAGCTGCAGTAGTCATGCGGAGAAGACGCTTGATTTTCATGAAGATTTGAAATTTCAGTTGTTTCTGGTGTATTTTCGTCATCTATTCCACCTTTTTACCTTGGTCCCTTTTTATGTGGTTGGATTGCCTTTCAACACCATTTTCATCTATTTTTAGCACCTTTTTGATAAAAAAAAATTCTCAGAATTGTCTTTTTTTGTTTTTTTTGTTTTTTTTTGTTTTTTAACTGATATTTCCTTTCAGTGCATAGTTTTTCACCATTTTCTATCTGTTTACTACAAGTATACTTCTCTGCTTCATTCTTTGCTATTCTTATTTCCCTCATCTGCAAGGACCATCTGTTACAGCCTTCTCTAACCCATTCCTCAGTCTTTCTTTTCCTGTTCTTTTTATTTTCTTGATCACTGACAGATCCTCTTTCCGTCCCTAAGGCCTGTTTCTGACACCCGGTTTGTGCTGTTCAGTTTTAAATTAAACCCCAAAAAAGCAAATCTCCGTTATCAATTCCACAGTCAGTACGTCACAACTAATGTGAGCAATTACTTGAGTCATAAAAGCACTTGCAGAGGCTGAAGCTGGACTGTAAATAGTGTTTGAAGGATGTGCATCTTAAACGCTTTGATCTGTACTCTTTCTGCCTTACTGGTTCACGTTCCCAGTGTGAGTCAGGAAGTGCTGCTATCATCACCCAGTGAAGTGCTCAATTTTTCACACCCAAGGTGTCATAATTCACTGCAGCCTTTTTTTTTTTTTTTTTTTTTAAATGACTTTACTAACATCTGAAGTTAGTTTGTACTCTCTTGAGAAAACAAGCACTGCATACTACCTTGCTCTTTCTTACACACACACACACACACACACACACACACACACACACACACACACACACACACACACACACACACACACACACCCACCAACAATGCCTCCTTTAGAGAAGGCAACACCTCAAGCCAAAAGTTTGCATTGGTTTTAGTTTTTGTGCTTTCTTTTCGAGATAGTTTTAGAGAACAATAGGAATTGTAATCTGGTTTTAATTCCATTTAACATTTCCGTTTTTTAATGATTCTATTAACAACTGATTTGCTACTTTAGAGAAAGCACCCTTATATAATTGGTCCATTTTTTTAACTTAAAATAAAAAAATGCGTTATATTCACTCACTGGCCACTTTATTAGGTACACCTGTATATCTGCTTATTCATGCGATTATGTGTGTGACATCAGTGTAATGTATAAAATCTGCAGATACGGGTCAGGAGCTTCAGAATGGGAAAATGTTTTATCTCAGTGATTAGAACAGTGTCATAATTGTTGGTGCCAGAAAGGCTGGTTTGAGTATTTCTGTAACTGCTGATCTCCTGGGATTTTCAAGCACAACAGTCTCTAGAATTTACTCCAAATGGTGTCAAAAACAAAAAAACATCCAGTGTGCAGCAGTTCTACAGATGGAAATGTCTTGTTAATGAGGTCAATGGAGAATGGCCAGACTGGTTCGAACTGATAAAGTCTATGGTAACTCTAACCACTCTGTACAATTGTGTTTAGAAGAAAAGCATCTCAGAATGCTATTCCGAGATGCAGCTTGGCACTGTTTTGGTGGCATGAGGGGGACCTACACAATATTTGGCAGGTGGTTTTAATTTTGTGGCTGATCTGTGTGTGTGTGTGTGTGTGTGTGTGTGTATGTATATATGTGTGTGTGTGTGTATGTATATATGTGTGTGTGTGTATGTATATGTTTGTATGTATATGTGTGTGTGTGTGTGTGTGTGTGTGTGTGTGTGTGTATATATATATATATATATGTGTATGCATTTTCTTTTTTTTTTTTGCTGTGTGTGTGTGTGATTTTACTTTATCTCCATCTGCCAGGCCATGAGTCAGACAGTCTCTTAATTATCTCTAAATGAATGACTTAACTCTATAGCTTTGCGAAGTTGGCTCCAGGCGGTATTTACTAAATACTTTTACAGTAAAACTGATCAAACACATTGTAAATTCATTCAAATCCATTCGTTCCAGATGATGTTTGGTTACCAAGGCTAAAGTCAGTTCACATACCAAGCCTCAGGCATGGTGACACCATATTGGCTCAGACACATCCTGGACTTATTAGTTAACCACTCTGCTGTCATTGTGTGTCTGTGCCTACATGTGGTTGCTCAATAATTTGTTCATTTTTGTGTGCTTTTCGTTGAATAAATATGTGCTTCAGTTCACATGGTTCAATCTTTGCCCCCCTCACCTCTCATTGGCTGCTCAGATTTGATTGACAGCCCTGTTGTCCCGCCCTTACCAAAGGTTTGCCACAGGCAGTGAAACCAATACTGCCTGTGTTTAATTATTTCCCAACGCTCATACTAGGAGGCCTCAGGCAGGCAGGCGCGAGTCTCTCTTACTTTTCTCCCCCAAGAGTCAAATGTAAGCTGCCTTTCTGATGGCATGCAGGTTTAGCAGTTGTATCTGTTAAAAATATTACCCTATTTTATGTCCACTCAGACTGGGGTCTCTCACCAGTTTTATTTCTCTAAATGTGACCTGTGCTCTGAGCTTGAGTCCAAAGAATTCCCTTGCAAGCGACGTGTCCTGGTCTAGTAAGGTTGCCCAGCTTGTCTCCACATGAAATATGATTTCCTTTTCCTTGTTTAATAATTTGACGTGCATAACATCTTAACATAAGACATTCCGGTGAGCTCGCACTTACCTGACACTGTCGAAATGAATATGCTGGTGGACTTCAAATGCTCAAGGGAGGCACCATCATCATAAGCTTTTTACTGTTGTTGGACTGGTGACCCACTTGATGTTGCTCAATATCAACCTTGTGTTTGTAAGTTAATGGTATGATTTGAAAAATGAGAGTAAGGGAAGGACAGGAAAGCAGATGGCAATAAATTTGTTCATGTGGGGAGGGGAAGCTTGTTGCCTGGGCTTGGCTTGGTTGTAGTACATTAGGTTGATGACTTATGATGACAGCTGGCCTACTGGTTTGAGTGCTCTTACAGACACTGCTGTACCTCCAGCCACCAGAGGGCAGCACTTGCGAAGGGATGTGCCCACGTACACTTGGCTGTCTGTCAATTTTTTAAGCCTGCACACTGTTAAGGCAATTGAATGTGAAGCTGGAAATTTTGTCTTTAGTGAGGAGTTGCGTCACTAATTCAGATGCTTGCTAAAGCAGGGATTTGCTCATCCTAAATTAGTGATTTTTCTAAAATGTTTTGCTATAGACAGTGCACTATTACAACATGATCACAGGAATACAGCATGTAGCTACCTAACGTTCCGGTAACCTGACATCGACCACATTTTACTGATATTCACCATCTGACATGCAAGTAGCATCAGACACTTTGGTTTTGCTCCTCTGAAATCCAGGAAGTAATAGCATTTACATCAACAATGTTAAGTGAGAATCTGAGATTGCACTTTCCATGTAGGATTACTCTACTGATGGTTAGATTTAGGGTTAGATATCTGTTTGGGCATATGGTCATTCAAATATGCATTCCTGTTGATTGACTTTTGTCATTTGCAAATATAAATAAATAACTTTCCAACTTTCTTTTGGTGCCTTTAGTGTTTTGAATTTTGAAAAAAGAGTTTGCTCTTTTTCTAAGAGACTGGAATTACAATTGCAACTTATGGAAGGAGGGTCCCGAGTGATATTAAGAGTCCAGGGACTGTTTTACAGAGAACTTTCTGTCGTAAGGCTCAAGATAGGAAAAGTGAATGAACTGAAATTGCTATGGTTACTAAACAAAATAGGATTGAAAATGTATAATGTTTTAAAAGATTTAAATCTACAAAGTGTTATCTAGAATGGGTAAAACAAAAGCTAATAAGAGGAGCAGGGAGCGATGGGTAGAAACAGAGAATTGAAGGCGGAGACTGCACAGATTGCAGACCGAGGCCTACGCCATTTCCTGCGAGTAGAGAAATTTCAGAAAGTCCCGGGGTGAACCGCAGCGGTCTAGAAGGCTGTGAGAACTGTAATGAGCCAAGTCACTAAACCTTGCCTTCCATGGAATACATAAACCTGCCACACTGTTTGATTTATCCTCCTCATTCACTCTCTCCTGTTACTCCAAGTTATAAACATTGTGTGTAAATGGAGGGAGAGAAGTAAAGAAAAATCACAGTCAGAAATAGAGAACATCCACCTTTTTAAACACAAAACAAAGCAAAATAATTTTAGGGATGTGATGTATGACAAACCTCATCATGGAGACTTGCAGTTTTCATGGGGCTGGCAATATACAGGCCTATGGACTACCCAACTGCTGTACATACACACTCTCACACAACGTCTAGTTTTCTGTCAACCTGGATGAATGTAAAACATTTCAGAGACCTTGTTTACCTTTAACTTCTGGTGCTGCACATGTGCCTTTTGGGCTTTTATTGTAAGCGCATGACTTTCTATGTTTTTCATTCATTTTTACTCTTTTTATTTATTTATTATATGTATTGTCTGTTAATTGAAATCATGACACAGAAGTTAGTGAATCTGAAATTGTACTATACAAGAATATGCCTTAAAGATGAAAGGTGAATTGTGTCATTTCTACACCACTAGCAGCATCAAACTCTACCCCATTGGTCACACAAACAGGCAGTCCTATCCCAAACTCACACCATTGGTTGAGCCTGTTTTGCTATGAACTATGATAAAAGCACCACATAGGCACAGCTTTTACATTTGTCAGGGGAATCAACCAAAAAAATTGGTTACTTGAAGTGTAAAAGTACAAAATATTTTGGCATAAAAACAATTTGCTCGCCGTACCTTTAATTTTCATATTCCTGTGTGCATTTACATATGTATTTATTGCCTTTTTATGGTTTTTTTTTTTTTTGTTGTTTTTTTTTAAATAGACATAACTGTCCAATTCCTGTCTGACAATAAATCTCATAGTCTGAAATCAGGGTCTTGTATTCACCATTTCTCTTCCTTCTCACCTGTTACCATTGTACCTCTACTGTCCATCCTCCCTGTGCAGTCTTTTTTTTCTCTCTGTAATATTCAAATTGACACTTTTTTTGTGTGTGTTTCTCTGTGGTTTTCTCGTATTGTGTTTAATATCTTTCTTTGGACACTCCATTTAACATTGTACATCTAATTTACTATGCACACATCCATTTGTTTCCTTTTTGTTTCGCTCTTTGCCTGTTTCGTGGTCACATTAACATATTTGTTTGTGTTCAGCCTAGTCGGTCACGTTTCTCTGGGATTATGTTTTTGCCCTGTTTTACTTTTGTGTTATTGTTCATCCACACAAACATGTTTATTTGTGTGTTTGCATGGACAGATGGAGGAGCTTCTGGCCGCTATGGAAAAGGTGAAGCAGGAGTTGGAGTCCATGAAGGCCAAGTTGTCATCCACTCAGCAGTCCCTGGCTGAGAAGGAGGCCCACCTGACCACGCTGAGGGCAGAGCGCAGGAAGCACCTGGAGGAGGTGCTAGAGATGAAGTAAGAACTTAACGCATATCCTAATCCCTTCTTGGGCAAATACACTCTTTGATCACTTTGTTACTCGGTGCTTTCTTGAGGAAGAAGGGTTTCTCCCATTCACAGTTGTTTACAGCGGAAGTATCATAGAAAACTCCTTTTGAAATAAAATTTGATGTACTATGTAGACATACTTTTAACGTTCACAACACAAAGCTTCCTCCCCAGTCCAACCAGGTGGTGGAAACTGACATGCAGAAGGTGACTTGACAAACAAAAGCTTACTAGCATAGAGTATAGCGGCACATAATTACGTATCAATGCCTATTCAATGTTCAACAACTCGTCCCACCATTGGTTTTAAATACGATGAGGTTAGCTGATCGTATTTACGTATAGAAATTTTAAAGAGATTGTTCACCCAAATATGATTTATTCTATCATCTTTTATTCACCATGATGTTGTTCCAAACCCATATGACTTTCTTTCTTTCATTGGGCCTGAAGGAAATGTTAGGCCAAATGACAGTCTCAGTCACCATTCACTTAAAAAAAGAACTTTGTGAAAAGTGAACGGTGTCAAACCTATGTCGTAGGCTCCGTGTAGTGGCTAACGTGGTGGTTTGCATCTATAATTCTGCATACATTTAAAATATTTATTATATTATAACTATTGTAATCACCTTCCATGCAGAGAGACAATAAAACAGGCATAGACTGAATGCATGCTTTTGAGTTACTTAAATAATAATAAATATATATGTATATATTAAATAATACATATATATGTTTGCTTACTTTGATACTCTGTGCTGAAAAAAAAATGTATGTACTAAATAATTATTATTGTAGCATTAATGTGGTTCTACGTTCTAATTTATTTTTGCTATGAAAGTTTAAAATATGGTCTATTTTTAGGATTTTTATTGTCTTGAACCTGTTTTCTTTGTACATCACTTTTCATTTTTAGAAGATAACCTTTCATATTATTCTGTGTAACTACAAGATGAATCTATTCATATAGGGAGATTTACAGAAGATAGAAGAGTCTAGATAGAAGAGTGATCTTGGGAGACGGAATGTCTTATTGAGTGCTATAATGTCATTTTCCTCCTCCACTAGGAAGCACTTCAGCAGAATCCTAGGACACCGCATCTCCCACAACATTCTCTGTGCTCTTTTTTTTTTCCCTCAGAATGTGTCTTTCACATAAATACCCTCCTCTTGACTTTCTCACACTCAGCTTCCCTCAAGCTTATCAGTGCTTGAGTTAGACCTTAGTGTTTTGAGGACTTACTGTCTCTAGATAGGGATAACAGGATTGCTCAAGCAATATAGGAGGTTGAAGGTCTTCAAGCAATAGCTAAATCAGGATGCATTGATGGTGGCTCCTCCAGGAACACTGCCAGAAGCCTGGACTTTGGAGGCATCACAGAAAGGAGGCCCTCTTACTGGGTCTAACTGATGTGGCTCCACTCAGACCCGGAGATAGGACATTGTCTTCTGCCCTATAGAAATTATTCAAGGTCATGTACATGTTGGAATTCCTCCTCCTCCTCCTCTCTTAAATGCAGGTTTTAAAGAAATATATCATTAAACATGACACTTAGAGTGCATTTAAGAGATATGGATGTGATACAAAGAGGGTTGAGTCATCTTTCTTATCATAAAGTTTGAGTTTTTTGTAGTCAACATTTTTCTCAAAATGACTTGAGTCGTGTTTCTCCATCATGGACTGTCAAATTGTTTTTTACTAGGGAAGTGCCTTTGAGTCTTTAACATGTTTAATAAAGTGGCTTGACCTCACAGACATATTGTTTTAGTTAGAATATCAAGCAAGTTCAAAATAATGATTGCAGTTGTGGGAGAATTTGTGTTAAGGACTAGTCTACAGATATTGGTCAGATTATTAGATTATGAGCCACATCTTCAGAGACTCAGATGTGCGTGCATGTTTGAGAGAGAAAATTAAGAGAAGGCTGTATGGCAACATGATGGCAGTCTTTATATTGGTGTAAAGTGTTTGACGTAATCTTTCATACCATATCAGATAAAGATCAGTCCACATCCTTGCATTTTGTCCCTTATGTAAAAGACAAAACGTGAACTGGGCCCAGTCTTTGGTTCCAAATGTGGTGGTACAAAATGGAAGGTCAGCTCAGGTCAGACAGGGAACATTGTGTATCTCCACAGGCCTCTCGCTAACCACAAACATCTAAAAAAATCTGTTCTTTGAGTGAAAAATAAGGGCCTGAAAGTTGTTATAAGGCCCTGATAGGGCTTCTGGATGGAGATTTGAAGGGCACAGAAAAGGGGTGGTCTGTTTTGGCAATGAGCATAATGTGGTCGGGCTGGAGAAAGCCACCTGGCAGCAGGCAACCAACCGGACCACTCATTAAAATTTTGCAGGAAAAATACAAAATAGCAGACACACAGGTCACTTTTATATTTATTTATTTCCTCAGGCTGAACTTCCGACCGCAAAGTTTAAAGTCAGCAGTGTGTAGACGTCGAACCTTTGGGCCGGCTTGCCCCTCAAACTAATGTAAAAGACTAATCTACTGCTGTTTCTAAACTTATTTTCTCTCCAGTTCACTAAGCGTATCTTTGTACCATGCAGTGATAGACCAATGAATATTGGTTATTATTACAAAGCTCTCTTGAGTACTTGGTTCTGATTGGTCAATCACTGTATCCAGTGGTCTTATATTTCTTAATAAAAAAAAAAAAACACATTTCTTTGGGTAAAGTGATATTTCATCATATATTGTGATTCAAATCAATATTTAATCTCCATTTATTTGGCAAATAATTGTGTAATAAGCGGGACGATGAGCAGTCAGATAGTTATTTTCGCAATATAAACACCAAAAGACTTTGATGCAAACCAGAGGTTGAATTCAGCCATTTACGCAGATTCTGCATTCTCATACTTCTCACGTACAGTGATGTGAAAAAGTACCCCCCCCCCCCCCCCCCCTTATTCAACACCTATATCACACATGTGGTATACAAACTGCCCCCTTAAACTTAATAGCTGGTTGTGCCACCTTTAGCAGCAGTCTTTCACAATGCTGTGGTGGAATTTTGGCCCACTCTTTGTAGATCTGCTTTAGTTCAGCCACATTGGAGGATGTTTTAGCATTAACTGCCTGTTTAAGGTCCTTCCACAGCATCTTAATCGGGTTCAAGTCAGGACTTTGACTAGGTCGCTCCAAAACTTTAATTTTGCTTCTTTTGAGCCATTCAGAGGTGGACGACTTCTTCCTGTGCTTTGGATCATTGTCTTGCTGCATAAATCCAGTTATACTTGAGCTGATGTCCAGATCTTCTCCTTTAGGATTTTCTTGTAGAGAGCAGAATTCATGTTTCCATCAATTATTGCAAGTCGCCCTGGCCCTGAAGCAACAAAGCATCACCACACCAGCACACTACCACCACCATGCTTGACCGTAGATATGATGTTCTTTTTGTGGAATTCTGTGTTTTATGCCAGATGTAATGGGACTTTTTTCTTCCAAACAGTTCCACATTTGACTCCTCAGTCCACAGAACATTTTCCCAAAAGGTTTGAGGATCATCAAGGTGTGTTTTGGCAAAATTCTAAATTCAGTCTTTGTTTAGTCTTATTGTTCTTCTGGGTTAGCAGTGGTTTTCGCCTCGCCACTCTTCCATGATGGCATTTTTGGCCAGTGTCTTTCTGATAGTGGAGTCATGAACAGTGACCTTTAATGATACAAGAGAGGCCTGCGGTTCCTTGGATGTTGTCCTTGGCTTTGTTGTGACTTCCTGGATGAGTCTTTGCTGAGCTCTTTGAGGAATTTTGGAAGGTTGGCCACTTCTGGGTAGGTTCAGTACTGTGCCAAGTTTTCTCCATTTGGAGATAATGGCTCTCACTGTGGTTCTTTGGAATCCCAGAGCCTTTGAAATAGCTTTGTAACCCTTCCCAGACTGATGTATTTTAATCACCTTTTCCCTCATAATTTCTGGAATTTCTTTCGACCTTGTCATATTGTGCTACTTGGTGAGACCCTTTAGCCAACTTCCTGCTGCTGAAAAAGTTCTGTTTAGGTGTTGATTTGATTGAACAGGGCTTAACTAAGGAGGCACATACTTTTTTCACACAGGCCCTGTTGGTATTGGATAACCTTTTTGCTTCAATAAATAACATTATCATTAAAAAAATATTTTGTGTTTGCTCAGATTGCCTTTGTTTTATGTTAGATTTTGTTAGAATTTGTATGTAGTATGAGATATACTGTACACAATAACAGAAAATATCAGGATGGGGCAAATACTTTTTCACAGCACTGTAACAACTTAATTTTAACTCTAATCATTATTTCATGTCTATTTAGTCATTTATTTGTTAATTAGGCATGCAACTAGTGTGATAATGATCAGTCAGATGGTTAATTTCACAATACAAACACCAAAATAACTTAGACATGAAAAGAGAGGTTTAATTCAGCCAATGGTGGAGACTCCGAAGTCTTCTAAAAAAAAATTACATAATTAAATTTGTCATTATTTCACATCCATTTAATTATTTATTTAGTAAGTAGCCATCTAATAAGAGGGATAATCTACAGGATGAGTCAAGACCACCGTGTCTGGGTTTATTTTGCAGTAATGACCTGCTCTAGATTATTCCTTACATATTTGAAAGTCAGCCGATAACTGTGCCCAAAATATAAGTGTTACATCGCTTGTTGCACTATAAGTGTTTCTAAGCAGTGTTCAATTTTTTTGACTGAATGTTTCCAACTGTGAGAAAAGACTATTATGACGTTATCACTGAATTAAAACCAAAATGGACTCACAACTGTCAATTGAGTACCTAGATAATAGATGATGGCTGATTCAAGCTGTGTTGGCGGCAAGGGTTTTGAATGAACGCATGCCATATGGCTGCGTAGTACTTGCATTCAGGCTTGTTTTGTGGAATGAGCTGAGGATGTAGAGCGAGGCGATAATGAGAACTCCAGCACACCATCTCTTCCTTATGTTTCCTCTTCATTTAGCACAGCTTAAATGTGTTTGTACTGCGGATATCACGGGGATATGAGATGTGGGGATATCCCAGTGTTCTTTCCCTTCTTGTGGTTCCCTTCTCTCATTTACTGTTACTTCAACAACACCGCGCTCTCAGTTCACTAAAGTGCGACCACAAGGCAGACATCAGTCGTCTCCCTTTGAGCAAATGTTTAACTTCCTTTCTGCAGTTGTTTGGGAGTCCTGGACATTTTTGAGGGCCGGTTAGAGGTTTATGATGATGGAAGGGTTGATATTGATGAAGAGGCCCCCTTAGATGTTCGTTCAAAGGCGTTTAGCCACTTGTCCATATTTTGGGACTTGAAAAGAGCCATCAACACCTGCACTGCTCTTAGTTATGGTTTTTCGGAGAGTAAGTAACTAAGACTTGTGAAAGATCGGCCTTGCTAAACCCTTGTCGATATCAGTTTTAAGGGATTTTTCACACAAAAATGAAAATTCTGTCATCATGTTGCCCTTATGTCATTCCAAACCTGTCTGATTTTATTCAGTGGAACACAAAAAGAGAAGTCTCAGTAACCATTCACTTTCATTACATCTTATTTCGATAATAATATTTTCTTTTGTCTGAATAAAAGTAAGGCTTGAAATAATGTGAGGTTGAGTAAATGATGACAGAACTTTCATTTTTTCGATGTACTATCCCTTAAAATTCCCGCTCGCGTCATGCTGGAGCTTTTTATCTCTGGCAGGAGTCCAATTATAAGGTTTGAGCGTTAGTGTGGGTGCGGTGTATGTGACGGGTGTGTGTTCAAAGTCGTTTAAATTGACATGGGGTGAATACAAGGCTATCGGCTGCCCACAAAGTCTCTTTTCGATGGGTGGCTGAAGCTGCTAATTGCCCGTGTTAGCACCCCTGGTTCTTTGGAGCATAGAAGACAGGCATGCTCATTACAAGGGCAAATGCTTTAGACAGCAAACCTGCAGTGGTCTAGCATGTATAGTATATTTAAATGAATAATGAGTTATTTAGAAAGAAACCCAACCACAATTCAGTCTTTAGAACACATCACCACACTCACAAGGGGTTGGAACCCACGATTATTATGTTATATTGTGATGCGATATTAATGTGATTCGTTTTGAGTTTCAAAACTTTGATATATTGCAAAGATCTTTTAAAAGATCTTTTACTGATCTTTTATTTATCTTGATTGTTTGCAAACAAGTGCTGAATGTTCTTCTTTATCATGGAGCCAAAGAAATAGTGTGGAGCATCAGTACATGAGGGAATAATGCATAGTTTGTTCTTACATTCTTTGTTCGCATTTAGTTTGCATTTTGGTCAAATGATCTTGACTTAATCTTTTCATACACGAGTTTCTCTTGTTCTGACGGGACCCCCAGCGTGAGTTCTTTATTGCGCACTGTAATAAAAAAATCGTACCTTACACTTTGCAGATGCATTAGAGGACAGATTATATCACTGCAGCTGCATTGTGACCAACAGATTGTCTGTTATCAAACATATAATGTGGTTTTTAGATGTTTCTAATGATTGATTATGATAGATAAGATGCGATCAAGAGCGCTATTGTTGGCAATGCATGCCACCATGATGTTTACATGCAATGCTGCATGGGATTTTGAGTTTGTCACAGAAGCATAGAATGTTATAAAAATCAAGCCAGTCCTATAAGTGGTGAGTGAGTGACTGAAGCAATGGAAGAATTATAAAGTGAACAGAATAGTTTATATATTCTTTGTTTGATGTCAGAAAACAATGCTGCCAGCACTGCATCAAAACTGTCAGCTCTGATGGTAAGCATAAAATATAGCATAAATTATAAAGATATTGTGAAGTTGAAAGGACTGTTTGAGCAGCTGGTTCATTATGACAACTGAATCAGTCCCTCTCTGCTGGTAAACAGCAGCATGAATGCAGATTGCACCGGTCTGATCATACGCTTCTGAGCCCAGCCTAGTGTAATCACACCTGTTTGATCGTACGTGCGAATGTGTAAATTCTGCAATACTGCAGAAATTAACATTTAAACAGCATATAATGGCCTCGAACCTCCCACCTCAACCCCGTTGCTCATGTAAGAATCATCTTGTTAGTTAAAATTTTTACTTTAATATTGTTTTGGGGGAAAATTAACTACAAAGATGATTCTTGGTGTTATAATTGTGATACGGTGTTGTGCTGTAAAATAGTGCAGTACACTACATTTTTGTCTGTTTGTTGTGTTGCTTAATGAGATTGTTGTTTGGTTTACTAAAAGAGAACAAAGCAAAAACAAAAACAAAAACAAAAAAAAATGACTGGACTTGAAAGGTATGTAGTATAAATCACAGATTAGCATCATCAAAAGAAAGGATTTCCAAACACATTAGAATGACTACGTTTTTCCGGTGCTCTGTTTCTATTGTTTTAAGATGTCAATCACTGCGTCTAAATGTTCATGCCTTTGTAGATTTGTAATCTCTGAATGCTGCCCTTCTTGTTTTGAACAATGCGTTTGTTAAAAAATGCCAAGCTCAGTTCCCTGTGTGGCATGATTTGGCCAACATAATTGGTGTAATAACACAGTGGACTTAACTCTCCCAGGCAAACCGATCTTGGCAGCCTTGATGTAGTGTTCTTAGGGGCGCTGGGCCGGATTTTGTCTGGGTGGCAAGGGAGAGAGAATCTGACATGATCTCTTCTAAGAAGGCTGAAGCAGTCAGGGGCCATGAAGCCCTGGCGCGGAGCCTCTTAGCGAGCATGTGAGCACGGATTATTATAGCATGGAGCCAATGAGGCTGGACGTGTGTGAGAAGCCAAGCAGGCCCTGCAGCGATTAAACTTTAAACAGCATGTAATGGCCTCGGCCCTCCCGCCTCAAACCCGTCGCTCATGTACCCAAAAACCACAATCTGGGGAAATGTCAAGGAAGTGCAAAGACTTGCGTAATGTCTCTGTAAATGTCAAGGGTGCTTAAAGATATCAGTGCGCTGACAGTACTGCCGTACGGCGAGCCAGAATACATCAGACGTTGCTCGATGCTCTAGGGTCTTCTGTTGGATCCATAATCATTACATCACATTAAAAGCTGCTTAATCTTACATTGTTAAACCAGCACTGCTCGGACAGCTCTCTTGTCCTAAAAGAAGAAAAAATTAAACCTGACAACCATTGCAGACTTTATCTGTGGCTGGTCACATTTTAGTTGCGACTACAGTGGGTTTACTGCCAAAGGCCAGGAAAATACTCAATACTTTTGGACAGTTCACATTTCCTGCGGTGTGACATGTAATACTCCATCTTAAACTTATTTTAACTGCATTTTGCTAATTCGTTTTTAATAATTATGCATGCAGCTTTTATGACTTCAAATGAATTGAGAGACTACTTATGAATATTTATACTTTTAAAAATGTAATTGTCAAGCTGCAGGACTGTTTAAAAAGGTAGTTAAAATGGTGCAATACTTAAACGAAATGGTGACATCTCCTTTTGTGTTCCACAAAAGAAAGTAATATGGGCTCAGAACAACATGAGGGTGAGTAAATGACAGAATTTACATTTTAGAATGACCTATCACTTTAACATGCCTTTTTGTGCATTACTGTGATTTTATTAGTCAACTTGATAAAAAAAACCTTAGTACTCAGATGATAGTTACCTTGAAAGTTTATGAACATAAAACATTAGAATATGTTTCGGGTCTTAAAGTTTCTGTGATAGTACGTTCAAGGCAAGATTCAACGTGAATGAACTGCTGATCCATAGATACAGTGCTGTTGACGGCTGTACAGGAGGCCCTTGTGCATAAAGTCAGTGCCTGTTTTAGCAGGGATAAATCAAGCTGTTGTCTAAAGGGAACTCCTGCTGTCTGACTGTGAACCAAGGCTGCACTTAAATTACCAGCGTCCTTGCGCTAACAGCCATCGTTGATTCTCAAGCTCCATGGGGCTGTTCGCGATGATCTCAGCAACATGCCAAATCTGAGGATAGCTCTGGAGGTGTGAATTTACACCTCTGTCTCTCCAGCTGTGTTGTTTATATATTCTTGGTTTTTAGAGAAACATTCCAACTTATTTGATTTATTCATATTCTCAGAGTATAATCTGTAATGGATTACATTAACTCATCTGAGTGTTTGGTTTTTCCATTCTAACCCTGTCCAGATCCAAGCGCTGCCCCATAAATCATGTTTCTAAATTGAAAGGGTAAACTGGAAAACTCACAACAAAAACTTGGAGGGAAAAAACAGGTTAAATGGAGAAAGTAATGTTACACCAAAGTCTTTGGTATCTCCATAAAGAAAATTGGGTGTAATATGTAATATAAGTGAAAAACTTATTTCTCAAATGCAAAATTTAGAATGCTCCCTTTTCCTGTAATATAGCAAGATGCATATTCATCATTGGTTACGAAGAACTCAGTCAGTGGAATTTTGAATTTATAACACATTTCTACACACAAAAGTATATGAAAAATGATTTTTTTGCAAGCATTAAGGGTAAATTAATGAACAGTTTAGAAATTTGACTATTTAAAAATAATGAGGTGTATTGATATAGATGTTGTATTTGCTGATATAATCAAAAATATAAAAAAATAATGCTCTTCTCTATGTAATGTGATCTAAAAAAAAAACAACAACAACAGCACTGAACAGAAACAGCGGAAAATCATTTGGAAGTTTATCTATAGCCCTATTCGGTCCGGACTAGTTTCCCTGAGGAGGTCAGGGAAATGTGTGTTTCACAGACGTACTTGATGATTTTAATCTCATTCGAATCTGACAAGTCCGTGTTTTTCTCAACAACCTCTGTAAAAATTCCTGAGCAAATTATCGACTGTTTTTCGGCTGACTCAAGGTCCTCTGAGAAATCTAATCCCATCCAAATGTGAACGTTTGTGATTACTGATAATGGATTTTCACAACACTTCTCCTCATGTATTTTAAACTACTTGAACTACCATTAAGATGGTGCTTTTTTCTGCCATACAAAGTAGACATAAGAGAAATTTTTTTTTTTGCCAAATCGCGGAAACTGCTATAACTCAATTAAGGAATCTTATAATTATTTAATTCACAGATAAGTCTTGTTTATTTCAGTGGGTTTATTATAAGTAGCCACTTCTATAAACTCATTTGAAGTTTATTTTAATAGGCATTTTATAGTAAGTAATTTATATTAAAATTAATTTAAAAAAAAATAATGATTTAAACTTTATTTTTTAATTGAAAAGTAATTTTATATTTAAACAAATGATGTTTAAAAGATATGTTAATTTAATCACCTAAATTAATTTAATATGTTCAACCCTCTGTAACACCCACATCTAGAAAAAAGACACTCCCACCTCTGTAATAAATACAAAGACCTTAGTCCCATCCCAATCAGTACATGAAATCACAAAAAGCAGGTGATAGTAATTGTATATTTATTTATTTTTCTTGTGGCAGTATGCAACCCAGCAGTCTGAATTGAAGAGTCAAATCTATTTTTCGTCTGGAGCATGTTCCATTATAATTTTGAAAGTGCTGAACTTCCCCTGCTGTTTGTTTGAAAAGCGACCACACAGCCACATGCTTAACAGCCTCGCCACCTGACATGGTTTGTGTGTTTTTTTTAATACACCAGTCAGCCACAACATTAAAACCACCTGCCTAGCACCAACCCACATCTCAGAATAGCATATACTTCTCACCACAATTGTACAAAGCGTTTATCTGAGTTACCATTGCTTTTATCAGTTTGTA
This sequence comes from Moxostoma hubbsi, assembly GCA_032164185.1. Classification (NCBI taxonomy): domain Eukaryota; kingdom Metazoa; phylum Chordata; class Actinopteri; order Cypriniformes; family Catostomidae; genus Moxostoma; species Moxostoma hubbsi. The sequence continues at coordinate 6,591,274 of JAVLUX010000043.1, forward strand.
CCAGTCTAGCCATTCTCTGTTGACCTCTCTCATCAACATGGCATTTCCATCCGCAGAACTGCCACTTACTAGATGTTTTTTGTTTTGTTTTTGGCACCATTCGGGGTAAATTCTAGAGACTGTTGTGTGTGAAAATCACAGGAGATCAGAAGTCTGGCACCAACAATCATCCTTGCAATTATCTAATCAGCCAATCATGTGTTAGCAGTACAGTGTATAAAAACATGCAGAAATGGGTCAGGAGCTTCAGTTAATGTTCACATCAACCATCAGAATGGGGAAAAATGAAATCTCAGTGAATTGGAGCATGGCATGGTTGTTGGTGCCAGATGGGCTGGTTTGAGTATTTCTGTAACTGCTTATCTCCTGGGATTTTCACGCACAATATCCTCCAGAATTTACCACAAATCGTGCCAAAAACATTCAGTTAGTGGCAGTTCTATGGATGGAAATGCCTTGTTGGCAGAGAATGGCCGGACTGTTTCAAACTGACAAAGTTTACAGTAACTCAGATAACCGCTCTATACAATTGTGGTGATAGGAATATCAACTCCGAATACTATTCTGAAATGCGGGTTGGTGCTGTTTTGGCTGCACATGGGGGACCTACACAATATTAGTCAGGTGGTTTTAAATTGTGGTTGATCAATGTATGTTGTTAGTGGAAAGTCATCCCTTTTCCTTGTGACATGTTATCAAGGCAAGCTGTGTCGATGTCCAAGAACTCATTTCAGTTCTTTATTTATAGATGACAACACACGACCGATGATAAACACATACACATAGTACGTACTGTGAGCTCTGCTTATCTAGCTTGCATCTCCTGTCCACACACACCTGCTCCTTAAACAGTTTGCTTTGGCGCGGTGGTCTGCAGACTGCTGCCCAGGGGAGGGATGTTACTCAAGGTGACAGTCGGAAATGCGAGCAAGGGGAGGCTAAGAGGAGCAAGCAAATGAGAGAGAGAGGCAGGTGGTTGATAAGATGAAAGAGGAATGGAAAGGAAGAGAGCAGCCAAGTTCTGGGCAGAGAGATGGAGATGGAGCGAGCACTGCCACCTCGGGCCAAAGACAACATGTTATAGTGGAGAGCGGCCAATAGACCTCCGTGCACACCCTGTGAATTTATGTCTAAGACACACATTGGTGCTCACATGTATGCTATTGGCTGTGTCCGATTTCCTGTACTTTCATAGGATTTACTGAATGAGATAAAGATCTTTTCCTTTGACTCATATGTTCTTTGATCTATGGCATACTAGTGGTTTTCTGCAATGTATGGATGGCGTATTGATTCAGTTAATTTTATAAGTTTTATATGTGTGCAAGTTTTAATTTTAATTTTTACTCATAAACATTTTTCTCTGGTTGTTTCTCACCAAGTGCCTTCAGAAGATTTGGAATATGATGTGTGTTACATGGACTACCTTTGTTACTTTTGGTCCTTTTTTAAAAAGACAAATATTTAAGTTTTTCCTTTTATGTTCTTCACAAGAAATTAAGTCACACAGGATGGATTATCCTTTTACAGTAGATTTACAGTAAACCTTACATTTTGGGTGGAAAAAAGCTTATATTTGGAATACTTACACATTGTATCTGTTTGAAAAAATGCAGAATAATTTTTATTCTAAAATATTTGTATTTTTCTAAATATAAATATCTGGCCAGTAGAAAAAAATTAGGGAAAAATTCCATATACCTCCACTGAAAAGGTCCACATAGTATGAGCTCCACTTTCAGTGACCAAGATGCAGTATCATTGATTATGATGTCATAGAGATTTGAGGATGGTCTGTTTTGACTGTTGTGCCAGTAAGCAACCATATAGTAACCATTTAATAATGCCCTAGCGGTAGAGGGCCACGTAACGCCATGCGAGGAGCACTTTGCTAGTTTTTTAATTATTTTCATGTTATAATCCAGTGAGATTCGATACAACCAGTTACATATTTGTTCTTTGAGGTAACATGGAAAAGAAGTCAAAATCTTCGGGCTCTTGAGACATTAAAAGACACTTACATGCTCAAGGTGAAAACACTGATGGGCCTGCTGACTGGGGACTCTATTTGGATGGCGTGGCGGGAGAAGAAATCCAGCGTCAACTGTCCAACATATCTATGATGCTGACAAAGTTTGTTGCTGACTTGCTGAGAGAGGATCTCGCTGAAATACGTCATTCGATTAAGGCAATGGAAACAAAATTCTCTGAGTTGGTTGAAAGAGTGGTGATTATCCGCTAATCCACTCGTGCCAAAATACCACTTGGTCGAAGGCGTGCTTGAGGGTTTCGTCCCACGACTGCTCCAAAGGGAAGTCCCCCTCAGGGAGTTCCCTGAGAAGGGGAGGGGATGTAGCTTCTCCCCTTCCCTTGTCATTCTGACGTGGAGCTGTTGAAGACGGCCCGAGGACAGCCTCCCCTGCAAGAGCATCGCACATCTCACATCTCCCTATTTTAGTGCAGTACCCATCCGCACAAATCCCCTTTAATAAATGTCTAAAATCTGGCCAATCAGTCCCCAAAATCAGCGGATGGGTGAGGCGGGAACTAACCACGGCCTCCACTCTACGTTTTTTTTCCCTGGAATTTGATCACAAGGGTCACCATAGGATACTTGTGAATATCCCCATGCACACATTTCACCCTCACCAGTTTACCTGTGCCCAAAGCCTCAGGTTGAACCAAGCGTTCGTGGATGGTGGTTTGATTACAACCTGTATCCACCAACACTTGGTGAGTGCCCCCCCTTGACATTTACCGGTATCCGGTTCGCTCCGGCCCGATCGGGGGCAGCCTGCTGGATATCGGAGACCCGCACCACCGTCCCCAGCTCCATCAGAGGGCACTGATCCCGGAAGTGGTCTGGGTCTCCGCACCTCCAACATGCTGGCCCAGGCGCTACGCCCGTACTTGCGTCGGCGGGCGCCCCCACCTGAGGGGGAGGACGGCTAAAGATCGGGGTAGGGGAATGTGTCGCCTCCCACGGCCGGAGAACTGGCCTCGGGAATCCTGCTTGCCTGTGCGGGGCAGGAACGGGCCCTGGAGACAGAGTAGAGCGAGAGGATAGAGGGGATGGGGATGAAACGGGGGAAAATACAAGGGGAGGAGAGAGAGTGAGTAGGAGGGCTCCTCCACCCTCGGGATTGCCACCATATGGTCCTCCGCAAGCTGGACAGCTTCCTCCAGCGACGGCGGGCGGTGGCACTGGACCCACTCTGCTGTTCTTTTTGGCAGACGTTGTATGAACTGCTCCAGTACCACCTGTTTGACCAGTCCCTCGACATCACGGTTCCCCTCTAGTAGCCATCTCTGGCAGGCGTCTGGGAGCCGTTGGGCAAAGGCGAACAGGCGGTCGGATTTCTCCAACTTCAGGCTTCGGAAGAGTTGGCGGTGTTCTTCCGGACTCCAACCAACCCAGGAGGCTCGTTACCAGCAGTTGTTGAGCCGCGAGCTGGGCGTCCCCGGACAACAATGGGATGAAACGAGCCACCTACTGGCCGCGGAACCAGCCCCAAATCTCAGCGGTGCGCTCAAATAAGTCTAGAAACGCTTCTGGATCATCTGCCGCCCCCATGTTCTGTAACGCGGGCGGGGGCAAAGGGGAGCTGGTGTCCAGGGTCGCTGAGGAGGCTCTGGATCGCATGCCGGTCCTCTGCTTGAGCCCGTAAGATGATCTTGGTCTTACTGGAGCTCAAGCAGTGTCTGATGGTGGTTCTGATGCAAACCAGCGAGGGACTGAAGGACCTCCGCCAACTGGGATGGGGTGACTTACATCATCTTGGATAATCTCCTGGGTTTCGGCATCAGTGTGAAGTTTCCCCAAGGACGACATCAGTCAACAGAGTCCTTCAACTTAAGTGAGTATGTTTATTTACAGAAAACAAAACACTCGCTTTACAGCTCAAACTTAATGAATACTACAGTCTCAGGGTGTTCCTGGTAGCTCTCTCTCCCGGTCTGCTGGCTATGTGGCTCTTTTATGCTGCTCTCCCCAGGTTCACTGTAATCAGAAACAGGTGTTAGGCATAATTTTGCTCAGGTGCAAGCGCCCTTACCGCTCTTCCTCTCTCCGGATGGACACTTGACCACGCCCCCGCTGCCACAATCACTTTTGCACTGAACCAGATTGAAAGTGGATGCTGGGGATGGCCTCAAAATATCTACATGCCCACACAAAGGATGTCTTTTATAAAATTGATGGACTGAGTAAGTCATTGTGTATTTTTTCATGTGGCCTCTGAGTGAATTTGACTCGGGACGCCTGTTTTGTTTCTTTTTGTGCTGGTTCCGCTTAGCGGCTGGAGTTTGTTTTGTGGAGTAACACTGCTTCGAGACCGTTATGGATGAATCTGTTTGCTCCTTGTGCTAATGCCTCCTTGCTGGAGTTTGTTTTGTGAAGTATTTTTTCTGGACATTGGAATGATTACGTCATCTGCTGCACTCATAAACAGCCAACTCACTGAACAGTTTGTTATCTGTCCAAGGAAACTGAACGGCTTTATGTTGGTTGGAATTTGTTTTGTAGAGGAACACACTTTCAAGAGAGTTCTGTGAATGGATCTACTCGTTGTTTGTGTTTATTCTGCCCATTGGCTGGGGTTTGTTTTACAAAGTATTTTCGGTTATGTAATTTTGCGTTTCAAAATTTGTGCAGAAGCACCAGACTTGAGCAATCTGATGGCAAAGTTGTCACGGGGTCTCTCATAGTTGTACCTGGACCTTTTGAGTTACGAGGGATTGGCGCCAGGTTGGGGGGTTCAAGGTTTGATTGTTGTACTAATGTTGGAATGTGGTCTGTATAATATTGTTTTTGACACACAATTTATTTTGTCTATTATATCAAAATATCAAATGTTAATATGAGTGGGTTATCTTTCGCCACATGAAATGTGAATGGGTTTGGGCACCCCATAAAAAGAAGGAAGATTATTTATTTTCTTAAGTGTTAGAAATGTGATATTGTGTTTCTTCAAGAAATGCATCTTTACCCACAGGAAGCTGAAAAATTTGGGAAGATATGGGGTGGGCATGTTTTCTTTAGTACTGGCTCAAGTAAGAATAGGGGAGTCATTACATTGATAATTAAACATTTACAATTCAAATCTTTAAAAAAAATGAAAGATTAATTAGGGAGAATCATTATTGTTTTAGCAGAAATTCAGGGGCAAAGGTTGGTTTTGGCTAATATTTACACGCCTAATGTTGATTGGATGTTGCAAGCTGCTGGCACCCTCATGATATATTATTGGGAGGAGACTTTAATATTTTTATAGACTGTAAATATCATGGTCTTGCAGATATTTGGCAACTTTTGAACCCATCTGGTAGGGACTATCCATTTTTTGCATCAGTCCATAAGATTTATTCTAGAATAGATTTTTATTTTATATCTGAGTCCCTCATTTATCTGTTCTTGATTGCTCAATTGGAAACATCTTAGTCTCAATCACACCCTGGTGAATTTAGAGATGTTGCCAAATATGGAGAAGAAGAAATCATATAGTTGGCGCTTTAATGTATCCCTGTTGCAAAATCCTGATTTCCACCAAATGTTAAAGAAATCAATGTTAATAAAGAAGACCAACTGGTCCTCAGTATCTTCTGTGGGTGTGGCTTTGGAGACTTTTAAGGCATTTGATTTGGACAATATTGGCCAGAGTATTTAATTTGGACATTTATTTAAATTATTAAATATTTAGTATTTATTTACTTAAGCATGTGGCTGATCCCCAAAATTATGTATCAACAAGTCCCCTTTCTGTTGTTAAATTGCCTTATGCAACTTAAGATTTTACATAGATTTTATTTGACCCCCATCTAGATTATATAGTCTTGGTTTTAAAGACACACCCACCTGCTGGTGATACCAATCATAAGTTGGAGATGCAACCCATGTCTTTTCGGGGTGTGTTAAGATGCAAGAGTTTTGGTTAAAGGTTCAGAGGTTCAAAGGTTCATGTTTTGAGCCTTCAAATATGACTTTGTCCCAGACTCTGAATTTTGGGTGATTGAGTGGTCATAAATTTTGGGGATAATCACAAAAATTCTGTGATAAAAAAAAATGAGGTCCTGACCAGTCTAATGATCGGCAGGCAAATAATTTTAAGGGGTTGGAAATCGAATGGAGTGCCCTCGTTTTCGGAGTGGTGTGTGGAAATGGGGAAGGTAGCTGCATTTGAGGAAGTGATAAGTAGAAGGCTAGGGTTTAAAATGGGGTGATTATTTCGTTTTTGGGGGGGACTCTCAGGGAGGAGATATGGAGAGTGTAGTTTAGTTTAATTATGTATGTTTATTATTATTATTTATTTATATTTTGTGTGTGTGTGTGTGTGTGTGTGTGTGTGTGTGTGTGTGTGTGTGTGTGTGTGTGTGTGTGTGTGTGTGTGTGTTATGTGGGACCACAGTGGTGTTCATTGGAAGTCAGGGTGGGATTGTATTAGTGTGATTTGAATGTAAAATGTTGATTCCTTGTATATTTGTTTTGTTTTTCTTTGTCATGTATATATGAATCAATAAAAAAATTATTATTACAAAAACAATAAAATAATAATGCCCTAGCAACACCCTAGTAATTTACTAGTAACCACCCAGAACATTGTTGCATAAATATAAACATATAACATATATTTTATATAAATATAAAGTATAATAAAATGTTATTTTTATTTATGTGTGTGTATACATATTCAACATACAATGTCCCAATCCATTTAATAATTGTTGTGGAGAATCCAGAGGCATTTGACCAAATACACAATTTTTTTTAACTATTAAAAATGGATAAAAAATGACCTGAACATAACAGGAGGGTTGAACTGTTTAGCCATGAGGAACAACACAGTCTCTCTTTTTCTCTTTGTTTTTCATTTAGGTCTGTGGTTAGAGCAAGATCTTTGCATTAATGTATTAGCTGCTGAGGCAATGGCTTTAGCTGCCATTTTTATACACATTCTGTCATTCCGCTGTACAGTAGATAAATTAACTGTGGAGTGAGTGCTTGTTTGGCACTGGAGCTCAGACATTATAGGTTCTCTGTGTCTTTCTTTTGCTGTATATATTGGATAAGAATTCATAGATGGAACAACAGTGGACATTCAGCTTTCCAAGTCAACCTGTTTCTTTTTCTCCCATGAACCCTCTTGAGTTTAAATCACCTTATAACTGCTTTAACAGATACAAAACTCATTGTAATTAAAATAAAATTTGTATGTATGTATGTATGTCTGAATTCATGTATAGATATTTGACTGACAAATTGTGTCAAACGGCATCATAGTTACAAGTATACTCCAAACTGAAGCTTTCTGTACTGGATTATCAATCTGCAAAGACCTTCAGAAACTAGATTTTATGTAATTTTTTAAGCAAGCGCAAATGTTTAAAAGTCACGGCCACATTGCTTAGGGTGTTTGAGGTGATTTATTTTTTTGGCCTGTAGATATGTCTCGGGACCCTCCTGCAATGCAAGGCTTATGTGATTTATTTATTCATTTATTTATCTTTGCCTATTTCATAATTTCCCTACCTTTATAAGTCAGATCACTTAAAGTAATTAGAGCCTGACCGATATGGGATTTTTGAGGCCGAAAATTCACAGATTACCGATATGGTGGCCGATATAGTTAATTTTTGAGCTGGAATGAAAACAGACCTTTTCTATGTGGATTGAAGGTAATCAGAAAGCTGCTTTCTTAAATATTTTTTAGCAAAGAATGTTTGACATTATTATTCAAGAAATGAACACTAAGAAAATAAAGAATAAATAAAAATACAATAAATAGTTAAATAAACATCAATACTATATGTTCAGTTTCAGTCAGTTGCTGACCATTAAAATAAAGAATAAATAAAAAATAAAATAAATAGCTAAATAAACATCAGTACTGTTTAGTATCAGTCAATTGCTGACTATTTTAATACTGCCAGTCAATTATTGGCAGGATGTAAAAAAGAAGCATTTACACCTGCAGAGTCAAGAGATAAACAGTGGCAGCAGTGTTGCACTGTATTCTGCTATACTAATATTGATTACCACAAAAAATTATTAATATCTGCCTCCTTTTCTTAAAAAAAGCAATGGAAGTGAATGTAAACTTGATTTTAGTGTGAGAAAATCACTTACTTTCCTTCGTTGCCATGACCATGTAATGTCAACAAACTCTAAAATAACTCTAAAATGACTATTTAGTTCAAATAAAACACAAGTTTTAACAGTAGAATTAATGTAAGTGCTTTTGAAAACCTATAAGCTTCAAGGTTTTGCCTTTAAAACCTCCAAACATTGGCCACATTCACTTCCATTGTAACTGCTTCACTGTAACTTTATTTTTGCTTTATTGAAAGATGAGGGACAGGCCAAAATGTATTTTTGTGGTAATCAACATTATGCCACAAATGCTGTCGACTGAGCTTAACTTGTATTGAACCGAGAATATTCCTTCAATACTTAGGGTAAGAGTTTTATTCAAATCCCTGACATACAGTAACAATGAGCTGTACTACAATTAATTCTTGCCTTCGCAAACACCACTAATTACAAAGCAACTCAGGATTATTCCCACTAACAGTTCAGGTTTCCTGTTTAAAGGTCTCTAGGTCTTGGTTGCCACGCAGACAGTTGAGAAACAACATGTGAATGGGCCCAGGGCTCCAAGCTGGCTGTTCTGGAGCTGAGCTGTCACTGCCTGATACCTCTTTAATGCACTCTTACAGATCGACAGGCCCGTGCATTGAGACCTGCCTTGACTCAAAGAGAATCACAGCGGTATTATGAACAGAGCTGAATATGCAGCACAACTCAGTCCCTTGTGCTCACCTTGAACTATTTGCAGGAAAGAGAATGGAATAGATACCAGACGTTTTATCATGTGAAGCAATAGAGGAGCCCACTGGATTTGTCAGAAATATCTGATTTACGAAAGGGAAAATTGATTTTACAAATGAGCGAGTGGTTTTTCTTTCTCCCTCTCTTTTTCCATCTCGCTAGGTTAGAAATGGTTTCAGTATCCATGGCACGACTGATTTTGTATGATATTTTGTCCCACGTTTATGATTATTGTTCTTGATTTGAATACAACTAAATAAATCTCTCAGCAAATGCACGGTGGTGGCTTTTATAGGTTTCCTCCAATTTGTAACTGAAGAATCATTGTCCCTTTGCGGCAGTGTGAGTATGCGGTGTGTTCGATGGAAAACCACGAGCCTCCTTTGACCTCACTTTAATCGAAATGCAACTGTGAACAGATCTCCAGCAATCTCGATGCGAGACTCGTAGTGCTAGTCAAGAGGGAAATGTATCAAAATGGAAAATGAATTAATCCTCTCTCGTGTTTTGTGTCCTGCAGGGCCCCTTTTCTTGCAGTGGAAGACAGAGACAGATGTTGCTCAGCTGAAAGACGGTCGTTGTATCCGTGTAAAAGGATAGTAGCCTAGCAAATCTCCCACCGTTTCATGGTGGGCTGTTGACATTAATACTGTTGTTATTTTGGAAGTAATTCCCTGAGAGTCACGAAAGCGTACTGATACCAAGATGAGGAATTCACTGTGGGGACGTTGAACAGTAGCAATATTACGTAATATTCCCTGCTAGTGCTTCTTAAACTGTGGTACAAGTTCCTCCAGTGGTACATATAGAGCTCCCAGGTGGAACTGCACACAAGTAATTAATATAAAACTTTAGCAAAGATTACAAGCTTTGATTTGAATTTTTTTTTTTTTAATTGGACAAAAAGACAAAGGTACAAGGATGTGTAATTAACGTCTATAATGAGGGAATGAACTACAATCCCATGAATCATATAAGCGTAGTTTAGGGAGACTGACTCAATAGTCACTGCATTGCTCTTTTTGCGTGGTTTGTTTGGCACGATTCTCTGATTGGTGGATCTTTCTCCTCAGGGTACACAGGTATTGTTGTTGTTCATCACAAATTTTTCTATTTAGCGTATTTGGCCATAGCAGAAGCATATAGGGTTGCTCTGATACCTGCCCTGGTACCTCGGTATCGGTATTTGGGTAACAAATAAAAAGCCTCTGATTTTTTTATGAAATTGCACAGAAAATGACTTAATTTAAACAAAAATTCTACCTATTTCTCCCCAATTTGGAATGCCCAATTCCCAATGTGCTCTTAGGTCCTCGTGGTGGCATAGTGACGCCTCAATCCGGGTGGCAGAGGACGAATCTCAGTTGTTTCTGAGGCTGTCAGTCCACGCATCTTATCACGTGGCTTGTTGAGCGTGTTACAGCAGAGACCTAGCATGTGTGGAGGCTTCACACTATTCTCCGCTGCATCCACGCACAATTCACCAAGCTCCCCACCGAGAGCGAGAACCACATTATGATGACCACAAGGAGGTTAACCCAACGTGTCTCTACCCACCCTAGCAACCGGGCCAATTGGTTGCTTAGAAAGCCTGACTGGAGTCACTCTGCACGCCCTGGATTCGAACTTGTGACTCCAGGTGTGGTAGTCAGCATCTTTACTTGCTGAGCTTTACCCTGAAAATGACTTGTTTGAATAAACTACATAAAGTCTTACAGATACAAATTCTGCATTTTCCTCTTTAATTTTCTGGATTTCATGTTAAATGTTTTAATTAAATGTTATGATCAAATGGTTTTTAATCAAATTAATACATTCGGCTTTAATCAAACTAAATATAATAAATCTTTTTATAACAAAAAATTAGAATTGTATTTTTGGCTAAATAAAATGCTGCACAACAGATCATGACCGTATTAAAGAAAACATTAATGGAAAAAAAATCTGATTACCTTAGGCACAAGGCTGCTATGGCTGAATCACATGCTAATATTCAGTGCACTTGCTTTTGTGGTATTGCTTACAGATAATAATAATAACATAACCATTGCAAATTTTTATATTATATTATTTTTAACTTTTTGAATATTTTTATGTTTTCAATTTCACCCATCCTGTTGAATAAAGCTTTCATTTTAGCAGGATTTTTATTTTTGACAGAACTTTTTTTGACGAGTTGAACTGATATCCCGAACTGCACTGGAGAAGTGTGTGTGTTTGTGTGTGTTTTAAGTTGATCGCAGAGCATCACCTCTCTTTCATTCTCTAGCGTGCAGCAAATGTGACAGAACATTAATTAAATTACATCCTATTGCTGTTTAATGATCACACTTGGCTATATTGAGATTTTTTTTAATTTTTTTAAAAAAATTTTCAAACGGTCATTAATTTAATCTCAAAACTGTCACGTCTTATAATATTTTGCTAATGGTAACATACTGGGTGATATCGTACCATTTAAACATTTTTGGTATCACGATATTTCGCTAGTATCGGTATATCGCACAACCCTAGAAGCATATACTGTACCTTTTAATTTACAGCCTCTGACCTTACGGTAGTTCTGTCTTTAAAGGTATACAAGTTATCTTTAAATAATGAAACAGATTTTTTCCTGACAAGGTGGTGCTTGGATGAGCTGCATTTGTAGATGATGTCAGATGTGGTTGGCATATTCACTTATACATCGGCTAAAATCAAGTCTTGCCTACACATTTTTAGTGTTGTAAATCCTATTTGTCACATTACAAAATGAATATGGGTTCTGAGCACCACTTCAAGCTGATTTTAAGGTCAACAAATCCTCCTGTTTTTCAGAATTCAGCTGAATTTAGCATGAAACAGTTTTTTGTCTAACATGTAGTAACTACATAAATTCTTAATATACTGTATTTGCTTTACATGAATGACACCAAAACCAATGATGCATCCTGCATTTTATTATTTGTTGCTCTTTTAAAACCTCTAAACTTCAGTGTAGTACCACATTGTCCTCTGTTCCATCTCACTTGAACTCTGACCTTTTTTTTGCCTGGCATAGGTGAGTGTAGTACAATGATATACATGTTTGAGGGTAGTACAGTGATATACTGTATATGTGCAACATGAGAGATTTACACTTATGCATTCCAAACAGGGAACGCGAGGGCTTTTTGAGCCATCTCAGACAGCCCTGCACTCTGCTGTTGCTTATTTATTTATTCCCTGATGTCATACCCCCATCCCACTGCACCAAACACCACATGTGGTCCTAAATCTGCTGCCTTCTTTCTCAAGGTGAAAGGGATAAATTCAACTCCCCTGCTTTCATACACGTCTCCCCAAAGAATCTTCTCTTTGCTTTACAGCTCGCTGGCTCAAACTATCTGCGCTTGTCCCGGATGCCGATGAGCGGCAGTTAAGAGTGGGCCATGTCAGTGGGGATTGTCTTCTCTTGTTGAGATCTGGCTTGTTGAATAATGTCTTGTGTTTTAGTGGGTACACATGGACAGACTTGGCACAACTTTCAAGGGAAGAAATCTTTTGATACATCACAGGCTTTTTCCCATCGTTCCAGGCTTTAATAACTTCTTAATAATTTTTGTATATTTTCTTTTTAATGCCATTTTAGTCTTTTGTAAGGCTAGAAAGAATATTGGAGGGCAGCAACTTCTTGCATACTTCCAAAAGTTTCCTCTTGTGTTTTTTGTGTTATTTTCTTTTTTTCTTTTCAATCAGCATTTGATGCCTGTGTGCATCTTTTACTAAGGAGACATCTTTGTGCTGATTTGAGGGAAAACAGACGCATAAGATCACTCAGTACACTGCTTACAACCCTACAGACACCAGAGAAAGACAAGACAACTCCTTTCATGTGGGTCTTCAGCAATTCTGATGCAGTTAAATAATTACTAATGCCATTGTCAAATGATCTGTCTATGCCAGATATCTTGGGAGGAAAGTATGGACTGTAGAATTGTTTAGTACTCTGCAGACTTCTGCAAAATAGTTTTGTTTTGTTTTTTTAAATTGCAATCAATTATTTCAATGTAAGTAGGCCCACATGGAATCTAAACACTTTTTTCACATTGGTTGACCTGATTGTGGGGAAAAATCAGCAGAATGGATGCATATTCAAACTCGTCACGTCGTGATTGGTCAGGAAAGGTTACTTAAAAGTCTCAAGTCTTTAAGTTCTTTTCCACCATTGAGTAACAGTTCCACTAGCATTTACATTTGAGCCTGGTTCATTGTGTTACGCACCGTTCCAAGCCCAGATTTCTCAGAAAGTTAGCTAACCATACTCCGAACAGAGAACCAGGCTGATGGAACGTCTTTAGTAACGTGTCGACTCAAGATTGGTCACTGGCGTCGTCACTCCATTCTTATCTTTATTTTGCAGCACCACAGTGAAAAAGAAATTGTAACCGTGACAAAGAGCCCAGATTGGTATGGATCTACAAAGACAACTCTTGGGCCCGAAGGGGGAAACCAGCTTTCGACATCAAACTTGTTGAGACAGGCTAAATTTAAAAACTTGAAAGCACATATGAAATTTGAGATATGCATTTGGAACAACGTGAGAGTAATTGATTACAGAATTACATTTAATTTTTTTATTCATTTTATATCATTTTTTTTGTGTAAACTGTTTCTTTAAAATAAAACACTCTTAAGTGGTAGCTGAAATCATCATCAAGCCAAAAATATATCAGATAAACACTGAAGGAGAATTGTTAATTCTTTGTGAATGAAATGGAGTTTGAATACTGTAGAAATTCATGCATTTCATGCTCAAAGCTACACTAATCCAGTTTCCTTACAGTATTTTCCAAAGTGCTTTTGAAAGTCTCAGTTCACAGATAAGGAAAACTGTATTCTAGTGTGGATTACAGGCATAAACATTGCAAAAAATTCATAATTTTAAATCAATGTGTTCAAAAAAATGTCACGTGCCCTTAGATGGAATCCGTTCTCAATCCAGTTAGTAACATCTAGTGTTAAATATACTGTAAATTAAGTTCAGTCAACATAATTTGTGTCATAATATTGATTACTACAAAATATATATAATACAATTGACTCATCTGCCATTAATAGTAAGGCACTTACAATGGAAATAAACCAGGCCAGTCCATAGACCTTAAAATACACATCGTTTCAAAAGTATAACCAAAAAATGTAACTTTATATAGGTTAACAAGATTTTAGTGTGACAAAATCACTCACTAACCTTATTACTTTGAATATTACAGCTTCGTTGCCATATCGACAAAACATATCTGGTAAATGCAATAATGCTGGAAAATCCCTAATTTCATCACACTAAATTCATGTTAACATGTATAATGTTTATGGCTTGTGGCTATACTTTTGAAACACATTGTCGATTTTAATGTTATTTGACTGACCCCATTCACTTCAATTGTAAGTGCCTTAAATCTCCTAGTCAAGTCAGTCCACTAGGCTGCTATTTTAAGAACGCACATTTTTATATTATGTTATTGTTATTATTATGAGTATTATTGTAGCTTTTTGAATATTTTTTAAATACTTTAAGTATTTTTATGTCTTCAATTTCACACATCCTGTTGAATAAAGCTTTAATTTTAGCAGGATTTTTATTTTTGACAGAACTTTTTTTGACGAGCTATTTTCAACTTCATGCATACAAGAGCAGCTCCTATCTAATTCAATTAGGAAAGACTGAAATCTCCAAAAAGGTACGTCAAGATTAAGATTAAATCACATATTTCAAATCAGCTGTAAAGTCTCACAAACAATGGTATCATAGAGTTTGTTTCTTTGTTTAGATAATGCTTAAAAAGCTTTGTTTAGATAATGCTGAGCTGTTTCTCAGGCTGGTCCAGCTGCCACACATGTGTATTTTTTAGTTAACTGACAAGTGTTGTCTCTATCTAAAAGATGCAATTTTACTTGAAAGGTCTGACTAATGTTTCTTCAAACGCCATATTGGGTGTTCCTATTTCTCCCATAATTTTTTCACTTTTTTTTTAATAAACGAGGGACACGTTAAATACATTTTTTGTGGTAATCAACATTATGCCACAAATTCTGATGATTGAGCTTAACTTGCATTGAGCCTGGAACATGCCTTTTAACTCTGTACTTTCAGACATTCACGACAAGTTGGCATTAGTGAGCTAAGTAAATGAGGAGCAGTTTCAGCTGCTCATTTCTCTACATATTCAAATTCAAACCCAGCACAGATGCCCAGCCCGGGCCAGAGCAGAAGGCAAGCAAACAGATCTGAAGCTAATTGGGCTAACAGTGCTGGCTTCGTGTCAGTCCCTTCTGCCCTGCTGGCTAACAGGCCTCCTGATAGCTGCCCTCCAGGGAGCTCTTCACAGCTGCACCTCTTAAGAGCTAATTTCCCTAATAGCACATAGGGCTAAGCAGCCCTATTTTCCTCTCTTCTCTTATCACTTTATTGTTCCTTTTCATCTTCTTTTCATCTCTTTCTTTTATTCTTGTGCCTTTTTTTGGTGCTGTGCGACTGGCTGCTTTTTGCGGGCCCTTTCGTCAGGTATCAGAGTGTCTTTATATCCCTAAAAGTATTAAAATGTCACAATTTAAGGTTATAAAATTATGTGATTGATCACCCAAAAGTCCTAAAAGGTTTTAAAAGGCATTCCCTTAACATAAATATTATATCCTGAGTACTTACTGTGGACTAGACCTCGTACATATGGCAGATTTCATGGAAATTACTCTGTGTTTAAAAAGCGCAAGCTTTATTAATGTATGTTTACGGAGTGCTTCAAATCCTAACTGTTATATCTCCCTCTTATTCCAGCATGTTTGTATTTGTATAATGAGGGGGATGTCTAAGCCCACTTCAAACCTCTCTTGAGTAATTACCATCATAGCGGCTTTGTTTGTGGAGAGAGTGTGGCATCTGTGCATGATATGTTTGTTTTGGCTGGAGGCCATTTTGAAGCGGCACGTTAGTGTATGAGTCAATAAATATCTGTTTGTGCCTGTGTGTGTTTGTGTTAGCCTGAGCTACAGTATATATACGTCTGGCTCGCTAATAGGAAAGCCAACTCATCCCCTGGCTGTGATCTCATGTAGGGCAGTAGAGTTTACTTCCACATGGGGGCATCCTCCGGCCCCTCCATGCCACATCAAAGCATAGCTGTCTGTGAATCAGGGCCAGCAAGCCCCCTCCACTTTTTCCAACCTTGCATCTATGTACAGTACCACTGGGCTGAGAAGAGCAATTGACTTGTGAAGGACTTCATAAAGCCTGGGGAGACATTCTGAGTGTTCCATCCATCTGTTTTGCTCCCTCGTTCCCTCCCTCCATTTGTCTCCCTGTATTCTAGATCCTCCCAGCCCTTTGGCTCCTTCCTCTCCAGCTTAGAGATCACGTTTATGTGAAGAACACACATTGACAACACCAGTCAGATGTGGGTGTTCTTGATATCCATATGGTTCAGTAATCTAAATGTGTACAGTATTTTATGGTTTTTGAGTTGCTTGGTATTTTGGTGATGGTTGATTGTTTGTAGATTATACAATCTACAAACAATATTTAACAGATACTTTTTTTTTACCTGAGATGGAATGCATCTCTTGCCATAACTACCATTTTAATTTTGCATTGACTTAAAAATAGTTCTACTTTAAAAACCTGTCTCAAAATGTCATTTTATTAGTTGACTATATGGCCAGAAAAATAGCCGATTAGTCAGTTACTCGGCGGGGCAATGTTTTCCTTATAATAAATATTATTCCTAAAGAAAACCACTTAAACCATTAAGTGTAAATTTATTTAGTTCAAGCTTCTTTCGTCGACATGATATATGAACCTGCACAAAAGATGGTGTTATCCACGAGTAGTTGGCACACCATCAACACACCATCAACAACTCTACTAGCTTCTTTATCTCATCTGTGGTATTTGTGATTAGAATTAAATATTTGTTTTTTTTTTGTTTTGTAAAGAACAGAAAGGCTATTAAAGTGACATTATTGTTCTTGTCTATGATCTTGTCTTTAGACACACATTACACAAAAGGTGTCAAAAAAATAGGATGCTAAACTTCGTAGCCACTATACTACTCAATCACTGGTGAGTAAAATCTGAACATTTACCAGCCAGTGACTAATCACAGACATTTTTAGTTGCATAGCGTGACATTGAATACATATGCAAGTGCTTGGAGATTGATATTGAGATCGTTCAAAATTTCGCAATTAATCCAAAAATTTTTTTATTGAAAGTCACCATGTATGGTATCTGTATTTACTTGCTGTCCTACTCTAAACAATACAATCACAAGGTACACCCCAAAATGCCCCAGTAACCAATTTATAAAATTAAAAAAAATTGTTTTCAATCATTGATTTGCTTGTCACTTCTGAATGCCCATCGCTACTTTTTCAATTTTCTTTACTGGAGCTCTACAACGAGATTGATTGAGACAGCAGGACTCTCTCCTTCTTTGTTCGCCAGCTTTGAGTGTAAGCTCTCTCCACCATTCCTGTATCACGCTCAAGCTCCAGCGGGTCTTCTTTGAGCTTTTGCTCCTGCCCCACCATCCCTGTCTGGCTCACAGTTCCATCCCTGGGAATACCTGTGAAGATTAGTGTCTGGCCTGGAAAAGCCCTCCGTCTATTTCAGTCTGGAGGGGAATGCAGGTGGGTGGCCGACTGTGAAAACCTCACATTATGTGATAACCCTAGTACCACCCTCCTCCTGCTCCTTTATACTTGAGTATTTCATCCCAGTTCATAGTATTCCTTAAAAATCTTTTATGCACCTCTTTGATCACTCTGTTCCCCTTGCCCATTGTATTCTTTTCACTTTTTTGTATCTACCTACTCAGTCTCTCCTTTGTCTAAGTCCTCCATCCGTGATTTTCTTTTGTCTCTCCAAACCTTTGTTCTTTCCATAGTCAGCAGCCAGCATATTCCTCTCTATTGTGCCCCGTTCCACGACTCCCCCCTCCGTGTGGGCCACTGTCTGAGCACTGTGTGAATCTGAGCACATGAATACTTAAAGATCCTATTTTCCGCTGCTTTTCTCTGAGGTATGATCGACATGTACGCGGTCCAGCTTGCTGATCCTCAACAATGTTAACACATGTCTCCAACATAGAAACACATACCTCCTCTGCTTTGCCAGGCCTTTCATCTCCACACCATGCTATCTGATGAACTGGCAGCCAGAACCCCCATTGGTTCGCCGTAGTGCTACGGGCCTGTTTGTAAATATGTGCAGAGACCATCTAAAACTGTTGGCTGATGTTTGACACAATGGTTCCTCAGATCTGTGACTCTCCCATCAGATCACCTATATCACTCTCTTCTTTCCCTCTATCTCTAACTCCTGCCTAACTTCCCCAACACATATTCAGCATGTACTCTAGCTCAGTGGTAATGAGCTGAAAAGAGAATGTCAACCTGTATCAGGGTCAGCAGAGTTTACACCTATTTTTGCAAGATCTTCCACTAGGGGAAGCAGAATCCATTTCTACTTTACTCCAGAGGTTAAATCAATAAACAGCTGAGTATAGAATGGTTTAGTTTTCTAACATTTCTGGCTTAGTTTGCGAATGCCTCTAGAAATGGTGACATAGTTGTTGTTTGGTGTATAGATGGAATGGTGTATTAATCTGGAATAATTCAAATGTAGATGGCTTCATGCATGAAGCAATTCTCATTTCTCTTTAGAGTGCTTAATTCAGTTCTGTAAACACAGTTTTGTTATATACACGAGTGACAAATATATTTTACAGCCACTGTTTAAGTTGGATATCTCCATTTTCAGTTTCCTAACATTGTTTTTGAATGCATGCAGTTATGGAGAGCGTTTATGAAAAAGCATTTTCACTGGAGGATAATGTGAATGAGAAGTGTAAATATAGCAAAATCAATGTGTTTTCAAATTAAAACAGATTTGTGTAGACTTGAGCAACTATGTGTTAATGAGGTTGAGTCATTGGCACATTTTTATAAAAGACTTTCTCCTCCATATTTGCTTCTCCTAGTGGTCTTAGGGCAACCCATATATTACAGTCTAGAGAGAGCATTTTGCAACGGTTTACTAACATTTGCTGGACAGCCAGATGGTGTTCTGTATACTAACATTAGTGTGGTCAAAAATAGCAAACACTTTCTATACACATACGTGTCTGCAAAGAATAGCCAAAGGACTGTAATTGTTCTGCGAGCTTACTTGACTATGTTGGACAAGCTAAGATCTCAGAGCCTGGCAGAATGAGGCCCAAAACTGGTCTTGACTGAAATCAAGTGCTGCCGTCAAAATGTGCCGTAACGCTACAGGTAATCAAGTGCCTGACAAAAAGGGCATCCTCAAAATAACTGCTTAACTCTGTCTGGGCTTAACGTCACTCTACACATGCAGTTTTGTACAGATGTGCCTTTTTCTGCAGTATTACTGTAAAACTCCAGTTATTATGTCTTCAGAGATATTGTTGTGTGAGTAGCTGACATGAAATACTTTTGGAAACTTCATCTAACAGCATTTTGCTTATTATTTTCTAAATATTTTTCATGCTGCTCCTGTGACATCATAATAATTGAGAGTTGGCTTTTTTTAAATATTTTTACTTACAAAAATGTATTTGTCACACTGCCTGACCGTTAAATATTATCTAGTGAAAGCAAAAAGGTGAAAAGGGATGTCGTTAAATTGTAGGACATTTTACCTTATACATTTAGAAATATTTTTAAGCTAAAATCTTTAAGTTAACATGTTTTATTAACTTTATTGAGTGAATGGGGAGCAATCAAATCTGAAAAATTCTCTCTCTCTCTTTCTTGCTTAGCCCTCCCTCTCACTCAGATTATGTAGATGCTGCAGCTCTAGGTTCCCTAAAATTACAATACTTTTTCAGTGAAATTGTGCATATAATATCGGAAATTTCAGAGCTCAGCATGCGCTCCGTTCCAAGACACTGAAAAACGCTCACTGGCTTCGTTTCTGCCTGATTTTACTCTTCCTGCTCCTTTAAAATATCAAGCACAGAGGACGTAGATCGAAATCGTGAAAATGGAGCCGTATAAAAACAAGTCCCACAGGACTGCTCTGTCAACCCTTCATTTAAATGGCATGCTATGTTTTTTAACTTTAATTGCTCTTGTATTGCCAATTTTTTTCAGCTATAAATTCTGCTTAACAAAACGTTTTTCACAAAAAAGGCATAGGAGGAAAAACCGCAGCCTTTTCTCTTGATTATATGTTCCCCGTGCCAAGCAATTATCGTCCTTAAATATCTATTCTTTAAAAGGGAAGAAAAAGAGAAAGATTAACTTCAAGAGAGCGAGTAAAAAAAAATCGCTTATTTTCTTAGAGATATTTAATTATCAGACATTCATAGGAAGAGGGTGGCTATGCAAAAGTCTCCGTCTTATCAGCGCGAAGTGTCGGCAGCACATGCCTCTTTGATATCATATAAGACATGATTCATATGTGTGAATTCTTCTTCTCATGTTGGAGATCTCGCTATACCTTCATCATGTTAGACAAGGAAGCAGTATGAGACATAGTTCACTCTGGTCCAGACTTGGTCTCATTGGATTACAGTTTCTTGATTCTGTGTGGGGAAAGAAGGCCACCTTGTAGTGTTTGCATTTTTAATGTCTTTTGTCATCATATACACACATTTGCACACATTTACTTGGCTATCCAAATGGGGTCATTCTATAGAATTCTGCAGATTTTTTTGGTAAAAAACTTTAATGGCTTGACAGACAGACAAATTTGCTCTCCTCTCAGCACTCTAAATCATTTATAGAGTGCCCTTGGATGTCTGAGTATTTCCTGACTCAGCTCTGCCACCTCAGCGTTTCAATCCCAATGCCTTGAACTCTCTGGAGCAAAATTGTCCCCAAAAGGCTAAATCTGGTTTAACTTAACATCAGGGATATTTGGGAACATCCTCATATTGAATAAAATTATGCATATGTAAAATCATTAATTTTAAATAAATATAAAAAAAGCGTTTTTTTTTCTTTTTCTTTTAGGGGTTAGTCTATGGGTGATTCTCACAAAACCTGTAAGGAAAATGTCCTGTTCCTATACTACAACATTAAAAAGAAACAATTATGAAATTGTATTTTGCATATTAAAAAATGAAGGCTATTTTTGGGGCCAATGAGATGTTTTACATTGTGCAATAATTTTCATGACAGTTACACACATTTTACTCCCCAATTGTCGTTTCTGCACAAAAAAAGATGGTCAATATAAAAAATATATTTACATTTTAAATATATACTAGGGCTGTGAATCGCAATTGTTTTTTTGTTTTTTTTACTAATTAATCACAGTTTTCTGCGATTAATTGTGATTAAATTATGGTACATGATACAATACAACAAACATTTAAAAAAAAAATCATAAATATATTTATTTTGGACTTTGTCTCAAAGAACGTGCAAGAAATTGGTTAGTCATCATTTATTTTAATTATTTATATATGTACATGTTAAAACGTTTTTTTTTTTTTTGGCCGATTGAGTTAAACACATTTTTACAGGCATTAATCTTTGATAGTTTAATTTGCTGAAGTTTAAAATCTCAAAACTTTTATTTTCTCTAACATGCCATTCAGTGTCTACATGTATACTGTACCTGGCTGCAGTTTGCTCAACAGCCACATCCTTCTCAGTCTGTATTGAGCACAAGCTAGGTCTCACTCGGGCGGTTTTGACACTGCTTCTGATGACAGTAATTGAGAGATTTCGGACAATGTGAAGCTTGCCCGTATCTCTACCACACTTGGTTCACCGCTTGCTTTTGAAGTCTCCATTCTCCATACAGTAAATCACTCCGTGTTTATTATGCCCAGGACACGCGTTGCATGTAATGAATAACACTGCTTCACACAATCAGTTTCTATGTGAGGATGTGCAGTTGAGTCGAGCTTGCACCTCCTAGCCACAGAAAGTGGAGAGAAACGTCAGCGAAGTTTCGCCCAATGTACTAAGGTTTTTCCCTGCAAGCAGCAGATGCCCAAAACCCACCCAAACCCTAATCGGAGCCTGTAAGACTGAGTAGCCTGCTAGGAACAACTCGGAACACCATATGCTATCGCGTGATGTTTCAGATAAGTAAAAAAAAAATAAGGATACTGCATTTGCAACGCTAAACAAAAAATATTAATTGCAGAAATGAAAGTGTTAAATTTCCTAGACCTAATTTATACATTATTATAAATAATATCACTCTCTTGAAAATTACTTTAATTTCCACTGATTTTCATTTTAAAAATGATTGTAAAATGGCATCTTTTATAAAAAAAAAAAAAAAGATGTTCTGTTACGGTAACAGAATTAGCATTGAAAGCAATGAGAATAATAAATGTGAAACTTCTGGATGCATTAAGGTAATGAGTACTGGAGGGTATATGTTTCTTAAAAATTAAGCCACAATCCAAAAAATCTTATTGGTTCTTAATGACTTAATCTTAATGCAAAATATAATTGAACCATTTTTATATTGATTTGAGGTTGGATATGACCCTAGATCGTGTTCCATAATAGGACATTTTTTGACAAGTTCCTTGAGAATCACCCCTGTAGATATTATAATAAGCTTTATATAAAAAAGTTGGAGTTTATAGTATGTCCTAATTTCTTTAAGTGTTAAGGATGTACAGTAGTGTGGCAGGTCTAAGGTTAGTATTTAGTACGGATAATCAGATTTATATCAAAACAGTAGTAGTCTATGGTGTGTCCACATTTAGATGGCTAAGTAAGCTCACATTTGTGTGTGTGTGTGTGTGTGTGTGTGTTTTCTTTATCAAATAAT
This sequence comes from Moxostoma hubbsi, assembly GCA_032164185.1. Taxonomy (NCBI): domain Eukaryota; kingdom Metazoa; phylum Chordata; class Actinopteri; order Cypriniformes; family Catostomidae; genus Moxostoma; species Moxostoma hubbsi. Next base: position 6,613,884 of record JAVLUX010000043.1, read on the forward strand.
CTAAGTGCTCTCCATAATTAGACCTTTTTATTTTTACAGGTTAAAAAAAAGTGTGTGTAGGTGTGTCTGCGGGAGAGAAAATGATTGACAGGCCAACCATGGCAGTATGCTGGCTCAGCCCAGGGTTGTCCATATTTAGACAGGAAATGGCTCTCACGGTATCAGACACTTGAATCTTGCTCGTTAACCCTACCTCCTATTACTGAGAAAAATGTCTCTCTGTCTCTCTCTCTCTCTCTCTCTCTCTCTCTCTCTCTCTCTCTCTCTCTTTGTCTCTTTCGTCTTCTCCGCTTTCTCTGCAGAACTTTTGCCTGTTAGATTGACAGGTGAGCCACGGTTACAGTCACTCTTTGGCTGTCACCATGCCGACAACTGTCAGAGGCTTTCTACTCGCTGACACAGAGAGAGAGGGTTGGGTTGGGGGGGGGTTGACCGAAGTAAAAAAGAGAGTAAGGGAATGTGGAAAAGATTAGCTGGGATGGCTGGAGGGGAGAAAGGATGATGTGCTCTCTGTCTTGTCATCTGTTTCAGCTGAAGTGGAGTGAGGGAGTCTTAACTGAGTCTTGTCTTTTCTCTCAATCCCGCTCTTTCTCTCTTTTAGCTTGTGTGGTCCACAGCCAAAAGTATTTTCCTCTCTGGCAGCCGCTCACCCTCTTAAAGTTCCTCTGAGTGCCTCAAAGATGAGGCTTGTGATACCGAACATCAGGAAGAGAGCAGAGACACGTACCTTTGTTCTGATTTTGTTCTGCCTCAAGAAGAAAAAAGAACATCTTTAAAGGGATATTACAGTGTAAACACTGTAAAGTAAATGTTATAACAAAGTAGCAATTCATCAACAGTAAATGGCAATATTTTAACAGTAATCACTTGATCATCAGCAATCACTTGTCATAAATGACTGGTTATCCAGTATTAATTAGGGATGTGCAAAATTACATCATTTCAAAATCATCTTGTCGTGGTTTATGTCGACATTTAGTCGACTAGTCTGTCAATGAATCCTGTATAATTAGGCTGGAGTAGCTTTGTTTGCTGTGGTGTTTTCACCCTTAAATACATGTTTTACCAACACCTTTTGTTGTTAGTGTCTTCATTACATAACAAGTAAAATTCATAAATGTGAAAATAAATGAAGTAAAAGCAGTATAACTAATAATAACACACATAATGCCCAAAACAGAGTGTGGGTAACATTAAGAATGACTGCTCATAAAATCAACATGATAGCGTTCATAGATATACAGGAATATCTGTGATAGCGTTCAGGTGTATAAACTCAGCACAAAACAAGAAAAGAAATAATAATAATATAGCTCATAAATGAAATCCAACTGCTAAACTCTTTTGTGTTTGACCTTAAAATTTCAACTACAGAGTATTTCAGCTACACTTCTACACAAAAAAAATCTAAATATATACATAAAAATGACACATCAAACATGTCAATTATCAGCTTTATTAGAACATAATAAAAATTACTATTGATGGCCGTAATTGCTATTCCGTTTTCGCTTCTTCAACATCAGATGAAGATTCTCCCCCTTACTCTGAGCTCACATCATTGACATTCTGGGCATTATTGATATTATCTTGACATTATTTCACAAATATTGCATTGTACTACATAATTTCTCACTTTTCTGAAACTTGACTAGTCAGTGCTTTTTTTTCATGACGTGACTCGCGCTAACAGTTTAGTGCCTCAGCAAATATGAGGTAAACTGTCAGATTTATTAATAATATGTTTATACTATAGTTTTTTATGCTAATTGTAATAGTATTTGTGATTTCGAAAAAATATTGAATTGACTAATCAACTAGTCGGTTGTTGTACGACTAGTCAACAAATCTTGCACATCCCTAATAAACACTATAAAGTAAATGTTATGTAACAAAGAAGTAATTCATCAACAGTAGATAACAATTCTTCAACAGATCATCATCAATCACTTGTCTTAAATGCTTGGTTATCCAGTATTAATAAATATATAATAATATATTAATAATAAAACAGACATTTAGCATTCAATAATGTCCTTGCTTCATATGGACATTATTTATATGAATATTATCGTCAAACTCTCAGCGTTAATTTCTGGTTCCAAAACTAGCTATCGGCTCTGATTAGTCGGCGAAACTGACATACTGGACTTTTAAAATCATGGTTTATGTCTGTGACTTATCTAAAGCCTGTAGGCTGTTTTATCAAATTGGAACAAAACCTTCGATAAGTCCTGTTCAAACTTCCTGTTTCTATAGAAAATACAGGACAGACAGCTGCGCTTATCAGGCTATTTCATGTGGTCTGTAATAAACAAGCTCTGAAAGTTCACGGAGGTTCTTACTTGACTTTTAACAGAACATCTTGAACGCTTCAGAGGAACTGAGAAAAAAAACCTGACTTTGAAACCTCCCACACCCAGGTGTGTCAAAGGCGTACTTTGAAAGCCGAATCTATCGATTTACCTTTGTCTCACCGACTTGCACCCAAGACATTTTTTTCTGTTATTATTCTTTAACTTCAAAGCAGGACCCAACCTTACCATCTCCCTCCCTCTTTGCCTCGTCCCCCGGCGTTGCCCTGCTCTCTCCCCCAGTGCTGTTTGGCTCTAGGAGGCGCAGGAAGGTGTCAGAGCACTTGGTAGTGCTGGTTCAAGATGAGATCCAGACCCTCGCTCCCCACTGTAAATCGCTCAATGGCTGGTGCACTATGGCCCTCAGAGGCCCTACTTCAGCACCAGGTCCCTGAAACCTGCAATATCTGAGCCGAAAATAGAGCTAACGTCTGTATGTGAGGGTTGAGGTGTAAGGTTGTGTCTGCCTATGTTTGTATAAACTACTCAATGCATATAGCTTCTCTGAGCATATATCCCTGGAAGTGATAATTAGAAATGAACTAGCAGATAACATTTTTTAACGGCCCAGCTGATAACCAATATATGATGGCTGATTTGAGTTATTTATTCAGTTTTTCATTTGTAATGTTTTAATGCTGTATTTCACTTAAAGCGTGGAAATTCTGTGTTTGTTAGGTTTTTTATATTCAATAAACAAGTCAGAAAGACATTATCGCAAAATTAAACACGATGGGGACCTCGACTTGATGTAGATGGTTCTTGTGTCACCAGTAAGGGGTTTCATTTGTAATAATGACTGTCTGACTGTACATTATCATGCTTATGTCTACACAACAAATAAATAAATGGACATAATATATTTATATGAGGAATTTTGTAAGAAGAACGAGACCACTGAGTGATTCGAGAGACTTAAAACTAGCACAGCTATATAGGAAGTCGAGTGTATGTGACCAATAGTCAGTTATACAGTTTAGCGATCATTATAAAGAGCAGAATGATGTGATTGACCAATCAGAATGAAGTATTCCACGGAGCTGTGTAAATAGCCCTGATATGGTCAAATATATTGTGCATCCTTGGTGACAATAAGAACTGTCTCTGAGTTCTGTATTTGTCTTTCCCACCTTTTTCACTATGTTTTTAATGTCTTAAATCATTACCTTAAAAATAACAAAAATGGCAGCTCTGCATACAGCTTTTCGTTGCTACTTCAGTGGTGGTCCAATCTAGTTTCAGCACTTAAGTCAAGCGACTGCACGTTATTGTCCTCTGAATGACAGTGTCATGATGGCTGTCCCAGGTGGGCGTCTAGTGACAGGAATGTGCTTAAGACTGTCTGAGCACGTCCTCTGCATGTCATTAATTGACAAGCAACTGTTCCGCTTCATTCTGTTTCAGTGTGACGGCAATTCAGCAGCACCTCTGTTTTCTGTCCGTCTTTGTATCTGTCCTTTTATCACTCGCTCTGTTCCTTTTTCTTTCTCTCATACAGTCTAAACTTCGTTAGCACCCATATGCAAAACAATAAGACCATAAGACACATTCATAAGACACATTCTCACATTCTGAAACATCTAGACGGAGTAGAACAAAATGCACAGGGTCTCTAGACAGGTCTCTTTTTAAAAGTTTCACTTTTTAATTTACAATGTTCATTCCGGGGACACTTAAACTGCGCAAGACAACGCAGTGGCCAAATATGTTATATGGGGCTAACCAGAACATAAGTTATATAGATTGTGGATTAATATCTATACATTTGGGGTTAAAATATGCAGTATACTCAGATTTCTAACTGTATGTTCAGGATTTATACCTATATATTCAGTTATATATGTTCAAATTTATAACTAAATATTCCGGATTTGTAACTATATATTCAGATTTGCAATTATAGAACCAGATTTAATACTATATATTCAAGATTTATAACTATATATTTGGATTTAAAATGATATTTTCAAATGTATAATTATATATTCGTATTACAACTATATAGCATATTATCCATATAAAGAGAAAAAAGTTTTATGTGAACAAATATCTAACATATTGTATATATTCTTCAGTGTGTGTGTGTATGTATGTATGTGTATATATATATATATATATATATATATATATATATATATATATATATAACACACCATCATGGCCCTGCCCTACATCAGAGAGAGAAATAGAATCTTGGAATCAATAGAATAGATGGTATGCAAAGAGCAGAAGAAGCGAGAGTGGGAAAAATCAGGTTTTAAAAGCCAGGCGGATTATGCAGTGACATGAGCACCAAACTCAATCAGGCAGATGTGGTGTGAGACCTGTGTGTGTATGTGTGTGTATAAGCACCACTCCAGTCATTGCAACAATAGGAACTGACATCCAGGTGATTAGCAGGCATTATGGTTTGCTGGAGGGGTTGAGGTGGGAGATTTAGGGGTGGGTGGGTGTGGGGGGTGTGGGGGGGGGGGGGTGCTCATTAATCTCTGTCTGTCACGAGTGAACCCACCCCCACCCTCACTCCAACAGCCCAACCTGTCCATCACAATTCGTCTCGGCCTTTTTCTGTGTTTTTCTTAGGATAGTCAAAGAATTACATGCGCACACACTCAAAGTGTGTCTGTGGTTATCGCTCGCTCTCTAAGGGAATATGAGTTATCGTTGTACATTTTCAGTCTGCATTTCTTCTGTTGTCTTATCTGTATTGAGCATGACTTGCTACTGGTGTTTAATTTTCCATCTCTTAAAGAGCAGCTTGGAACAAATTGCAACCCGGGCATCACTATTTGAACACTAAGCATTACACTTTGGTGTGTAACTTGTCCTATACTGTTTGTGCTATGGACATGAATGATACCTTAAGTCTTGTTGTCAGCGTTGGTGAGGGGAAAAAGGTTGTAGCCGGAGATGGATGCAGGGAAAGAATTAGCCTTTTTGTCTTTTTTGCACAGTGGCTTTTGCATCTACTGAGTGTGTGTACATGCCTGTGTGTACATTTGAGAGAGTGTGCAAGAGTGTGTTTTGTCAGCTCTTAGAGGCACAGCTGGGACTTGTTAGGGGCCCAGGAAACTGAGGTTTGTGCAGCAGAAGAGCTGGGAGGGGGGGGGGCAATGGTTGTGACAGGCCCCTCTAAACCTCTAGCTCCCTCATACTATTCTCTATTCTACAACCCATTCTTAATGGATACATACATGAGACCTCCACAGTCAAAGTCACAACCCATTATCTGCTTTTTAGGTGAAGCCTTGTGATGTCTCCAGTGCCACTTATTTCTCAATTTGTAGTTGAGGGGCAAGTATCTGTTTGCCTGTTTGGCCACCAGCGTCTCGCACCCAGCTTGCATAGATGCCCCTCTCAACCCCGGCTGTCATGTGCTGTCAGGTTGTATGTAAGCATATATGTATGTAGTTGCAACTATGGCTGGGTATTGATACAGATTTCCTGATTTTTTTTGTTTTCAGATTCACAAGCTTGCGATTCTGAATTCGATATCAATTCATATGTGTATGTTTTCGATGTAATGTTCCTTTTGCTTACATATGAAAGAAATTATCTTCTGGCTAATGTTGTTGATTATACAGATGTCCTAAGGGGTTAAATTGGGATTTCAGAGGTGGGGGAACTCTAAAATCGGGTTATGTCTCAACAAAAAATAAATAATAATAATGAAGTTTTAATAAAATACATTTAAATACGTTTTAAATATTAATTCATTAATAGGCCTGTTTGGTATGTAATTCATAGACGTTTTTTTATTTCAGATGAATCGATTTGATCATTAATTTTTCATTATTCATTTTAATTGTGAAAATACATTTGTATCTGTTCAAATGACAAATTTATCTGTATCACACCATCGATAAATATAGATATAGATATATAGTATTTGATAATAATAGCCTAATAATAATAATAATAATAATAATTATTATTATTATTATTATTAAAGAATTATTATTTAAAAAAATATATATTTTCTTTTTTCTTACCAGATGAAGCTGAATTTTTAGGCTGCATTAAGTAATTTATTGTGGTTTCTCCTAGTATTTCAGATATTAATATCTGCATGAAACAGAGTTTTCGTTCGTTTGTTCATGTATAACAACATTATTCTGGAGGCAAGAGGTGTCAAGCATAATGTGAAATGTCAAGCACACATTTTGCAATGAATAATAAATACAAATTTAAAACATTAAAAGAAATTTAAATAAAATCAATATAGCCTACAAACAGGTGATAGACCCATGTAAATTTATCAGCATTTTTTATGATAGGACACCATTACTTAGTTAAATAATAATGATAATAATAATTATGATGTTACATTTATATAGCACCTTACCAGAGTTCAAGAACACTTAACTTTTTCAAATTTAGCACCGGTTGAAGAAGAAGAAAAAATGGAGTTTCAGTTTCTTTGTTTTACATGAGGAATATTCTGAATAGATGAGCACTTTATGGAGCATTTAAACCTTTGTGGAGCATTTTAACTTTTTTTGGGGGGGGGGGGGGGGGGTCTAATTAACCAGTTAATTAACTTAATCGCTGATGTGGATATAAATGTGGTCAACTTTATAAGACAGATAGATGAGCTCCGACGTTAAATCACTTCAGGTCAGGAATTTAACATTGCGCTCATGTTTAGGCTATACATGAATACATGAGAATCACGCGTGAAACGTGAAACATTAACATTGACATTTCAAGAAGTGGAAAGTAATAAATAAAAAAAGAAATAAATAAATGATGTTATATCTTAATTAATGTTACACTTGATAGGCTCCAGATGTACACAATTAACAGAGACCGCAAACAGAGTTAAGACCCTGACATCTGATCTGAAATCACAATGTGCACTTTTTCGTTCATAAGGTTTACACTTTAGAAATATTGGCAGCACAGATCCATAAATTCTTTGTAATTTTGGATGTGTTTATTTAAAATGTCACTTTATCTTTGTGTTTTTTGGATAATCAGTCATACAAATATTTTTTACATTATTTTACATTATTGTTTTGAAGTCATTATTCGTGCCATTCCGAATAAGATTTCCGGCTTCGAGCACATTCCTACTTAATTTCATGGACAATTTGGTATAGAAGTTGACAAAAAAAATAAAAAATAAGAATGATATTGCATGTATTTTATGCATTTTATAAAAATCAGATGACAGCTGGGAGTCATCTTCTAAAACCGGTTAAATTTATATCTAATGTTAAAAGTTAATGCAAATTTAAGAAAGTTAATGTTATTAACAGGGGAAACAAACACCTTCTGCACAACTACTTTTTACTCTTTGTTATTCTGATAATTTTATTGGTAATGAAAACATTTGTATTAAATTATAAGAGTTTAAAATTGTTCGCTGCCTCTTGAAGAACATTTTCACTATAGTGAATCCCACTGTATATTTGCTAGGAAAAAAATTCCAAAAGGAAAAAATAAAACACAAAATCCAAAAAAATTCTAAATCAAGCAATTCGCAAGTTGTAGGCCTATGATATTTTGATCTCCTGTCGCTTTGGATGTGATTGATTCCTGATTCAAACCCCTTTCAGGTATTCAGTTTTTTAACGAAACTAATCAAATCAATCGGATCTAAGAAACGGGTGAGCAGTTGATTCCATATTATGCGATTTTCTATGAATCGGAGATCGGACCACCTCACAGTACAAAAGCGGAATGCGCGTCTTTGCGGTGGTTCGCGGTCTGGTGCCACTCTTGTATATGCTGACTCTACCAGTGTCCGCAACTGACTAGACAAAGCATAATAAGCTTAAAATATTTTTGAACAAGTACTCTTGATAAATAGAAATGTGTCAAGGGGATCAAACAGAAGCCGCATCGGAGAATACAATACATGGGATGGATTGACTAACAAGCTATTTTTTAAATTTTTTGGAATCAAAGGTGCCGGAACACACCGGCCCAATTTAATCCCTGGATAACCTTCTAACTAGGTACATGGTTGTTGTATTTTATTCCATCATAGTGTTTCATCATTTTGGTCATATAGGTTTTTTTAAAAGTGAACAAATCTATGTATTCAAACAATAAATGTGATATTATTTTGTATATATTATTTTTTGTTACTTTTGCATTATTGTTTAATTGCTTAATTGGTACTATTTACATGTATTTACATTGATTTGCTGAGGATGTGCTAAAAAAACTGTAGTCTTTTTTTATTTGTATTTTTTTTTTATTATCCTCTCTTATCCCGAATTTGGGCATGCCCAATTCCCACTACTTACTAGGTCCTTGTGGTGGCGCAGTTACTTAACTCAATCTGGGTGGCAAAGGGCAAGTCTCAGTTGCCTACGCTTCTGAGATTGTCAATCCGCACATCTTATCACGTGGCTCGCTGTGCATGACACCGTGGAAACTCGCAGAATGTGGAGGCTCATGCTATTCTCCGCGGTCCATGCAGGACTTACCACGTGCCCCATTTAGAGCGAGAACCACTAATTGTGACCACGAGGAGGTTACCCTGGCTAGAGTCACTCAGCACTCCCTGGATTTGAACTCGCAACTCCAGGGGTGGTAGTCAGCATCAATACTCGCTGAGCTACCCGGGCCCTCGCGGTAGAGACTCTTGAAGAAAACCGCCATGTAAAAAGTGTCTGCAAATGAGCGCATATTAATGATAGAGGACTCTATTAGCTTTACCTCATCTGTGCTATGCGTGATTAGAATTAATTATTTATTTTTTTTCATCAACAACTGAGTGTAAAGAACAGAAAGGGTATTAAAAGAGACACTATTCAATGATAAATAGGTCACATAGATCTCGTTTTTGGACAAAATTTGGTTGCAAATGTGATTTATTTCCTCTCATTGTAGAAGAGAGTTTAGCAACACCCCTGGTTTTCATTTGTATTACTCAGTGACTTTTAGTTTTAATTTAGGTTTAGTATTTTATGGCTACAAAAGCTAATCTATTTTGGAGTGAAAAGTTATTTTAGAGTAGTTATTTTAAGTTTTTCCAAATATGTTAGTTTTTATTTCTTTTTTTATTACAGTTAACAAATTTGTTTTTATATAGTTTGCATTTTAGATCATGTGAACTATCATAAAACTTGGTGGTAGAATAGCCAGAGAAGTAGGACGTAGGGCAGATCCAAATTTTTCTTGACACTATCCATACACTACGGTCTGCCTGACCAAACCTTGCCCACTTTGCTCCTTCTAAAGGAATGATGTCTTGGTTTGAATTGTCCATGCATGGTGGCAGATTGACTTGAAATAGTAATCATAATACATTTTGAATCGGATCACATAGTCTTGCATAAGTCCGAATTGCATGCACAACAGTCTAGGAGATGATCGGGGCTCAGAGCGGATATCATATGCTAAAAGTGCTGCTCGAGGTCTCTGCAAAGTGCAAACGTACGCAATAGTGTAATCAGACAAATTGTGGCAAAACAAGCCAAGTTTTAATGCAATTCATTTAGAATACGCCCAACCAGCTTTCACATTTCAAGTCTCATTTTTTACATCAGTGTGTATATAATATTGAATAATTTAAGCCTATTTGTGTGCACGTCTGCGTGTGTGTGTATATGCATGCACATCAGTCTTAAACATGCATTAAATCCTTCTCTCGGAGTGGGTGAGAAATACTACTACTTGATTGTTTAACTCCAACATGAGTACAGTGGGACACATTAAAACCTCAGCTTTACAGAGTTAAGCCTTTAGGCTGAAACGCTGCCCTAATTAAAGGTATAAAATAAACAGCAGAAAGGCAAATAATAACATCATAAAGTGGTGTTACAAGAGCTGGCGTGGTCTGAACTGGCGTTGTCAAGGTCCAACCTGTTAAAAATGAGGCAGGAGCTGCATCGGGTGTTTATTGCCATCTGTAATTTGGTCGTCCAGTCTGGTGCCAAGTACTGTGTCTCCATCATGTACCACTCGAGCCGGCCATGGCAGCTTGTTTGCTGCTAAGATGGCATGGTAGCACAACTAACGGTGTATATCTACCTCCCAGAATGCTCCTGGAAGAGGATAGACCTTTATTCTCTTGTCAAGTGAGGAAAAAAGTTCTCCGTCCTCTCCATTGAACTGCTAATGGTGAGTTTTTGGTGCCATTCATTCCCAAAAGTTCAGAAATGCAAAGTAGATAGGGAAAATATCGGAATACCTCATTGTTGCTGTAATTATTAGTATATTATTAGTAATTACATATTATTTAGATTTTAGATCTTAGGCTTTTTATTACTTTTGTTTTGATTTACGTAGCTGAATTAATGCACTTTGAGTGAGTGTGTGAGGGCAGGTTTGCAATAATATTTAATGTTGCATATCTCAAGGAAACATTATGAGACACTTCAAAGCTTAAGGAGTGGCGTCAATGTACGTACCTCCAGACACAGTAGGCTACTATACCTTTGAAAAATTGGACAACATGAAACATTTTGATAAACAATGATCCGTACTCTGATGATTTATGGAGCAGATATAGAAACTATTTGGAATCCCGACGCAGATGTCTTAAAAGTCCTTTACTATCTGATTTGTTTCACAGAGAAAACACACTTTTACTAAGAGCCATTAGAAGTATCAGAGTACCCATCATAAGGTTAGTTTTAGGAACAGCCTGCAATGTGGGTTAAATAGAAAACAGTGCCGTTCACTGTTATGAATTAGAGGGTGAGTTTTCGCCCCGTTGCAAAGGTGAATGCAATTAGTAGGGGTTTGCAGCAAAGCCTGTTTCTGTATCTGTTACTATGACAAAATGATCTGGAAATGTATCTGTATTCGGATAGAACCAGATGTGGGTGTGGTTTAAACTTATTTTAAAATGTAACTCGCTTACATTTAGGCTATAGCTTCTGTATATAAAGTATGCCTCAGCTAGGCCTATTTAAATATATTTAATAATAATAATTATTATTATTATTATCATTATTTAATTATATTACAGATATATTCTTCGTTTTTTTTCTCATCAGATGAAGCTGAATATGTAGGCTACATAAATTGGAATATGTTGTTAACTGTGGTTTCTCCAGTTATTTCAGACATTAATATATGCTGAAACAACATTTTGTTTATGTCTGTGCAGTGTGAAAGTAACGATGTTATTCTGGAGGCACGAGGTGTCAAGCAATTTTAAAATGTCAAGCACTCATTTTGCAGCGAATATTAAATACAAGTATGAAAATTAAAGAAATTAGAATAATTTAATATAGCCTACAAACTCAAAGCACCATAAATCTCTATCAGAAAGTTTTATGATTCACTCAAGGCTTATTTTGTGTTCACGTATTTTTGTGGAGGACATCATTAATTAGTTAAATTACACTTGCCGAATTCATGAAATGCAGTGGAATAAATGGCAAAATCAAGACTCTATGTATTTCTAGTAATGAAAAATATTTTTTGTATTATTTATATATCCTCCATGTGCCGGAATATTCTGAATAGATTTACACTATGAATTATTTAATCCTCTAAGGAAACTTTAAACATTTTTCCAATAAAGAATTATCCAGATGTTATACCTTAATGTGGTCAGGAATTAAACATCGTGCGCAGGTTGGTTTATAAATCTTTACGTGTGAATTGTGTGAAACATTTGTTGTTAATGTGATCAGATGTTTAAAACAGACAGAGAGAATGAGTCAAGAGTCGAAGAGTCAAGAATGCGGCAGCATGATCTGAACTTAAAATCACCATGTGCATTTTCATTCATAAGGTTTACACTGTAATAATATTGGCTTCAGAGACTCATTGTTGCTTTGTAATTTTCTATGTCATCACCTTACTAAAATAATGTCCTATTATTTTTTGACAAAAAATATTTTTTTGCCTAAATTATCATCTCATGATATGTTTTCTGAAAAAACTGAAAAAATTACATGGGACAATATTTTAGGAAGGTGACGATATGTTTATTTAAAATATCATGTGCTCGTTGTATGATCAGTCTTCAGAATATATTTTCTATTATTCGGATGAATTCGTTAAATCCCTAGCAATTAACTACAGGTCATGTTTTAAGGGATCAAGAGGGCTCAATTGCTGGGGTGATAAGGGGCTTTTAAGTGTTTTTTTAAGCTGTTTGGCTCAGAGGTGGCTTGGACCCGTTTATCAGGACTGCAGAGCTGTGCTGCCATGGATCGCTTGGTCTGAGCGTGCTCAGAACCATCTGTTCAGCCTCATTCTCTGTCACCGCATGGGTGACATCATGACGTGAGGTCTGAAGAGTGGAAAAATTCCTTGTGTCCACCATCGGAGTGGAGACCGTACAGCTGTAGCACCCTCAAAGAGGAAAGTGTGAAAAAACAGGGTGGGGAAAGAAAACAAGTGAAAGAGAGAGAGAAAAGAAGCCATCAGCGAGGGTCTGGCAGGTGTGGTGGTTTTGCTCTGTCATCACAGCCCTGACTGTTTGAACCTTCAGCACTGGATCTGGAGGGGGATAAGGACTGTGGCTCAGGGGTTAAGCTCTCTAGATATTCTCACCAATGCCCAGGCCCACACGGAATAAGAGAGTGCGGAGTTCTGCAGATTTAATACACCCTTCATTCACAAAGTTCTACACATCCCCTGCATACTTTTGTGTTTGTTACCTAAATATTTTAGCTAATTTGAATTATGATTTTGGCTTTAAGAGTGTTTAGTACTCTCAGATCTCTATCAGATGTTTAAAACCATTCCACAGAATTCTATAAATTATCCCCAAAAATCAGCACAGAATATGTGAAAAAAGTGTGCATATTCCATCTGGGCATGCCAGGGCCTGATTACCTTGAAATTGTTCTTTGTCCTTTTCTACAATAAACTACTCTTTCACTCCATCATCCCTCTGTCATTGATTGATAGTCTTGTTGGTTATGCTAGTTAAAAAGCCTGGAGAATTCAGCATACCAGCATCCAAAGGGCAACTTATGCTGGTGCTTTTCAATGAGTTTATGATGGGAAAGAAGATTTGATGAAAGTGCCGGTTCATCTAGCAACAAGACCCTCCTGCATTTCTAGGTATTGGAAAGTGCTTTTAAATTAAACAGTTTCCATTATTTCCCATAGCAACTGGAGGGATATAGAATATCGCATATGAAGTGGGTGGTTTTAGAGATGAGCAGTAATCGCTTTATCTCTACATGCAGAGGCTAAAAATGCCACTCGCAACTGGTTTGATGCACAGTGCAGCATGCATAAAATATGTAATGGAATTTATGTGCCCGTTTATGACAGACGGGTTAGCGAGGGTGTGGGGAGGATTGGAGCAGGGGTGGGCCTGGAGCGAGAGAGACGAATTACACCCACAGATGCATTACACTCTTCAGGGGCTCATTGAATGTGAACACTGAAAGACTACCATCTCTGGTGAATAACCAATGTGATGAAGAGACAGGACATGTTTCTCACAAGCATAAATATTAGTCTATAAGGAGACACTTTGTCCATTCTATATTCGGACAACCATGAAGTTTATCAGAGTAGTTTGTTTTATGGAATTTGATTGAGTCTGAGCTTTAAAGGAGTAAAATTCTGTCATTGTTTACATTTGAAGTCAGAAGTTTTACATACTCCGGTTGAAGTAATTAAAACTAATTTTTTAACTACTCCACAGATTTCATATTAGCAAACTATAGTTTTGGCAAGTCAATTAGGACATCTACATTCCTTTGTGCATAACATGAGTAATTTTTCCAACAATTGTTTACAGACAGATTGTTCAACTCTTAATTGACAATATCACAATTCCAGTGGGTCAGAAGTTTACATAAACTAAACGTTCATTGTGCCTTTAAGCAGCTTGGAAAATTCCAGAAAATTATGTAAAGCCTAATTTAGCTTCTGATAGGCTAATTGGAGTCAATTGGAAGTGTAGCTGTGAATATATTTTAAGGCCTACCTTCAAATTCAGTGGGTCATCAGAAATCAGCCAAGACATAATAAAAAAAATGTTGACCTCCACAAGTCTGGTTCATCCTTGGGAGTAACTTCCAAATCCCTGAAGGTACCACTTTCATCTGTACAAACAATAGTACACAAGTAGAAACACCATGGGACCACACAGCCATCATACCTATCAGGAAGGAGATGCATTCTCCAAAAGATGAACATAGTTTGGTGCGAGTAGTGCAAAACAACAGCAGAGGACCTTGTGAAGATGAAGGAAACAGGAACACAAGTGTCTATATCCACAGTAAAATTATTCCTATATCGACATAACCTGAAAGGCTGCTCAGCAAGGATGAAGCCACTTCTCCAAAACTGTTGTAAAAATGCCAGACTACAGTTTGCAATTCCACATGGGGACAAAGATCTTACTTTTTGAAGAAATGTCCTCTGGTCTGATGAAACAAATATTGAACTGTTTGACCATAATGAGATGAAATCATGAGGAAGGAAAATTATATGTATATATTGAAGCACAAATGGAAAATGACCCTAAACATACCTCCAAAATTGTGGCAAAATGGCCTACGGACAACAAAGTCATAGTATTGGAGTGGCCATACCAAAGCCCTGACCTCAATATGATTTTGTGGACAGAATTGAAAAAGCGTGTGTGACCAAGGAGGCCTACAAACCTCTAGAGGAATGGGCCAAAATTCCAGCAACTTATTGTGAGAAGTTTGTGGAAGGTTACCCAAAATGTTTGACCCAAGTTAAACAAAAATATAGGCAATGCAACCAAATACTAACAAAGTGTATCTAATCTTCTGACCTATTGGGAATATGATGAAAGAACTAAAAGATGAAACAAATAATTCTCAATGTTATTTTGACATTCCTAAATAAAGTAGTGATCCTAACTGACCTAAGACAGGGAATGTTTTCTATGATTAAATGTCAGGAATTGTGAAAAACTGAGTTTAAATAGTTTTGGCTAAGGTGAATGTAAACTTATGACTTCAGCTGTACTCACCCTCATCATTCCAAACACATATGGCTTACTTACTTCTGTGCACTAAAGGAGACATTTTAAAAATGTTGCGATCACTCATTTTTGTAAAATGGCAATTGATAGTAAAAAGACATGAAAATTCATAAAAGTAGTCCATGTTATGTGTAATTCCAAGTCCTCAATGAATTCTGTAAATCAAATATGGTGAGTACGTTAATAACATCAAATCTGATTGGTTCTTGTGTCATGATCCCATGACATTTGATCACGAAATCCACAAGGACCAATGAGGTACGTGAAGCATGAGGTATGTAAAGCATTTTTATTTGGGTGAAGTATTCCTTTAAATTAAGAATAGCTGTGCACCTTACCCTGGCTACCAACCCTGGAGTTCGCTAGTTGGAATCCCAGGGCATGCTGAGTGACTCCAGCAGGATCTGCTAAGCAACCAAATTGGCTAGGTTGCTAGGGAGTTTAGAGTCACACAATGTAACATCCTCGTGATCGCAGTAATGTGGTTTGTGTGTTGTGCGTGGATGCCGCGGAGCACGGTAATGCACTCAACAAACGTTGACGGTCTCAGAAGCAGAGGCAGCTGAGATTTGTCCTCCACCACCCAGATTGAGGTGAGTCACTACACCACCACGAGGACTTGGAGCACATTGGGAATTCAGCATTCCAAATTGGTAGAAAAAGGGGTAAAAAAAATAAATAAAAAATAGCTGGTAGCTGTGATCCTGTGTAGTTTTATTGCATTCAGAGTGGTGTGGGTTTTAGTAATTGGGTTGTAGCCAGTGGGGCTGAGGGTACTTCATTTTGGTCTGTGGTAGCCTCACTCCATACACCCCTCCTGTCTTTAGCGATCCAATAAATAGCCCTGTTTATGAAAACTTCTCATCCATCCACCAAATTACGTATCTAGACACTTAAACTAGATTCCTGCCAAACGGTGTTGGTCTGATCGGTCTTTTTTTTATCGCGTGGAGAAGCGTTGACGAGAATGGAAATGGAACAGTGTGCTCTGTCTGTGCTCTAGTATGGCCAAGTAAAATGTGTGTGTGTGTTATAAAGATGACCACACAGGACTCCATGGTTCCTGTGTTCCCCACAGACCGTGTTGTCCTGCCAGGCCTGTTTGTGGAGAAACTTCTGGAACATTCTTTAGGCCTTGATTCTGTTAGAGACTGACTTCTTCCCAGATTTAGACCTGAAAAACAGACTGTTTGTCTGCACCAAGCAATGTTTGAAGTTGGTGAGATTTATAGTGACTGACCTTGGGATGAGCACTTCCTGCCTCCTTAAACACAGACACAGACATTTAAGCATGGAAACACGGATTCATGGAGCACCTGATCATTGAGTGGTTAAGGCCATCTGTCCATATGTTGATAGTAAAGATAGTGTTAGCCATAGAGAATAACATTACTCCTATACTGTCAGTAGCCATTGTATAAGCTCTGTTCAAAAGTTCACATATGCAAGATATTGGGGGAAATTTGTAATTTTAATTAGCATTGCCTTAATTAAGCTATTTGACATAACATATATTCACACGTTATCCTGTTTAAAAGTTTATGCATAGTCGGTTCTTAATATAATTTGTTGCCTTCTCAGATAGATAGATTGATTGATTGATTTAGATTTATGAGTACAGCTGTCTGCATACTGTGTATGTTCATGTAGGTTCTCACTAGTTCATAACCAGTAGTAAATAAGCAGACGCTTTGACTCAAAGCAACTTACAGTACACTCCCTGGAACAACCAGAGGCACAATGATGGTGACTCATGGATTGTTGCATGTGGGTCTCGAACCAACAACCTTTCGTTTACCAGTCCACATCTTTAATGCCACACCACTGCTCTATCAAGAGATTGATATGTTACTGGGGTAAAATCAGCCACCTGGCCTCTGTCTTTTGGTTCTATGCTTGATTTCATCTCATCTAGTGAGGAAAAGCTAGCAAGGTTCCCCATGCCATCCTCATCATATGTCAGTTGCTCCGCTACAAATTTCTCACTGAACACATAACGAAACAGCAGAGAAGCTTCGCTACACCAATTACTCATAACCGCTGTCACGGATATATTAGTCACAATGAAAAACCATGAACTGTCAAGAAGTTGCAGGCTAATCCATACTTGCATTTTAAAAGCATCTACGTTGTAGGCATATCATAGAGGAGAAAGGGAGGGGTGTTTGCTTTGGAATATGTCTTAAAGCTGCAACGCCTTGTCTACTGCAGCTGAAGCTTGGCTTTAGGGCTGTTTGTCACATTGACAGGCGTAATCCCCTGTTTGGTGTCCAGTGGTAAGACTCCATGTTCTTCCTTGTGTCTTTGTGTCTGTGTCTTCTGCATAGACTGAATGCATCTTTCTCCCCCAGTTCCATCTGTTTCAATAATGGTTTCCACAGGTGCCACTCCTTGACGAGCTTAATTTCCCAGAAAGCGAGTTCTGCCCTACTCCCTCGTCTTCCTCTCTCCCTCCTGCATTCGGTTTTGTTTAGAGGCCCCAGCTGTGTTGCTCGACACAACTTTGTCAGTGTTTCCCAGGTAACTGGTTTCGAGTGGACTCCGGTGAGATGGAGTGGTCTGGAGAGAGAAATGTGTGTTCCTGGTCATGCTCTGCGTAGCGTATCTAAAGTGGTCATGGCTTTACCGGCTTTCCCCGTCTTCCAGCACCTGCTCCGGCTGTTTTGTTGAAT
Source organism: Moxostoma hubbsi (assembly GCA_032164185.1). NCBI lineage: Eukaryota > Metazoa > Chordata > Actinopteri > Cypriniformes > Catostomidae > Moxostoma > Moxostoma hubbsi. The sequence continues at coordinate 6,631,811 of JAVLUX010000043.1, forward strand.
CCACTGCTGCATCACTGTCTATCTGTTTGTCTGTCTAACCACAGTCTGGTTTTGTTTGTTAGTTTCTTCTTGGCAAAATAATTTTTGTATTATTTTTATGCATGTAAATACAGAATGATATGAAGTATGTTTGTGTCTTTTCTTTCACTACACACTGCTGTGTTTCTCTGGTGTACGGGACTCTGGAGAATGTCTTACCACAATGGTTTCAGTCAACTGATTGGCGAACACATTGTAAAATATTGCTGAAAAATTTGTGTCAACTTATTTTTTCTTTTTTTAGTTTACCTTAGAAAATGTTTTAGAAAATCTAAATGTATGGACTGTGATGGTAAATTCCATAAACTCAGCATCAATCCTATGCAAGTTCCAGCAAGAGTTTATGTATGCTATCCTCTTGAGGTTCTCTCTCTCTCTCTCTCTCTCTCTCTCTCTCTCTCTCTCTCTCTCTCTCTCTCTCTCTCTCTCGCTCTGTAGCTGATGTGATCCAGATGGCTTGGTGCTGTCAATCCAGGCGTGTGTATGTTCCCAGTGGAGACTAGGCCAGAGGAGAGCAGTGTGTTTGTGTTTGGCACAGAGATGTGCTGGCCACCCTTTTGCTCTGCTGCTATCAGCACTAATTAAGGTCGACCTGTCAGCCTTAAGAATAGATGATTAGAGCCGAGGTGTTATGGGAGAGAAGGGGTCAGCACATTGCAAAGTGTTGTGCTGTCATTTCTACACTTGCATGTGAAATTTGTCTTTTTTCTGTCTGATTATATCTTTTCATTTTGTGTGGTTAAGAGATCGTGATAGATCAATTGGAGATTTATTTAAGATAGCTCATTATTGCACCCCCTCATCACACACACACACACACACTACCTCTTTCCAAGATATTCTTCACTCTTGGTTTCGCCGAAGGTCTTGCTTTAGCTGCAGACTTTTAAATTCAAATTTGGTGTTGAGGAAATCCCTTGTGCCGAATATGATTCAACATGTGTTTCCAGGTGTCTCTCTTGTTTCAGTTCTATGTCTCTCAGGGATCTGCTCACAGTCACTCATGCACTCATATTCTGTATAATACAAGATTAATACAGCTATTACTGTGTTCAGGAAGTACAAAATCTGTACTTTCAAATTGCTTACACACCAGAATTTATAGCTTTTGGTGAGTCAATATTAGCTTTAAAGGTGCAAGACTGTACATTTTCCTTTTAAAGTTTCATTGTGCCCATTCAGAGAGGATGTTCAGTGTGAGTGTCCTCTATAACTCTCCATTTAACCTAGCACTCTGGTACCAACTCAAAAGCAGCGGATGTGTATCTTTTTTTTTTTGGCCAGTAAAAGCAACCGTCGAAAGTCCTCCATGTCTCTGGGCAGCAATGAACAGTGAACGGACACCATATTTCTTAGTATGTCTCCCACATGAGAAACACACATGCACCAAATGGAGAGTCAACAACATATTTCTCTATCTTCCTCATAACACACACACACATTTGCCTGGAAAAAAAGGCCCTAGAAAGCCTGTCTCTGGCTCCAGGCCAGGGAATGATGGAGAGTTAGGATTATTTTTATTTTTTTAATATGCTGGGGCTCCTCCAACACTTAGTTTGTTTAACGTGGCTGGCCTGTATTTTATTTTTATGTGCTAGATCAGGCAGTATCAGGTAGGACTTAGTACAGATGAATTTCGCTGATACCGTTCTGTGAACTCTTCCCTCCCAGATAATGGTGTCCTCCAAATTCCTCTCCTTCAGATTAGTGCTCTGCAAATATTGAAGTGTTAAAGGAATGACCAATAGCTATATTATAGCATAGATATCTTAGATATATATAAGTGTGTGCAGAATGGGAAAATGTGTTTTTGCCAAGTATGGATATCCATCTGCTCTTGATGTAGTCCTGTAGTCCAAGTAATATTTAATAAAACAAAAAGACACTAAACATAAACACACACACACACACACACACACACACACACACGTCAGCTGCGTGTGGCTCTCTCTTGCTTGAACTGCCACATCCCTCTCCTCGGCTGATTAGCCTGATTGGGAGCCGGCCGTGCAGACTCACAGCCCGGCCCCGCCCTGCCCTCCTCCTCGTTACACTCCTCCCTCCTTTGCCTCAGGCTGGGGAACCCCCGGCATGACGTACCCCCCTCCCTTCTGGCCGCTCCTGCCGGTAGGCTTCCCCTGCCCTACAGGGAGGCAAAAGTGGAGATGGAAAGGGCAAGGCAGAACAACTATGAGAGAAAGAGAGAGAAAAAATTGCTTGATGGTTCCCCCGATGCACTGTCGCCTGGTCCCCCACCACTCCTCCACCCTCTGGCAGATGACAGCCACTCTTCCCTGGGTGGACTGGAGCGAGTCCTCCGACCCCTGTGAAATGGAACCTCCTGACTAGGCGACTCCACCGTTCCAGGCAGCCAGCAGCGAGTCCATCATCCCCTCGCAGACAGCAGCCATTCCTCCACGTCCAGCAGCAATTCATCTGTCACCCGGTAGACGGCCGCAACTGCTCCTTTGGGCGGACTGCAGTGGCGAGGACTCCACAACAGCATATCCCTTCTCCTTCCCGGGTTTCAGCACCAATGTAACATGGTTCAAATGGGCAAGGAGGAGGCGGGAACTGACTGAAAAGTCAAAGTAATATTTAATGAAATGCACACACGGCAGCTGTGTATGGCTCTCTCTCTCAAACTGCTGCATCCTGCTCGGCCTTATCCCTCTCCTTGGCTGAATAACCCGAATGGGGGCCTGCCATGTGGACTCACGGCCCAGCCCCGTCCTCCTCCTCGTCACATAGCCTCAAGACATATCTAGCAACCAGAATATTAAAGACTCTGGGTCCTAAAGATAGTTATTTTTAAGGTACGATTTTCAATCACGTTATTCATTTAAACTGCCCAATGAGGTTCTGTTACTGCGTAATTTTCTGTAAAGCTGGTTTAAAACGATTTGTTGTGGAAAAAAAGGATAAAATTTTGTTGACTTAGGGGTGGGCTCTTTTGACTTAGACACCCACATCACCCTAGCAACCCCATAACAACCACCCAGATCACCCTAGCCAAAGCATAGCAGTGTGCTAAAAAGCTCTCAGAACCACAGGTGGTTGCTAATATCCAGTAGTCCATCACCCCTTTTTTTCAGAATTTCTGTGTTTTCCTGAAAAATGTTGCTTCCTGAATAGTCACGGTTGAGGCAAACATTTAAGATTAAATATTCTAAGTAGCGAATGTAGCCAACCTCAGATCTGCATCGTTTAACGCTCCTTTCTCATTTTGCCATCATTTGCGTCGAGCTGTCATCATACAGAAGGAATTACAGTGATATGTCTCATTTAAGACTCGCCACTTGGGCCATTCTTGGAATTCTGTGTGTTGTCCCCAACTCCGGTGGCTTAACCGACACCATGTGTCCCCTTCACAGAGCTGCCATAAATCTGTCGCTCTCTTCCCACCCTCTCGGCTATTCATTATCTCTGTACTGCCGTACACACCCATTGAGAGAAGGAACCCAGTGACAGAGGGTTGTGTTGTATTTTTAGGCCTGATGGAAGTGTCCTAAGAAAAAGAGAAAGCAAGATGCTTAAAGGGCAGAAGTGTACAGAGAAAGACTGTTGAGTGAATTGATGAGATGAGTTTGTTAATAGGCCATTTCCTCTCTCTCTGATTGGCACTATCATGGGAGGAGGTGATTGGCCACTTGACCTCTTAGTGATCAATATGAACTCCTCCTTATCTCCCTTAGCACAAAGGTGTCCAAAGGCCTCTGATAAGAGGCTTTTTGTGCCTTATTGTTTGTCTTCTTTTAGTGCAGGAACACATAAGCTCTGTTTCAAAACCTAGTGAGCTAACTTGTCTGCTGCCTACATAGGCAGCTGTTTTTCAAAGCAACAATGGAACCTTATTAGTAACTGATTTGGAATACTCTATAGTACATAGGCACCAACACATAGTGCTCCTAACATGATGTGCACTTGAGAGTTAACTCAATTGATTCTACTTGTCTTTAATGTTAACATGTTGCTAAGCTAACAATGTGATACTTTAGTAAGAAAAAATAGGAAAAAAAGCAAAGCAAAAACAAATATTGATTAAAATAGTTAATTTGTAATTGTTTAATATGTTTTAAGTAATACGTTTTTATCAGCACTTTTTGGCAAGTCTGTCTCTCTTCTTGTAGCCACCTGTTCTATCAACATGCCCAGTGTCTAGGAAAGATTGAATCATGGGGGGGGGGAACTGTCATTGTTAAAAGGTTAATCTAAGGGGAGGCATACATCGTGAAAAATAAAGGGAAAATTTGAGATATGGAATGAGTCTGATTTGTTCTTCTCTGCTTTGGGAACTGTATCTTTCCCTCATTTCCTGGGATTCAGATGTAAGAGAGAGTGCATGTTATCATGACCTGAATAAGTGAGCGTCTGTTTACATTGAAATGTGAGCATTCTCATACACCACTCCAGTCTTCTTATCATCCGTATACCAGTGAACAACCTTTCACTTCCTGTTATTTTGACTTTCCAACATGTCTCTTCATACCACCATCTCTAGGGATGTCAAAAGTATTGCTGCATCAGTACCAAGTCGATACTGAAATAAAATAAATGTAACAAACTATATTGAGGAGAAAAAGAGAACTCACTCATCATAAGTTATTTCTTTTAAGCAATTAATTCCTTATTTAATGCCAATGCTCATTCGTTTTTGCTGTAATATTGAAAAAAAAAAATTACTATCGGTTTTGAGACAGCACTACCGCCCTCCCTGGATTTCTCTTTTCACCTCATCTTTCCCTTTGATTTTGATTTTTACCATGTGCAGTCCTCTTGCAGAACATATGCAAAGGGGCTCATCGGGACTAAGCAGAGAGGTAATGCTGAAGCTGAAGGGGAAGTTACTTTTTGCCCAAAGTAAACTGACTCACCCCTGGGGCAGCTACTGCCTGTGGTCTGAACATGACCATAATGAGCACAGCTAGTCAGGAGGTCAGAATTAAAAGGCCTCTCTGAAAGGACATGTTAGTGCTTAGAAGCCTCCTGGAACATCACCAGCCTTTATTTTATTAGTTTGTGCCAGGGCACAGTGGTTTTTACTGAGCTGGGTGGCCTGTGTGTTTGTGGGATACATCACATCTTCAGTGCCTTTGATGGTCAAAATGACAGAATTAACGAGTTGTATGGTAGCCCACGGGCATCGCATATGAACTGTGTGTGTGTGTGTAAGAGAGAGAATTGTCAGGTACAGTATCTAGAGCTGTGATGTCACTTTGGATAAATTCAGGACAGCCATTTCCTTTAAAGAATCGAAGAGAAGAAACAGAAAATACAAAATTTTGGTTTTGAGCCCACTCCTAGAACTAACAGAGTACAGTAATATTCTTAAGCTAATGAATCTCTTCCTCACTAAAACGGCTTGTTACCATAGTGACTATCTATTGATAGATGTTCTAAGGTGCGATTGTTACCAGGACATAATGTGCACATCATCTGTAATAAGGCTTGTCTATAGTCATCAGAATATGAATTGTTTTTTTGGTCCCCCAAACAGGCAGGAGGCGTTGTTGGCAGCCATCAGTGAGAAAGACGCCAACATTGCACTTCTGGAGTTGTCAGCATCAAAGAAAAAGAAGACGCAAGACGAGGTTGCTCTTTTGAAGAGAGAGAAAGATCGACTGGTACAACAGCTCAAACAGCAGGTAAGAATTTATCATTGTATTTATCCAGGATGGACTATCCTTTACATCTATGTCACAGACTTTGGCAAGTGGCAAAACTTTGGACTAAAACTTTTCCTAGTTTCGTATTGGATCTCTTCAAACAGGTGAAGATGTGTAATTTTTGTACCACTATCATAAACAGATTTTTTTGTCCAAAATATCCAATATGGGACACCTATTGTCCTATATTTTAGTGCCCCTCTTCCAGACAGCCAGTGAAACTTCACTTATTGAACACATTGTGTCCTGTCCATATTAAGGAAGAAAAATGCTCAAAACCCCCAGCCATCAGATCAGCGAAGTGAACAAGTATTCATGTAGCAAAGTTACGGACCCTGCTTCCACTGGTCAAACAAATAGATAGTCCCGACCCAATGACACTTCAGTGGTTGAGCCAGTGTTGCTCCATGGAGTTGGTTGGGATGCCCAAACAAACAGGGCAATGTTTTGATAACGTCACAGAGCCACAGTGTTACACTTTTCTGAGAAATCAACCAACAAATGGCTAACATGTAGTTCACTGTGTGTCAAGCTGCGACAGTAGAAAGTATTTTCTTTATAACATTTTCTTGTATAGTGTGTATATCCTAAAATATGAGCTTCACATTTTTGCTTTTAAACCACCCTGCCAGCTTGCCTGCCAAGTCTTCATTGTAAGTGTATTGCTGTAAACCCATTTCACATTTGTTTGTATAAACTTAAGGGACAAGTCAAATTATCATGTGTCATAATCGAAAGCATGCCACAGATGATGCTGTCCCTAGACATTAAGTTGACACTAACCCGGAATACTCTGTTTATAGGGGAGTGATTACCAAGAAATATAAGATCATATAGGAAATCCTCATGCTGTGTTCATAGAATAGGTAACCAGCTGACCTTCTGGATTTCTAGCATAGTTTAAGGCATGTTCTGTGATGCTGTGTAGCAGTTCAAGGAGAGGGTAAAGAATACGTTTTGAAAGAATTAAACTGATATTTTGGGAGCGAGTTTGGAGATGCAAACAGGTTACAGATGTCCAGCCACAGACCCGTCATGGAGGGCAATTTTAGGATTGTTGGACTCCTCCTCCATGTTCCCACAAACCACCTGTGAATACATGCACACAAACTAAAACACTCACAGACTTGTGCCCCTACATGCTGATGAGTCTCTTACAACCCTGAACAAGGGATAGTTCACCCACAAATGAAAATTCTGGCATTCATTTACTAACGCATATGTCGTTCCATATCACTTCGGTACATTATGGAACACAAAAAGAGACATTTTGAGAACTGTTTTCCATGCAAGAATAATGGAGCATCAAGCTTCGAAAAGGACACAAAAGCACCATAAAAGTAAAATAATAGTGGTGAATTGTGCACTTCAAGTCTTCTAAGACCAAATGTAGCTTTGTTTGAGGAACAGACTGACATTGAAGTCGTTATTCACTGAAAATCTTGAGATCTGCCCTGTTGTAGCTCTCCTTGCTGCTTTCATGAATTTATTAGAGAAGTAGCAATGTTCGATTTGTGAACCAATCGTTCTTTCAAGTCAATTCTTTTCAATAAATTGGTTGATCCAGTAAACAAAACGTGAAAGATTTGTTCACAAATCGGACTGATCGTGTTCTCGAATTCAACTTCGGTCAGTTCACTCTGTACAAAGCTATCATATGGTTTCAGAAGACTTGAAATATAGTGCAAAAGTTTTTCCTCACTATTTTCACAGTCACTATTTACTTTGATTTAATGGAAAGAAGTACCCAGGATGTTCTTCAAAACACTTCATATTGTGTACTACGAAAGAAAGAAAGTCATATGGTTTTGGAATTACATGAGTGTGAGTAAATTAAGACAGAATTAAAAATGTTGGGTGAGCTATTTCTTTAAGAGACACAAACATATACTGTAAAAAAAAAAAAAGACGAAAGAAATTCTTATTAATATACAAACCGGCCACACACATGTAAACAAAACCCAGTGCCCACAGAAAAACAAACAGAGCAGGGGGACCAACAAGCACATGCACACTTTAGCTCCATTCATGCTCACAGGCACGTGCTTACACACACACACACACACACACACATACTCCTCTCTCTATCTCTCTCTGAATGACAGGCTATCAGCGCTTTGCATAGCTGCAGCATTCCACAGGAAATGGGTGTCAGTAGTGCAGATAGCTGTGGGGTTCAGCTCTCACCCACAGCCCTGAGATCAGGAGGGCAGCCCTCACCCCCCTCCCTAGCACTGTCAATCACAGCAAGAGAATTTAGTTAAGAGCTGGTCAGAGGCCAGTTGCTCTCTTGATATACTAATGGTTCAGGTCAGTTTTAGGGGTTAAACACAGTGGTCCTAAATCAGTTATTTTGGGCAGTTTTACTTCAGGGTCAAAGTTAGGAGATGGTACAGAAAAGTTTAAGCACCCTTGGTTTCTTCCGACGGTGAAGTTGGAGCAAAAGGTCTGAGCTGCTCTCTTTCATGCATTTGAGACCAGGGGTTGTCAAGCTCTAAAAAGGACAATAAAACACCATGAAAACATCAAAAAATTAGTCCATGCACTATATTCCATGTCTTCTGAAAACATTCAATATATTTTTGTATAGAAGAAATTTTAAATTTAGGTAGTTATTGACTGAAAATCTTGCTTGAAAGCAGTGCCACCATTTCCTTTCACTGTATGGAGAAGAGGAGCTGGGAGATTCTGCTATAAGTAACTTTAGTGTTCCATGGAAGCAAGAAAGTCATATGGCTTTTGAAAGACATGAGTGAATTTTCATTTTTGGGCAAACTATTCTTTTGCGATCGTGACTTCTGCACTGTATAAACCGTGTTTGGCCACGTGAGATGATAAGCCTGGTGCTTTTTGACATGGACCAGGGGAAGGGTGAGTGCTGTCTACTGATGCATCCTCTGGATTCAGGGGATCAGGGTCGTACGAAGTGATTGACAGGAGATGAGTGTGACATAGTGGTACATCAAAGGAGTATTTTTCTTTCACAGAAGAGACAGATGTGCGTAAAGATGCACGATAATGGCTGATAATGGCTTGGGGTAGGAACAATTCCTTGTTCATACTTGTCAAATCTTGTCAAAAAAAAAAAAAAATCGTGTTAAGTGTGGCCTTACACAAGTGTCAAACAATAAATCATGTTTCTTCTATGTCATTATGTCATAGAAACCATACATGACTTTCAACTGCGTTGTTACTTGACTTCTATTTTCATTGAACTGGGTAACTCTGCCCATAGGGAAATCTCTTTGGTCCATTGTCTCACTCTACATAGCTGTAAAGTAAGCATCAAGTATGTTCTTTTATTTTAGGTGAATTTGTCCCATCACATAAAATTGTCCACGTTTAACGCTTAAAACTTGCTAAAACTTGCCTGAAACACATGTTAGGCAAGTTTTAAGTCTCAGTCACAATGAAAGTGAGTGACTGAGGCTGTCATTCTGCCTAATATTGTTTTTTGTGTTCCATGGAAGAAAGGAAGTCATATGGGTTTGGATTGGAAGATCATTAGAGTAAGTTAATGGGTCATTGCTACAATTTGGTAATATTTATGTCCCCAGTACAAGTTTTGGTATATAGCCCACTCTACCACCTAAGCCACAGCCGCCCCAATGTTTAATGTTACCTGATTACAATTGTAATAGGCTTTGTAAGAAAATAAAGGCTATTTTTAATGTTACACACTGCTGTGGGCCTAAAAGTCAAGTTTTAAAGAATTGAAATCATTTTCCACTATTACACTAGTTTTCCCCATTCAATTAAGTGTTTAGTATAACATTCTCTCACTAACATGTATTCATTTATGGTAAATGTGTCATTTTAACACTGATAGTGTATGTTTTTTGTGTGTCCCTTGATTTATTGTCTACACTGTTAGTTCATGATACTTTGACCTTTATTTCAAGATGTATGTCACGAAATGACATCACACATGCTGGAGGTGCCATCAGCTATTCATTGAAGCTCTTTTTTTTATTTATGTTTTCCTTTAGTTTGTGATGTTAAAGCATAACATGTCTGCTCAGTTATGGAGAGATATATGAAAAATGTATGTGATTTAAAATATTTTATATATGTATGGTAACAGAATATGATAAAACGTCTACAAATATGTTCACTAGAAATAATTCACAGACCATATATACATTTACATTTACATTTATGCATTTGGCAGACGCTTTTATCCAAAGCGACTTTTATCCTTTTATCCAAAGAGCCCTTATTACAGGGACAATCCCCCCGGAGCAACCTGGAGTTAAGTGCCTTGCTCAAGGGCACAATTGTGGTGGCCGTGGGGTTCGAACCAGCGACCTTCTGATTAGCAGCCCTGTGCTCTTATATAGCTAATGTCTCCACTGTTTCCATGTCTACGCTGTTATTGTCCACAGTGTTATTTATTTATTTTTTGTCATTTAGCTTGATGGTATGACATTTAAAATGATAAAAAAAATAAAGACTTTATTTTTCAAAAGTTTCAAAGCCAAAATGTCACTGAACTGTAGAAATGACCCAAAAGATGACACAATATTTTTTTTACATTTTTGGGTGAATTATCCCATTAACCAAATTAGTGTGCATCCCGTTCTATCAGAAATGTTTCAGCCACTCGCTTGTTTTCTTTCTCTAGAGTAGCAGGTTTGGATATAGTAAGTGTGTGATAAATGAAGCCCTTCATCATGTTTAAATTATAAACTCTAGATTACTAGCAGATGGGCCCATTTGATGTCAGACAAAATGGCGCATAATCAACAACCAGTTCTGTGATCCAGAGATTTGAAGTGAAAGAAATGAACTAGTGTGAAACCCCAAAAAAGATGAGATGAGAGAAAATGAGCATGAAAGTTTTCAATAACAAATTTAGAGGCGAGAGAAGACATCCTGTCTCTGTTTTTGTTTTGGGATACATCACTCCTCAACATAGATATGATGTATTTCAGGAAGAAAATGAACTCACTTTGTTCTTTCCCTCTCCGTTTCTGGTCTCCGTCTGTGCGTCTTTCTGTCTCGGTGATGATGACAGTGTAAAAATAGGACTGATGCCCTTGTGAGCGTCTTTTGAAGCGGCACTGTAGTGAAGTGCTCTCTCCATCATGCTCAATCTTTTCTCTCTCCATAAATCTCCACACTGTGCCATGACATCGTGCCAAGCTCTGATGTGCTGCCCAAGTTTTATTAGCAGACTTGAGAAAGTAGAAAAGAGTGTGAATGCGATGTGCAGGAGTCAGTTTTTAAAAGTTGTACTGTGCAAATCTACAGCCCACAGATTAAACGTCAAAGTTTGAACTGGTCCCCACTGCCATCACATGGTTCATTGTTGTCACAATTAGCTGTGCAGGGTGGTTTCTACTGCTTCTTGCTCCAGAGTGATTTGAATAAGGAGAGATCAACTTGAACACTTTAAGAAACTACAGAAATATGTCTCTACACTACTAGTCAAACGTTTGGACACGTCTACACATTATACTTCTACTTTTTGTTATTACTGTCTTATGAGTTATTAGCATGTTGTTACCACAAGAACAGCAACCGCAGTAGGAGACAGACACCCAAACCTCCCCGCAGACCATCTGATCTCCTCACACCCAGCATCGCAAGACACACTCCCACCTACATGACGTGTCCAGAAAATATTTGATATGTCATAAAATGTATAATCCTTGCCCCCTGCATGGACTGAAGAGGCTGCATTATTCAGCTCCATTATCGTGTAGCATGATTCAAATCATTCATCATTTCTGTGTTCATATTTGAAATCTTTATGACACTTCAGTGGCCAGGAGAGTTTCTCCAGCTGCACAGTGAGCTCTCTGTCTGCTGCGTATAAAGGTGTAGAGTGGTTAGTGTGGTTGCCGCCTACCAAACCCAACCCGTCCCCCCCCCCCCCCCCCCCCCCCCCCATACTGCATCATAATTCTCAACCTCCTGATGGTTCACAGCAGAGACTTCCTGGCTTTTCCCATGTTAACTGTATGTCAGCATACATGCATGTGTGTGAGCTGGTATTTGGTGTTGCAGGTTTCTTATGTCAGCGTGAGAGTTTCAGAGTGAATGGACTATGTTAGCTGTGCTTGTAATAAAATATGGATACATGGCAATAGTGCATTGATACTTTAAATTATTTTATTAATAACATTGTTTTATATGTGCATTCATCAAATCAATCAAATCACTTTATTGTCACACTACTGTGTACACGAGTGCAACTGTAGGTGAAAGTCTTGTGTGGAGTTCCGAGCAACATTGCAGTCATGACAGTGACGAGACATATACCATTCATGTTTCCAACCGTTTGTTTAATGAAGAAGCAGGTCATCTATGCTAGCGCAACTACTAGAGTTAAAAATGTCACTCAAAAATTACAAGTTTCATCTTTTACTCACCCTCATGTTGTTCAAAACCTTTTTTCCCCTGCGGAACACAAAAGGAGATGTAAGGCAAAACGTTAGCCTCAGTCTTCATTCACTTTCAATATATGGAAAAAACTATACAATGTAAGTGAATGGTTAAAGGTTAACCGACATCTACATTTTAACTAGAGCTGTCAATCAATTACAGTTTTTAATCAAATTAATTACATGATGTCCGCGATTAATGGCATATACAAATATTTGCTGAGAAAGGCCCTTATATAACAATAATTCAATATATAATGATGAAATAATAATAGTTATATTTAAATATTTAAAAATTGTATATATATATATATATATATATTCAGACAATTTAAAGTGCATTACATTCTTGTGGCAGAAGAGTTAATCATTGAACTTACTTAGAATACATCTTGAGATAGCTTAGTTCGGATTTGTGCTCCAAATGTTTTAAACGCAAGAACGTAACGAACGTCTGTTTTGTGCTGGATGGATGTTTTCTTCACTGTATAAACTGCACATTGCCACACAGCTGAAATTTCAATTACTGCCCTCTGGAGTAAACAGGTGGTACTACAAGCTTGCATTTCTCAGGAATCATCCTTATTACAGTCCGGGGGCATTGCGATTATTTGCATACATTTTTTCAATGCGTTATTTTTAATAAAATTAATCGCGCTGAATTGACAGCCCTAATTTCAACATAACATTAACATAACGTCTTGTGTTCTGAATGTGTTCACTAAAAGAAATATTTTCGTACTAAATATTTTAAATACTAAATAGTCTTATTTTCTTGTAAAAATTTCTAAACATCCTTAAAGGAGTATTCCAGGATCTATACAAGTTATGCTCAATCAACAGCATTTTTGGAATAATATTGATTACTACAAAAATACATTTTGTCTCCTTTTCTTTAAAAAAAAAATGCTAAAATAAAGGTGAACATGAGGCACTTACAATAGAATTGAATGTGGGCCTACTTTTGAACATTAAATACTCAATGTTGCAAAAGTGTAGCCACCAGACAATATGTGTGTTAACATGATTTTAGTTTGAGAAAATCACTTACTAAACTTTTCTGTTATGTTATCCACCTTTTTCCTGGTATTACATTTGTAAAAATGGTCAAAAGACATGCCGATACTATGAGTACAGATGACCATTTTTTTTTTTTATAGACAGTGCCTCACCTGAGTGTGTAGATGACATGAAGAGATGGTCTAAGGTTAGTTACATTGATATCATTAATTATTATTCTTAGTTATGACAGCCTACAACTGCACAAGTTAAGTCTGAAATTATTTTTTACACTAAGCAACACTTAAATGGTTGTTGTTCTCCTCTGGATCACTCGTTTTGGCAGTTTTAACTTAGCATCTCGAGACCAGAAATACAAAAAAGGCAATTAGAATCATCATTGCGCTGCCCAGTGGTTGCTCAGGAAAACTGTGGATAGCCAATTTTAAAACTTCGTTGCCATGACGATGTAATGTCATCAAAGCCTAAAACTTTAAAATGACTGTAAATATTGGTGTTTCTCATTCTTGTGGAAATCAGTTTTACCTAACTACCTTGAAAGAGCGAACTCTGTAGACATGAGGACGTAAAATGCATTTATGCGAGTTTTGAGATGTGCTATGATAAGTAGATTCAACAACCTCTTAGCTATTTTCTTCTTTTGGATTGTGATCATGTCAAACAAGTCCACAGAAACTTAAGAATGCAAAAAGAACGGACATTGAGAAACAGCAAATAACAATTTAAACAACTTTACAGCTCAAATAATACATTATTTTAACAGAAGAATTAATATGTGCTTTTATAAAATTGCAGTCTTCACATTTATGCCTTTTAAACCCTCCAAAAAATGGCCCATTCACTTCCATTGTAAGTGTACACTGGGCCATTGATTTTGTTTTTTAAAAGAAAAGAGCTGAGTCTAAATAGATTTAGGTGGTAATCAACATTATGCCACAAATGCTGTTGATTGAGCTGAACTTGTTTTGAAAAACTTAAAATTCAAAATGTATAGTTTTTGTTACAAAATTAATAAATGTATGTTTAAAGTTAAAGTTTAAAGTTATGCTAATAGCAAGAAATAACTTTTTTTTTTCTTCACCCATTGGCAAATATGTTTTTTCTTGTTATAAACATTACTAATATTTTTTAAATTTCTCTGAAAATAAGACAAAATATCTTGTCAATTTGTTTCTCAATAAATGTATCTGTTTTAAGAATGTTTTGGTATTTTTACTGGAAAACAAGCTTTTTGCAGTGTATGTGTTTGGAACAACATAAGGGTAAGTAAATGATGACAAAATTGCCATTTTTATGTGAACTATCCCTTTAAATAAAGGAACATTTGAAAACCTTAATTTCACAGTTTGATAAGAGATGCTTCAATTTGACAAAAGTGATTCTGATACAGTCCATTCAATCTTTATCTCTGGTACAATGGGTCTCTTTTCACATTGGTATACTGTCAGTTTCAATCAAGTTATGACATACATGGGCAAATTAACATGAGGTACTTTGCCATATTTAGCCCTACTTATGAGCATGGGTCAAGACATTAGGGTTTGAGTCACCAGTTGATTTCCATTGTATTTGCCCATCTGTGTGTGTGTTTGTGGCCACCCTGCTCTCCCCCTCTCTGGAGATGAGGATATCAAGTGTGTGGCTGCATGTGTGGATAATTGAGTGTGGTTGAACTGACATGTTGCAAGAGAGAGAGATGACATTGATCAAGTAAATGTGTATTTTAGTCCCCACTTGGAGATGAAAGACATACCAAAGTGTCCGACTCACCCGTTCCCCCTCTAGTCCTCTGGAGTCCAATCCGTCCAGTCGTCTGTGCATGTCTATGTTAGAAAACCAAGCTGTACGGAGGGAAACGATATTTATACTGACAATTTCGCTAAGCTTCATTACTTTTTTTTTTTGCTTTCCGAAGACTAGAGTTGCAGTTTTGGTTTTCTTGTTCTTATAAACCAATGTATCTGATGACTAACCCCATCCGCTTCTTAAGGAGATGACCCAGAGTGATTCAGACCAATTACTGTTTGTTGGTCCTCTGGGACAGTGTTAAAAAGTCTGCTTGCAGTTCTCTAACCTCAGATTGAATGTTAGTGTTAGTTCCCACAATCTTGGAATGGTGTTGGTTATTCCATCCCTGAAGAAACTGCAGATTTGTGTCGATTCATCTTTCTCTCATTACCTGCTACAGTTCCTCTGCTGTCCTTGCATGGCTTCGGGCATGGTGGGCATCAGGATTGATGGAGATGCCAATGTGGGAAATGGCTTGGGGCCTGCTGTTCTTAGCAGAGCCGTGGTTTAGGCACCCCTCAGAGGAAGAAAATGGCTTTGTCCCAGAGCAACCCACAAGCTAACTTAAAATCTGAAAGCACAAAAGTGTTGCCAAGGCCATCACATTACAATATAATGTTTATGCATGCTAGGGCTTGAACATCTACTTACAGTTGAAGTCAGAAGATTATATACACTTAGGTTGAAGACATTAAAACACATTTTTTTAACCACTCCACTTATTTAATATTAGCAATCTATTATTTTGGCATGTCATTTAGGACATCTACTTTGTGCATGGCAGAAGTAATTTTTCCAACAATTGTTTATAGTCAGATTGTTTCACTTGTAATTGACTATTTCACAAATCCAGTAGGTCAGAATTTTCCATACACTAAGTTAACTGTATCTTTAAGCTTGGAAAATTCCAGAAAATTATGTCAAGCCTTTAGACAGTTAGACAATTAGCTTCTGATAGGAGGTGTACTAAATTGGATGTGTACCTGTGGATGTATTCTAAGGCCTACCTTCAAACTCAGTGCCTCTTTGCTTGGCATTGTGGGAAAATCAAAAGAAATCAGCCAAGACTTCAGAAAAAAAATTGTGGACCTCCACAAATCTGGTTCATCCTTGGGAGCAACTTCCAAATGCTTGAAGGTACCACAATAACACAAACAATAGTACGCAAGTATAAACATAAGGGGACCACGCAGCCATCATACAGCTCAGGAAGGAGACTCATTCTGTCTCCTAGAGATGAACATAGTTTAAAAAAATTGCAACTCAATCTCAGAACCTTGTGAAGATGCTGGAGGAAACAGGTAGAATAGTATCTATATCCACAGTGAATCACTGTGAATCCAATATCAACATAACCTGAAAGGCTGCTCAGCAAGGAAGAAACCGCTGCTCCAAAACCGCCATAAAAAGCCAGACTACAGTTTGCAAGTGCAAATGGGGACAGAGATCTTACTCTTTGGAGAAATGTCCTTTCTTTGGTCTGATGAAAAAAAATTTAACTGTTTAGCCACAATGACCATTGTTATGTTTGGAGGATAAAGGGTGAGGCTTTCAAGCAGAAGAACACCATAACAACCGTGAAGCATGGGGGTGGCAGCATCATATTGTGGGGGTTCTTTGCTGCAGCAGGGACTGATGCACTGCCAAAATTGATGGTATCACGAGGATTGAAAATTATGTGGACATATTGAAGCATCATCTCAAGACGTCAGCCAGGAATTTAAAGCTCGGTCGCAAATCGGCCTACCAAATGGGCAATGACCATAAGCATACCTCCAAAATTGTGGCAAAATGGCTTAAGGACAAAAAATGTAAGGTATTGGAGTGGCCACAATAAAGCCCTGACCTCAATCAGATAGAACATTTATGGACAGAATTGAAAAAGCGTGTGTGAGCAAGGAGGCCTACAAACCTCATTCAGTTACACCAGTTCTGTCTGGAGGAATGGGCCAAAATTCCAGCAGCTTATTGTAAGGAGCTTGTAAGGAGCTTGTGGAAGGCTACCCAAAATGTTTGACCCAAGTTAAACAATATAAAGGCAATCCTTCCAAATATTAGCAAAGTGTATGTAAACTTCTGACCCACTGGGAATGTGATGAAAGAAATAAAAGCTGAAATAAATAATTCTCTCTACTATTATTCTGACATTTCACATTCTTAAAATAAAGTATTGATCCTAACTGCCCTAAGACAGGCAATGTTTTCTACAATTAAATGTCAGGAATTGTTGTTTGAATATATTTGGCTAAGGTGTAAATAAACTTCTGACTTTAACTCTATTTAGTGAGCCTGATCTTATAAAAATTACTTGACTGTGGCCATATCCATCCATCCATCTTCCATCCATCTTCAACCGCTTATCCGAAGTCGGGTCACGGGGGCAGCAGCTCCAGCAGGGGGCCCCAAACTTCCCTATCCCGAGCCATATTAACCAGCTTTGACTGGGGGACCCTGAGGCATTCCCAGGCCAGTGTGGAGATGTAATCTCTCCACCTAGTCCTGGATCTTCCCCGAGGCCTCCTGGACGTGCCTGAAACACCTCCCTAGGGAGGTGCCCAGGTGGCATCCTTACCAGATGCCCAAACCACCTCAACTGACTCCTTTCGACGCAATGGAGCAGCGGCTCTACTCCGAGCTCCTCATGGATGACTGAGCTCCTCACCCTATCTCTAAGGGAGAAGCCCGCCACCCTTCTGAGGAAGCCCATTTTGGCCGCTTGCACTCGCAACCTAGTTCTTTCGGTCATGACCCAGCCTTCATGACCATAGGTGAGGGTAGGAATAAAATTGACTGTTAGATCTAGAGCTTTGCCTTCTGGCTCAGCTCTCTTTTCGTGACAACGGTGCAATAGAGAGAGTGTAATACCGCCCCCGATGCCCCGATTCTCCGGGCAACCTCCTGCTCCATTGTCCCTTCACTCGTGAACAAGACCCCGAGGTACTTTAACTCCTTCACTTGGGGCAGAACCTCCTTCCCTACCCGGAGTACGCACTCCATCGGTTTCCTGCTGAGAACCATGGCCTCAGATTTAGAGGTGCTAATCCTCATCCCAGCCGCTTTACACTCGACTGCCAAGCGATCCAGTGAGAGCTGAAGGTCTCGGACCGATGATGACATGAAGACTACTTCATCTGAAAAAAGCAGCGATGAGATCCCCAGCCCACCGAACCACACACCTTCCCCACCCCAACTACGCCTCGATATCCTGTCCGTGAATATCATAAACAGGATTGGTGACAAAGCGCAGCCTTTGCGGAGACCAATCCCCTCATGGAATGAACTCGACTTTGTGCCGAGGACCCGGACACACATTTGTACGTACAGGGATTGGATCGCTCTAAGAAGAGACCCCCCCACCCCGTACTCCAGCAGCACTTCCCACAGTCTCTCCCGGGGGGACCCGGTCATACGCCTTCTCCAGATCCACAAAACACATGTACCTCCAGGATCCTTGCGTGAGTAAAGATCTGGTCCGTCGTTCCACGGCCAGGACGGAACCCGCATTGTTCCTCTTCAATCCGAGGTTCAACAATTGGCCGAACTCTTCTCTCCAGAACCTTGGAGTAAACTTTACCAGGGAGGCTGAGAAGTGTGATAACACCTGTAGTTGGCACACACTCTCTGGTCCCACTTTTTGAAGAGGGGAACCACCACCCCGTTCTGCCACTCCTTAGGCAATCCTTAATGTGGCCATATTTTAGCAAAAATATTTTTTTTTATGGCTCCTTACACGCATCGCAACAGTTCCAAGGTGAAATGTCTGCTGAGTGGTGCTAAAAGTAAGTAAAAGTTTTTTCCCAAACAGATTAGGTTTATTGAGTTCAAATCACCAAAAACCTTCTCTCTACCCTAAACCTTAAACGTAAACCTAACCGACTGTGCCAAATTGTGAGATGAAAAATGCAATTGCTGAAGCAACCACAATTTTGGCTCATGTCTTTACTCGTGCCCGAGATTCATACCTAGGTCCTTGTATCGCAAGTGCAACACTGTCATTTGAGCCATTCCACGACTCAATCGCTGTAGAACAACCTTGTAAATGTAGTTGGTAATGTAATGCAAACATTAAAATGTATAGCCTCATGCAAATCATGCACTATTGTAAAAGTGTTTTTAATGTCATAAGATAGCATTGGGTAAAGAACATGTTGAAAATTGATGTGTTTATGAACTGATAATCTACCATTTATTCGTGATATATGTGAAAGGGAAAACATTTTGGTGTTGTAGTGCCTCTAGTGTTTTTCACCAAGAGACAACTGTGAGTCATACAGCAAACCACATAAAAATTATTTTGCAATAATGTAGATTGAGCAATGCTATTCTGTGTGACCAGGTTGTATTTAGTCGACTAGTCGTCCATAAAACCAGTTGCAAAATCTTTTGCACATAGAACATGTGCAACTGAAGTTACGTGATCCTAACAAATTGAAACAGACCCAATGTGTTATCTAGTTGAGGAATAAATTTACTTGTCATTGTAATCTCAAGAGAGCGCATGTATTTATGCATCCAGCCATCCATGTTTGAATGTGTACCTTTATTGGTTCAAAATGCTGATGTTTTGTTGCAAAGGCAGAGCTGTAGGCGCCTTGCATCCCTGCTGTGGCGAAACTGATCACAGAGCCTAAATTAGAGCTCAGTGCCCTGCAGCCTATGACACACAGGAAAAGGGGAATGAAATCCAGAGAAACGAGGGGAAAAAAACGCATAAACATAAATGTCAACAAGCGTTCGATTCATTACGGAATCTCTTTGGCTGAAGGTCCTGCGGCGGGTACAGTCATTGAGCCGTAGCAGTGGTGAGCTTGAATCGAGGGGGCCCAGCAAATGGAGGGTCGTGGTTCACAGACCCATCCGCAACTGGATTTGTCTTGGATCTGATGCAGCTCTCACTGCTCATTTAGGAAAAAGAGTTTCAGTGTTTTTGGAACATGAGACCTCAAAACACAAGCCGCTAAATGGCTGTTTGAATAAGGCCTGTGGGTGTCCAGCTCGTCCAATGTGTGACGATGTAGAGGAGAGGAAATGGAGATTTTCCACTGCATCTCTGATTGTGGAGAGTGTTTTACGATGTTGTTATTATTCGGTATAACAAATTATATATATATATTCTTTTTAGCGTTCTGGCAAGCTGTGAAGAGACTGTTTGGCAGATCTATTTTTACAGAGCTTGCTGTGATGTTGCTAATGTTGGTTGTTGGTTATGCATGGCTTTTCTACAGCACATACTCTTGCAGACTTTCTGACTTTCAGTGGAAATTAGGAAGTCGAAATTGACAGAATGTGGACCAGGAATTATAATTTCAAGTCAATACTGGTAAAAACGACCATTTCAGTAGCTTTGCTTTAGAATGAAATCAAATATTTATCATTGTGGGGTGGGGGGTGGGGGGGGGGCAAATGTAAAAGTTTAAGCATTTTCCATTTAAAAAATATAATGATTGACACTAATCTGAATATTGTGAGACACTTGTCTCCTATGTCTATGGTGGTTATGGACCTGGCTTTGTTATTATTGTTTTTCTAGTGCAATTAGTAGTCCAAGTATCTGTATTACTATTGCGACCCAAGCCATATATAGGAACCAAAATATGACTTTGTGGAACCAAGCAACCACCCAGAAAACCTTAGCAACTCCATAGCAATGCCCTGATATCCACCGACAACACACTGGCATTGTGACGCCGAGTTTTGCAAGGGCAAGTACCAAAATTATGTTTATTTATATGTACATTCTCCATACTAGCACCTTGTTTTCCTGGTCTATATACAGCATAAAAGAGAGTGAGAGCTTTTCTGGCCATAGCTACCACCAGACTTCTAATTCTAACTGAGCTAAGCAGTCTGTTTGCTTCCCCCAGGCTCCCAAAACAGAGAGACCATTCTGTTTCCACCCATTTCCCAGTTATCTGCACTGTTCAATTTAAATCCTGGGCCTCTAAAACTGGAAGCACTACAGCTCCCAATCATGGGAGCACTATAGAATCCTTTCTGTCATGCTTGTCCAAGGAGCTTATCTCACTGACTGTTATTCATGCAGGGATCTGGGACTGTATTTTTGCGATATCTTTGCTTTTGATGTCTTGGCCTCTTTAGCAACTTCTGAGACTTAGTAATTACTTTTAATGGTCTCGAAAAAAAGATCATGACAGAGCCCTAAACTTATTTTTTTCCCAACTATTTCTAACATTTTTGTCCTCAAAGACCACATGGTTCAGAGTGTTAAATGGTGGAAACTTCAAACACAAAGTGCATAAGAGTACAATTACTGTAGACATATCCACCTTTTTTCTGGATTCATATAGCCACAATCGGTTGTTGTTTTTACATTCATAGTGCTTTTTAAAATGTGTTGTTACTTAAAGAAATTTGCATATACATCTTAATTAATTGCACAAAAGTGCTTACCAGTATTCAAACACTGATAGAAAAAAAATACATCTGTTTGCTAAACCATATCTTGCTTCCATATTAGTCTACCTAAAACATTTGAATGTGTCCAGGTTAAAGTGTTCATGTGTGCTGTGGCACGGTGGAGGGCGGGACCGGGGCATGATTACGCACGCCCGGTCCCGTATTAGGCTGATCAAGCCGTCAAGAGGGATAAAGGTCACTCGTGGACGGCGGTGTGGCAGAGAGAGATCGTTCACGGACATGTCCGTTGTCTTATGTGTTTGTATTTTGAGTTCCTCATTAAACCTATTATTTTATATGTCAAGCCATTTTCTCGCCTTTTCCTTGCCCGTGAACTTCGGCACCAATGTAAAACAGATCAAGTTCACGGGCAAGGAAAAGGTGAGAAACCGGCTTGACATATAAAATAATAGGTTGCGTGCGTAATCACGCCCCGGTCCTGCCCTCCACCGTGCCACATGTGCTTTTTCTGAATGATTTCTTTGGCATCAAAAGTGGAAAACAAACCGAAAATAGTAAGTTAACATAAAAACTCATAATAGTGTATAAGCATAACTGAAATGCAGTATACTTGTCTTTGGTTTTGTTAAAATAATTTTCATCATATACATGTCCTCATGGTTAATGTGGGTGTTCCAGTAGATTGAGTCTTGGTGCTTGTGTGGGAAATGTTAGTTTGAGTCTGACTTTTGTCATTCCCTGATTCCGTTCAGCCCTGTTCCATTATTTTGTTATTTCTGTATTGTTTTAGCATTAAAAGTGGCACAAAATCATGCCCACTGTGCACTTTAACTGTTCTGAACCGGTGGAGTGGAAAGCAGCTTTCAGGTACAGGTAATGGCATACCTGTGACCATCATGTGTTGTACATTAAAAGGAATTGTTACAACAGGGGAGTATGTGTGGGGCTGTAAGCTTGTGTTTGTGTGTGTTCTTTCTTACACACCTGAGTTAAACCCATTTAGAGGTGACCTGGAGAACACTAGGGAGCAAACACTCCTACTGTTAACAGAGGGCCATTAATAAAACATTACTTTTCCAGACACGTTGAGCTCAACACACACACACACACACACTGGTTTACTAGTAAAAGAAAAGACCACCAGATGTGCTGTGCACCACAAATGCATATTTAGCTTATCCGAATATGAACTGTAGAGAGCATCACGCACCTGTCCACCATCATGAGTATCACAAGTTCTGCGTAATTCTGTCAGCAATAGACAGGCCTTACATAAACTCAGTGGCAAATGAGTAATGTTACAAAGTAGAAACCTAATTTGAAATGCTCTCTCAATTATCATGCCATCTTTTAAATATAGTTATTATGTAATTATTGTGATTGCACAATATGATGCACATTAAATATCTACAGTGCCAGCCAAAAGTTTGGACACACCTACTCATTCTTCATTATTACTTTTTTCCACATTTTAGAATAGTAGTGAAGTCATCAAAACTATGAAGTAATACTTTTTGTAATTAAATAACTATTAATTAACACAGAATTATGCAGCGACCAAAAATCTTATATTGTAAAAATATACATTTATAAATTAAATATTTATATTTGTCTACACATCTAATTTCAGACATTTAAACATAAGCCTTTTGAGCAGGGTCAGCAACCTTTTTGACATGGAGTGCCATTTTTTTATTTTCCTGGTCAATGGCTGTGCCAACCTACACAATCCTAAAACTTTATTTCCTTTTATTTCAAATAACAATGCACAAATTGCTTGTACGCGCTGCACTAGTTTGTTGGCTATACTGCAGTCCCATCATATTTTAACTTTTTTGTTTAACCTACCATTCAGCTCATGGACCATGTGATCACAAGGAAGGATTACATCAATATGTAGATTGGAATACAGGTGCAGGATTTCATATAAATAAAAGTCTACTCCTCTCTCGCCATTGCTGGTGTGCCAGTGATTTCCCCTCTGTGTGCTAATGCTGACACACTTGCCATAGGTTGCTGACCCCTGCTTTAGATCGAAAATACGATCGAAACGTACATACAACATACTTTGTCAAATGTGTTTTTTGATTTTAAAGTGAAATAATGAAATAAAATGCAACACAAACATATATTATATTCCAGAGGTGCTTAAAGAAGTCTTTAAGCTAGAGTCCGAGTCAAGTCTCGCGTCTCAAGTTACTAAATGTTTCATCATATATATATATATATATATATATATATATATATATATAATGATGAATCCACACACAACTCAACACACACCCCACCGAGAGTGAGAACCACAAAATTTGGTAAATTTGGTTGCTTAGGAGACCTGACTGGAGTCACTCAGCACACCCTGGATTCGAACTCGCAACTCCAGGGGTGGTAGTCAGCATCAATACTCGCTGAGCTACCCGGCCCCTATAATCACAAACTTAATTAACTTTACCTGTACATTTTTTTGTAATAAAGTTGCTGCAGTTTTTCTCACGATCAGTTCAGCAAGGCTCAGAATGCGCCCACAAGCAATGCAATATGGCCTATGCAATGTAAAACGATATCATTAGGTAGGGCTGGGCAATTTGGCCAATGTTTGATGATGTTTGACTCCACTGAAAGACTTTCTTGAGAAATTTCACTCTCCAGCTCAGTACGTGGCGGTAATGCACCATAAACTGGATTGCCAACTGGCAATAAACATCACCAGAAGAAAACGTTCTTGCCTGTGACAGCGCTATCGATCATGAAAAAACATTTATCTAATAGTACATAAATTAACTGCAATGGTGATGTCGTGTAGTTGTTGTTGTGTTCAGTCGACACAGTTGTTTTATTGCATTGTCAGTGCTGTCTTGTTCGCTACACAACTATATTAAATTACCTAGCCTGATTGGTTTTCATGACAGCAGGGCTGCCTGCTAATACTTCCTAACAGGCTGATTTCATGTCTGTGATTCAGTTAGTTATGTGTAATGTGTTAATTTGCCAAACTGCTTGCTTTTTTTAGTGTCACGTTCCTGTTTTGATCGGCTATTCTAGATGTAGAACATAGGCTAAATATTGAAAAGTACTCAAAAGTTTATCATCGATATCAAAACTTTTTTTTCTGATAAATATAATTTATCGGCCAGCCATATCATTAGGTTTAATTTGACAAATAGTTGCCAACTGTATAAGAGCTGATTGCAAGATGCTAAAATACGGGACAAATCAATCTTTCTCTCTCTCTCACTCACACACTCACACACACACACACACACACACGCAGACAGAGAGAGAAATAGAGGGGGCAGTGGTGGTACATAAATTGCTAGGTTTAAATTGACACAAACTCTGGTCAGCATCGGCGATCCTAATGAGCTATGTAGCTACACTACACAATGTTTGCGACAGTACAATATTAGCTAGCTTTGCGTGTTAATTAATGTGACTACCCTTTGAGAATGAGTTCTTCCTGAATTTTCTGCTTCTGAGAGCACAATCAAATGTGTGCACAAATGGCACAGTGAGTGACATTAAGTTGAATGGGACTCTTATCACATTTCGAGGTTTACACAGAAATACATAATCAAATTCTATGATAAGGGTCCATATCGATCATAACATATGTGGAAATGTGAAGCAAGTGTAATAAAACCATACAAAAAAAATATGAATTCTTCCTTTAAGATATTAAAAGTTACGTTTAAAAGACTTGATTCATTTTTGAAACATTCACGAGTCCGTTGTGAGCAAAGTCTGAAGTCATTTAGGTCGAGTCTGGAGTCGAGTCTGAAGTCTGTTAAAATGCGACTAGAGTGAGATTCGAGTCCGAGTCTCTAACTCAAGTCCCCATCTCTGTTATATCCATTTAATTCCACTTAAAGCACAGAAAACACTGCAAGTCATTAAAAAGGAGGTATGGAGAGAGAGGAAGTAGAGTAAGGTCATGAACTCTCCACAGGTCACCTCACTCTGAAGGTACTGGAAAGACTCCCCATTATGATGATTTACTTCCTTGACCCCAATTTTGAGCTTCACAAAAAGACTTGATATTGCACTGAATTCAGAGTGTTGACAGATAATCATGAGTCAGCACGTTTTCGATTTTCTTTTTTTCTTTTTCTTTTTTTGGCAGCTCATCAGCCATTTTTATCCATATTAGACAGAGTAGGGAGGCGAGAGAAATTATAATGGCGCAGAAGTAGAATAATTGTGAAAATGATTAGATTAAGTGAGCAAATGAGCTCTCCAGTTGGGACGGAAACCAAAGAATTGAGGTCAACATTCCTGACAATTATTATAAGAGCTCACTAAGAGAGAGAGAGAGAAGGAGAAGAAAAATACAAACAAGGAATCAAGGTATGCAAAGAAAAAGAGGGAAACTAATAAAATCAAACATTTACATTTAAAGGGATTGTTCACCCAAAAATGAAAATTCTGTCTTCATTTTTGTTTAAGATTTTTATACAAAGTTACCTACAGTGCATTTAAGTTTAAAATGTTTTACTAGTCCTTGTAAACCCAGGGAATCAAACCCTTGGCCTTGCCATTTCTAGCATCCTTCCTCTACCAGTTGATCTACAGGAACACTAACAAGAGAAGCAGAAAGAACAGAAACGTATGGCACTTAGAAGCATTCCAGCTTCATGCATTTTCTGCTAGAGGCAGTAACATGAGCAGTTGTGTTGTGTTTTTTGTAGACGATGCGGTGTTCTCGAGCAACATGCCTTAGTGTTTGTTCCCCATCCGCTCTGCTTTATCAAGTCCATATCACTGCCTTTAGCCAAAGGAATTTGACAAAAGTGGGGTCTGGAACAAGGGGGGAAACGAGAAATAGAGAGCCCCATGTTCTGGATTTCTGAACCCCCTGACAGAGGCACACACACACCCACTCTAACCATAAGCCACTCAGACAGGGATCTGGTTTCATGGCAAATTTTATTACACTTGGATGTAAGGGGCTCCTACAATTAGGGAGGGCTTCTTAACAGGCTCTTGCTTATCCATATGCTTGTTAGCCTGCTAGCTCTCGAACATTTTGTTTCTCGTTTTAACATTCCAGCCTCCCTTTCTTTCCATGTCCATTCCATGACAACTCAACTTCTGTAAAACTTTTTTTATTTTTCTGTCCTTTGCGATTGTAGCATGTCAGATTGAGTGATATGACCTCAGTGAGATCTTATGTAAAAGCCTATATAGGTAAAAAATATTGATTTTCTGATTAATCACAAGCTTCATTAGAAAAATCCCAAAATCGATCCTTTACTCCCAAGATTGTTCTTTACTTTTACTTTAACGTTTACTTCAGTTTTAGTTGTGTTGATTTATCTGTTAAATAAATAGCAAGAATCGAGTACTTTCAAATTGGAATCTAATCGAATCAGGATATCTGCATGGATATCTAGTCCTAAAAACCTGCATGGCATAATTTTTTTTTAAAAATCAAACCGACAGAATTTGTGTTATGTGGTATTAATCGGGGCTAAATTGACACCTTGTCCCCTTATATACTCTTCACAATCTCTTCTCCCTTCCATCTTTTTCACCTCTCCTTTCTTCTGTGCTTTATGGCTCACATACAGCTGTTTAGTTTGGAGTGTGCCTCCCTTTTCCGTCTATCTGGATACTCCTCAGAATGCAAGCTGGGTCCAGAGAACCCCTCCGGCCATTCGAGGAGATCTGGTTTCCACAAACACTCACCCACACCTCCCTCTCCTTACATACATACACAAACGCCTCCCTCTGGACCCCTTTCCTCCTTTTCAACATCAAAATCATCAAAAGATTCCTCCCTCCTTTCTCTTCTATTGTCCATACTCTGTTTTTGAAGGCCATCTTGGGCTTGTCTGCACATTGTGTGACATTTGGACGCTCTGCCAAAGTAAATCCAGGCGGTTTAGTGGCTCCTTGTAATATAGGATGCATGATGTCACTGGCTAGATCATCCACAAGGTTCAGAGGGCACACATGGACATTTGTAGCAATTTGTCTCCTTCGCGTTGCCTCTCTTTCTCTCATTCTTCCCCTCAGAGCGAATTTATCTCATGCTTGAGGGCCTCTTCCGCTCAGAGAGTGGCAACTGTATAACACCCTTCGCCTGTTTTCAAAACAAAGACATGAGCTTGACACTTTGCAGAAAGCAGTTATTGCCCCTTTGAAAATCATCTCTGTTTTCATTCTCAGTTAGTTAGAGCCACTCCGGGAACTCAGGGTACAAGGAACTCTTTCAAGTTATGTTTAACTAACACTGGCATTTTTAAGGAAAATTATGGCAGATTTGAAGTATTTCCTCATAAATCATTTTATTAACCCAGAGAAGGCTCCTGAAAATTGACTGAATGAAAAGCATACAGTAACCAGAGGCTTTCAAGCTTTAAAAAGAAAAGAAAAATGACATAAAGCACCATCAAAACATGATGGTGAGTAAATGATGACAGAATATTCATTTTTGGCCGAATTACCCTTTTAAATCCGTACCATTTAGCGTCTTTACCTTCAGAATTAGTTGAGTCAATCACAGTGGCAGAAATAAGATTGCTTGCTTGTTTGTTTTGTACACACCTACATGCAAAGATATTCCCAGTGCAGTTCAATAAACATTTAATAAGTCCCAGTGCCCCACTAAACCCAGTCGGTATCGAAAACCACTTCACATGTGAGCAGGCAAATAAGCAAATACCTCTCTCTTTTTTTCTCTCTCTTGCACTCTCTTTTGCGTTGCAAATGAGTTACTCTACCAGTGAGCGACTGAACGAGCCAAGTCCCCTGTAGGTGCTCTGTGGTGCCCAGACCCTAAAATACTACAGCTTTAAGGCAAACTGTTTGATTTTACTGTTTATTTTCAGTGTGCATGTTTCCAATTTCTTTTTTTTCTTCTTTTTTTTTTTAAGGAGAGGAAATGAATAATTTGTGCTCATGCTGGAAAAAACATGTATGCCTGTTAAAGGGATAGTGTACGCAAAAATGAAAATTCAGTCATTTACTTACCTTCATTTTGTTTCCAAACAAACAAGAGATGTGTTTGAACACAAAAGTTGAGCCTCAAGATTCCATTTACTTTCATTGTCTTTTTCCATACAATGAGTCATGCATGTTTGGAACATCATGAGGGTAAGTAAATGATGACAGAATTTTCATTTTTGGTGAACTAGTCCTTTAAAAGTGTTGACCACTTGCTCGCTTTCATCTCTATCTCGGTACCAATTCAAAGATTTACATGCTACAAGCCTGAGCGCTTAAGCCTGACTTTCCGAACCCTCACCCTGAATCCTTCACACTAACCCATGGAGCATGTGGAACAAATTGACTTGAATGGGGTATTTTTTCCTCGTGAGGTAGTGACAGTTGATCTAAAATGTTGCTTTTTTTTCCAGGGGCTATAATGGCTTTCCCTTGTTGTGTCTCCGCCTCCGGCCTTCTTTTTCCCCCATATTTACTGCCGCTTTCTGTGGGGCAAATTGAGAAACTGAGAGGCTGTTGAGTACAGGGTGACTGAGAGCTGCTCAGGGCTTGTTTGTTCAGTGTTTTTATTTAACCTCTGACTAAGTGGCTTGTTAAAAGGTAAAGAACAAGTCCAGCCTACACCAGATTTCGATGTGACCGGTAGCGTCGTGACCAGTGAGTGTTGATGTTGTGGATGTTTTCTTATGTATGTACTGTAGACATGTTAGCATAAACATGTCTTTCGCACATGTAACATACACAAACACAAAACACATTCCAACCCCAATTCTATCCCTTAAAGGACGAGTTCAGCCAAAAAGGCATTGCTGTCATCACTTACTCACTGAAGACACACAAATTTTGTTCCAAACCATATGATTTTCTTTATTCCATGGAATGCAAAAGGAGAAATTTTAAAATCTTCCCCTCTGCTGCAGCTCTCAAATTGTGCATGTGCATATTCAAACTGCCTGCTTCCTTATTTAAGGTTATTGCTTATATTTCTTTAAAATATATAATTTTAAGGTGCTTTTGTCCTTTAATGGTAACAGCAATGTGAACATTTTTTAGAAATTACTCTTTTTGAGATCCTTGAAAGAACAAAAGTCATATGGGTGTTTGGAACAACTTTAGGGTGAGTAAATTATGCCAAATTTTTGTGAACTATTCCTTTAAAACACCCACTGAACCTGTACATTTGCTTGTGCATATTATAGATCTGAACCAGAGAAAAGGCCCTGTGTTTGGGGCACAAAGCACAGGTGGCAGCAATCCAAATTTTTATTTCCTTAAACTGGCTCATTGAGGATGAAACCCCTCCATGACTTAGACCCTCCTCTCCACCACTGAGCCCCCCATCGGCCCATTCGAGCCATTAAGACACTTTCATCCAGTCCACTTTCGTTGACAGAATTCTGACCCAGACGAGTGCAGTGACTGGGGCACATCCGGCCCATTTAAACACACAGCTGCCTGCTGGTCGATTAACGGCATGTTTATTACCGTAACGGAGGGAGAGGAAAGGAGAGAAAGGTGGAGGGGGTGGTAGATGGAGGGAAGCGGGTGAGAAAACCAAACAGAAGGAGCCCAACCATCACATTCTGGTCAGGGAGCTCCCGGGGAACAAGCCGAAGAATCCGGAAAGGCAGGGTGTGGGCTCGGGCTCATTCGAACTTAATGTCTTATTGATTCATTTCATTTCTGATTCTTGTTGCCATGTGGTGGAGAGGGAGTCAAGAATGATGGTCAGCTAGCCAGGATAAATCATGCATGTTTCCTCTCATTCCTGTCGTAAATGTCACTTCAGATGAGCTTTATCTAAAGAAAAAGTGTGGATGATACCTCATAACCTAAAACCTCGAAATAATGTTGTGTGGTTATCATTATTTTTCAAATAAAAACAGAGGAATTAATTGCAGGGAATTTTGGGGGGATCTTTTAGTTTTGGTGGCATTTATTTTCAGTGACCCTTAATTTCTGTATGACTTCTACTCTTTTCCATACAATGAAAAAACATATAGTGGCCAAATGCTGTCAAGTAGAGGTGGACCGATATATCAGGTTTACCGATTAATCTGTGCCGATAGTTGCTCTTTGGAACTATCGTTTATCTGCAAAAATCTATGCCGATAGTTGCCAATAGTTTTAATCTAGTGAATGCAAGCTATAAAAACCTTAATTGGGTAAATGGTTAAATATAGAGGATTGTAACAGAGCCATGTCTCCATTTCAAAATAAGTCAGTGTGTTCGGGGCTTGTTTATAGTTAAAAATCTTGCGTTATGCACCAAATCTTCATTTTGTTTTCTGGTTATTATTGGGATTATTATGCATTTTGCACTCTTGTAGCCTCAATGTCTGTGCCCATCATAGTAATAAAATACTTTTTTTAAACATTCTATTATTTCTATAAATCAATTTTAAAAACTATTTGCTGATTAATCGACTATTGGCATTTTCCACCTAGTTATCGGTATTCTCAAAATCCACTATCGATCGACATCTACTGTCAAGTGTCCAATAGGTCAAAACAGCAATATTAAACTACCATAAACTAGTCTATGTAACCTTTGTACTTTATTCCAAGTCTTCTGAAGCCACCGCTAGCTTTGCATGATGAACAGACTAAAATTTAAGTTGCTATTCACTGAAAATCACGCCCTCCACCACAGCTCTCAAATCTCTTTCGCGGCACAATTTCACCACAACTCAATGTGTCTTGAGCATGTGCGCTAACCACTAGGCCACTCCAAAACAGGCATTTCAAATCTACTAGGTGGTCAGACACAGAAACCTTGGGGCGCTTGTTAAAAATGCATGTTAGTTTAAGTGCATGCAGGTTTGAACGTCTCTTGTATCGAGCCGAGGGGTGAGTGCATGTGTGTTTATATTCTACAGAACCTTGTGTTTTGTTCTATTCTTTTCATCTCCTCTTTCTCTCTCTCTCTCTCATTGCTTTTTCACACCCTTCTCCTCTGAGTTTAAAATATCTCCATCGCTCTCTTTTCCCTCCTCACTCAAATCCATTCCAGCTGAAACTTGCGTGAATGCAGTGTGATCCCTCTCTCGCTGTAGGGCTTGAAGTAATACTCTGTCTATCAAAAAGAATATCAGAATCACTTCTTATAATGCTTGTAATTGAATTCATACAGATACAATTTCCACTGCTAACAGCATGGGCTGAGATGGAGATTTGATAACTCAAGCCCCAAGACTACCAGCTTTAGAGTCAGACCAGGCTTATTTCACAATAAGGGAATAAAAGTGTGTGTGTGTGTGTGTGTGTGTGTGTGTGTGTGTGTGTGTGTGTGTGGACAGTCATTGACAATGAGCTGTATCTTTTATAGACGCAGAACCGCATGAAGTTAATGGCTGATAACTACGAGGATGACCACCTCAAGGCCTCCGATTCTGACCAGGCCAATCACAAAGCTTCTCCAGATCAGGTGAGCCAATCACAGAGGGATTTGTTCATATTTATTTTGTTAATAAATTCTGTCTGACTGTCTCACTCTTTCGCTTTCTCACTAATATGTGATTTACCCCTAAAAGCCCTAATCCTAGGTCCTGGTATATAAAGAATCCATTACAACCAAACATAAACAACAGGAAATTACATATTTCATATTCAATAAAGCACAGTAACCTCAAGCCCAATTTGTGTATTATTTCATATTGGGTCATCAAAAAAAGTTCACATGTATTTTCATTCATGAACACACACAGGCGCACATCCCTGACTGTTTTTCTTGGAATAGTTTGGCCTCACTGGATGATTTTAGAAGATTTAACAGGCTTTGTTCTTTGTTGGTTTTAAACGTTGAATTCCTTCAACTTAAGCCACTCTCTTCTGGATGGCTGTCCAACAGGCATTAGTTCATATGGTGAGAAAGAGGAAAGAATTGACATGATAAAGGATGAATAGAGAGTCAAATTCAAAGGGAAAAGACTGCCTGTTGCATTCTTGAATCCCAGCTCTCCCAGGAAGCACACATCCTACCAGTTATTATGACATGACTTAATGCACTAAACGCAGTGTGTCATACCTGTCCATGGATTCCTGCAGTAATCCAGTTTGTGCGCTCCATCCTGATACACATGGTGAAAGAGACCCATCCATCAACGACACTCTGCCCAAGGCCTCAGTACAGAACCACACAACACAGTCATTGAAAAGGAATATTGGAACTCTACAGTGCCTTACAATAGCAAAATGCAGTAACTACACCAAAGCTGAAAAAGAGAGTAGTGTTTTTTTAATATTTTTATTTTAGTATAGTTTTAATTATTCAGTCAGATGTGTAGTTCATCCAGTGAGTGAAGAGAGCAGCGCCACCCCTTCATTCAGAAGCTTGCAGCGCATGCAGACTATATATTTATTTAATTATATTATATCCTTTTGCAGTTTAATAATCACACTTGGCCATATCGCAATTTATTTTTGATTCATTGTTATTGATCTGATAAATGTCAATGATAAAATTGTCATTGATTTCATCCGAAATTTGTAAAGTTGTAATCCAACGTTTTACTGTCAATTCCTTTTCCACATCGCCCCTAAGTTTATGCACAAAAAAGACTGGTATTGTTACTATATTTATTTTAGTATCAACTTGGTATCGAAGGACAGATACTTTTGACATTTCTAATATTCACTCATATGCACTCTCACTCACACACACACACACACACACACACACACACACGCACGCATTCACACACTAGCTACTTTAAAGCTTCCAGACAGGGTCTCGGTCACAAACCCTTTTCACTGTCTCTTCCGCGATTGCCAAGAAAACACTCAGCTCACATTTTCCTGTGATCGTCATCTCTCACTTACATATTTCCAACTCAAATACGAACACCCTCACACATCAACAGCTGAGCCCACTCCAAACCTCCCCGATCGCACTGTTATCACCTTAAACATGCCGACTGCAGAGTTGGGACCATCAGGGACCTTGCACTATCCATTGCAGGTATTTTCCAAAGCCATCCAGGCTTGATGGGGTATAGGCCTCGTGTGTTACTCATTTTGAGCTCATACTGCTATGCTTTCAATAGTTTCAGCATTTCCACCCAGTTTGGGGGTGGAACTGGGTGGGTGGGGGGGGGGGGGGGTGAAACCAGTTGCATTTAATGCATGTCTTGACTCCGGTTTAATGACTATCTAATCACCCTTAACCCTCTGAGAGACAAATAAATATATATATGGGAAAGTGGTGTCTTAGTTTGTAATGTGACATTCAGCATTGTCTTGATGCATTCCACAGATTCACTTCTCTACTGTTGTTTTGCTGTATGTTATAGCATTATCTGTATTTGTGTGTTTGTTGAAGGGAATATGTCACTAATCTTTGATTCATAATAATGAACCTTCTTTCCCCTACTAATAACTTCTTTCTTTAATCCCATGCTGCCTTGGATTAAACCTGCACTCATTTTCAATCAATAGGACGATGAGGAGGGCATTTGGGCATAGCCAATCACATGCCCTCTCCCAGCCATTTTGTTCAGAAGGGTGAGAAATGTCTAAATGGGGCATGATGCTTAACTATTGTCTTTCCTCTTTTTATTTCATCATGTTTTGTCTGTCTTTGACTGTGCCTTTTCTTTTCCAACACTTTTTCAGTTCATCCTTTTATTTTACCCACCCCCCTCCGCCCCCTCGTTGTTCATTGTGAATTTCTATACAATTTTCTTTCAACCTGTTTGGTTCCTTGTCTGGCTCATGATATTGCTATAAATATTGGTGCTGATGGTTTATTTTTTACTTCAAATAGTGTAATTTTCTTCGCCCTCAAAGCAGAGTCTGTATATACACTGACATGTTGGTATCGCACAAAAAAGAACAGACTGTCTAATCATTAAATCATGTCATTTCAGATACGTTTCCTGTTCTTTTTCTCTTCCCCTTCCATGTAGTTGTTTTATGCTCTCCGTGTCATGCTTTTCACTAATAAATGCAAAAAATCTGGGTTACAATGAGGCACTTACAATGGAAGTAAATGGGGCCAATCCGTAAATGTTTCAAATATTTAGCCACAAGACATTAACAATATATGCATGTGGTACCATGATTTTAGTGTAATCAAATCACTTACTAACCTTTTCTTTGTTACGTTATATAAAATTTTACAACTTCGTTGCCATTAGGACGTAATGCCATAAACCCTAAAACCCAATTATATATTGGTATAAATTACTCCCAGAAATTGAAATGGCATGTCCTGTCTCGTACCTCACAGAACTCCTTTTTAGGATTTCTGTCACGCAGACAGCCGAATTCCTCAGGCCTACATGGACAGCTAAAGAACAAATTGACCCATCTGCCTTTTGAATGCTCCGGCTTTTCTCTGCCATTTTCCGCAGAAAAACAACAACATTCTCATATTTGCCTCACCACTTGACAATTTTAATGGAAACGGTTTTGAGGAAACAGATAGATTGTAGAGTACATGTTCAAACTATAGAACACACACAAAAATACAATCGCTCCCATCTCTCACATCAGAGCTGTTGCCCCATGCCCACGTTGATGCTAAAAATAAGGTGGCATTTTGACTGTAAGGAATAAAAAGGTTGCTCCCAGTCGATGTAGCCTGCAGGTAACAAGCGCATGTAGCACAAGTCCATTGCATGCAGTAAAGTGCATATACTGCGAGTGCAATTAGCCATAGTGGAGCGCTGGAGAACAGAGTTGTATTGTGAGAGAGAAGGGTCTCAGCAGTGTGAAGGGAGGGTTTTAATCTGAACCTCTTCTCCAATACACTGTGTCCTATTTCAGGCAACTAATGGGCCCCTTTTCGCTAATGGATTTGCTTCGTTCTCAGTTATAATGTTTAAAACCGCTAAAGCTGTCCACTCTGATGTGTTTCGAGGAAGAATTTCTATCGTCCCCTTCACCCAAGGTGCCAAACTGTACATGTAACAGTTACATAAAAGTCATTCTTTGCAGATCATATGACCATGTCAAATTTGTAATGGCATTTAGCCGGCAAGATCAAGACTGCCTAGGTATTTGAATGTATTAGAGCTCGGGGGGGGGGGGGGGTCGTACGTACAAGTGCATGATTAGAGAGTGTAATAATCGCAACATGACTGATCTGCTTCATGTTGGATTGTGGGTGGTCGAGGCCTATTTAATTGCTCCCCCTTTGGCACGATAACCCACATAGACTCACCGCAACTCTGGGATCAGTTTGGCGATGATGAATTGCAGTCCGTTCTAATCTGACTGTGCGGTGTATCACTGGGAGTGTATTTACAGAGCATGCTCTTTGGCCCTTGACTATGTTATGTGTGGCTGATTTTGTTTTTGTTCTTTAGGGGTTGCGTTTTCTCATTTCATCTGCTCTACGGCTGACTGCTGTTCGTGCCTTTTTTATACCTTGTTGTAGATAATTGATGCATGTGCTGTTAATGCTTTAGTCCGATTTTTGTGAAGTCGGACTAATAGAACTAGATAATGGGATTTTAGCTTGGCCTCAGAAACATGAAAACTGCAGCTCTACTACGCAAAAACTTGCTTTAGCTTGATTATATTACGTGCATGTCAACGTACTTCTTGAAAGGGACACGTCCACCCCAATATTCAGATTACTGGTTAATCTGCATTGGTTTTTAACATTAGATTTTTACTTTTCTATTCTGAATATTTGATTTCAACCTTGCACTGATGTTGCAAAATTCATATTTTAAAAGTTGATATTACCTTACATATCAGATTAAATATCAGGTACTTAATAATTGAGGTCATAGAGGTTCAAAAGTTTGACTTCGAGCAATGTTCTTGTTATGGTATAAGAATAGAGAACAGAACAGAGTTTTGTTTCAAGTGAATGTCAGCACTGACTAAGCAACAGATGTCAAAGGGACTGACAGGTCATCAAACCTTTTGGAGTAACTTGTCTTTTATCTGTTTTAATTGGATGTGGAGAAGCTTTTCCCCTTCCTTTTCTCATTTTCGGAAACTAAATACTGTTTGAACCTCTCTTAGACCTATTTTACACTGTAAACAAACCCATATTAGCACAGCTCACCTGAACATCACGGCCGAACCTAAAAGGGCTTTTTGCAGTGAAAAAGGCCAATTGCTTGATTGTGTCATGTGAGATTAACTTGCTCATGCCAGATATCGGCATTAATCCTGCCTTGAATAAACATATTGAGGTAAACATTTTTCTTCTTACTAGATTGTATCTATAATGTAGCCAGTAAATGATCTATCTATCACTGAGATTATTGGGTTGATGTGGGAGATTAAGGCAATTTGCGGTTTGATTGACAAGCGCTAATATTTGAGTGCTATTGCGCTCAGGGTACGCGCCTAAACAATCAAATACACATCATAATTCTGCCAATGCCCGTCTTGATGAGGCATTAATGTAAACGCAGTCAGTTTGATCTGATAAAAAATTTATTTGCATCAAAATGTTGGACTTGTCAGATGTCTATGATGTATTTTCTTCTGCAGAACACAAATTAAGATTTTTAGAAGAATATTTCAGCTCTGTAGGCCCATACAATACAAGTGAATGGATGTCAACATTTTGACGCTTCACAAAGCGCATAAACGCAGCATAAAAGTAATCCATATGACTCCAGTGGTTAAATCCATGACTTAAGAATTTATATGACAGGTATGGATGAGAAATAGATCAATATTTAAGAAGAAATTCTTCACACTGCCCATTAGATGGCAATATGCATGAAGAATGTGAATTACCAAAAACAAAAGAATGTTAAAGTGGAGATTGACTGACCAGGGAGGAGAATTTACAGTAAAAATGTAATTAAATATTTGATCTGTTTCTCACCCAACACACCATATATCTTCTGAACACATGTATTTAACCACTGGAGTCACAGGAAGTAGGTTACTTTTATGCTGACTTGTGATTTTTGGAGCTTCAAAATGTTGGCACACATTCACTTGCATTCAAAAGCTGATACATTCTTCTAAAAATCTTAATTTGTGTTCTGTTGAAGAAAAAGTCATACACATCCTAGATGGCATGAGGGTGAATAAATGATTAGAGAATGTTCAATTTTGTGTGAATTATTCCTTTGAATCCTGATGTGGCCCCTGTGCCAAACAACTGTTCTACCCCCTCTATTGTGCGGGACATTACGCACCAAGTGACCCTGCTTTTTAGTGGGTTTTCATAAAAATGTTCTGCATTCCTTGCATTGCATTTGAACATGTTTTGTACACAACAATAACGCTCTGTCGGCATTAAGGGAAATTTAGACCCTACACATAAACTGATTTTAATGTAATTGTTTCATATATTACGATATTGAAAATAACTTTTTCATCATCATGTTGCCCTTTTATAAATTTTTTCCATCAGATTAATGTAGTGTTTACAGTATCATAGATAAGTGATGGATTTTAAAAGCTTTCAATCACAAACACCTATAAAATACCTATATTTTTTATTATTTCTGGCAAACAGCCATAAAAGGGAATGTAAATTACACTATGTGTGCAACATTTTTAAATTGCAGCATAGAGTTTTATTATAAATGGGCATAACTTTTAAATGAGCTACACTTTTACTCTTACTTGAGTAGTTTTTAGGACAGGTACTTTTACTTTACTCATACTACATCTTTTAAAATGTAACAGTACTTTTACTTGAGTGTTATTTTTCAGTACTCTTTCCACCCCTGTTCTTAATAATCAGACAACGTATAAGATCATGTAAATGCAAAGTCAAACAGGCCTCACACCTGAATAATTGGAGGAAGCAAGAAAAACAGGTGGTGATCACCACAAACATGACTGATGTGTCGTTTCATTTTCTGGGGAAATATTATGAATTTTGCATTGGAAGACCCACAACCTGATTAGAGACATCTTCACAAGTGTGTTTTCCATCTCTCCCACCTAAAATCTTTCTCGCTAACAGGTCAATCCACCATTTTCTTCCTGTACTGCCTATGCCTCCCTTATTTTCACATCCCTCCCTCTTTCTTTAGTCACTAAGGTTATTTTCAAAGTGACTCACGTACAACACAATGCCAAATCGGGTGTTAGCGAGCAGAACAGAAAAGTAATGAAGACTCAATTGTCGTGTCACCTCTTTTTGGCATCCTTAGACATTACTAACAGCTTGGACGGTGCAGGTCCATGGAAAACTGTGAAACAGAGCTTGGCAATCGCTAGCATATTCCAGGGGTCAGTGGGTATTCCCGTCCCACTGGAGCAACTAAGGTGTAACCTCTGCTGAACTCGTACCATAAGCGCAACCACCCAGCAATTGCCCACATTATTAAAATGATCCCCACCCCTGTGTGAAAGGACAGAGGCCCCGTTGCTGACTTGGATTTTTTTTTTTTAAGCAAGAAAATGGTTCAGTGGTCAGAGGAGGAACATTTCAACAGCTCTGTTTTAGTCATTAATACGAACCGAAAATGCATGTTTGCCTTCTTATTTGCCTTTTGTTTATTCCAGCATGACTTTTTTCTTTCTGTCAGTTCCAAGTAATTCCAGTCCAAATATTTATAATTAGATTAAAATGGGAAACATGTGGTCGAGAGTGAAGTTGCAGGGGGTCGTTGCTGAATCCTTCCCACCTCCATATGATTTCAATATAAAACTGGCCTCTGGCTCCATTCGCCTGGTGCAGACAGGAGGGTAGACAGTGAAGGGGCCCTCGCTCAGTCTCAGTTTGTGAGGGGGACTTAGTTTGGCAGAGCACAGACTTGGGGGTTTCTGTGGAGCCCCTGAACCATGCAGCCCCACTTCCTGTACCATGAAACTGAGATCTACATCCCCTGGAACAGAAGAGAGAGGCTGTACCCCAAATGGCTCAATCAGTCATTCCTCCATTCTCCACGAAGACATAGGTTCTCCATTTGTTGATGTCTGCATAAGAGTATGCCATAGGAAATGAGGAAATAGGGTGTCATTGGAAACATACCCCAGCTCCTTACTAGGGGTCAGGGGTCACCTGACGGATGGTCATTGCTTGCAGAAGTGCAGAATCTTAGAAGAGGCAAAAGAGGCCATTAGAACAAAATTACTCTGACCCAATCAGGCATCTTACAGATATCAATTGGTTGGTCCCCGCAGCAAGCATGCGCCCAGTTTTATCTGACCCCGTAATCTGAGCGTCTCACTCTCCTTGATGAGAGACTGATGACTACCCTTGGAGAGTCTACGGGTTGTAATCTGCTGAGATGAATAGAGGTAAGTCTGCTGTGGCCACATTTGATTTGGCCAATCGGAAGAGAGTTTAGACTGCAGCGTCTAAATGTTTAAATTATGTCATAAAGGATGAGCTCACATAAAAGGGCTCATATAGAAGTGTGTTGAATCTCAACTCTGTCAAGGCTTTGGCTCAGAGCTCTCCTATGGATCCTGAGAGAGCTTCGAATCAGCCAGATAGTCAATGACTTGCCGTGCCACCTCTGTTTTATAGCGAAGGTCAATATATGTGTTTCATCAGAGGATACAGAGAGTTCTGAGTTGGCTTGGTTAGAGTTTTTACATGTTTTGAAGTGTAGTTCACCTAAAAATGAAAAATACAACTGAGGTCACGCTGAACTCAGCAGACAACATTTTGAAAATATAAGCCTATTTATCAACAGATCATTTACAATAAACAATTTTATGACTCAACATAAATTATTGTAATGAAATACTCATTGACTTAAAAAAGACATCTTGATGCAAGTTAACCATGTGGTAACAGGCGCGCAATACTTCTAGATTTATTGACGGTCCAGTGGATAATAAAGTTCAGTTACCCACTCTCGATAAACATCTGAATGTTTATATCTGCAATCCCATTGAAAAAAATCAATGTAGTAATCCAGAAATCATTTAATTTTTTTGTATAGTCACCGTACAGATGTGATGAAAACAAATAGTGTTTCCCAATGAAGTCACATACACACACATGAAACTGTTGATTCTCTTTGGATACTTTGTTTGTTATATGTTATTTCTGTTACAGGAATTGTAAAATTAGTGCAAGCTGTGGAGCTCCTCTCATTTCTCAATGCAGGTTTTTGACCAATCACAGGCTGCAGCTCCTCCCACAGTTCCTAAACGTAGTAGGAGCTAAAAATGTCCCCTAAAACCACTTCGAGGAACTATAGTTCCTTAGGTGCGAAAGCGACGAAAATCACTAGACCCGGGGAAAAGTACCTAAAACGGGCTTTAGTACTGCCAGTGGGAAAGGCCAAATGATGACAATTTTTTATTTTTAGGTGAACTATCCCTTTAAGTTCACTTAAACTCCTTTTGTTTTTACTATACATAGTCAAGAAATACACTCAAAAACTCCAATTTGGATTTTATCTGCCTTATCACGTGGTAAACATTCTGAGAATGCTCAGCATTGAAGATGTGTGAATGTGCAACACTTTCTCGTCCTCTCTCCCCCTTTTTTATTTTTTGGTCTCTCTGTCTCTCTTTATTGTTGCTTTTTTGGGCAGTTTTGTTGGCCCAGTCTTGGTGAAGTGAAGTGCTTGACTGTCCTGCTTTTTAAGGCCTCAGCAAAC
The DNA here is from genome assembly GCA_032164185.1 of Moxostoma hubbsi. NCBI lineage: Eukaryota > Metazoa > Chordata > Actinopteri > Cypriniformes > Catostomidae > Moxostoma > Moxostoma hubbsi. The sequence goes on from JAVLUX010000043.1 coordinate 6,672,536, forward strand.
CACACATTTTGGCCTGCTCTCCCAGGATGCATCACTCAAGAAAAATACATTTTAATGGCGCATCCATGTTTCTGGTTTCCCTCTTGGAACTATGCAATCCAAGGACGTGCTGGCCAGCTGGGTTCTGCTCGCCTTGTCTATGTCAGAGGGTAAACTAGGAAAATAGACTAAAGATGTCAATTGAACCACAGCATTTCTGGTGAAAGCTGGAGAAAGAAAATAAATCCCTCTTTTCTCTCCTTTTTTTTGTTTTTGCTCCATTGCAACTGTTCCTCTTTCTAAGTCTTGAAATTAAATTGATGGCTTACTTTCATTTGTGGGTGATGGAACAAGAATACAAAAGTATTGATTTCTATTGTTAATATCTGAATTACCGGAAAACTGTGAACAGTCCTATCAAAACAAATAATTGCATGATTCCTTCCTCCTCAAACCCAGTGAACCCAGCGTGGCCATGATTTCTGTGCGAGCTGCTGAAACTGTAAAGTCCGAGGCTCATTGTGGCAGGGATTATGCGGTTGGAACGTTTTGGCCACCTGGTCCAGGGCGCCATTTCTAGATGTGTTAATGGGCAGACGTGGAAGCCTTACCCTGGGCGCTGTGCCCGTCGCCCTCCCTCTGCAGGTTAGGAAGGGAGAGCGCTCGTAATATGACTTAGTAATAGACCATGACCGTGAGCTGTGGAAAATCCTCACTACTTCAGCTCGTTTTAGAGTGTCGGCTCACTGATAACGCAATTGTCTGAGCGTTTCCAATTCCAGTGAAAGATGGAAAGGAATGATTATTCCAAAGCGGTTAAAGGGATAGTTCACCCCAAAATTTTAATTCTGTCATTAATTACTCACTCACCCTTATTTTGTTTCAAACCCATAAGACTTTCTTTGCTTGCAGAACACAAAAGTTGATATTTTAAAGAATATTGCAATTGCTAATTTCGATACAATAGCAGTTGATAGTGATTTATTTACAAAAAAACACAAAGCACCCACAATGCCATAAAAGAAGCCCATTCGACTTGTCCGACATATTCATATAAGCCTTTTGAAGGCATACAATCACTTTGCATGATGAACAGAGTGAAAATTTTTGTTGTTATTCACTCTCAAATTAAATCAAATATAATTTGATAAATATGGCGACATGTCAATAACATCGACCCTTATTGGTTCTTGTGTCATGATGTTTGTTCATGAGAAGTCCAAGAACCAGTGAGGTTACAATTATGTTAGTCACAATATTTGATTTGTACTCTGTTCATAGAATATGATTAATGATTTGATTTAATCTGCGACTGAATAACGACTTAAATTTTCTTTTATAAAGTGATCATAGCCCTTCTGAAGTCAATATAACGAACGAGTGACATGGACTACATTTTGGACACTTTTAGATGTTATTTTTTTAAGTTTTAAAGAAATTCACTATCAACTGCTTTTTTAAATAAATTAAAGATATTAAAATATATATTGTGTTCCACAGAAGAAAGTCAAATGGGTTTTAAAAGGCATTAGGGTAATAAACAATATTAATAATTAATAAATTACCATATTAAGATTAAGATTCAACTTTATTGTCATTGTGCAGAGTACAGGTACAGAGCCAATGAAATGCAGTTTTTCGCATATCCCAACTAAGCTGGGGTCAGAGCACAGGGTTAGCCATGAAACAGCGCCCCTGGAGCAGATAGGGTCAAGGGCCTTGCTCAAGGGCCCAACAGTGGTATCTTGATGGTGCTGGGGCTTGAACCCCCGACCTTTCGGTCAGTAACCCAGAGTCTTAACCGCTGAGCTACCACTGGCCCCTAAACTCTATCCCTTAATAGCTAATACTATGCATTCTTATCAAGCTCATCTGGAAAAACATTTGCACTGATGCTGAATGGTTATACGATATCTCCCTGGGCTTAATCCCAGGCAAATGTGTTGATGTGTGTCTTGTCTCACACTCGTGCACTGATGTTTTATTTTATCAAATTTGTGTACACCTCAGCATTAAAAAATCGTGTCCGATTAAATAACAGATTATTTTATTTGTAATAGGAATGCTTAGATTTGATGCTTCTTAATATCTACCTGTTGAATAAATTTGCTTCATACAGCTAATGAACTCCCTGCAGAATGTCAGTAGGCCCTAATGCTTTCCAGAGTTGTGGATGGGGGGCCTGGGGCAAGTTGAGCCCTCTGGCCCCCTGCCGATGTCACTGGTCTGATTTAAGGCTGATAGGAAAGAGCTGGCTCAGATTCTGCACCATGCCTAAGCTGTCCAACAACCACCTTAAATCTCCCAGTTCATTTAGCACTTAACCAGCCGTGGACGGAATGAGCGCTGGAGACCGGACGGGTGGAAACTGCTGTGTTGCTCCCTCTCTTTCTTTTTTTTTTCTTTCTTCTTTGCTGCTTCTTCCTAAGTCTCTTCCCCCACCCAACCCTCAGTTCAGTCTGTTTCCGTTTACCCTGCTCTCCAATTAAGCCTAAAACTGAGGACCTAGAACTACTGCTATTATCAGTCAATAAAAGGGAAACCTGCCAGATGTTGTTCACACCTTATAGAGGTGTTAGTCTTGTAGGGTGATGCGTGCACTGCCAGTCAAAAGTTTGAACACACTTGGCTGAATTATATGATCTTAAAAACCTTTTGATCAAAAGGCTTATTCTTGAACTTGAAAACAGCAAACTATTAAAACCAAATAGTGAAAGAAAAGAAGCCAAGTGTCCAGAATACATAGCAAGGGAATTCCTTCAATACTGTTTATAAAGCATTTATAGCATTTATAAAGCTGTTTTTTATGCAAAGCTATGTACTTTGAGGAAGCTGCAATATAAGATAGTTCTGATTTACTCAATAATTGTTTGGCCACTACATAATAACCATATTTCCATTTGTGTTATTTCAATGTTTTGATGACTTAACTATTATTCTAAAATGTGGAAAAAAGTAATGACCAGATATGTAAAGTTTGTCAAGACAACCTTTGAGATTGGCTTGACAACGCCTTGCCTGAAGATGGATGGGTGGGTGGGTGGGTGGGTGGGTGGATGGATGGATGGATGGATGTGTTTACATGTGAATTTTAGACAGATGGAGTTTGAAGAGTCTTGGCCTGTTTAAACATTCCATCAATGTAAATTGATGGGATTTGGGGGATTTGGATAATCCACTACAGGAAAAGCATTAGTATGATCAGTTATAAAAGACATAGCAACACAAGTCAGAACAGTCTGAAGTTCTCTGACAGTTTTTGCAAATTTATCTTGAAAACTTGACGAGTCAGAAATGTTGGTATTTTGGTCTTGGTGTAGAATAACTCTATGTTGGCTATGTCAAATTGTGTCATTGCTCTTTGTATCTAAGAATGAACCACTGAGCTGTTGACACACTTCCTTCAGCCCTAAATCCTTCCTGTCTCTGAGGACCAAGTATTATAGCTGAAGATTTCATATTTTATACCCTCTAAGCCAGAGGGAGTCTGTTAGAACCATCTCTACCAACTCTGCACCCTTGAACTCACTGGAGCCCCATTTTCATTCTCTCGGTTTCCTCTGTCTGTAAATGCATAGAGGCATAAGTCTTTTGGTGTTGAGTGCTACACAGGAGAAGCCCTTTGACCTCAGGATGTGGGCCTTCTTAGATCTCTCCATCCACAGTTGTTCTTAAAACCCCTTGTTTTTCCTCTCTAGCAGAGCAGGTTTTGAGTACTGCATTGACAGTAAGACAAGAGAGCTCTCTCAAAATTGTCATGGGGTTGTTGGTGAACATGAGGCATGACACTGCCATTGGGTCAGCAATAAGACTGCTCAGTGGTGTAAAAAACCCGAAAGGCAGAAAGAGGATACAAACAAGGAGTTACAATACAATAAAAAAATTATGCAAATTAGATTTGTACACACATAATTTTTGTAGTTTACATACCAAAAGTTTATGTATGCCCTATAGTCAGAACAACTGTGAATAAAACATCAGAAAGAGATAAATATATTTATGTAGTTTATGCCTGTATCTTCACTAAAATAGAGTATTTTGAAAATGTTCTCTGTTTCCGCATTCATTGGAAAATGATGACTTTAGGAAATTGAAAACAGTTTTTAGAACAAAATGGTTTAAAGTGGATGTGGCAGTCTGAATGTCTCTGTCGAGTTTGGTGAATTCAACTTGAAATCTAGAGGACTTACATTTAACAATTTTGATCTTTGTTTAGGGATTTTGGAAATGTCTTAAGTACAGGTGCTGGTCATATAATTAGAATATCATCAAAAAGTTGATTTATTTCAGTAATTCCATTCAAAAAGTGAAACTTGTATAAATGTATACATTCATTCCACACAGACTGATATATGTCAAGTGTTCATTCCTTTTAATTTTGATGATTATAACTGACAACTAATGAAAACCCCAAAATCAGTATCTCAGAAAATTTGAATATTGTGAAAAGGTTCAATATTGAAGACACCTGGTGGCACACTCTAATCAGCTAATTAACTCAAAACACCTGCAAAGGCCTTTAAATGGTCTCTCAGTCTAGTTCTGTAGGCTACACAATCATGGGGAAGACTGCTGACTTGACAGCTGTCCAAAAGACGGCCACTGACATCTTGCACAAGGAGGGCAAGACACAAAAGGTCATTGCTAAAGAGGCTGGCTGTTCACAGAGCTCTGTGTCCAAGCACATTAATAGAGAGGCGAAGGGAAGAAAAAGATGTGGTAGAAAAAAGTGTACAAGCAATAGGGATAACCGCACCCTGGAGAGGATTGTGAAACAAAACCCATTCAAAAATGTGGGGGAGATTCACAAAGAGTGGACTGCAGCTGGAGTCAGTGCTTCAAGAACCACCACGCACAGACGTGTGCAAGACATGGGTTTCAGCTGTCGCATTCCTTGTGTCAAGCCACTCTTGAACAAGACACAGCATCAGAAGCATCTCGCCTGGGTTAAAGACAAAAAGGACTGGACTGCTGCTGAGTGGTCCAAAGTTATGTTCTCTGATGAAAGTAAATTTTGCATTTCCTTGGGAAATCAAGGTCCCAGAGTCTGGACAGAATTCATGTTGCTTGAAGTCTAGTGTAAAGTTTCCACAGTCAGTGATGGTTTGGGGTGCCATGTCATCTGCTGGTGTTGGTCCACTGTTTTTTCTGAGGTCCAAGGTCAATGCAGCCGTCTACCAGGAAGTTTTAGAGCACTTCATGCTTCCTGCTGCTGACCAATTTTATGGAGATGCAGATTTCATTTTCCAACAGGACTTGGCACCTGCACACAGTGCCAAAGCTACCAGTTCCTGGTTTAAGGACCATGGTATCCCTGTTCTTAATTGGCCAGCAAACTCGCCTGACCTTAACCCTATAGAAAATCTATGGGGTATTGTGAAGAGGAAGATGCGATACGCCAGACCCAACAATGCAGAAGAGCTGAAGGCCACTATCAGAGCAACCTGGGCTCTCATAACACCTGAGCAGTGCCACAGACTGATCGACTCCATGCCACGCCGCATTGCTGCAGTAATTCAGGCAAAAGGAGCCCCAACTAAGTATTGAGTGCTGTACATGCTCATACTTTTCATGTTCATACTTTTCAGTTGGCCAACATTTCTAAAAATCCTTTTTTTGTATTGGTTTTAAGTAATATTCTAATTTTCTGAGATACTGAATTTGGGATTTTCATTAGTTGTCAGTTTTAATCATCACAATTAAATGAAATAAACATTTGAAATATATCAGTCTGTGTGTAATGAATGAATATAATATCCAAGTTTCACTTTTTGAATGGAATTATTGAAATAAACTTTTTGATGATATTCTAATTATATGACCAGCACCTGTATGTTGGATTTTGCAAGACAACATAAAAAAGCTTTTAACCCTACAATGCAAGAGCCATGACACAAGTTAGTACAGCTTCCTTAGTTGCATCCAAATGAAGGTTGCAATCAAGGACTTACTTGAGTCATAGCTCTTCTTTGCATTGTAGGGTTAAATTTGAATGTCACACTTTTATAGTGTTGATTTAAATCAGTTGTACATGGTTTTTTGAGTTGGTCCCCAAAAGCTTGTAGTAATGTTCATGGCAGCTATTGCTTGTCATTAACTCTCCTGGTTTGCCCTCACAGTGGGGTAGATGTTATGGAGCTTTGCTACATGTTCTCCCCTTCCTCTGCTGCTTTTCCTACTGCACGTTAGTTTGAGGAGGTCAGGTCAAACTTTCAACCCAACACCCCTCACCTTCAGGGTCGTGATCCCCATTGCCCCCCCCACCCCCACCCCCAGGAGTTGCTTTCAACCCACACAAAAGCTTTACTTCCATTTTAAAGAGGCTAATTTTTTCTTCGAAATGGCTTTTGCTCATTAAGGACGTGGATAAACACCCATGCACACACACACACTCAATGAATGGAAAGTCGTACTTAGACTGCTGCCTTCATGGTCTGTTTAAATGGCGCTATGATGGTGACACCGGGAGGTAGTTGGTATATAAATTCCCTTCTCCATTCCTTCCTCCAGAGTCAACAGTAACCTGCCCTGGCTTTGTGTCCTCCTCCTCCCCACCGAGTGCTATTAAAGACCTGTTTATTCTAATAGCCGTTGACTGACTGAGAGCTTTGGCATGTAAGTCAACAGTCATAAAGACCCCCACCTGTACAAATCTAATGGCATTTATATAAAAACCTGCGTAAATAGGTGACGAGGCTCTGTTCATAAAACGCTACAGCAGTGGAGCCCTGACATGCATAAATCTTGCGTCTCTTAAAACACAAGTGCCGTTGTAATTTTGAAGCATTAAAGGGATCATTCACCCAAAAATGAAACTTATGTCATCATTATATAAGTTTCTTGACTTACATAAGAATCTTTTCTACATATAATAAAAGTGATTATATTTTGCACACCGAACGCACAAGGAAGATGGAATACTGTGTCCTAAAATTCAAAACCATTGTTTTCTATGAATGTACGCACACCACCGCCGCCACCAAGTCTGTCAGTATAGAATTACAATTTTTAGGTGAGCTATCCCATCTAAGCTAGCAAGAGAGTCATTGGAAGACTATAATGTCCAAGCAAATAAGCAAATTATAAGTGTGTGTGTGTGCCGGGGCTTACCAAGAGATATTGGGAGTTGTGGAGAGAGATAGTGCAGACAGTCACTTACCTGCTCTTAATCTGCCCCACAAATCTGCTCTCTGTGCTCGGATTACATATGTTTCTGTAAGCGTGTGTTTTGGGAGGTATGTGTGCGTGTCTTCACCCCCTTACCCTTTATTTGACAGTCATTATTTTCTCCTGTCAGTATTTTTTTCATGCCGTGGAGGTGATTTGTCTCTTTCTTGAAAAGCACTTTATGATGGCAGGCCCACCAGCCTTGTCAGTGTCTTGAAGTTTTGAGGCTTTCCAGTCCTGCCTTATCTTTATCCCCTTAACACTAACGGACACATAGCATGGCTAGGCTGAAAAAGGATAGGCCAATAAAACTCTCAGCCACAGGAAAGGATGTGCACCAGGGCCCGGCTACTGTTTGAGAGGCCCACGATCCACAGGAACAAGCTGAGCTAGGCTGAGCTTCATGGCTGCACTTGGGGGCTTCCTGTACTGCCTGGCCTCTGGAGTCTTTGAGGAAGGAGCCAGTGGCTTGTCTCTGATGGACCGCCTGACTGACAGCATTGATCCAGACTCCTGCCTCTCAATGTGGGTATCGAATGGCACCCGATGAGCTGATAGGTGATAAATGAGAGAGGGAGAATGGGAAGGAGGCCGGTCATTGCTGAAGGGTCTGACTTTCTTTCCCTTCTGGTGTTTTTGAGGAGGAGGGGATATGATAGTACCAGGTAGGTATAGGTATGTAACACACTCAGCATCTGGTGAAGACAGCTTCTTTTAGAGGGGACGTAATGAAAGCGAGCATATGGACAGATTTCTCAGTGAACTTTCTGAATTGAAGACTTTCAATGGGAATATCAGTGTGAAGGTTTGAGGTGGTGTCGTTTGCAGCTTGTAATTTTTTAACATTGCAAATTGGGCAAGGAAATCATCAAATATTCAAGATTATAGTGGACCAAATGTTTTAAGAATCGGTCATTGAAAACCATATTATGATTACTCATTACATATCTCCCCATAAAGCGATGTTGTTTGAAATGTGTATGACTTTTTGCTTTCCTTGAAATTAACACTTTTTTGGTAGAACATTAGCCTTAGTCACCATTCACTGTTATTTAATCTTTTTTCCATACAGGTAAAGTGATTGGTCACTGCCTAACATCTCCTTTTATGTCCCACAAAAGAAAGCCATATGGGTTGTTATAAGACCATTAGTCATGACATCACACAGGGACACATTCGTACACTCATTATAGCGTTTTACCAACTCCCATCCATCGTGTGTGTCTAAAGCAACACAAACCAAGTAGAGTCAAATGGGTATTTGTTGGGGTGGGGGCGGGGGGTTCTTCCCAAATATGACATGGCGAATGCACTCTAGGTCCTCGTGGTGGCATAGTGACTCCTGGTGATGGAGGACGAATCTCAGTTGACAATCAATTTGCGCATCTTATCACGTAGGTGTTGTAGTCAGCGTCTTTGCTTGCTGAGCTACCCAGGCCTCCCGACAAATGGGTCTTTGAGTGGAAAATTTCCCTTCTGTAAATATGTCACCTAGACATGATATTGTTTTTGTTATTGTTGCATTATTTATGATCTCAGTCTACCACAGGTTTCGAAACAAAACAGCAACACAGTGCAAGCAAAAGAGTTATGACAGCACCCAGTTGACAGAAATCATCAGCAGCAATGGCACGACTGTTGTTAGTAGATCTGGGCTAACGGTGACCATCCGCAAACCCTTGAACAAATTTTTTTATAGTGCTAACCTGCATACAGGTAATGAAGCTGGGTTCGGCAGCTGAGTATTTGTGAATTATTAAATATTTGTTGATTATCAATGATCAGAGGCAGAATATCACCAGATAGTTGTTGACTGCACAGTTAAAACCAGAGGGTAATGGATAGTGCTGTTTTGTGTCGGACATTTGTCTGAACTTGAGTCCATTAATACTTTCTGAGAACAGACAGGAAGGAAGAGAAAGAGAAAAGATGAATATATGTAAAATTCCTTCACTTATTGGCCTTTTTACAGCTTATTAACGCACAGCAATACTATCAGTCAACAATGTACTGTACTGTATGCAGCAAGTCTCTGTTTAATGGTCTGTGTTTATGTTTATGTGGCACCATAGCTATGGCTTTTCCAAGTAAATCCACCCGGCCTGTGCGAAAGGGCCATTCTGTCATAGTGGTTTGGAGGGTTTCTATCAGACCTCCTTTTTAAGGCCTCGTTCCTCTTTCTGTGGCTACCAGTCAAAATGGAGGTCCAAAATATCCTTCAGCAGCACAGCTTGGCTGAGATACAAGACTTACAGAGATGCCAAAGGAGTAGGGTTTGGAATTGTGTGGAATTGAACAATTCCAGTTCTGGCTCATAAAGAGTAATTTGTTTGGGATTCGGACTACACTGAATTTGCGGTATGCGTGCAGTACATTCAAAACTACTGTCTCAAAAGAGCTATTCTTAACGAAATCAGACTACAGCTGTAACACTGATTTGTGCTGTAAATTCAGTAGACGGGAATGGCTTCCCTGAATTGTGCTGCAGGAAACACTTGAGTATTTTAGTACAGAGCTCTGTCCACATCAGCGGAAAACGGAAACAAAATATTCTGATATTTTATTTTTTAAATGGACCAGTTTTCAGTTCCCAACCCTATGAAGAAGGTATCACCCTTACAGCCATTTCAGATCTGTCTACGATAAGACATGTGTTAATTGTCTGTCGTATGTCACAGAGAAATGTAGACTTTTTGTCACAGATGATTCAACAGATGAATTGTTGCATCATAATTTCACCCTGAGGCAAGTTCCTGGTGTGTCAGGGTTTGCATTTTGGCACCTTATCCAACTTTAGATTTTTTTTTTTTAGGATTTGTATTCTCAAACACGTACTGGGCTTTGCTAGACCATAGACTACGAGAGCAAGATGTAGGTCTCTGTGCGTTCTATGCAAAGATCCAGTTTGCGCCATCTAATTGGTTCCAGAACTGGGGGGGAACTGTCGACCCACTTTAGACATTTCCCTTGACTATCTCTCTCTCTCTCTCTCTCTCTCTCTCTCTCTCTCATGAGCTCTCCTCTTCTTGGTTTCATGCTCTCCCTCACCGTAACCTTCCTCTGTCACGTTCTTTCACAGTTTTGTTTGATCGCACTCCGCAGCCAGGGTCCACCCAAGAGAGCCTTCATGGCCCCCGGCAAGCCAACAAAAACAAAATAACATTCTGTGCTGGAAAAGAGACAGATGGGGTTAATAAGAATTAATAAAGTGTGGGGACACAAATGTTCCTGCTCATGTTTTGCGAGCACTGGTGCTTCAGACGATAGTAGACTCTGCATTTCTCTTTCCTTGTCTTGTCTTACATCTTTCTCATCACTCACTCTTTCTTTTTAGCCTCTGTTTCCCTTCTATGTTTTTCAACAATCAGGCAACTGTATTTGCTTTCTGTTATTGAGCGATGAGGAGCATTTGCAGAACTCCCCAAGCCCTACTCTGTTCTCGGCACTCTTTGAGAAAGTATTTATAGGGGAAAATTTCAATCTATCTTCTGTGGTCTCGTGTTGGACTGTAGTACTTCAAAAACTTGGCCCATCTCTTCTGCTCCAAGAATTCATGGGTCAATCATTGCAGCCCAAAATCTGTGTATGCAACACCCCAATCAATTAAGAGTGGTTCTCAAATTGGGGCGGCATGCGAGAGGTTGTAATGGGGGCATGAACAAGTGATGTGAAATCAAATGCATTTGAAATCAATAATCCAAAAGTCTTCAGATGTGCATTAGGAAACACAGAGAGGACATTTGCTTTCTGGGTTTGCTCACTCTCAAGTGAATGTTGTGTTTAGATTTATATGTATTGGATGTGTTTGAGCATTTGCTGTGTGTATAGAGATGTTTTGGGCATCTGTCAGCAGCAGTCCAGGTAACAGAGACTGTGTTTCTGTTGTTGGAAAGGGAATGTTTTTACAATATTTTCACACATGATGTGATTCATGTGTGTCAGCTGTGCTCTGTCATCCATAATCATTCATAATCTTTCACAGAATATGTTTTATTCCCTCTGGAAATCAGATGTGACTACACAAATTTTTAACTGTGTTTTGGCTTGCTAAATGTGTTATTTTTGTCATTTCAGCAGAGGTGGGTTGTAACATGCTACATTTACTCCCGTTACATTTACTTGAGTAACTTTTTGGCAACAAAAATACTTTTTGAGTAGCTTTAAAAGTGGGCACTTTTTACTCTCACTCAAGTAAATTTAGAATGAATACATTTTACTTTTACTTCTATACAATGGGAGGTGTTCTGTCGTTACATTACAGGGTTTAATTTTAGTTTATGTGCAATTTATTGAGAGATTATTGAATGGGACTTTTACGACAGCAGAAGTTCACACAGCTGCACGCTGTCACAGACTGTTATATATAATCAAGCCGAGTCCATCGCTGCTGCAGCATCAAGCTCTTCAAACTAAGTGAAATACTTTCTTCACTCCACACTGTGAAAAAAGAATCGTTTCATCATGCAATGACTTAATTTAACACCAAGACAAACTGATATTTCAAGATTAAAATCTCAGCTTCAATTTAAGGTAAGTTGTGGCCCTACAGCTAACGCAGGTTTTTCTGTGTAATGTCATGGTCATTTTCAGGATGATTCTGTAACTGGGGTCTTATGAAATCAGTGTACATTTAAGTGTACATTTTTAAATCAGTGAAGAAATATATCAGTGCACAGTATTTGAGCAGTATTTACGCATTTACCCCATGCCCTTGCAGGGATACTGGAAACTATCGCAGGTACTTCGGGCTGATTAACTGTATAAATCCATGTTAACATCCAAGTTAAAGTTAAATGCCTTTTGTTCTGCCGTTCTCGTGATTGACAACTGGAGCGCGAACAGACATGCACAGGGAGGTGCGTGAATTGCTTGTGAGAGATGTGTGGGCGTGAGCCGATCGTAAGGCCAAGAGAGTGGCTGTGTCCAAAATCATTCACTCATTCACTATTTCTTACATAGTGAATTGCAGTGAGTGCACTATATCTTAGCAGTGAGTGAACGAAATGCGTGAGTGAATCTCGGATGCTGTTGTATGCACCGAGCGCCTGAGCTCTGGGTCTCTGGGGCTTTTGCAGAAACAACGTCACATTTGAACTTTTGCAATACTTGGGCCTTGTTATTCTTATTAAATAATATATGAATACAATAAATCTTCATTCTAATTTGTCATTTTTAATATATATATATATATATATATATATATATATATATATATAATATATATCAGAAATTCTACAAACAATACCCTATAAGGACAATGTGAAAGAAGTTTGTTTAAAATCTTTGCAAATGTATAAAAAAATTAAAAACGAAAAATTCACATGTACATAAGTATTCACAGCCTTTGCTATAACAATCAAAATTGAGCTCAGGTACATCCTGTTTCCACTGATTCCTTGAGATGTTTCTACAACTCGATTGGAGTTCACCTGTGGTAAATTCAGTTGATTGGACATGATTTGGAAAGGCACACACCTGTCTATATAAGGTCCCACAGTTAACAGTGCATGTCAGAGCACAAACTAAGCCATGAAGTCCAAGGAATTGCCTGCGGCAAGAACTGGGAGATTAGTCAGGATCGAGGGAAAGCTGAACACAGCAATGTACAGAGACGTCCTTGATGAAAACCTGCTCCAGAGCGCTCTGGACCTCAGACTGGGGTGAAGGTTAATCTTCCAACAGTACAACGACCCTAAGCACACAGCCAAGATAACAAAGGAGTGGCTCCGGGACAACTCTATGAATGTCCTTGAGTGGCCCAGCCAGAGCCCAGACTTGAACCCGATTGAACATCTCTGGAGAGATCTGAAAATGGCTGTGCACCAACGCTCCCCATCCAACCTGATGGAGCTTGAGAGGTCCCGCAAAGAAGAATGGGAGAAACTGCCCAAAAATAGGTGTGCCAAGCTTGAAGCATCATACACAAAAGATTTGAGGCTGTAATTGGTGCCAAAGGTGCTTCAACAAAGTATTGAGCAAAGGCTGTGAATACTTATGTACATGTGATTTTTTTTTGTATAAATTTGCAAAGATTTCAAACAAACTTCTTTCATGTTGTCATTATAGGGTATTGTTTGTAGAATTTAATCAATTTTGGAATAATGCTGTAACATAACAAAATGTGGAAAAAGTGAAGCGCTGTGAATTCTTTTCGGATGCACTATATATATATATATTTATTTATTTATTTATGGGCTGTCAATAAATAAAAAATTTTAATCTAATGAATTATGTGGTGTCCCGATTAATTAATCGTATATACAAATATTTGCTGAGAAAGCCCCTCATATAACAATAATTCAATATATAATGGTAAAATAATTATACATTGTTTTCTTTAAATATTTAAAAATATTATTTATATATATATATATATATATATATATATATATATATATATATATATATATATATATATATATACACACACACAAAATATTCAGATAATTTAAATGCATTACATTCTTGTAGCAAAAGAGTTCATCGTTGATAAGACAATACAAAAACTGGCTTTAGAATACAATGTATTGTTTACTACCATATTATTGATCATAAGTGAATCATTGGCATACAGTTCACAGCAATCCATTTCACTAGTGAATTTGTCAATCAGTTCGAGATTTATTATGAGGGCTTGTTTCAGGACCCGACACAACTGTGTCAGACATGCTTGATTAGCGTCTCGGGTGCGTTGCGTCATAAACATACATTTTTATGTCACTTTCTCAAGTTAAATCTAGTTTAATACTTAGAACACATCTTCGAATTTGCGCTACATCAGGTGTTTTGAACGCAAGAACAACGCATGTTTGTGTTGTGCTGCTGCTGAAGAAGTTTTTTGTTGGCTGTACAAACTGTGCGTTGCCCATACAGCTGAAGTTTCACTTACTGCCCTCTGGAGTAAACAGGTGGTACTACCAGCTGGCATTTCTGAGGAATCTTCTATATTATGGTCCGGGGGCATTGGTGTTAATTGCGTACATTTTTTTAACGTTATTTTTAATCAAATTAGTCACACTGAATTAACGCATTAAATCGACAGTACTAATATAAATTAGTATATTAGGGTAGCGTTTCTGGGTGCATCGCGCAATCTTCCAACCAAATTATCATGACCTACATGTTATAACTGAACATTTAAATCATCCACAGAATTATCATTTCCACTGTGTGCAGACTAATATGACCTCATAGAGTTATTTAGTAAATTAAGAATTCTTCAGCTTAATGGCAAAATTCTGTATAAATATAACTAAAGAGTACATTGTAAAAAGTATGTGTATGCTTTGCCTCTCTGTATGTTATGTTAAGCATGAAATAAAACATTGCTGGAGTGAATGAAGCAGTAAACTTCCAGCTCGTAAATCTTCCCTGCTGTGGATTATGGGTAATTAACTGTCTTCAAGTGTACATTGAATGTACACTCAAAATTAGAGTGCATTGTGGGTAAGAATGAGTGAACAAAAGTAGGGAACGAATTCAGACACGCTTACAAAATGGCAGAAACCCCAGATTGTGCACTATATATTGGATAGGGGTGGCTTCAGACACAGCGAGTGTTACGTGACTGTGGTTAGTGCCCTACACACGCTGCGTACTTTGCATTTAGAGAGTGGTGGTACTGCTGTACAAAACGAATCATCAAAATTCTTTCGACACTGAAAACTACGCTGAAATAAGAATCCACTCAGGACTTTAAAAGCTATGAAATAGCTAAAGTAGGCATTATTAAAGCATGATCTTGCTTTGGTTTATATTTCAGCTTTATATATAATGTCCGTGTGGGACAACTTTGACTGTAATAATGACTAGAAAGTTTTCCAAACCTCTCTTTTATTGATAAAGTCATCCAGATCTGACAAGAGCCCTTAAAGTGATAGTTCACCCAAAATTGAAAATTCTCTCATCATTTAATCACCCTCATGCTATCACAGATGTGTATGACTTTCTTTCATCTGCTGAACACAAATGAAGAGTTGAAGAATGAAATTAAGAATTGTTCTGCTCTTTTTGTCCATAAAATGCAAGCAAATGGGTGCCAACATTTTAAAACTAAAAATAAATCAATTAAGTCAGCATAAAAGTAATCCATAAGACTCCAGTGGTTAAATCAATATCTTCAGATGTGATGTGATATGAGAATGTGTGGATGAGAAACTTTCACATTCTTCTTTTTTTGGTGATTCACATACTTTTCTGTATATCACCCTCTGCTGGGCAGGGGGACAATGTCTTGCAAAACATGACAAATATTTGTCTGTTTCTCACCCACACCTATTATGGATTACTTTTATGCTGCCTTTATGTGCTTTTTGGAGGATAAAAATGTTGGCACCCATTTACTTGCATTGTACTGACCAACAGAGCTGAAATATTATTTAAAAAAACTTAATTTGTGTTCTGCAGAAGAAAGTAAATCATACACATCTGGGATGGCATGAGGGTGAGTAAATGATGAGAGAATTTTCATTTTTGGGTAAACTATCTCTTTAAAGTGTTAGCTCAGCCATTATTTTATATTCTGTAATTTCCCTACCCTCATGTTGTTCCAAACCCGTGTGACCTTCTGTATTCTGTGGAACACAAAATATGTTAGACAGAATGTTTGAGAATGAAAGTCTCAAGTCACCATTCACTTTCAAAATATGGAGGGAAAAAAACATTCACTGAAAGTAAATAGTGACTCAGACAAACATTCTGTCTAATATCTCCTTATTGTGCTGCAGGGAAGAAAGAAAGTCATAGGGGTTTGGAACAACATGATGGTGAATGATGACAGAATTTCCATTAATAATAATAATAATTCTGTAATACATGATAAATGCATCTTATGTAATGGAATATAGTGGAGTTAATGTCTATTATGTAATTTGTGAAAGTAACGAGTTACTCACTTCTTAAGTACTCTTTTAATTGGATATTTTCTTAATCTCACTCAAGTAATTATTTAAATTAGTACTTCTACTTGAGTAATTTTGTTTTTTAATAATTTTACTTTTTCGTGAGTACAGTTTTTGGCTGTTCTACCTACCTCTGCATTTCAGCATGTGTCTGCATACCAGCTTTGCTATTATTCTAACTAGCTCATGTCCAAATGTCTAATTCTTGAACGTTTAGGAAACTGAGATTAAAATTGCTCTTTATCTCTAACCCATTTCCTCATTCCTCATTCCTCTGTTTGCACAGATTATACCCCCACTAATAGACCTCAATCAGAACCGCAGTAAACTGAAACTGTACATCGGCCACCTCACGGCCCTCTGCCATGAGAGAGACCCCCACATCCTGCAGGACCTGGCCCCACCCTCCGCATACCACCGCAGCCAACAGGACGCCTGGGAGGAGGAGCTTCAGAAGATGAGTCCTGATCAGGTTAGAGCATGTGATGTCAATATGGGCATTAATTTTTTTTCTATCTGTCATAGATATTCTGTTCTCTTTTACTCAGTTCTTTTAAAATGTATAATTTATTAAATGCTTAATAATATACAGTAGTTGTAATTCATAATTTACAAGAGACTGAGTAGTTGACAAATAACATAGCAAGTTTATTCAACACAAGTTAAAATATGTATAAATATGTGTAATAGTTGGTCATTGCTTTTAGGTACTGTATTTTTGTATGTTAGGAGGTGTATGTAATTTTGATGCTTAAAATTTTTATAGAATTAGAAATAATGCAAGCAGTATTCCACAAAAAGTGTGGGTTGCTACATAAATATCTGAGAAAAAAGAAAAACTTTTGGACACCTTAGATATAATTCTGATGATCAACTTTCCACTAAGGTAAAAGTAATTGAATCACAACAGGTCTTTTCTTTTGTGGATAGTATGTCTGATTTGAATCTTGCACATCACTTTCTGCACATGTCGTTCTAGCAATTTGCATTTACTAATAAAGTTACTGGCCAGCTGGCGAGTAACACTGTTTTATTTTCATGCCAAAGACTATTTTCTCCCTCAAATGTTAATTTTGGACCCCTGTGTACCCATTAGAGTCCAGTACATTTGCCCACTGTCTCTCCATTGGCAGGAGTGTTTCTCAATGGATTCCCATTGTTAATTTGCAAAATAGCATCATGGCACCACTATGACAAGACTTCATAGATTTAAATGTAAGTTTTTATACACTTTACTTTTTAACGACTTCTTATACACAGCCCCACTTTGGACATACTGTAAAGTGTATAGGGAGGTTTGACTATGTATTACAGTGTGTGCGCAAAGTACTGTAAGATTTCTAGGATACTTGGATTTGTCACTCATTGATTATTGGAGCCATCTGGCCTGGCCCACAAGGCCCCGCACTGACGCGAATGCTCGCTGTCTATAAATCTATTGGCTTTGACAATCAACTCTGTGTAAATGCCATTAGTCCTCTTTATTGAGTGGAATGTGTTCCTATAGAAAATAAATAGTCCAATATATTGCATTTTATTAGTGTCATTTTCTTTTACTTTAACAAAAGAAAACCAAAAACTACCCAGGGCTCACTGAAAAGACGGGGGAGAGCCAAGAGCATAGAAAGGGGGGGTGAGAAAGATGTAGAAAAGTCGAAACTGGAATGGCGCGATAAAGAAAAGGAGTGTCAGCATTTGGATGCCAAAAGAGAGAAGTTTTTGAGGAGGTAGTGGCTGGATATAGACTCACCATGATGGATGATTCTCTCTCTGTAATAAATGTATACATGGATCCATTTTCTCCATTTCGCTTTGAACCCATTGCCGTACCTATCGTAACAGTAAATTGTCTGCAAACGGACACTGGGTTTAGTCCCTGTGTCTCAGCGTCCCAGTTCAGCATCCATTCCCGATTCTTTTCGTAACATCAGAAAAATAAATTGTCTGGCAGTCTGCATATACATTATACTCACTTTAAATCGGCCTCATTCCTCAAGAGGAGAGGAGAGTGATCTGCTGTGGTTGTGCCAAGGCCCATACAATGCTCATGTGTTTTGCTGCACAGGGAACTGTCTGCTTGGCAGGTTTTTGGCTCGTTCTTACATTATTGAAATGCATTTTTTATGTGGGCTGCCCGATGACAAGCCGTTGGCCAGCGAACAAATAATGTTTAAGATTTTTAGTTTGCTGCAAGTAAACTTTATTCCAAACTTTTGCACTTTCCGAGGGGCTTTTTCCCCCTGTACTTGTTTAAAATGAAGTAGGGAGATGTCTATACATTTTCCTTTGAGAGAGGTAGCTTTCAGCAGTAAGTGTGCAAGTGGACTGAGAGGTTTCACAGCCTTTACAGTCTGAGTGTTGCTACTGGACAATTGAGGCTTCTTAGTTAAATAAACATCCAATCTTGTTTTGTGGATCTCAAAATAAAATTCCTGCAGCTGTGTCTTCTAGATGGGCCTTGCTTTGCTGGGATAGAGATCTTTTGATAGAGAGCGTGTTCAGAATAATGGTAGGACATAGTAGATCCTGATTGGGTAAGCAGGTTATTATTCCTCCAGGACCTTCTCTAAGATCAACGATCCTTAGCTCTCAATGACGGTGTTTAGAAAGCTTTGCTTAAAATTCTGTGATTAACTCAGTCTAATGTTTCTCCAATAAAAACTTCACACAAAAGTCTTCACCTGGTTTATATGCCATATAATGCAAGTTTATAGTAGCCTAGTTTATATCCACTTTTCGCGCTATTTTGTTATCGGCAAAGTGAAAATGCGTAAAAAAAAAGTTTGTGAAATCTGCTGTCTTTTGCCTGTTTCCATTCAAATAACCTTTAGTGTGTGTGTGTGTGTGTGTGTGTATATATATATATATATATATATATATATATATATATATATATATATATATATATATATATATATATATATATATACATACACACACACACACACACACACACACATACTGCCCCATTTTCCCCGAAGTTGAAAACAAAATACCAATTTACAATAAACAACATATTTACACAACACAATTTACATCAAATGTACATATATTTACACAGCACAGTACTAATTTACAATGTACAGTAAAGAATACACACAATATAGAATACACTTACAATAAAAATAAAAAATAAGAGTATATAAAAATATATATGCAGTAGTTATATTGTGTAGAATATTGTAAAGAAGTTCGCCTTCACGGGCAAGGAAGAGGCGAGAAACCGGCTTAACGTACAACTAAAAGTTTAATGTGAAACTCAAAAGACAAACATATAGGACAACGGACATGTCCGTAAGGATCTCTCTCTCTCTCGCACCGCCCTCCGCGATTGGCCTTTATCCCTCTCGGAGGCTTGATTAGCCTAATACGGGACCGGGCGTGTTGAGTCACGACCCGGGCCCGCAAATATATTTGACAGTCCATTGTGAGATAATAAGATGAAGATTAATAAAGATTAATAAAGTGCAATGCTGATTGTTGATCGTGAGAGCTCAAGTGTTCAAAAGTCTGATTGCTTGGGGGAAGAAGCTGACATGTAGTCGGCTGGTGCGGGTCCTGATGCTGTGATACCGCCTGCCTGATGGAAGCAGTGAGAGCAGCCCATGACTCAAGTGGCTGGATTCTCTGATGATCCTCCGAGCTTTTTTCACACACCGCCTGTTATATATGTCCTGGAGGGAGGGAAGCTCACCTCCGGTGATGTTTCTGGCTGTTCGCACCACCCTTTGCAGGTCTTTGCGGTTGTGGGCGGTGCTATTGCCGTACCAGGTGGTGATGTAGCCAGTCAGGATGCTCTCTACAGTACTGGTGTAGAACCGTGTGAGGATATGGTGGTTCATTCCAAACTTCCTCAGCCATCTCAGGAAGAAGAGGCGCTGGTGAGCCTTCTTCACAACGGCCTCAGTGTGGATGGACCATGTGAGTTCCTCAGTAAAGTGGACACCGAGGAACTTGAAACTGCTGACTCTCTCCACCGGTGCTCCATTAATGCTGATGGGACTGTGTTCTCTGTCTTTCCTCCTGACGTCCACTACAAGCTACTTGGTCTTACTGACGTTGAGGGAGAGGTTGGCTCCTGACACCAGCGTGTCAGTGTGTGCACCTCCTCTCTGAAGGCTGTTTGATCATTGTCAGTGATCAGACCTACCACCGTCATATCGTCAGCAAACTTAATGATGGCATTGGAGCTATGTGTCACCACACAGTCATGTGTGTAAAGGGAATACAGGAGTGGGCTGAGAACACAGCCCTGCGGGGCTCCAGTGTTGAGGGTCAGTGATGAGGAGATGTTGCTGCCCATTCTAACCACCTGACGTCTGCCTGAGAGGAAATCCAGGATCCAGCTGCACAGCGAGCTGTTTAAGCCCAGAGCCCGGAGGTTCTCATCAAGCTTGGAGGGCACTATGGTGTTGAATGCTGAGCTGTAGTCTACAAACAGCATTCTCACATATGTGTTCCTTTTTTCCAGGTGGGAGAGAGCAGTGTGTTGTAGATGCAATGGTATCATCAGTGGAGCGGTTGTTGCGGTAGGCAAACTCCAATGGGTCCAAAGAGGTGGGCAGCACAGAGCAGATGTGATCTCTGATTAACCTCTCAAAGCATTTGCTAATCAGAGCAACAGGACACCAGTCATTTAGGCAAGTGATTTTGGCTTGCTTCGGTACAAGCACAATGGTTGACGTTTTGAAGCATGTAGGGACTACAGACAGGGAGAGGGACAGGTTGAAAATGTCCTTAAAAACACCAGCCAGTTGGTTCCCGCACGCTCTGATGACACGCCCCGGAATGCCATCTGGACCTGCGGCTTTACGGATGTTCACCCGTTGGAAGGATCGGGTTACATCCGCAACAGAGATGGAGAGTGAACCAACCTCTGTAACGTCGGCCGCGAGTGCCCTCTCCATGAGGGCGGTGTTGTTGTCCTCGAAACGAGCATAAAATGTGTTAAGCTCATCCGGGAGAGAGGCTGCGGTGTTTACGGTGGAGTTTTTATTCCCTTTGTAGTCCGTGATGATGTTAATTCCCTGCCACATACTTCTAGAGTCGGTGGTGTTGAACTGTCTTTCAATTTTGTGCCTGTACTGGCATTTGGCTGCAATGATAGTTACGGAGGGCATAACTGGCTTGTTTACGCTCCTCCGCCTTTCCGAAGGTAAAAGCGGAGGTCTGCGCATTAAGTGCAGCGGGAACATCGCCGTTAACCCATGGTTTCTGGTTGGGGTAGATCCGTATTGTTTTGGTCGGTACAACATCCTCTACGCACTTTCTGATGAAACACATTACACTATCAGCGTAAAACCTCGATGTCGTCATCAGAGGCGGACCGGAACATCTCCCAGTCTGCGTGATCAAAACAGTCTTGTTAGCGCAGTGTCTGATTGGTCCAACCAGCACTGGAGCGTTCTAAGGGTGGGTGCTTCCCATTTCAGTTTCTGCCTGTATTTGATCTGATTTGCCAAATGGGGGAGGAATTTGTAGACATCCCGGAAAGGAGAATAGCAATGGTCCAAAACCCGGTCCCCTCTTGTGTTGAAGCTGATGTGTTGGTGGTATTTTGGTGCTATTGTTTTAAAATTGACTTTATTAGAGTCCCCGGTAACAATGAACGTGGCCTCCAGGTGCGCGGTTTCCTGCTCACTTATACTCCCATACAGTTCCTTGAGTGCCCGGTCTGTGTTGGCTTGTGGAGGGATGTACACAGCTGTGATAATGACTGCTGTGAATTCCCTCGGTAGCCAGAATGGTCAACACAGAAGCATGAGAAATTCCAGATTAGGAGAGCAGTAAGACTTGATAAAATGTATGTTCCTCTGATCACACCATGATTTGTTGATCATAAAACATACACCACCACCTCTGCTTTTACCTGAGAGGTCTTTCGCTCTGCCCGCTCGGTGCACGGAGAATCCCGTGGGTTCGATGGCCGAGTCTGGAATCACCGCAGACATCTAGGTTTCTGTAAGGCAGATAACGCAGCAATCCCTCGTCTCTCGTTGGAAAGAGATCCGCGCTCTCAGCTCGCAGAGCTTGTTGTCCAGAGACTGAACATTTGCCAGTAGTATTCCGCGGCCGGGCAGCCCAGACAAAGGGCTCCGCTGGCGTGTTTGTAAACAGCGGGTCGGAATTTGAGCATTGAGGAATTTGAAGTCCGGTTTCCGGTGTGTAATTGCCAAACCAATGTCCAAAAGTGTTTGTCCGTTGTCATGCAATAAGGCAGACAACATCCAAGACAAAAAAAAACAGAAAACTGTAAATAAAACAAACAATAAACTGAAGTGTTGTGTCGGAGCTCACAACTCGCCGCCATCTTGAGTCCTTTTTTTAGCGCCTTTTTTAACGCCTTTTTTTAGAGCTGCACGCCACGAAAGTCACAGCACAGACCATCAGCAAGTCCATGGGAACCTGGTCATTCTGGTGCGGCATATATGGCTGACCCTCACGGAGACCAGTGGCTCGGCAGCAGCAGGTGCTTGCGCTGAGGTAGGGGCATGGGTCTTTTAGCCGGGCGCTGGCTTGAAACAGAGCGAGTGCGAGCCGTGTGTGCTATGCTCTGTTTGGGCATAAAGTGCCTTACAGCTTGTGACTGAAAAGCTCGCAAAATAACGCTCTGCAAACTTAATCACCGCACCGCCAAAGAGGCTGGCTGAAGACACTGGGGCATCCAACAGAGATGTTTTCTCTCTTATCACTCATCTCCGTGAGGGTCAGCCTTATATGCAATAAAAAGTGCTATACAAAATGCAATAAAGAATACAGCACTTGTTGCAAATGCACGATATGCTCACACATTCTCAAAAAAGAGCCCTATCCTCTTCAAAGCACACACATTATGTGCAACTGCTCTCCTATAGTGAACGTCGCATCATATGATACAGTGAGCAAACCAAATTGCCCTCTTTCCCATTATGCTGACATGTGGCGAGCCCTAATGTGTATATCAGAATGGGTCAAAAAACCATCGAACATGGTTACACGATCCAATTTGCATGCCAGCCACCCTGTTTCAATGGCGTTCTGTCTTCCACAGTTTCACCCGAAGATGCGGCAGTATTACAAGCTGAAATACACAATCTCATTAGGAAAAAGAGATTGTGCCAAATTGTCAAGAACAAAAAGGGTTTTATAGCCATTATTTTCTTGTTCCAAAGAAAGACTGTGGAAATCAGGCCAATCCTGGATCTGATTTAAATCGTACACTTATAAAGTGGCCATTCAAAATGATTACTCAGAAATGGATCTTATAGCATGTACACCCACAAGCATCGTTAGGTCTGAAGGATGCGTTGTATCATATCCAAATTGTATGACATCACAGGATGATTTTGAGATTTGCGTTCGAGGGAACAGCGTATCAATTAAAATCACATATTCACAAAGTGCATCGATGCGGTTTGTGCCCATTTAAGACTGAGCAGCATACGCATCTTGAACTACCTCGACGATTGGCTGTTTCTGGCACAATCAGAGGCTCTGTTACAGACTTACTGCTTCAGCATCTAAACGGCTTGGGCCTCAATGTAAACCGGGCGAAGAGCACGCTCTCCTCCAGCCAACGAATCTCCTTTTTGGGAGTCCGCATCGATTCCATGAGCGTGCACGTTGAGGCCATTCTACGTATGTCTCAGTTCAAACTGGGGAGAACACTTCCACTGAAGCTGTTTCAGAAAGCATTGGGATTTATGGTGGTGGTATCCGCCATCATCCCATTAGGTCTCTTACACGTGAGATCTCTTCAGTGCTGGCTGAAGCGCCACATGCCACAACATGCTTGGCACCAAGAGCTCATGCACATCAATATATCCCGCCGCTGTATTGCTGCTTTAGCACCATGAACAGCTCCTGCATTTTACCAGTGAGGTGTCATGATGGGGCAAGTTGTTGACTACGGATGCTTCCAACACAGTTTGGGGGGCGGTGTGCGATGGACACCTGACTTTCGGCACCTGGACCGGTGCGAGGATGGCGTGGCACATCAACCACCTCTTGGATATGTATGTAACCCTGAGACGCTAGCTGCACTACAAGACTCAGATTTCTTGAGGCACGAGCGATGCACTCGTTATCAGTCAGACATTCTGAGGAAATGGTGTCTGTGCACCTGTTTTTATAGCATTGTCATTATTGTAGAAAGGTTTCAACTAGGTTGTGTAAGAAGCCACTCCCATATGCGTTGCTAAGCAATGTCTCGTTACCTTAGTCTCTGGAAAACGAGGTTACATACGTAACCGAGACGCTTTTTTAATTATGGGCTAATTCCATGACTGCAACTTATATAAATAAATGGATGGATTAAATTAATCGCAAACAGTGGCCATTAATTTATTCTCCATGCACTTGTCGATGTGCATGATGCAAGATATTTGTGTTGGCACTCCTGGAAGTGTCATGTTTGCAGCATAGGATCTATATGCCATTAAGGTCAATCCATAATCACATACAATAAGTTGGCTTTCAAGGATGTACACCTTGTTGTTATGATTAACACAGGCCAACGATTGGGGTAACTTCTGTCATGTGACACTATATTTTTGCGTTAATGCCACAATAAAAAGTGTTCCCAAACCTTTTTTTCGTAACATCTGAAGTATCAACAGAGTTTATGTGCTAGAGTTAAATGGAAAAATATTATGTCAACACTTGTGAAATTGTAGTGTTAATCAGCTTTATTTTGATGCTCTAAAACTTTTTCACAAAAAAACCTTGGATGGAAATGTAGTTTGTGACTGCTGTCTGTCAACAGAATTTAAGTCATTTTTCATTCTCAAAGCAAAGTATCTTCTTATGATGTTATTTTGTTTATTACATGTTGGTCAGTTTTGTACAGCACTTTGGTCAACATTTGTTGTTTTTAAGTGTGCTATAGAAATAAACTGTGATCAATAAATTATGAACATCAAATATGGTGACTAAATAAATAATACAAAACTTTAATTAAACGTCATGTCGTAAGAACCAACGAGGTTTGTGTAGCCGTAGCTTTTTTTTTTTTTGCGTTTTATTAATGATTTAATAACTGTTATTCATATTTTGGGGGGAGCCTATTCCCTTTAGTTTTATGTGGTGAATACTGTTTGGAGTAGGCATTAGTTACAGTCTTTTTTTTCTTTTTTTTTTTTGTGAGGCTACTTCATCCCTATAGTTGTCATTAAGGGCATATCTTTTGTCCCTCACAGTATTCCTAAAATGAGAAGCAAAGGAATTCACAAGAGTGCTTCTACTTCACTCTATAGAAAACCTCGGCAGCTTTGTTTCGACCTGGCCAACACAGTGATTTCAAGTTGGACGCATTAAGGGAGAGATAATGAATATTTCAGGTTTCACCGGTTAGGCTTTACCACTCAACGTTTACACATATATCAGAATTTTCCCTCTCCAAATCCAATAGCTCAGAGATATTTAGCATTTCAGATACATATGGTATCCACATGTGCTGAATACTGCTCATTCTTCAGTTACATGTCGTACATGTAGGACACAATCCGCTTGAAGACATTTTTGGTCTTCCTCTGATGGCGGAATCGCTTGCAGATGACGGATTGGAAGAGTTGCCAGTGTTCACAAGCCTGTTTGATTGATGACTTCTTTGACCTCTCTTCTTTTCTTTGTGTTGAGAGTGTAGCACATTACATTAGCATTCTCTCTGCACTGAATTCTGCCCATTTAGATCCCTTCAGCTCTGAAGATGCCAGAGCGGGCCTGTTTGGCCATGACAGGCTCAAATTGATGAGAAAAGTCTGGGCTCATTATTGGCCTATTTAGTGTGTTCTGTTCAATCCATTATTGTTTGGAATGTCCACATGAATTTACTTGTGGTGTCTTTTGATGGCACATATGCGCCTCCATAGACCCTTAAGTGGCTTGATTTGGGAGGAGGCTTTTTGCTAATCATCATTCTTGTAAACCAAGTTATTAGTGACTAATTGAATGGCCTTTTGTGTCCATTTGTGCTTTGGGCGCAGTCACCAACAAGCCCCATTGAGAATTGAGGTTGATATCCGCTTTGCCCATTCCCTTAATGACAAGCCTCTTGCATTCACAATGTGCTTTAGTATTTACAAGGGTCCGCACACTGTTTGAGCCCGTGCCCTTTCTTTGATGCTAAACATTGATCTTCTAATTAACAGTTTTTATGGGTTTCTGTTTTACTGGCCTGGCACTCTAAGTTGGCATAGTGTTGGGTAATGCAGGGCTTTGGGTTTTTACCCTGATTTTCCTGTGTCTCATGTGGTTTGTACAACATAAAGACATAGTGTTTCCTCTTTGTCTCTTTTCTCTTAATCACTCACTCTCTTTTTTTTCTCTTAATTGCTCCCAATATCTGTTTCTCTTTCCTTTTTTCCATTTTGTGTCTGTTTCCCAACACAGCTATAGTGCAGTTCCTGTTTTAATTTAAATGTAGAAAATGATATTGTTTCACCGTTCCAAACACATATGATGTACTGTGGAGCAAAAATTCGATATTTTGAAGAATTTTTATGCAGGTTTTGTCCCCCCATACATCAACAGTTCACCATATGACTATGGCTGTCAATTTCCAAAAATGACAAAAAAGCAGCATTAAAGTAGTCCAGAAGACTCGCAATATTCCAAGTCTTTGATGCCACATGATAGCTGTGTTTGGAACAGAGTGAAATTTAAATAATTTTTCACTGATTACCTTCCCATCGATTGAGCTGTTGACTCAAGAACTGCTGCAACCAGAGAATAGTCAGTTAATTAATCTCTAATTTGAGAACAAATTAGTCTGAATTATTAATGAATCGTTCTGTCCAATTTGTGAGCCAGTTCAAACTGGTTCATTGAAAATAACCAACTCAAAATAAAAAAAAATTCGGGGTCGGTTCTAGGGTTTAAATTCAGAGCAGACCTCGAGTCATATGGGTCGAAATGAATAAATAATTACTTTTTTTGGGGTGACCTATTTCTTTTATTGTTACTGTAGTTCAAGGCAAAATTGCTGACAAACACAGATGAGAAAATCAAAGTTTGCACAACAAAGTTTTACACAAACTCACAAAACATTACCAGTATATAGACTCATTAGGACACAGACAATGCAAATCCACAAGAGAACTATAATAAACCCAAACACACACACTTGTGAACTCACTCATATATTACTTACACTTTGCCAGACCACCCCATTAGGTCTTACTGCCAGCTTGTCCTCTGTTGTGGTCAATGCTTCTTTTATTACTCGTCGTCTTTTTCTCTCTCTGTTTATGGCGTAATGTTGTTTTATTTGGTTTGAGCTGTTCACAGGATGTTACTGCATCTCTGTTTAAACGACTGGAATGCAGGAAGGTGATTAAGCTGCCGCTGAAAGAGCCACTCAGTCATACAGCTCACAGAGCCAACAAAGACAATAGACTCACCAAAAACGCAGCCCATTTATAAGACGAATTGGTGTTTTCAGGAACAAAAACAAAATTATTGCATGTCCTACATCTAATAGGGCCTTTATAGTTTAGCTTAAGTGATATTAAGTCATGACTAGGCCCACACAAAATCTCTAGTTGATTTCTCTAGTCTCTAGTTGGTTACAAATGGGTATGCATCCCCTGCCCTTTGCATGTTCAGTTATTAAATATTTTGCTTCTAATAAGATTTGTAGGTCTTAGCATATATATATAGATATATAGATATAGATAGATAGATAGATAGATAGATAGATAGATAGATAGCATGGTATTTGCTTGGTATTCATAGGTACATTGAAGAATACCATGGTATTACCATGGTACAATATCCAAAAAGCTGTGGTAACCATGGTACTTTTATGTAAGTGTATATAGCTTATATTATGAATTCATCCTTGTTAGGTTGCAATCATCCGTGGCACACTCCACAGCTGCGGGACGTCCCACTCCTGCATTGCAGCTGTTAATGATGAGCAGTCAAAGTTTGATGAAATTTGCTGTCAGTTATGTTATGTGGCCAGTTGCACCTCCTCTCTCAAAACATTTGAATCTGCTGTTTACATTAGAGAGTGCTGATCTTAGATCAGTATGTAAAGTTTACAGTCTTGGAGGAGAAAAGTATGGTGCTCAACTGCCCTTGGCCAAAGTCATCTGGCTGTGATCTGGCAGCACAAAGCCAGCTGTATAAATAGGGGAGAGTCTTGCATTTTACGGGTCACTCTGAATAAAACATGAACTAGAGAAGATTGATTATTAATGACCTTAGGGCTAGAACAGAAATAATCTGTTAGGCCTTGAGTCCTCTGTTCTTTTTTTCTCCACTTTCCCTCCCACATTCTCAACGCACCCTCATCTGTTGTTCATGCACTTTACCTTTCTGCTTCCTATACATTACTTGTTTATTTTAGGCTTCTGTTTCCCTTTCAACTAGTGGTGTGAATCAGCAAGGACCTGTCAATATGATATTATAACAATGTCTGGCTCAAGGTACAATAATATTGTGATTCTTCATGTTTAGTTTATTGCGATTCAAAACTGTGATATTGCAATCTTAAACAGTACATTTAGTTTTTCCCTTTTTCCCTCCCACTTTCTCAGCGCACTTTCATTCATTGTTCAATACATTTTTCTTTCTGTCTGATCGGCACTCTGTTAAGGTGTTTTTACACAACCGAGTTAAAGGAATGTTCTGGATTCAATACAAGTGTAGAAGATTCAACAATACACAACCGAGTTAAAGGAATGTTCCGGGTTCAAATGTTCAAGTGTAGAAGATTCAACAATAAGGAAGCGGGAAGTGGGGTGGCAGTCCAAGTAAATCAAGCTTTAATGTTTTTTTCCCAGTCTAACAAACAGTCTTTGGCTTTCAGCATCACAGCAAGGTATCTACTTTAGCTTTAGTCATAAGGGACGACATAAACTCCTAAATATCTATGTTCAGCAGCTTTGCAGAATTTATGTTCTACAGAATTCGTTTTTAGTTTATCTTTTCAAGCCCATCTCCATTGTCACTGTAATAAGAAACAGGTGTTATGCATCATTAATCACCAGGTGATGGCCCTTACTGCTTCCTCTCTCCCCAGTGACAGACTCATAACCAAGTCCCACTCCACATAATCCCACGACCCAACTCAGGCCCGGGCAATGTGCGGCTTGCCAAATTTTGGGATAATGGAGTTAAGGGGATCTGCCAAATATCCCTTAGTTAAATCCAGTGTCGAATAAAATTGAGCCACACCAAACTGATCGAGCGGTTCATCAATTTGGGACATTGGGTATGCGTAAAATTTAGACACCGTGTTGACTTTCTGGTAATCAACACAGAACCGGACTGAACCATCACTCTTAGGTACAAGAACAACTGTGCTCGCCCAATCGCTGTGCGATTCTTCTATTACCCCCATCTCGAGCATTGCCTCTAATTCGTCCGAATCACCTTTTTCTTGTGTTCGGGTACGTGGTACTGCAGACTACAAACTACCACTCATGGCGGGGTATCGATATGGTGCTGTATGAGGTTAGTCTGACTGGGAAGAGGAGAGAACACCTCTGCAAACTCTTTTTGCAACCTGGCCACCTCAGAGAGCTGGGATGGCGAGAGGTGGTCTCCACAATGAACCGGGGTGAATGGATCGGCTTTGAACTTCACCTCTGGCTCGAGCTCCACCCTCTCCAGAACAACCGTCGCCATTGACACGGGTACCGCCTCTCTATCCATTCGTTCATAATCAAGGTCCTCGACTCGTCGTGTAACCTCAAAGGTTCCTTGCCACTTGGTAAGTAATTTCAAGATAGATGTGGTGAGTAATACAAGTACATTGTCTCCGGTGCAAATTCCCGTAGCTGGGCAACCCTATTATACTGCCGGCTTTGTGTCTCTTGAGCTTGGAGCAAATTCTGTTGTGACAACTGACCCAGTGTGTGTAGCTTTGTTTGAAGGAGGTACAGAATTAAATTTTTTGCTCTGAGAAGGTCCTTCTTCCAACGCCTCCCATATGACGTCAAGCACCCCCAGGGGGCCGGTGTCCATACAGGAGCTCGAAGGCGGAAAACCCTGTGGAGGCTTGCGGGACCTCCCTGACTGCAAATAATAGGCCATTTGTCCCAATTTCTAATGTGTCCTCATGTACGAACTTATGAATCATGTTTTTTAGGTTACGATTATATCATTCCACCAGCCTGTCAATTTGTGGTAGATAAACGCTGGTGCGAAACTATTTAATCCCCAGCAATTCACAAAGTTGGCATATTGTTCGTGACATAAACGTTGTGCCCTGGTCGGTGAGGATTTCTTTTTTGAAGAGTGTCTCTGCAACACTGCAATCTGAGATGTTGAGTAGTCACTGCTTCCGGATATTGCGTTGCATAATCCATCAGGACTAATACAAATCGATATCCATGTGCTGACCATTCTAATGGCCTGACAACGTCCATACCAATTCTTTCAAAGGGGGCCTTGATTAACTGTAATGGGCACAATGGCACTCTTTGGATGGCTGGTGGATTCACCAGCTACATTCACACCACCTGCATGCATCCCAATAAAAGTGGGCCATTAAACAGTGTGGTGTTCTTTCTAGCCCTGTGACCTGCCATAGGATTGTGGTGAGTCACCTGGAAAAGTGTTTCCCGACGACGACTCTGGGTTTAAGTGTCCTGCATCATTCGATACAACCGGTCCCTAATAATTGAAAAATACGGATATGTGAGGGCGACGTCGGTCTGGAGCTGCTGGCCATCAATTACTCTCACTTGGTCAAAGGCGTGCCTAAGGGTTTCATCACATGTCTGCTCTAGAGGGAAGTTGCCCTCTGGGAATTCCCTAAGGGTGGGAATGCCGGAGGATTCGCAATTGAATGGGCGGCTGGCGTCACTCAAGGTGAGGGTGCAGAATCGCTGACGGTGTTGTTCGGGGCTATGGCCAACCCGTTGCATGACAGTGGTCTTTATCTTGATGTAGTCCAGATGGTCCTCAGCTGGAAGTTGCTGTGCCACGAGCTGGGCTTCCCCGGAAAGCAGCGGCAGCATGTAGAGGGCCCATTGGGTTCGTGGCCAGCTGTAGGTGGTGGCTGACTGCTCAAAGAAACTGTATGCCTCTGGCTCATCCTGGGGACCCATCTTTTGCAGCAGCATCTGTGACTCCGTCACTGCTTCCGGGGCCACGGTGGAGGAACCGCATGGAGCTAACAAGCTCCGCAAGGCCTGCCGATACTTGGCTTGTGCTCAGAGGAGCTCCTTGAGGTGCCGTTCTTGCACAAGGAGGGCTTAGTGGTGGGTCCCCTGGAGGCACAGATTAATTTGTCCAGCGGTGAGGTGTCCATGGCGGCCAGTCTTCTTCCTTACTCCCAGGTTTCAGCACCAGTGTAGAAGATTCAACAATACGGAAGCGGGGTGGCAGTCCAGGTAAATCAAGATTTATGTTTTTTCCCAGTCTAACAAATAGTCTTTGGCTTACAGCTTCACAGCAGGGCATTTACTCTTCAGCTTCACAACAAGGTTTATCTTTAGTCATAAGGGACAACATAAACACCTACTGTAAATATTAAGCAGCTTTGCTGTGTTTAGCTTCACGGAATGTCAGGGGTGTGTGACTGGGACTCTCTCTCCCTCACTGGCGTTCTCGGAGGGCCTTTTCAAGCCCATCTTCGTTGTCACTGTAACAAGACACAGGTGTTGCACATCATTAATCGCCAGGTGATGGCCCTTACCTCTTCCTCTCTCCCCAGTGAAAGACACATGACCACATCCTGCTCCACAACAAGTTAAGCTCAATCGACAGCATTTGTGGCATAATGTTGATTACCTCAAAAAAAAAATCTTTAAAAAAAGCAAATATCTGTGTTCCAGTGAGGCACTTACAATGGAAGTGAATGGGGGCCAATTTTTGAACAATAAAATACTCACTGTGTCAAACGTATAGCCACAAAACATAAAGGATATGTGTGTAAAAATTATTTTAGTGTGATACAATCACTTACAACCCTTTTCTGTGTAAAGTTATAGCTAATTTTACAATTTCATTTCCATGACAATGTAATGTCAACAATCCCTAAAATGACTGTAAAAATGACTATTTAAACAACTTTACAGCTCAATAGATACTCAAGTTTTAACAGAAGAATTAATGCTTGTTTTTATTAAATTACAAGCTTCACATTGCTGTATTTAAACCCTCCAAAATTTGGACCCCATTCACTTCCATTGCAAGTGCCTCATTGTAGCATCGACTGTTGCTTATTTAAAAAATATAAAGAATTAATTTAAATACATTTTTGTGGTAATCAACATTATGCCACAATTGCTGTCAGTTGAACTTAACTTGAAATTCCTTGAAAAGCTGCACTGTGCCTGCTCAAAATGTTGTGTAATGACGCAATCCCACATAAAATCCAGACCAGAGTTCCTAATATGAAAGATGATTCTGCTTTGGTTCTGTGTAAATTTAATGCAGCATCAGAGCAGCCTTAACCCTCATATTGTCTTAAAATAAATGCATCCATCATTTGTCCTTGAAGTCATATTTGGCCTACATTGAAACCATTCAAACAGCTTGAACACTTTATTATCCCCAATGTTGAAAATCTAGTAATTATTGTAATTATTAATATAATTTATTTACATAAATGTAATTATTAGTTACAGTAATTACAGTTATTAGTAATTATACAGTTTAGTTCACTGCATGTTGAAAATGAAAATATTACATTTTCAAATTAATAATAATTTTGTACATACCTTTTTCACTAATTAATCTTTGCCTTTTCCAGCAGTCAAAATTATGTTGGTAAACTTATTAACTAACATATTACTGTACAGGTTCAAAAATGTAAAAAAAAAAAAAAAAACTCTCTTGTGTGTGTTTGTGTGGACATGTGCATGTGTGCACAAATCCCTTTTGAGAAGAAACTCTACAATTTGTGGGAAAGCTGCAGTACCGAGTGGGCTAGGGGCAAAAATGTGAGAGAATTTTCATTTTTTTAAATAAAGAAATGTATATTAGCTGCATACTCTATACAGAAATATATATTTTTGTATTTTGTTTGTTTTGACAGTCACAATGTTTGGTTCCAGAACCAAAAACTATACAGTATTTATAATGCATTCTTTATCTCTCCTGGGTCAAAAGTGACCCTAAAATAATAGAAGAGTTAAACTTTGCTGTTGATAGAGCATGTAATTTATCATTTATAATTTCATATTTAAAACTATAATTTCATGTTTTTATTCATTTCATATTTCTATATTCATTATTTTGTGTTTAAAACAGTAGTAACACAACATTAATTATGCCATTTAATTGAATTATTAATGCATTCGTGCCACCTCTGAGCATCATTGAACAGCTTGTGTAAATGCACCTTTTCTTGGTATATATGCCAGTTCAGATGCAGCCTCCTGATGTGTCTTTGCAGAGTTAAGATGGCTTTGTTTTCATTTGTTTTTAGACAAACTGTTCCCCTTTAAACTAGGGGTGGGCATCAGCTGGGGCAGAGTGATATGATACTTTAAAAAATGTGCATCACGATATAATAATTTTTCTTTGTTTAGTGTTTTGCTGTTCGAAATTGTGAAATATTGTGATCTGTGGACTTTGGTGCTTTGTGCAACAAGTGCTGAACTTCCAGCTGTACTTTGTTGTAGAGCCACAAATGTCACTTAGCTCATCAAAAGGCTGGTTTCATTAAAAAAAAAAAAAAAAATCTTAGTTTATCATTACACAAAAACCATTAAAGTCTAGTTGTACAGAGGATCTGTATGGACCTCTTTACAAATTAAAAAACAAAACGAGTATTCTTGGATTGTTGGGAGTTTATATTTTGATAGAATAGAAAAAGTGTTTGTTGGCCTATTGCTGCTGTTTTGTATTGTCACAGTCCCAAAAGTATGAATGTTAAAATTGTAACTAAAATATTGATTATTGTCGTTAGATTACGATACAGTATCATGAGGTAAAACATTGCGTTACTTTGATATAACAATGTTTTTCCTCCACCTTCTTTATTAGATAGATTCAATCGTGATTCACGTAGCCCTTTGTGATTAATCACAGACTCACACCTGTCAGGCCTGGCATCAATTTTCCCCTGTGTGCTCTTTAGGAAAGAACATTGGTTTAGATCAACAGGAGCTGGTTCTGGATGAGCCCCCTGATGTGCTGTGCTGGCAACTGCAGTGCGCCTGTGCCCAGTGGGGTAGGCTGCAGGCTGACAGGGCCATGAATCCAGGGCTGCATAAGTGCAGTGTAATTTAAACAGGCAGGAAATGGGGGTAAACATGGTGGAACAAACCCACAACCCGTACGATTAATGAAAGCACATGAAGTTGCCCCATATGTCTGTTGTAAGTAGGCCTATACATTACGAGCTTCTCTCTCTCCCCCTCTCTGTCTCTCTCTCTCTCTTTTAGTTACTCACTTGCGTCATTGATCTTGTAATGTTTATCAGTAATAGCAGTAGTCTTCTAAGAGTCACAAAGGTGTGTGGGTGCTTTCAGACAGTTTAATGTAGATGTCGGGATTGGTCTATGAGCAAACACTCCCTTGAGTAAACACATGGCGGAGACTGAAGATGAGACACAAAGATGTCATAGGCTGGCCACGTATTGGTTTTTGAAGGGTGGATTTTAATTAGTCATGCTTACTGAAGCTCGTACTTAGGGATAGGGATCTGAACAAACGCCTAAATAATCCCCTTTTTTGTTCCACTGAAGAAAGTAAATCATACAGGTTTTGTAAAAACATGAGTGTGAGTAAATGATGGCCGAATTAAACAGTTTGGGTGATCTATCCCTCTAAACTCATCCTACTACATTTGTGATACCGACATGAATGATACCTGTCCTCTTACTGTTTTAAGTAATTGTAGTTAAGGTTTTTGCCCATCAGACAATATAACAGATGAAAAATTAACAGGCTTACATGGAAGGAGGGACACAAACCATATCTAAGGACCAGAATTTCTTAGAGACTTGGAGGGCTCTTTTAAAGCTAAAAAACACTCTGAATACTTCAGACAATAATTATGCATAGCAATGCCCTTGCTGCCATCCACAACATCGTAGCATCATGGCAGTGAGTTTTGAATAGTTTTCATGATGATGATGATGATGATGATGATGATGCTTTGGTTCCTTTAGCATTCAGTTTTCTCAGCCCCACTCTTGAAACATTGTTTTTGTAATACCTTATTTCAATGAGTGCTAATCCTGAGGGGGTGCTGAAAACCTGGCTAAACCAACAAAACTTCTCATCCAACCCCTAAACATCCAGAACGAGGGAAAGCACAGCCCCATTTTCAAAGCATAGAGAGATGAGCCCTTGGTGCCCCACGCTTGTCTGTTCCAGTGCTCGCTCGCTCCTTTTATTTTCCCAACTATTGCAAATATGTGTAAAAGCACCTCAGCCTCCAGACCTGGAACAAGGGCTTGTGTCAATGCGCATTTGTCTCCTAAAGCACTTAAGAACAAGGAAGAATAGTCTATGAAATAAAAAACCCCAAATGATGAAACCAAAACCGGGATTGAGCCATCACAGCTGGAGGCCACCAAAGCAAACAACTAAATATTTCGGCAGATGTATTATGATTTTCACGCTCTGACGAATCAGAGCTTTAGATTGTTGTGTTCCTGACTTCATTGCATGCTTGTGTTACATTGACGGAGCCACAACAGCAATAACTATGCCAGCTGATCTGACATACCATTACACCAAATCTTTTAATCATAGCTCTCCAAATTCGCCCCCTCTATCCATTATTTTTTGTATATTAAAGGGATAGTTCAGCCAAAAATTTGAAAGAAATTAAGGCTTCAGTCTAAATTCAGCTAAATGTTTTGTCAGTGTATCGGCAAGCTGATGAATTATCCCGCCAAGAGGGGAGCTGTCAATCTGCGGCACTTCTTTTCTGATGGCTTTATTTGCGTGTTCACTTGTGTCAAAACCCATACCATTTGCAGCCATGGCATCTGTTTTAAATTGAACTTTGGCTTGGAAAAAGATACTCGGATGGATCAGACTCTTTCACTTGCAGTCTTTGCCAATCGGCAGCCATATTACGAGTCTAACAGCTCATTCAGGGCCTATTAGATTAATAACGACCATTAAGAATTGTGAAGGGTTTTATGAAACTCCATGTTTAAAAGAGGACTATTTTCCACAAATATTTAATAGCCTGATGGGCTCTTTTAAAAGTCAAGTGCTTCCATCCTAACAGTTGGGAAAGTTTTTAGGGTGGGGCCTGTTCTGTTAAGATCCATTGCCATAGAAACCCTACCAATTGGCATGTTGACGGTGCTGTTTATCTTCTCATACAATAGTTAAAATTCACATTGCTTGGAGTCCTGAGTTTTTGCAAATAAGGATCTGCAACAGTCTAGCCATGAGCGTTAGGAGCGACTAGGAGAGTTTGTGCTGCTCTGAGCCTGTTGAGGAATGTGGTTGTAATTTATCCGCATGCATCCTAAAAGCTCTGCAGCAATTTGCGCTGAGTCATTAAAAGGGAAAAATCAACGACGAAAAATATCTTAAGTAGCGCAAAATCAAAACTGGGCATTCGTCATTTTGTGGTGGGTGTTAACACTGAAGTTATTTTGATCTAGGTTTTTGATCATGATTGAATCCCTAACTTCACCAGCGTGACCACATATGTCGTAATAGTGCCCCTGCTGATCAACCTCCCCCCCTGAATTTAACCTCATTCAAAGTTGCGGGTAGGGGTGCGACTCGTGTGTCCGCATTCCCCCCAGAAACTCAATTAGACTTGACTGATGGGGTGCACATATCCTGCCGCAGCTGAGGTTGGTGGGCAGTTCTAATTAGATGAGGTCTATAGAGTTGCTTTTTATAAATGGCCATGCCCCCCTCCCCCACTAAGGACTCTGATAGGCTAAGATCAAGCTGTATGGATAACACTACGTAGCATAGCTGCCTTTGAGTGCTTAGCTCTGAAACTAGGGCCAAAACAGGGAGATAGATGGAAGAAAAAGTGGTGTATTAAACTGCTAGGTTTGTTTTTGGTGCTTTAAGGAGAGGATAAGAGAGAAAGACAAACAGAGAGAGATCCCAGTTTAAGTGGCTCTTAGCAAAGCCGCAGAGGCTTCCTGTTCTAACGAGGAGGAAGTGGGGGAAAGAGCTCGTCATGAGCTAAACGCAATCCAAAGAGACCGTTTTTGGAGATATCTGTGTGTCTCCTAAAGAAAGAGGGGATCCAAGGGAAGGATAAGACAAGAGTCAACAGTTAATAGAACAAAGGGAATAGTGAAGGGTTTAGTCTTGAAGACGAACCTGATTTCAGAGATATGAGCTTGTAGCATAGGCACTCAACCATGACAGTCAAGTGGGAGCAAACATCCTCATAAAACTCTCCATTAAGAGTTCTCATTCTGAGACCAGTGTCTGCAAAGAGGGAAGGTGCAAGCCTGAGCATTTTGCCCTGCTTGGCTGCAGAATAGTATCCTGTCTGGTCTCAGTCTGGTCCACTTTACCTTTAACACTTATAACAGATTATACTTGCCAAGAACTGCCCACTTAGAAAGGAAAAGATTGTTTGATTGACGTGTAAAGTGACCAAACACAGTTTGCTTTGTTTTTGTGTTATTTCAGCCTAGTCTCATGAAATTTATGTGAACATGACAACATTTTTGCAATTCAAAATTTACTCGATGTATATCACGTTAGGCTGCAGGTTTCCAGTGAAATGTCCAGCTGGGGGTGCCAAAAGCAAGTAAAATGGTGTCATATTCAGATACGATTTTAAGGTGAATTTGAGATATTTCAAAATAAATAAATAAATAATTCACAAGCCTAAAACTTTTTTTTAATATGAATGAGACGTTATAAAAAGACATCCTTACCTTATTAATGCCTAAATATAATCATTAGTGTTTTAAAATGCAGAAGCAAAATGAAAAAGCACATTTTCTGAAGCAAGAACCACATTTCGTGCCGTTTCTATGACTCTGTAATGTCACGTGCCAGCTTGATTTCATAGCTGAACCATGGTCCTCCATCTCAGAGTCCAACACCTTATCAGGTGAGCTACTGCACAAGCTATTCCTTATGGAATAAGTGTATAGGTGAGTCTGTAATACAAGCATTAAAAATGTATTGTTTTTCAAAAAATGTGTTTGAGTAAAATTGTGTGGATATCATAAAATAGCAGGATCTGAGTAACGGAGAGAAAAATAAGTATTTATAAAGTCATAATCAGCCATTAAAGTCATGACTTGAGTGAATGTGCATAAAACACAGTTGTTGTAGCGCCTCTAGTGTTCATTTTACCTGGAAAGTGCAGGGAATTTTACGTATAACAAGTTTAGCAAAAATATGTATAGTGTCACATTTTCAATATGAGACTAGGTTGGCCATTTAGGGGCGGTATTAATCTGAGATGCCACAATAATAGAACAGCTTGGGAAAAAGATATTTGTAGAATTGCACTGCAATGACGGTCTACGGTCTGACGGTTTTACCAAAGGTGGCCCAAAATTGTTTTGGGAAGTTTTCTTTAAGTAATGTTTCCGTTTCAATTCAAGTTCAATCGACAGCATTTGTTGCATAACATTGATTACCACAAAAAAAAAAAAAAAAAGATGACTCGTCCTTTGTTTGTTTAAAATAATAATAATAATTACATTATAATCAAAAATCGTTGTTACATTTAGGCACAATGGTAGTGAATGGGGCAATTGTTAAAATTATGTTAAAGTTGACATACTGTTTCAAAAGTATAGCCACAAGATGTAGACATTATACATGTTATATGATTTACTGTGATAAAATGAGGAATTTACCAGATTACATGCTAACTAAATTATAATATTGAATGCAACTTTACACTGCTAAGATTAGTAAGAAATTGTATCACAATAAAATGAAGTTAACAGATGTACTGTAAAATTGATATTGTTTATTTATACAATACGTAATGGTTATGGACTAGCCCCAATCACTTCCATGGTAAGTGCCTTACACTTGATTTTTGCATCTTTTTTTTTTTCTTTTTTTATAATCACAGTTAAAGTCAGTTCTTTTTTTCAAGTAATGAACATTAAGCCACAAATGCTGTCAATTGAGCTCAACATGTATTGAACTGGGAACATTATTTTTAATATGAGCTGAAGTGTTTTGGTGTTGCCATCCCCCAAAAATGATGAGGAACTTTTAATATGGTCCATTTATACAAAGAACACGGTTTCCTTCTTAAAGAATTATTGTTTTCTTTCAAAATACTGAAGCAGCCAGTGTCACATTTAGGAAAAAGGCTGGTGTCTTTTTTTTCTTTATGCAGATTTATTGAGCATGGTTTTGATTGCTTTAGCAGAGACGGTCAATTCTCCACACCACAGATCTGGCTTTACTTAACGCTCTCTCTTTCTTTTGATGGGAACTCAAGAGCTTATACTGCAAAACATCAAAAATCTTAATTAGTATTTTTGTCTTGCTTTTTAGTAAAACATCTACACATCTGTAAAATAAGACACACACTTAAGGCGCAAAATGGCAAATGTCTTGTTTTCAGAGAAATGCAACCAAATTTAGTGAGGTAATGAAAAAATAATGTTTTATTTTGTTTTTACCCCACTAGCAAATATTTGTTTCTGTTTTAAATAAACAATATCACTAAAATTTGATAGATTGTCTCTCAAATTGTTCACAGGATCTGGAGGAAGAAATGTTGTGGAGGTAAGAGTGTCATCCAGGGTGATGAACGCAAAGCGGATTTGCTTGAAGGGTTTGTTAGGTTTGACTTTTGCCGTTTGATCTCCATGTGCCACTCCAGGCGTAAATGTGCGACGCAGGAGTCGTTGATGAAACACATCCTCTATGAGTCAATGGAAGATCATGATCAAATCTGTCAACACAGTCCAGATTTTGCCGAAACTTATGTGTGTGATGATTATTGTCTTACGGGAATGACCCATTGCTGCCCACGTTAATGTGGCTGCTGTTTATGAAGACAGATAGATGAGATTTACCATAAACGTGATCACACGTGATGGCAATCAATGCAATGTAAACAAATGTTAATGCACTCCTCTCTCTCATCATCTTCTCTTTCCTTCTGTTTTTGGGTCAAGGCTGTGGAAATGAACTGGCATGGAAAACGATAATGAGACAGATACTTCCCTTGTATGGAGGGCTTTAAATGTTATCTTTACAGCTCTGTTTTTTCCAAAGAATTCTGTTAAACACATGGTCATAAAATAGTCCCATCAAAAGATCTATTATACTTTTGTCACACAGGGGAGCCTTTTTTTTTTTTTGCGCATCTGTCTGTGTGCACCTGCTGAAGTTTGTTCTGGAGTTAGTTGGAGTAACAGTTTAATTGATGTTTAAATTTGCTGGTATGGTTTATTTTTGGTTTATGATATGCTATTCAGATCATTTCATCATGAACAGATTCATTTTTGACAAGCAAATATTCAAACAAACT
The DNA here is from genome assembly GCA_032164185.1 of Moxostoma hubbsi. NCBI lineage: Eukaryota > Metazoa > Chordata > Actinopteri > Cypriniformes > Catostomidae > Moxostoma > Moxostoma hubbsi. Next base: position 6,712,937 of record JAVLUX010000043.1, read on the forward strand.
TTTCTCCTAACAGTTTTGGGGGTAACACTTTACAACATACATTACGTGTTCTGAATAATTGAATGAGTAAATCTATGGATTACTTTTTGAATATTCATTGTAATACCAGAGTTACTCAAAAAAAAAATTACATTAAAATTATATTTATTTATACACATGATAATCAGTTAAGCTGTCTACATTTTAAGCATTGCAATGTCTTTACAGGAATGTACATTAGCTGTTGCATGCAAAAAATAATGGGAACACTCACTTGTCCAGAGCAAAAACATAGCATTCTTGAAGAGAATTAATTAATTTAACATACATAAAAGTATTTGACATACACAAATGGGCAGAACCATTTTAAATTCATAAAGGGTAAAATATGTGCCTAAGATCAATTCCAAAGTGTCAAATATTGACCCTAAATAAAGAAGTTATTTTCTATCCCTTTCCTATACAAATTGATGGCAGAAAAATGTTAGTCACTTTTATTAGTGACAATAATGTATCATGCTTCTTTTAAAACTAGCATTCCCCAACACTGATTTACAGTACCTTAAAAGCAGCATTGTCTTCACAGCAGTGTAAGAGCCTTTAAACTGTCTTCCAAACACTCACACCTGCATGCCTGCTCATACCTGCTAGCCCTGTTGTGAGCAGGCCATATATATGGCAACATTAGCCGCCCCTGCTCAGTCCTTCCCTCTTCTCCAGTTCTCCACTGTCTGTTTCTAATGGGGCTTACAGCGGCAGCGATCTGCCAAGCTGCGCCCTCACGCAACTCCATACATCAGCCCCTGACGAGCCTCATTAACCCTCCTCTCATGACTCAAGTCATTCTCCTTCTCTCTCCTTCACTTGTTCATCTCCGTCATGTCTTTGCTTTTCTCCTGGCTGACTTGTCAGGCTCCAGTCTCCCAGGATTGTAATCAGATGAAGAGGTCATAATGAGAAATTGAATCCGGGATGGTGATTTCCAGCGCTATTATTTAATATATATATATATATATATATATATATATATATATATATATATACACTCACCTAAAGGATTATTAGGAACACCTGTTCAATTTCTCATTAATGCAATTATCTAATCAACCAATCACATGGCAGTTGCTTCAGTGCATTTAGGGGTGTGGTCCTGGTCAAGACAATCTCCTGAACTCCAAACTGAATGTCAGAATGGGAAAGAAAGGTGATTTAAGCAATTTTAAGCGTGGCATGGTTGTTGGTGCCAGACGGGCCGGTCTGAGTATTTCACAATCTGCTCAGTTACTGGGATTTTCACGCACAACTATTTCTAGGGTAAACAAAGAATGGTGTGAAAAGGGAAAAACATCCAGTATGCGTCAGACCTGTGGGCGAAAATGCCTTGTTGATGCTAGAGGTCAGAGGAGAATGGGCCGACTGATTCAAGCTGATAGAAGAGCAACTTTGACTGAAATAACCACTCGTTACAACCGAGGTATGCAGCAAAGCATTTGTGAAGCCACAACACGCACAACCTTGAGGCGGATGGGCTACAACAGCAGAAGACCCCAACGGGTACCACTCATCTCCACTACAAATAGGAAAAAGAGGCTACAATTTGCAAGAGCTCACCAAAACTGGACAGTTGAAGACTGGAAAAATGTTGCCTGGTCTGATGAGTCTCGATTTCTGTTGAGACATTCAGATGGTAGAGTCAGAATTTGGCGTAAACAGAATGAGAACATGGATCCATCATGCCTTGTTACCACTGTGCAGGCTGGTGGTGGCGGTGTAATGGTGTGGGGGATGTTTTCTTGGCACACTTTAGGCCCCATAGTGCCAATTGGGCATCGTTTAAATGCCACGGCCTACCTGAGCATTGTTTCTGACCATGTCCATCCCTTTATGGCCACCATGTACCCATCCTCTGATGGCTACTTCCAGCAGGAAAATGCACCATGTCACAAAGCTCGAATCATTTCAAATTGGTTTCTTGAAAATGACAATGAGTTCACTGTACTAAAATGGCCCCCACAGTCACCAGATCTCAACCCAATAGAGCATCTTTGGGATGTGGTGGAATGGGAGCTTCGTGCCCTGGATGTGCATCCCACAAATCTCCATCAACTGCAAGATGCTATCCTATCAATATGGGCCAACATTTCTAAAGAATGCTTTCAGCACCTTGTTGAATCAATGCCACGTAGAATTAAGGCAGTTCTGAAGGCGAAAGGGGGTCAAACACAGTATTAGTATGGTGTTCCTAATAATCCTTTAGGTGAGTGTGTGTATATATATATATATATAAAATTTATTTATTGAATTTACATTTTTTGCTGGCTAGAGTATTGTTGTTTGCTTAGCAATATGCTATCACTGTTGAAATAATATGTGTGTTCATTCTCCCGTACAGACAAAGTTGGTGCCTATTTAGATGACTCCGTATTAGGCATGAGGTCTCAGGATGGTTAGGATGCTGCCTTAAGGCAGTGAGGCTTGTTTTTGAAAAAAAAAAAATCTTATCATTGTTTCTTAAGGAATTAGCTCAATTTCTAAAAATCACAAGTCATGATCAGATTGATCTCACAGTAAAATTGAAAAAAAGTAGGCTTGAATTTTCTTTAGCTAAAATCGGTCTGTGCTTACCGAAATTCAAAAAACTGCCCCCAGTGGCCAAAGCGGTAAGTGTGGGTTTTCTGGGTGTAATCTCTGTGGCGGGGCACCAAAAGCAAGTTTTGAAGCAAGTTGTTTTCATCCTTACAGGCTGTAATACAGTGAGGATGAATGCATGTATAATAATCTATATCCCCATCCCAAACCTTAAACCATCAGTTGAGTAAAAATATAATCTTAGAGGGAAAAAGGAAACCTCAGAATCGCGCTAGTCTCTGATTATGCAATTACGTGATTATTTCCTGGTTTCGACGCAGTATCGGAACCCAGGTCTCCCACGCTGCTGACTTGATGCACATCTGGTCTCTCCACAGGGGGAAGTAAACGTGCTGAAGCTGATGCAAACATGTCCGATAGGAGATGGCATCAGCAAAATGTGGCCGATAACAGAAATGTCAATAGAAGTGATAGCCTTGTCAATAGATAATAAACAAATTTATGTTTTTGAGAATTTTTTGTTAATATTGTATAAAAAAAAATAAAGAATTAAATTAAAAAATTAATTTTTAAAATTAAAAATTAAATTCTTTTCAGCAACTTTAAAGTATTCATTTCAAACCACCTTTCTCTAGATATGGACTTGAGAATAGTGCCATATTTATTTTTTCACAGGAAAGTGTGTGAGGCATAAAAAAAAAAAAAAAAAACACATTCCCCCCCCCAAAAAAAAATCAGTAGACAAAAAATCTTCAAAAGTTGTGAAAATTAGATGTGAGCTAAGACCTTTTAAACAGCTCTATACTGTGCATGCCATTGAAGAGAGCCTCATTTTCATTCCCGTCAAAAATAAATATGGCTCTATTCTGAATAAGGTCTATTGGTACCAGTATTTATAACTGAAAAAGCCATATGTCAACTTCTAATCATTGTCTACTTTGGTCATAAAATATTAATTTCATGTGTATACTTTTACAAAAATTAGACCAGTCAAGGACCATTTTTTTTCTCCTTACGTAACATTCTGCTTGTCATAAATGTCAGTGCTTTGCGTTATGCCTGTTATGCCCGCTTAAATCCTGGCAAGGTCCTAAATCCAAGATTTGACCAGCCACCACCTCTCTCAGCCCTGGCTCTGAGGCTTTGCGTTTGAAAGATTTTCCTTGGCATATCCGTCACCTCCCCTTTCAAACCCCCTTCAGAGCCTGAGGGAGCCCAGCATAGCTTTAGCACTAGCAGTGTGGCTTCTTTCCCCAGCCCCTGTTTGGCTGTGTTTTCCCCACAGTTGTGAAAACACCCATCTGACTGATCACTCTGCCTGCCCCCGGTGACCCACCGTGGCATGTTTTGTTTAATTAATTATGAAATAGTTGCACGGGCCAGGCTTACACAAAAACACACATGAAAGGGAAACACATTTTATGATGTATGAATATTACTTCCAGTTATTGTTACAGATGTCTTCTTCATTAACCTTGTTAAAGTTGCCATTCATATGTCAGGAGGGCCAAAGAAAATACTTTTGTGGGTTTTTGTAAAATATTCCACTTTCTATGGGCTTTGGATCACTGGCTTTTGTTCAGAGCTGAACAAAAAGTTCAGAGCTGAAAAGCAATTTAAAAAACGGTGCAGTGCCACGAAACAGATTGTCTGCAAAGGGCCAGACTGGGGACCATATTCTGTGTGTGTGTGTGTGTGTGTGTGTGTGTGTGTGTGTGTGTGTGTGTGTGTGTGTGTGTGTGTGTGTGTGTGTGTCACTACAGTACCTTATAATATTTTGCAGTTTTGATTTCCAGTTTATCTTGTTTAAGGATGATTTTCACAAATGTGTCTAGAACATGCACTGGTCATATTTAACCCCAAATGTATACAAAAAATAAATAAATAATGCAATTATGTTTTGCATATAAAGACAATGAAGCATGCATTTAGAACCATTATTTTTTTGCATTGTGACATTTAATCACTTAAGCACATTTTACCCCTCTATTCTCATTACTGTTACACCTCTAGACATTTTCCTTTTCCCATTGTTTAAATTATGATTCTTAACAGTCATTTTTACTGTATTACAGTAAAAATATAATCTATAAAAAAAGGCTGTTTTGTTATTTAATTTTTTTTTGTTAAAATCAGCAAAAAATAAAAGCAGTGCCATGTGAGTGCTATTATGATGTATAAATAAGATTTTTTTTATAAAAAAAAAAAAAAAAGTTTCACATTGCAGTAATGACAATTGGGGTAAAATATGCGGTACTGTCAAGAAAATAATAGCAGTGTTAAAAAAAACCTTAATGGGCCTAAATGTAGGCTTCATTTTTTTGTGCAAAATTTTCATTCATTTATTTATTATTATTATTATTTTGTATTTTTTGGGGGGTTACATACAAGGACATTTGGTTTCATAAGAATCACCCTTAGATATTTAAGAAATCAATATACAAAAACTGATTAAGAACTTAATTTAGCTGTTTAAAAGTGAATTAATATTCTATTCACAATCAACTCCTATGATTCAGTTCACTTTAATATTTACTCTCTTCCTGTTTTATTTTCTCTTTAAAAATGTGTGAATGATTAGCCCTCTTGATAAGAGTATATTTATATATTTTAAAGTGTTTGAAGGTAAATAAAAGCCATTTAGTCAAATCCTAAATTCTGCCTACATTTACATCGTGTGTGTGTGTGTGTGTGTGTGTGTGTGTGTGTGTGTGTGTGTGTGTGTGTGTGTGTTTGTTAAGAGGCACCTGCTCCTGCCATGGCAGATTTCCTGGCGTACTTGGCACTGCCAGTGTCCAGGAATCCCCCTTTCCTCCTCTCATTTTTCCACATCCCATTGCCAAACCTCTACGGAAATCATTTGGAAAAAGGATTTGAGCATTAAAGATAACCACACCTGTGATTATCGTTAGACAGAGGTGCTGTAAAATGTTAAATCCCCTCTTTAGTTTAAGTTTCTTTTAATGAGCGGAACATTAAACCTTTCGGACAAATTCCAAGGGTTGAATTTTATGTAATGATTTAAAAAGAAGTGCTTGGAGGAGGCAATTTGTTTTCAGCAGCTGTGAGCTAATGGGATTGGAGAGCAAGACAGAGACCCTCTTATTGAGGGCAAGTGGGGAAGAGGTGAGGGGTTGGCATTTTTAAAGAGATCCGCATAAGCTCACATGTCCAGTGTCTGCGTCATCACCCTGACAGTTTTCTCATCTCTCATTCTTTGTTAGTCAGTAAGACTTACTCATCTGTGTGCCACTCTCATATTCTCTGGACTCTCGCTTCCTGTCAGTTTTTGACACCTGACATCAGAGTGGAACTAACACCTCTCAACTATGGTATAGCAACAGCTTTCAGTGGCTTATGGCTTTTATAAAATAGCAACAACAGCAGTATGATAAAATAAACCAATGTTCAATAAATAAATGTGTAATAAACAATTCTTCCACATCAAGTAATGCACCTCGTTAGCTTAAAAGCAGGTTGTTCATGGTTGGCAAGCAACGTAACAAGCTATTCAACTATGGCTTGAAACATGGCTCATCCAATCAGATTTTAAATGTAATATAAAACAACACATTTCTCTCTCTCATTCTGCAGCTAGAGTCGGAGCTGGAGCAGTGCGAGAGGGAGAGTGCAGAACTGCAGGAATATGCGAACTCTGTCCTGCAGCAGATCGCCGACCACTGCCCCGACATCCTGGAACAGGTCGTGAATGCACTAGAAGAGTCATGCTGACCAGACCACACCACATAGAGCAAAGCCCTGCCTCCTCTCTTACTCTGTCTCTCCCTTTCTTCTACCTGTTTCTCACTTTATTTTTCAGCCTACGGATGCCAGCACAAAAACACAAACTCTAACTCAAATGCACCATCACAGTTCAAAGAACATAACGAGCGAGAAAAGACACATTTACTGGACAGACTGAAGTGAAGTGCAAGCTTGAATTGTTATGCCGCTTTTCAAGTCCCTTCCTCTTTGCACCTTTATGATCCTGTTTACACATTGTTAACACAATGGGAAGAAGAAACCGAAGACAGCGGGGCTGCAAGAGGCAGTAAAGCTCAGTATTACAAGACGTCCACCTATTTGCGTTCTTTTTGACATCTGTCTTCTGTCTCACAATAGCGTCCGGCAGAAGCTGGAGTTCTCTCTGTGAGGGATGGGAAATAGGCTCCTTATCTTGATATACACGATTGCCACAGAGTTTAAAAGCTGCAGATGCAGGATTTTGAAACCGTTTTAAGCAATTTCGCTATTTTTTTTCTCACTGGCATTTTTTGTAGATGTTATGTTACTGACGTTAAATTATGGGTCATTCGAGCAGGGCAAAACTCCTGCACTCTCGAAAACCATCTGGTTTCACTCAAAAGCTTGGTTAATGCTCCAGTTGTGCCAGCAAATGGTCCTCCCGGACTGAAACATACAGTACTTTTACTATCATAGTCAGTAGTGGGTTAAAATTACCTCAACCCCCCCCCCCCCCACCATCTGGGAATTTATTATTGACTTTGTTATTGCCCGATTTGCTCCAAAGTCAATTCGTAAACTCATGAAAAGGACAATATGGGTAATGTTATCCTATATGCACCTGTCACCAGGTCATAGTATTTCTTTTGCAAAAAACCACAGCCTGGTTTGTGTCTTTTAAAGATGAGAGGAAGAAAATTATTTGCCTTGGAAGTTGTTGGTTTATTGCTGCTAACATTTGTCTTTGCTTGTGGCTGGTTTTGGTTTGCCCTTTTTTTTTTCTTTTTTTTTAATGTAGGCGGCTCTGCACAGGGTGTTATTATGAGCACAGATGTTGTGAAGGCAAAAATCACTGGAAAATGTCACTGGAAAATAGGAAAACAGTTACCTATCATTCATTCTACACATCAAAAGTATGAGGTCCCACACTGGGATTTAAACTGGCAGTACTCAGTTTGCTCACTTTTCCAAAGCAAAGAGTTTGAGAATGCAGTTTTTTTGATGGATAAGGTTAAATAGGACTAATGATTTAGATGCCCTACTCTTGTAAACATCTCTCTTTAAAGGGACAGTTCAGCCAGAAAGGAAAATTCTGTCATAATTTAGTCGCCTTCATGTTATTCCATACATATGACTTTCTTGCGTCTCTTTTCCAAACAATAAAAGTGAATGGCGACTGAGTCTGTCATTCTAACTGACTTCTCCACTTAAGACAGAAAGTCGCACGGTTTGGAACAACATGGAGGTGAGCTACAAATTTTTTTTATAAAAAATCTTTGAGATTAGATGGGAGCTGATAAAGCTTGTGAGGATGATCCGTGCACCATCGGACCATCAGAGATACAATCATTGATCCAATGCATCTTGAATATACCATCATTTTACATTTTCTTTTTTTCTTCACCTGGCTTCATATCATCATCATCTAACACATATGTCAGTTAGTACAGTTTAGAGGTGTATCTCCATTCACTTTATGGTTATATGGGTCTATATCTGCAGGGCCTGAAGTGTCCATCTCTGGACCAGCCACAAAAGCGATAAGACGCAACCTCGTTCAACTCCTGATGAATGTTGTTGCTTCATCTCTCAGGTTGGCTGTTGCTTTAAAGTCCATAGTCGACTTCCCCTCCCATTGCCCTTGTGGATGACACTGAGCGTAAAGTGCCCTCTGCTCCTCTCTCTGTTCCCTCACTCTATCTCCTCAAGCCATATTTTATGGTTCTGAACTGCTGGGCCATGTTAATCAGACTCCTTTCTGCATGATAAGCCAGGCAGACAAGACAAACAGCCTTGGAAATCAGCAAGAGATTGCAGCGAATAAAATCATCTCACACTCTTTCTCACACAGTCCCATATCTTTGCACCAGCAATCCTGATGCCCATACACACTTAGTTATGAGGGAAAACAGCATTATGATACTGGGCTAGATGTTTGCTGTACACAGATTTAACTGGCCATACAGACTCTTGAGTCATGAAGAGTTTTTGAGAATGGGTTTTTTGAGACCGGCTCTGAGTGTGAATCATATAGACACTTCTTAAAGAAGGTTTGAAGTAGTATGGTGAATCTCATGAAAACATGTTCAGGTCATATTTTATCCCAAAATATACAAAATAAGAGATTTTTTTTTATTGTGATAAACAAAGCATGTTTAGGACCTGTAAGATTTTTTGTAGTCCAGCAATGAGTTGATGTAAATGTGTTTTATTGTCATGAAAATAATGTTACAATGCAGACAATAAGTTTCTTAATTTTTTTTTATAAAAAATAAAAATAAATATATTTTTTTCCATTTAAATCAATGTAAATTAAAGGTAATGCAACAAATATTTACATAGTGTATCAATACATTACAATTTAAATAATTTTCTTTGCATAACAGTAATGAGAAAGAGATTTTTTTTTATTTTTTCAAATATATTTAGGTCAATCCGGGAGAAATGTGCTTAATAACAAGGAAAAAAATGTCACTTTTTTTTCATTCTTTAAGTAAAAGTTTATTTCTTATTTTTATTATTATTTATTTGGCTTGATTTGGGGGTTGAATATGACCCAGACATGTCTTCTACGGCTTTCGTGAGCATGAGTTTTATCCAAATTCATCAAAATGCATTTAAAAGCAGAACACAATTTGAAAGCAATGTGTAGCCACTCCCTTCAAGACCATATTTGCACACATGCATTGCTAACAAAACACCCTTTCTCGTGCCATTCTCACCCCTGCCACCGTTGATCTTATCGCAGTCATATCTGCTTCATCTCTATAAAGGATTTTATGGTTTAATACTACTAAATGCTACTAATGAACTTCCTTATGAGGTCATAAATGTGATGAGCAGCCCTGTTTGGCTCTAAAAATCAAATCTGAATTGATTGATGACACCCATCCTGTTTCTCATCTCTCTCACTCTCTTTCTGTTCGCTATCTCATGTGCACACAAACACAATTTAGCCCATCACCCTTGTATCTTTGAAATATGGAGCTCGGTTATCTATACTGTGGCTGAATCCCTCAGCTTAGACTAAACACAGCCCCTCGAACGCACACACACACTCGTTATCATAGACCCTCTTGCGATTTATGTTCTTCGGTACAGGAGCTGGGCTTTTAACGCAGCTCTCTGTGCCTCTGTTCAGCTTAGGGCACTCTAGAGAATTCACAAAGAAAACAAAAAGCAAGAGCGCTGTGATAACCGTGAGCGGATCAGAGAGAGAATGGCCCAGCGCTTTGGAGAGGCTGTTTTTGTGTGTTGAGTGACTCTCTGGTATTTGTGTGATTGCTGGTTATAGACAGACCTAGTCACTCAGAGGAGTATGGAAATTCCCTGCAGGCTTTGGATCGCTCTGTATGTTTGGAGGCACCCCAGTCTGGATGATTCCTCTGTTTGTTTTTGAAGAACTAAAAGAGATCTACACCGGTGCAATTACGAAAGCCAAAAGAGTATTTGGTAACACTTTCTATAGAGGCTGTGTATATATATATATATATATATATATATATATATAAAGCATTAAAATGATATTGTAAATATATTCATAATGCCTTATAACACTTAAAAAGTGTAAACTGTTAAATCTTTTCAAAAATATGTTAACCATAGTTTCAATACATCACACTTGCCTATTCATGGTTACCCCTAAAGACTACAGTATAATGCATTATACAGATGACATTTGTTGTTGATCATGCCATATACATTATAATGCATAAGAACTGTGAAAAATATTTATTCATAAGAGCCTAAAACAGATAAGGTGTATTATAAGGCATTATGAATAATACATTTATATAGCACATTACATAGGCTGAATTGTGCCATGTTTTGTCCTTGAGATAACTGTCAAATTGACAGTATACTCTAGTATAGACCCAATTTACCTATACTCTAATCACTATATTATCACAATCACCCTATATAATTTGCTCCTTATTATAATATAGAAAGTGTTACTGAATATTTTTTTAGTGTAGAATTATTATTATTCTTTGCATACCATTTTCCTGTTCATGTATAGCAGAGCAGCTCATAGGATGTGGTCAGTTGACTTTCTGCATTGTTTCAGGCCTTCTACATCTACCTGGCTTAGACATGTGTTCTGCATAAGTGTGAATGAGCATGAGGTGTTGCTTCATGTCCTAGTATGAACATTTATCATCCTCATTAAATTCACCGAGGCATGTCTGGAAGGAAGGAAGAGAGAGTGAGAGAGTGAGAGAGTGAGAGAGAGAGAGAGAGAGAGAGAGAGAGAGGGGGGGGGGGGGAGGGAGGGAGGGAGGGAGGGAGGGAGAGTATAGCACAGACTGTAAGTTCCCAACTTCTGATGCTTTTTATTTTTTCTACTTTCTACTATTTTTTTTGGCCCAGAATTTAAAATGTTCCTAATTTTGGCCTATTACAGAAGACCTTTATCACAGTGACCACCTAAATACCTAAAGACACAAGCAAATTATGTTGTGATATATTGTACATCCCATAATTTATAACGTTACTCAACAATCCCTGCTATTTGGTTTCTGTAGATTTGTTGTAGGATTTATCCGGATGCTCTATTAGTGTGTCCACCATTTACATTTGATCCTCTTACTTTTACAATACTGTTACAACACTGCCAGAGATCTGCCCCTTTTTCATGTATGTGCATTTACAGAAATTTATATTTCTATACGTTGATGCTTGGACCTATTCATAGTTGAACATTTTGCACAGTGTCTGGGGGAGAGAACATATCCGTCTGAACAAAATGGCTGTTTGCCTTTGAAAATAAAATGGAACGAACTAATAAAATGTTAACATTTTGTAAGAAGAAACCTTTCTAAGTGTCAGATCAAAGCTGTTAACGAAGGTTCTCAAAATTGTTACCATTTGGTTGAAAACGTACTGTTGCTATCTGCATCTCTTTCCATTTTGATTCCAACCCATCTTACCACTATTATTTTCATTGTGTTTCATTTTCAAAGAGTTTTTGTTTTGCAGTACTTGATAGTGTGTGTGATTCCAATGCAATGTTGAAAACCGCATGTTTTATATCACAAAAACATGAATGTCCAGTTATGGGGTTGGAGAAACTTCTTTGACTGTGCTTCAAATGAACTGAAAGATGCCAAGACCTTAACTAGGCACTTGGTGTTATTTTTGGTAAGAATCTTTCATTCGTTTATGGGAGATAACCATGTTGTGTTGGCCATTTCGGTCAGAAGAACAGTATCACTCAGCACGAACACTCATTTGTATTCCTTGGTAATTTATCACGCAATTTAAACACATTTTATATTGTGTCTTAAGTACATCGGATATTAAATTGTTTACTTATTAACTCATCTTGCATTGTCATTACACAAACAGTGTGTCAACACGTCCAAATTGTTCATGCATTACTTCCCTCAACTTAGTTTGATGGACTGAGACTGTTTAAAGTATGAAACCACATAAAACATCCACCGGATTTGGCAAGTCCATGTTGGACTTTCCGTGCCAAACGAAGCTAGTCTGCTCTCAAAAGTGCCACAAATAATAATTTGCCTGTCGTTCATCAGCAACCAAAGCCAGGTCATGTGACCTAATACTGTTTATATCGTGTTTGCTTCATATTTATACTTTTAAAACCTTAACTGACACAATAAGAGGTCAAACTGAAAGCAGGCCTGTCATGCTAGATGGAAAATTTTGAATCAGGCACCATTAAGGATCTGAGTTGAATGAAGCAGCATTATTTGCATGGACCTAATCTTCATTTTAACTCAGATCTTAGTATGTTGTAACATAGTCGTATTTGAGACTGTTACAGAAGTTCTGATTGCCTATTTTTCTGGGTCTGCCATGACAATAACAGTGTCAGACCTCAGTATCAACCCATCCACAGCTTTGTCTTTTGGCTCCAGCAACCATGCCTTCTGTCACAGTAAAGGTCTTTATATTTTCTAATTATTCATGGTCTATTTTTAGTAGTACATAGAAACACTGTCAGAGAGGATTCTCACCACATCCCCTTTTATTTAATGAAGAAAAATAAATGGAAACATGTCAACTTTAACCCAAAGCTGGTCATCTTTTTTGTTGATATTTTAAAGCTCACAAAAACACTGCCTTATGTCCATCTGTGTGCAAAAGATAAATAAAATGATTTCTGTAAAAAGAAAATGAAAAACAGTTTAAAGGCATATTGTATTCTGCTTTTGCCTTTGTATGTATATAAACCCTGTGTTATCAGCTTTTTATTCTTGGTGTCATTTCTTGTGTTTGGTTGTTTTCTTACTGTCTGGTGCACTATTTTGACTCCTTGTTCTACTCCACAGTTCTGTTCCAAAACTTAGTGAGCTGCCAACCTAAACAACAGTTTTAAGGCATCATAGGCACACATTCCTGGTGTGCTAAAAGGTAAGCAACAAAATTATGCTGCCTTCTAAGATACCTAGTTTTGGCCAAATTCTAAGGCAGCACCATGTATGCACTTTACAGGTAAAACAATCCCAGAATATTTTGGGACGAGTAAAAAAAATATCCAATATGGCGGAGGAGATTAAACAATTTCAAAATAACATATATTAATGTGTATATTTATGCTTATTAGACTGTTACATCATTAGCTTAGTGACATGCTAAATTCAAACTCTATTGGGGTCGAATCTTCTGTGTGCTTCACATTAGGGGTGCTATTTGTGTGGCACTCGGCATTCCAAATCACTACAGAATATTCTACATGGGTTAGGATGCTGCGTTGGAAGGCAGCATCCGGAGTAGACAGCAGGGCAGCTCACTGGGGTTTCAAACTGAGTTTATGTGTTCGATGATTACTCTAGAGTTCATTCTACCATACATAGGACTTAAATTTGTGTAGCCTGCATTGTTCCAGTGGCATCTCCAGTGTGTAGCATGGGACTCCAGTCCTCTTCTGTATGTCTCTCCTCACCTCTTTCATATTCAGTTCTGTTGAGACAAAAAGAAGCCTGTCTGAAACAATTCCTCAACCTACAAAAAAGGATACAGATGGCCCGTTGAGAAGTTCTGGTTTCCTCCTTGTCCAGCCTCTTTGAACAGACCCCCCAGGACCAGATTTATTGCCGATTACACATCACCATTTAGGCCACCCAGCAGAGTTCCTGTTCAAGTTTACACTCCTCACTTTACGATATACAACTTGCATGCAGTATATGTCAAGTAGCGACTTGGTGAAGAACTAGAGCATGCCAAGTGGGAAAGAGCCCATTGCAGACTCGCTTTAGGGAAAATCACCGGAGAGGCCTGTCATGCCCAAGCCTCTGTTTGCTAAACACAGGCAATGAGAAGAATATTACCAGCATTTAATCCACTATCGAAATGTGCAAAGCTAAGGACTTGCCCTGCATGTGCTGAGGCTGGTCCATCAAAAGAATGGCTATCAAGAGTTAGTCATTGAGAATTATTACAAACTTGTCATGAAACATAATTACATCCAAATGATAATTAATCTACACCCAGCAGAATCCAAACCCCAAAGTCTATAAACTGCCTAAATCATCTGTATTTAGTCTAAGGGAATTTTTTATTTATTTTATTTTCATCAAGCTAAACATCTTTTCAGTCAATGGGTGCATAATTCCTGGCTGTAATTTATGTTGCTTCTTAAAATTCTATATTGAAAACATTTTATTGATAAACACTGACTAGGTAAAATGCAGTAACTACGACATTGGGTTTCTTTGGCCAGTAGTTCACAAACGTTTCGTCTCCAAGGCCCCTGGTTGTCCAAGACAAAATTCACACTAAATCCAAGCAACTCTTAAGCCATTTTCATGTTTCAGTGTTGCAGTTATTGCATTTGTTGTGCAAAACAGATATATTAATATATATTTTCAGTACTTTTTGCTGAGTTCAGAATGCTTTGAGCAACAAAAATGCTCTTGATGCCAAAACTACTTGCAGCTATGCTTCTGCAATGCAATGCTGCACTGCTCTGGTTACACGGCCAGTGTGAAAACTGTAACCACTTAATATTTAGGCCGAAATAAGTAAATGCACCTTATGGTTGCTGTGTGAAACAGGTCTTAGGAAAAATGAGAAATCCGTTTTGCTACGTAACTCCTAAAGCAGATAGTCCTGGATAAGCAGGCCCACCACTGATTGGCAACCATCTCCATCCCATAATGCTCTATATCCAAACAGGAGTGGCCCTAAGAGGTCTTTCTCTGTTTAAGCATGTGTGTATATATAGAAATACTTCTTCATATGTTTTTTCAGAGGCACAGAGGATAAGAGGTCCATGTGTGGGTGTGGAAATGATGTGGTTTCAGCTGGAGCGGCCAAAAGCACACTGATTGCAAAAAGTAAGAGTAGAGAGTGAAAAAAGAACAGCAAGCGCCTAAAATAAACTGCATGTCCATAGGATGGAGAGGTATGGAAAAACATCTTTTTCACATCACTGATTTCTCAAACGTCATGGAGGAAAACAAGCCTCCGTCACTTACCTGAATGCTGTGCATTGTCTGGCTTTCGTGGTCAGTTGCTCTCAACAATTTGTCTGTATGACTTGGAAATGGCATTATCATAAGCAAACTTCACTTTAATGCATAGAGCTACACTTACTACGTGACTGCACATAGGGAAAGGCTGTAAGAATATGCAAAATGGAGAGAGAACATTTTTTATTTATTTTTCTATTAGTGAGTGGTGCATAAACATGCAAAACTCACCGCCACAATGCAAGAACGTCCTGAATGGATGCCAGGGTTTTGGTAGGGGGTTGCTGGGGTAGGCTGGGTGGTTTCTTACTGGCCCAAGTCGAAAGATCCCACCCCCGGTCTTTTGATACTGTATGAAACTGGTCCCTCCTTCAATTTAAGTCGTCATTTTTTGGGGTGTTTTATGCTCTGCCAGGCAAAAATCATGAGACTGCTTAGAAAAGCAATGCACACCATTCCTCAACAGCCGGCACAATTTGAGGCATCATTCATGACCATAGCACAAAAAGTGTGGTTACACATTCAAATTTTGAACTTAAAGTCAGGGCTTTGTTGAAATCCCTAACTCTTAGTTTGAGCAATAGCAATAATGATGCTGTCCTTAGCAAGCACCACTAATGATAGATTGAATGCAACAGGAGAGTGTCTGTTCTTTTCTGCTGACACTGATCTTTCTTAGATAACATATCAACAAATTACAGACAGACATCCATTGGGATTTTACCTACTGTTAATCACTATGTCTAGGGCTGATCTTGCTGAAATTAACAGGCTTGAGGAGAGATGAACAACTAATTACAAGGCCATTATTAAGTACACACGCAAGTTCAGCGCATAAGAAGGAACAAGGCATGTAACAGTCATTACAAGCTCTGACGGGTTCCTGGAGGATGATCTTACCTGGAGCTTCAAACAGCAGTGGAGGAAACGTAGCTGGAGAGTATGGCTCTATAGAATGTCTGTCTGTCCCAATCAAACACAAAGAGCAACAGACTCTTGTGCGGAGAACCAAAAAAATGTCAAAGCAGTCTCTGAGAAACTGCTGAAATTACTTTATTTCAGCAAATAAGACAAGCTTGTACTCATTGCATATAGAGGTAATGAATGGAGCAATTCTAAGAAGGGGTTTGGAACCATGTCAGGGCCCGAGGACTGGAGCTGGGCTTGATTATGTACAGGAGCGGGTCGTGAGAGGTTTGTCAGATAAAAGCTGCAGTTCAAATGCATCACGTTTCTAGCTTGACTTTATCGCGGCCGTTTTGACATTCTTACGTTTTGCTTGCATTTGATATGGCATGGCAGACGTGAGGGAGCGCGTTCAAAGGCCTCGCATTCCCATGACAACTGCAGTGTCAGTCAGTTCGCTGTTTCCATGGTGAGACGAGTTCCTTCGCCATTCAAATTGAAACTTTAGAAGGTCCCTTATAGTATCTTATAGCATGATGCTGTTAAAGGTACTGATATTTTTCCATTGACAGAATGTGTTGATTAATGTTTTAACAACTGTAATGCTAAGTAGTTGTTCCAGGCCTGTTTACCAGATAGAAGTTCCTAATCTCTTTGCCAGAGTATTTGTTATTTTGAGAGCAAGTCTATAAAGACAAGGACATGGGCCTAGTTAAATTGATAAAGAAATCTAATCTGATTATTTCAGTTTCATATGCCTTCATTTTGCATTCATTTTAAAGTAATTCACCAGTCCATCATCAATTATTCATTAGTTCATCCTTCAATGTTTTGACAAACCTTGAGATGAAAGAAATATTCCAAGTTCAAGACAAGTAAATCTCAGCATTTTGACATAGTGGTGATTACCTCAAAAATCAAGTTTGCCTCGTTCCTTTAAAAAAAAAAAAAAAAAAAAAAGCATAAATCTGGGTTACAGTGAGTCACATGGAATGGAGACAATCCGTTAATGTTCAAATACTCAACGTTTCAAAAGTATAGCCACACGACGTAAACAATATGCATCTTAGCATGTTTACAGTGTGATGAAATCGCTTACTAACCTCTTCTCTGTACAGTTATTTCCAATTTTATTACTTTGTTGCCATGACGATGTAATGCCAGAAAACCTAAAACCCTAAAATGACTGTAAAACAAAAATTTAAACAACTTTACAGTTCAAATGATACACAAGTTTTAACAGCACAATTAATGCAAATCTTTTATAAAATGATGAGCTTCACATTTCTGCCTTTTAAACCCTCCAAAAACTGGCTAAATTCACTTCCATTGTAATGGCCCCCTGTAACCCGTTTTTTTCTTCTTTTTTTTTTGTGTACGAAAAAGGATAAGTATAAACAATTTTGGTGGTAGGCTAATCAACATTATACCACAAAAGCTGTCGACTGAGCTTAACTTGTATTGAACCTGTAATATTCCTTTTTTTTAAAAAATGACATGTCTTTCAATAGGGTTGGGGGAAAGGCTCAGAAAATTGAGATGTTATCAATACTTTTGTCAGAATCTTTCACGCTGTTTGCCAGCACAAAGCTCCAGATGTCAGAGGTGGGCACGCAGCGGTTGATCAGGCCCACATGTGTGGATTCAGGAGTGAGCACTGCAATATGTGTGTTCTGGAGAAATGGAGTTGGGTCTGAACTGCTGGCCCCTCTACGCTTGTTAAACCGATATCTTCACATGTGGAAATCAGATACAGCTCTACTGCATGTTTGTCCTCCATTGTCATCTACCGTTTGTTCAGACGGTCCATGTGTGTGTGTGTGTGTGTGTGTGTGTGTGTGTGTGTGTGTGTGTGAATGGACTGTAGGTGTACACCCCAGCAAAGTTCAGAGCTATCATCAATGATAATTGTCACATTTATGCATTTTTAGTACTGCTGCAATCTCTGTGCCGTTATGAAACTAGCTTGAATCAAATTGCAAGAGTGCAAAGCAGTTTTTTTTGTCAAAGCCATTTTGTTGCAGTTTTATAAATCGTGCATTACTTAATAATATGCAAACTTTCAATTTCAAATGTTATACTTTTTTTTTTTTTTTTTTTTTTTTACTTTTACCCATTTGACAAAACAGTTTTATCCAAAGCGCATTACACTGCATGCAAAATATTCTATTTGTCATGTGTGCCCAGGGATTCCTGGCCTAGAGGTTACAAGCACCATGCCCTACCAGTTGAGCTATTATTGCATTATGTTATGTAAATTATTAACTAGAATTTTGTATATAAATAAATGTTAAAAAAACTCTAAAAAGTTATAATTAGATTATAAAAGTATGCCCAGACCTGCCACAATATAAACTTAATCGTTGTTATAATAGCTAATTTCTACAAGTTTATTGGCTGACTAATATGAGCAGTGGTTGGGACACTGGTCCAAGTGTTCGTTAAAAGGAAATGCGCGTTCCCGCTAGGCTGTTGGAGGACTATGCTTTCTTTCCCTCCCCTGTTTCGAAGTTGGAGAGATAGGGAAGGCAGGCGGGCCCATTAGTAGGCAATGCACAAACTAGTCCAAACTCATTCAGTCTTTCACCCCCCTGCCCGCGGACTGAAGCATTCGTTAGAGTTTCATCGTCTGCTTTTAGTGCTTTCTTCTAAGCACTGGGGTTTTAAGTTAAGAACCAGTGCAGTGACACATTTTGCCTCTGGAAAGAAAAGAGAGAAGAGAAAAAAAAGTTTGAAAAGGTTTCCAAATTTCCTGCGCAAACGGCACGAGAGGATTAAACGCGGAGGTTGGAGTTAAGAGAAAAAACTTTTGAGCGTAAAAGTTCAACAACTCTAGTTCATCAACTCTGTGAGGTGAACTGAATGATTCCAGACTCTTCTGTCCACTATAAATTGCTCTAATAAGAAGGGGGGAAACTGTTTGTCGTTCCAGCTGCCTGTCGCGCGCTGCAAGCGGGGCGCGTGCCTCGAGTTTGCGCGCTTGTCAAGCGATCGAACGTTTAATTGACACCTGTTGCGTTGTGACGCTCGACAATGCACTGTTTCCCGGTAAGTGATTCGAACATTTAAACAAAGTGAAATTCGAGTGAATTCTGTGAAACTTTTGTAGGATGGACAGCGCCGGACTGTTTGAGGAGTATTTTCTTCAGTCTGTGAGTGTTTAAAAGGGAGAGAAACACACGGGGAACTCAGGCGTCAAGTTAAATCTATCTGAGGTGGAATTGTTACATATTTTCAGGAGTAACTCCTACTTTGTGTGCGGTTAAAAAAAAGTAACTCAAAGAACATAGAGTTAGACGAGGTTCAGCTCCCAGGACTTCAGCTCTGGAACTTCAGAGAAACTTCTGGAGACTTGCGCTGAACGGCACGTCAAACAAGTAAGATTTTGGTGTTTCTATCATGTCTAATACATGTTAAATTATTTGTAAATGACGTTTGTTGAGAACATTTGCGCTCCTGGTAAGTTACGAACCTAGGGTTGAGAACACCATCTGTCAGAGAGAGCGAGAGAGAGAACGTTTCTGCTGGTCCGAGAAATGTATATGCTTCATTTATCCTAGCTATTCACCTCTAAGTAGTATTTACAACAACAACAAAAAAATATTTTTTTTTTTTTTTGCACAATACCTACTTGTATCGAGTTTTATTTAACCACTTAAATTCCCATTATAGAGTCATCAAGCTTTTTCCGCTGACTTATAGAACCCTTATGTCCCGTTAATCGTAGCCTATATGTATATTTTTAATGAATTAATGTCGTCTTTGGTTTAAACGACTCACTCTTCGAACAGTCAATTTAAGGCTGTTATACTAAAATAAACTGAATCACTCATCGGCCTTTACATTCTCGAGGCCAGAAGATGTGGGGCAATTCTTTTCGAATTTAGGTCAAATTATTAAAATAACTTATATCTGAATCGTGCCGGGATTTCCTCGCAAAAATACTTTGTCCTATAATGGAGTTAAAGATGAAAAATTATTTACTGCTGGTGCATTTTTTAAAATGAAAGCCGTCTGTAGTATGTCCGTATAGATGTATTTGAAATATGTGTTTTCCGCGTCTTCTTGCTCGACGGATCCTCATTTATTTACGCATATTTTGTTGTTAAAGTTAAAAGTTTGGATATATGTCAACGCTTTGAGAAAGTTTAGTTGCATCCTCTATATGCAGATGTGGACGTTTGCATCGTCTATACAGATATTTTTTATAAAATTACATTTAATTATTTTGCATACAAACATTTTGTTTTTTACATGATAAATTTGACAATCAAACATTTCTCATTTCTAATGTATGGAGAGTTAGTTTTGCAATATATTCTGTATTTTATATATACACACACACACACACCGTACTGTGCAAAAGTTTTAGTACTTAAGATGTTTCACAAAAGCATTTGTGTTAAGATGGTTATTTATATCTTCCGCTTTAGTGTATCAATAGGAAAATTCATTTTAGACTCCCAAACATTACATTTGCAAATAGAAAAGATCAGAATAGGAGAACGGGGAGATCTGCAAGAGATGGCATTGCCCACCACAGAGCCCCCCATTGAACTTTGTGTCTGTCTGAGATCACATAAAGAGACAGAAGCAACTGAGACAACCTAAATAGACAGAAGAACTGTGGTGAATTCTCCAAGAAGCTTGGAACATCCAATTTGCCAACAACCAAGAAAAACTATGTCCAGGTGTAACTATTGGTGCTGTTTTAAAGGCAAAATTGTTCACACCAAATATACATATATATATATATATATATATATATATATATATATATATATATATATATATATATATATATATATATATATATATATATACACATACATACACACTACCGGTCAAAACTTTTGAAACACGACTGAAATGTTTCTCATGATCTTAAAAATATTTTGATCTGAAGGCGTATGATTAAATGTTTGAAATAAGTTTTGTAGAAAAAATATAATTGTGCCAACATATTAATTTATTTCATTATAAATCTACAATTTTATATATATAAAAAAAAGTTTTTGAAATTGATGACTTGGACCAAATAATAAAGAAATGAAGCCAATAAGTGTCCAGCATATAGATGGGAACTCCTTCAATACGGTTTAAAAAGCATCCCGGTGTGATACCTCAAGAAGTTCCTTGAGAAAATGTCAAGAGTTCATGTCTGCAAATTCTAGGCAAAGGGGGACTACTTTGAAGATGCAAAATTATAACAGTTTTTTTGGGGGGGATTTTGTTTAGTCACAACATAATTCCCATAGTTCCATTTATGTTATTCCATAGTTTGATTACTTTAGTATTATTCTAAAATGTGAAGAAAAAAAAATAAAGATTGAATGTTTTTCAAAACTTTTGACTAGTGTGTGTATATATATATATATATATGTATGTGTGTGTGTGTGTGTGTGTGTGTGTGTGTGTGTGTGTGTGTATATATATATATAATGCCTTTTTTATGCAGATTGTTCATTGCATCTATTTTGTTTTACTATTATGGACATTTTTTGTTTTGCGTGCACAGTATTTGAATTTGTGTGTGTGTAATGTAAAGCTACCTTTTCCAGTGCCTCTGGAATGATAAGACAAGAAATGCTTGTCTGCTCATGACTCGGCCAAAATAGTTTCTAACCACAAAAATATAAACAGGTGTCGGTTAACCAAACACTTGAAGATTTAGATGTACTCTGAGTCTCTCTTTTATCAGCTCAAACTAAGGAATGGACAGTGGGAAGCAATATCTCCTGTTATGTGTATAAACGCTGGCTGTGGGTTTCATTCCATCTGTCGGCTGGATAAATCATGTGTTTGTGTTTTATGTTACCTTTTCTGCCTGTCATAAACTGAATTTGTTTAACTGACATGACAGGCTTGCATTAAATGTATAGGCCACATGTGCTGTATCAGTTGTGCATGTTAGACCTCATTAATTCTTAATCTGTGAAGGAAAGAGATTCTGGGATGTAATGTCGACCCAGAGTATTGGAGAAGATCAACTAGGTCTATTCATTAGTCTTTATCTAAGGTTAAGAAGGTCTACAGAATATCGCACATTCATTGGAAGTTTGGTGTTCCTTGTCTTCCTGTTGCCATCTTAATAATCCTGAAAGTGATTTGGGTGTTTTGAGTGAAGCCCTGGTCTAACAGCAGATGAGCGTCCATGTTGTATCTGTATACAGATTTGATCATTCCCATTTGTTTTGCGGAGAAGTGGTGCTGACACTCATTTGGATGTGCATGAACATGAGGTTCGATGGATTGTATCTATTTTCCATGGGGTTCTAAATATCTAGAGGATGTGTATAGAAGGCCATTTGATGAGGCTTTTTCATTGTTAATTTGTTTGAAAAGACTAGGTGTATGTTAATGGCCGATTCCTTTGATCACGGCAAAGGAATCTGTGAAATGTATGCCACTTTTCCGCAGGCAAAAGTCTCTTTCGCAAAGCGAAATGGGTCAGATCTGTGATCAAGAAACTGCTGTTTAGCTTTCAGATGTTTTCTACCTCATTCCTCCCTCAGTCCAGGGATTTTCCCTCTCTCACTCTCCCTCTTTTATATACGCCTATCTGTTTTTCTGTGGTATTTGTATTTGGGGGGGGTTGATTAAGCCATTGATTAATTTAATGAAATGTTTGAGTTCTGGGGCGGAATGAGAAGCTGCAGACACCAGCTGTGTTTCTGTGGCCAAAGCTCTGGGAAACCTCTCAAAAGCTGATTCAGAGAGATAAAACCGTCAACAGCCCACCTGCACAAGCCAACCTGCCTCTCTTGCCTGAGCACGCGCTACACACATGTACATCCCCCATCATTCACAACACACACTCTTTGGCTTTCTTTCTTAGTTTTTTCTCGCACAATCTATTATGCTGTCTTTCTTTCGCTCTTAGGAGAATGCATACACACAAACCCACACACAATCTAAACTTTACTGTAATCTCATACACACGCACAATACAAACATGGGTATCCCACCTCCTCAATAAATGTGTATTTCCTCTGACAATGCACCCTGCCAGGCCCTGAAGTCCATTGAAAAAGTTTTTCACTCTTTAAAGTGCTAATAGTACCACCCCCTGCTCACAAGCTACAACAACAGAGACCACACCACCTCCTTGATACAAACAGCTCTCTTTGTCTCCCTTTACCCATCCCTTGAGGCCTAAAGCCTTTTGTTGCTTTCTGGTTCTTGGATGTAAGCCTTTCTCTGGGTCTTTTGGGGACGTACAGGGACGTGCTTGTGCCACCCTGAACCAGGGAGGATTTGTGCAAATGTCTTCCTCATGCTAACCAAAGGATGGTGCAGTCTTCAAAGTGATGCGTGATTTAGATGGTCAGACATTCACTTGTGTGTGTATATAAGGCTAATGGATCTTCTTTGATATATTTTTTTAAAGCAGCACTGCAATAATGTTCTTGAAACATTCTATTTTTAGTTTTCATCTCAGTTTTCTTTAATTCATCCCAAACAGCTTAAATGAATGGTTCAGTACTTAAGTTAAGCTTTATCGACAGCATTTGTGGCATAATGTTGATTTCTCAAAAAAAAATATTTTGACTCATCCCTCCTTAAAAAGTTGGAGTTATTAAAGGCAAAACTGTGAAGCTTATAATTTTATAAAAGCATTTAAATGAATTCTCCTTTTGAAACCTGTATATTAGTTTTGCTGTAAAGCAGTTTTAGGGTTTCAGAGTTTACAGTGTTAATTTGTCATGGCAACAAAGTTGTAAAATTGGATGTAACTTTACACAAAAAAGATTGGTAAGTGATTTCATCACACTAAAATCATTAAACACGCATATTGTTTATGCCTTGTCACTATCCTTTTTAAACTACAGTATATATGCCTTTAGACTGCAAATGCAGCGTCACATGTGGAATTTCGTTTATGCAAAACCTAAAGCTATAGCTTACTTAAAAGGTAAACACTACATTTTCGCTGCTTGAAAGCACTTGTATTTCCTTTTGGAAGTGCAAATGTAATTGTTTTTGCTATCCCAGTGTTATATCACAACATCGCATTGGTTAATACTGACTTGCTGTGCAACTGTTTAAAAATGTAAAGACTTCTGCATTAAACTGCACTTTTTTTCCCCCCACTTTGGAATACCCAATTCCCACTGTACTCTAAATCCTCATGGTGGCGTAGTGACTCCCCTCAATCTGGGTGGCGGAGGATGAATCTCAGTTGCCTCTGTGTCTGAGACCGTCAACCTGCACATTTTATCACGTGGCTTGTTGAGCGTGTTGCCGCGGAGACATAGCGTTTGTGGAGGCTTCACGCCTTCCACCGCAGCATCCACGCACAAATCGCCACGTGCCCCACCGAGACCCACATTATAGGTTACCCCATGTGACTCTACTCTCCCTAGCAACCGAGATGATTTAGTTCCATAGAAGACCTGGCTGGAGTCACTCAGCATGTCCTGGGGTTCGAACTTGCAAACTCCAGGGGTGGTAGTCAGCATCTTTACTTGCTGAGCTACCTAGGCCCCAAATTGCACTTGTTTTAACAAATCTAAAATTAACAGCTTTACACTGGTTTCTAGCTTGTAATCATATCAGAGACAGTCTAACTTTTTCAGATGCGCAACAGAAGCTCCAACACCTGGTGTGCACTCTCTAAAATAACCCACTATTTCAAAATAGGAGGCAATGTTCACTGATTACAGAGGTCCAGGTTGTAAAGCGTTTGTGTTCAGCCTCTTGACTCACTCATTGAAGGGCACAGTGTATCGACATCATGTCCGATTGAGAATGGGCATGTCTGTCTATGTGTTTACCTTCATCACCTGGGATGTGTATTTTGATGGGCATCAGCATCTATCGGTCACACACACATACACACACACACACACACACACACACACTCTCACATATTGACTTCCTGTCCATACGCAGAGGCTGATCAGCATATTTGCTGCACAAATTTCAAACAGATCATGAGAGCTAACACAACGCTAAAACTGGAGCAAAGTTAACATTTGTGCTTTTATGAACACCATTTTGTTTACTAGTCAGACCCTTTTAACTTGCATTTTGCTGTATCATGAAAATGAATGTTGACTACAATCTAGGGTTGCAGCTGTATACCGGTTTCATCTACGGTTTTATCTACGGTATTGAGAAAAAAATGCAAAACATATGGGCCGCGGCTCATTTATCGTAAAAGCGATAAATGATTTAAAAAATATATATTTTTCATTGGATATTGCATTGGGACCTAACGTGCCTCCACACGCATTTAACATGCTCATGGTTGCCAGATAAGAGACGAAACACCACCAGTTTGAGATTTATACTTGCGCAAATTGGAAATATTCCTCCTAATGTAATACTTATGTTGTGCTATCTGGCAACCATGCACGCGAGTGCACTTTTTCTTTCTGGCTTTGCCCTTTGAACAAATTTGAGGAGCCTTTCCTCCTGTGTAATATGTGTATAAATATGTAATTTTAGGTAACAAACGGGATAATAATGGGCTCATATATATATATATATATATATATATATATATATATATATATATATATATATAATGTTCTTCAATTGTAAAAGGTGGAGAGAAAACTTCCTGTAGATTTTGACATCAACAACAAAAATATTGTCACTTGATGCATGTCCTTGTACTGGAAAACCATGAACAAAACTATGCACCATAAAAGGAAATGCAACCCAGGATACATTAAATACAGGTTATGTTTAATCTATGTCAGGTCGACACTTGATGTCCAATGTAAAACCTGTCCTGAAGCAAAACCAGTTGAGAAACACCAAGTCAAAGGTACAGACAGGAGCAGTATATGTTCATTATTAATAATCATAGGACATTACTTTAAAGCTCACACAGTTGATGTTATTTTTCATTTAGTATTTAATTTAACATGCTATGCTAACATGTAAACTAACATGATTTAGTTATATTATTGTGGCACGGTGGAGGGCGGGACCGGCACGTGATTGCGCACGCCCGGTCCTGTATCAGGCTAATTGAGCCGTCAAGAGGGATAAAGGCCACTCGCAGACGGTGATCGGGAGAGAGAGCTTAATCAGCAGACATGTCTGCTGTCCTATGTGTTTGTTTTAAGTTCTTTATTAAATTATTATTTATGTTGACAAGCCGGTTTCTCGCCTCTTCCTTGCCCGTAACGTGAACTGTTTTACATTGGGAGAAACCGGCTTGTTATATTTGTGTTTTTCTATATTCACATGCACACACTTGCAGCATGTTCACCCTGTTGAAAAGACCAGCTAAGACCACTATGATTTCCCACGCTGTTCCAGTGATGACTGAGATTTTGGCAGGTTGGATGTTTTGTTGGACTAACATCTTTTGTTGGTCCTTGAACAACATTCAGGTCAAAAGTAGTCCTTATTCTACACATTAAAGCAGAAATGAAAATACTGTTCCAAACCTGTATGACTGACTGACTTCTGTGTAATAAAGGAGATATTTGGCTGTATATAGTCTTAGTCAGGGGTTAAATTGGGCCAGTACGGTCCGGAGTGGTGTTCCGGCACCTTCGATTTCCTAAAGAAAACAAATCGTTTGTTTGTCAATCAATTCCATTTATTGTGTTCTCCATTGCAGTTTTTGCTTGATCCATTTGAAGTATTCCTTCTATATTTAGCAAGTGCACTTGTTCAATGTCAGGTTCATTGTGCTTTGCTCTAGTCAGTTGTGGACGCTGGTAGAGGCAACATACAGGAGAGTGGCATGAGCCCCCCCCATATAGATGCACATTCCGCTACTGTATCTGCCAAATAAATAAATGTATTGCGCCATGGTCCTATCTCTGTTTTAAAGAAATTGCGTAACATGGAATCAACTGCTCACCCGTTTCTTAGATCCACCGATATGCAGTAGCAAGTTTACTTAGTTTTGAAAAAAAAAAGCTTTTTAATCCAGAATCAGTTGCACCCAAAGCAACATCAACATGGATCAAAATATCATACCACTCGTGATCAAAACATCACCCGATTTTAGGGTTCCCCCCAACTCTAAAATCCCTTTTCTACAACACCACATGATTTCAGGCGATAAACACATTTCATCATAAACGTTTGTTTCTGTGAATACAGTTTGAGAGCTGTCTGCTATTTATGCAATCATTAAACCTGCTGTAGAGCACAATGTTTATTACTTTATGCATTTATTGCCCAGTCTTTTTTAAAGGGATATCTCACCCAAACAAGAAAATGCCCCCATCATTTACTCACCCTCATGTCGTTCAATACCTGTGACTTTTCCATGGAACACAAAAGGAGATGTTAGGCAGAGTGACAGCCTGGATCACATTTCACTTGCGTTGTATAGGGGAAAAGATGCAATGAAAGTGAATATTGACTGAGGCTAGCATTCTGACGAACATTTCCTTTTGTGTACTATGGAAGAAAGAAACTCAAATGTGTTTGGTATGACATAGCGGTGAGTAAATGCTTCCAAAATAGTAAATTAGTAAATTAGTAAATTTTTGACTGAACTATCCCTTAAAGCGATAGTGTTTGGAGCATTCTGACAGGAGCAGCACTAAAGAGCTGGCAAAGGATTTGGGTGAGAACAGGCCATTCTGCTCAGCACATTTGAACACGTTGAGTGTGGAATAGGGTTTAGAGAGTGAGCTAAGAAGATTTTGAGGGCACTAGCAGAGCGCTGGTAATAGACTGGTATAATAGCTGTGTAAATCCTGCTTGAGCCTATACACACACACATACACAAACACTCACATATGGCCACGCTTTCTCTAAAACACTCTAATTTTCTCCTCTCACATGTTTTCTTGTTCTTGCACCAATTGAAACACAATTTCCCCACAGTTTAGCTTTACACACACACACACTCACTAAATGAGAGACTGACCCCGCTGCCCTGGCCCTCACAGCAGCCTTAATTGGTGTCATTAAGCACTCTGAAAGCTGGAAGATAATTGGCCGGGCCCACTTGAGCAAACAGGACTTCAATGGAGTCATTTAACAGAGCGATAGGGTGAGGGTCTGGGAGCCCTGGGAAGAGGGCTGACAGCTAGAGAGGGGGAAATGGGGTGTTTGGGTTTAAAAAGGGTTTCTCTTAAACAAGACTTTTGGGGGGCAAATGGTGGTAGTGCACTTAATCTGTTTACCAGGTAACGCTGTGACCCGGTAACACTGAACCACAATGCACTGTTATGGTTCTTTATGTATGCATCTTAAAATAATACATAATGTTATACTGTTGTACAAGCCTTAGTAATATTAAAAATGTATCTAAATCTTAATATTAGTGTACTAAATTCTGTCTGTCTGTCTGTCTATCTGTCTAGCTATCGTTTGTTTGTTTGTTTGTTTGTTTGGTTATTTTACATATAGTTTTTGAACAATATTTTAATTCAGGCACCATGGTGGATTTGGGCAGTTTTAACATATAGTTTTAACCGTGAATATTTTTAAGGACAACATTAATCCCTAAAATTGCTGTTTGTTTATTCTCCGCTCTGTGGAGACTCGGTGGGCTCTGTGGGGGCAGCGGGACGTTTGGAGTGACTCAGAACAGCACCAGGCCTTTTATTCTTCATTGAAGACTTCATTAAGTTTTCCCATTCTACTGCCACAACATTATGACTTTTATTAGAGTCCACTTGCACATTCACTGCCAGATTCACACACTTCCGAAGGCCAGGTTTTGTGCCTGAAATGTGTCTTCTGTCTGTGTAAGATTTCTTGCATTCTTCCATTATCTTTTTTTCCTCCTTACAGAAATTGTTTGCTCAAAAGTGAATGTTTTGTTATCATTTACACATGATTATCATGTTGTTCCAAACCAATATGAATTTATTTCTTCTTCACAAGTAAATCAGCTATACAGGTTTGAAACAACAGAATGAGTAAATATTTATAACATTTAAATTTTTGGGCAAACTATCCCTTTAAAATGCTATCTTTTTTAAAATATACTTTCTTTTTGCTTTAATATGTCTTGCTATTTTCTGCTTTCTAATAGCATCCTTTATAACTTTTTCTCTCTCTCTCTCTCTCTCTCTCTCTCTCTCTCTCTCTCTAATGCCTAAATCCTTTGCCTTAGGCGCATTTCACGACTGATTTCACCTCATTGTGAGCTAGTTTACAGAAACATGCCGACTTCAACACATTCAAGTGGATAGCCAGAATCTAGGTTCACATTAATCCTTAGATGAGGTCATGCAACATTTGGGGGCAATTTAATATTATTTGAATTGCATCATAAATTGCTCTCCCTCTTTTCACTTTTCTGACCTAGTATCCGCCACCCAGTCCACACTTTCTTCCAATCTCTTGGTCATATGATGAAAAGATGGAATCTAACCTCACCATTAATGAGGATTAGTGGGGCAGGGAATGTTTGTCAGTGAGCCAACCAGATCAAAGATGCTGCTCAGCGGACCGTGAACTCCTCTGATCCTGTGATAGCGAGAGTCCGTGGTCGCTTAAACAAGCAAAATAAACAACAAAACCAAGGTTTTTTTTTATCACTAGCGAGGCACATCTGACCTGAAATGAAACAGTAGGGGCCGCTCTATGCATCCTGGGTTGAACAGCTATGTTGATCTATTGTAAATCACGCCTCTTTCAGCCAGCCAACCCAAACATGAGCCCTGTGAATGGGACTCGCTGGACTTGCGGTGTGGTCCTGTGTTTATTTGCATCCACATCCATGGAGGCTCTTTTAAAGAGCCATTTAGAGCATGCTGAGGCCTCAAGACAGCATTAAAAGCAGACACGGGAACTTAACAGAAGAGATGTAGCATTGGAGACGCAACAGGTGCTGCATTGTGCATCTGTGTGCGCAGCCGAGTGTCCGATCCTGTTGGTGTGAACTGACAGTGAGTAAAGGTTCCATCGGTGGTGATCTGCATTCCAGCAGACCGCTAATTATCAAGGTTGTTATTATTACCTAGCAAACAGACAGATGTTTAGATAGATGGTGAAAAGACTTGCAGGTGATGAGTAAGAAGGAAAGGGGCTGGGTGGTGTGATGGTACCGTGTGACAGATATGTGTCAGTCATTCCAAGTTTTGCTGTATGGTTTATCCTGCAGTAGATATGTTTTCATGACTATTACTTGGTAGGGCTGCTTCACATTTATACAGTTTCCTAATGTCATTGTTTTTCTAAAATGTACATTAATAGAGACCGTTTTCAAAACACTGTTTTCGGTGGAGGAAAACACTGTTCTAGTGTGGATGTGAGGTGTAAACTTGGGAAAATCTACGTGTTTTCAAATGAAAATGTATTAGTGTAGACTTGGCCTAATGCTCCATGAACGTTGTGTCGGAATTACTTTAAATGAGTATTCCAGGTTTAGTACAAGTTAAGCTCCATCGACGTCATTTGTGGCATAATTTTGATTACCACAAAAATATATTGTGACTTGTCCTTAGTTTTGTTTAAAAAGGTAATTATGCAGAGGCATAATTAAATGGCATATCAAACAGAAACATGTGTTCACTGACTTCATCTATTGAGGGTGAGGTCACTCTCATATTGGTTATATTTGCATGGCGTCTTGACGTCATCAAGCCCGAGCATTATAGAATTCAGTGTTTACAATTTTTCTACAAAGATGTGAATGCTTTTTACATTTTGGAATTACGGTACTTCAAACATGTCGTAAAAGTATCATTAGTAGTTTACGAATCCCAAGCCAATATTGAATTCAATTTATGTATGTGCTGTGTATATAATTGTGTATATATTGACTAATTTAAAGCAACTCTGAATATGGCTCATCCAGTCGGAGCTAAAAATATCTGTTGAGAATATTATTTGTAGTGTTGAGTCTTTTGTGTTACATAATGTCAGGCTGATTTATTTTCTATGAATAGGCTAATCTTTAATTAGTTTGTCCATCACATTAAAAATAAGAACAAAAAATTTAATGAGAGTATTCAGTTGTTACAGTAGTTCACTGTATTGTCCAGAAATATGCATTTTCATGTGGTTATTAAAATAAATTAAAATCTTTGAATTTCTGTCAAAAATAATTATATTGTGATACGTATCATTACTGTGATATAACATTTTGGTCATACCGCCCACTCCTAACACCCAGTACTAGCACAGAAAATGTATAAATCATCAGCAAAAAAAGTTGAGAGTTTGGACAGCAAAAGTTAAGAGTTTCATTAGCTATAGACTCAGACAGCCATGGGAGAGTGAGAGTGCTGCACACATTGGAAGAAGGCATGGACTGACTGATGGGTAGGGATTTTGAAACACAGTTGGTATAGGGAGACAGACGGCACACAGATAGACGTGATGTGAGGGATGAAGCCTGTGGGGAGCACAGAGTGTAAGTGCCCTGCAGGCTTCTCTGCCTGCATGACAGCTCTCTGTCCCATTTTACCACACACTGTGCTAAAACGTCACTGGTGTCAAATTGTTCAATGCAACTGCCTTGCATGTCCTAGACACCATTAATAAAAAAAAAAATTACACTTTCTAAAGATTGTAAATTGTATTTATAACTTACACTTTAATTGAATTAATGAAAACTTGGACACCTCCGTTTTAGTGCTGTGGGTGTAATCTTCAGACGGTCCCTTACGAGTGCTGAAAGCCCATCGGAGCATTTTCAGGTATAATTCTCCAGCTACAACAAACATTGACTGTTTGAGTTCAATGAGCCTGTTTGATAAAGTCATATATTATTTAACCTAATTGTGCTAATGATATTGTTGTAAAATTGTCGGCTCCAGAGAGCGCGGTTTGGAGAAACCGAATGTCAAACGAATAACGAGCCAACAATGTAAGTTACCTTAACTTTATAGTCCAATTTCCCACATTTTTATCACAAAACCTGATCTGGATCTGATTTTCTGCTTTATTAAATGCACCTGAGCCCAACTCGTGAGAGATCACTCTTATTTAGCAAGCTTTCATTATAAAATATTTTTGCACATATAGAATACATCTGTTGAGTTTTATTTTCTTGAACTACATACAGAACACACTTATTTATAATCAGGTATTTTTTCCTCCGTCTTTTATTTAATGTTTTACACTGTGCAATGCAGAAACAAGACAAATGTAGAGCAACAAGTTTGGTAAAACAAACAATGAAGCGACTCGAAACAGCACACAGGAACAGAAGTAAAGAAACCGGTATGAAGAAACAGCAGCTAGCATTATACAGGGGCACACCGCACCTGCAATGGCAAATGTATTATGAATACACTTAAACATAAAACTGGACCCCTTATAAACCATCCCACTAAAGCCGAAATAAACGCCTTACCTTCAGTGAGAAAAGCACTTATGCAATAAGCTCACCACATCAACGCACTTCAACCTAATAATATATACAGATTAATATTGGTTCTGCTGGTACAGATGCAAGAATAAAAAGCAAACGTGCATCTCACCAAGGGAGAGAGAGAACAAAGCTACAAAAGTTGATCCTGCTGCTTCTCTTGGAAACATAATGCAAGAGAAGCACTAAATAGTTTACATGGAATATAACAAACACGTCGTCTTTATGAACACCATTTATCAATCAAACACTTAACATGCAGCGCAACAATCTCAAGGGAGTGGCACATGTGCTCAATAGAGAATTGAGCTTAAAATTAGCAACAGCATTCTCTTATAAGAGGCGCACACCAAGCACGCTCAATAAGGAATGCTTATAGACACGTGTTAATTTTTTTGTATAAAAGGTTACATTTCCTTGCTTGCATTTTAACAGACAAGATGCTCATTCTTTGAGGACATTCTCACATCATGCTTTGAACACTTGGTTCATCTTAAGTCCATGCAAGCTTGAGTGGATGCTGTCATTAAAACAAAAGGTGGGACAAGCCAAATAAAGCAAGCAACTCGAATTCATGCATATTTTTCAAAACAACTTGTCACTTAAATCGTTAAACTGATTATATGTTTAATCTGTAATGGGAAATGTTGTATTTAAATTTGAAAATAATTAAAAAATAGAAGCATTTTCACTTGTGGTTTCAAACTTTTGGACCCCTCTGTGTGTCTGCACATGGAAAGTCTGCCACATACAGAGTTTCTACACAGTCCAGGCACTTAAATGAATGGAAGAGAGTGAATGAAGACAAGTGAATGATGGGTTTAAAGAGAGGGACAGAGAGGAAGATGGACACAAGTCATATCTGGAGGGAAATATCGCCCCTCTATGGCAGCTTACAGTCACTGCACTCTCTCTCTCTCTCTCTCTCTCTCTCTCTCTCTCTCTCTCTCTCTCTCTCTCTCTCTCTCTGTCTCTCTCTCTCTGTCTCTCTCAATTTCTGTTTCAATTTTAAAGTACTTTTAGCATGATTGTGTTTACATACAATATTGCCAAAGCATTAATATATAAAATAGATAAGAAAATAAATGTAATACAACGGTAACAAATAACAAAAATATATTTAAACATATAAATATAAATACATTATAACATAAAATAAGCATTTAACAAGACATTATGAACTTAAAAAAGAGAGCGTGTACTTAAAAAATCTCTCAGCCTAGAATGCAGACAAAAGATATAATTATTAAAAAGACAAAAAGCAGTATTGATCTGAAGGGTTTCGCTTTTAGTCGCTGTGTATTATAGATATTTGCGCCAAGTGTGGTCTGTATCATGTTTGTATGACAGATGAAGAGCCGATGGAAATGAGTGTAGGAAGTGTAAGCTCTTTTATTGATCCAGAGCGTGAAGGGCTTTGATACACAGAGGTGTGTGTGCTGCCACACGCCTCATAACCTTAAAGGACAGTACTTAAAATTCATAATTTCTACATGTATTTATGTGTTCTCCCCTTGTGTTTGGAATACAATTGAATGTAAAAGTGCATTGTGTGTATGTTGGTCCCAGTAAGAAACATTTTTTTTTGGAGTCCAGAACAAATGTACTTTACAGATTTACTCTTTCATTTAGGAGACACTACGATTTAACTGTGCTGATATTTCACTTCTCTTCTGCAAAAATGGCTTAAACCAGCATAAGGTGGTTAGCTAGTGTCCTAGCCTGGGAAAAACTTGTTAGGCTTTTTTTCTTTACTTTTTTTGCTGGTTTTAAGGCTTCTGGGAGACCTGATAAACACTCTCTTGACCAGACTGGGAGACCAGGTGATTGCTGGTTTTAGCTGGATTAGGGATTTTGTTTCCCCCAGCACAGTTAACCTTTGTATCTGCATGTGTCATCAGCTTTTTTCAACAAATTCACGAATTCTCCTCCAAACCTCCTCCAAATTCACCTTTTCCAATTATCACTTGCCATCACTTCAATTCTCTCTTGGAATCACTTCTTTCTGCATTTGGAGGACAGAGATTCTGCTGTCGGTCATCCAGCCAGAGCAGTACACACACACACACACACACACACACACACACTCTCTCTCATTCACTCACTCACTCACACACACACACACACACACACTCAGAAGTGTGCTAACTCTCTGAATTGATTTTGGGATCTCTAAGGAGGGCGGGATTTAAATTGTTTCTGACTGTTTTGGCTGTCAAGAAAGATACCATGAGCAAGATTAATTTCCTTACCTTGGGTGTTCTGCAATTCAGACTTTATAAAATGGTCTCAGATTGCTGGGAGACATTTAGGTTTGAGGACAGTGGCTTGTGTTTAAGAGTCATTCTTCCAGCTGCAGACAGAGGGCGCTCTCTCCTTTAGTTAAAACAACGAGAGCAAAAGGGAAGAGTTGGAAGGACAGATACAGCGATCTGCCTGTGTAGAGGAAATTGATAGGAGAGAGAGAGTGAGAGAGATGTGGAGAGTCTTTGTCTTGAGACCTTTTCTGATTAAAGCATGCAGTGAGTGAAGATAGCTGAGGAGAGATAGCAAGTGAGCACATGGTAGGGAGACTTTTATGAGGAATAGACAAATGGATAGAGAGATATGTGGGTTGTGGAGTGAGGGGAATATATATATATATATATATATATATATATATATATATATATATATATATATATATATATATACATACATATATATATATATATATATATATATATATATATATATATACATACATACATACACACACACACACACACACACACACACACACACACACACACACACACACACACACACACACACCTCTTGTAATTACTTTTGAGTGACGACTCTGTTGTGAATTATTATTATTATTATTATAATGTTTTTTTACTTGACATTATTGGCCAATGCAGATAACTTCAATATGAACAAATACTAGACAATATAACAGTTTATCACTACTTCTAACCCAAACTCTCTTGCTTGCTTGCTTTCTCTCTATCCTTGCTGTTATTTATAGTGCAGTAGAAAGGCAGATAGAGTCTGCGGAATGGGCCGAATCATGCTAAGTCATTGTGTGTGCATGGGGATTTTTTATAGTTTAGTTAATGGTACATATCATATCTGGATTTCACACCAGTGCTCTCCAGGGATGCAGCAATCCTCACTGCAATTAAACTGACAGTGGGCAGGCAGGGCTCCCAACAGATGCTCTGAGGACAGCTAATCAGCCCTGAGAGTACACTGGGGGTGGAGGGGCGTCAGACCTGAAG
The DNA here is from genome assembly GCA_032164185.1 of Moxostoma hubbsi. NCBI lineage: Eukaryota > Metazoa > Chordata > Actinopteri > Cypriniformes > Catostomidae > Moxostoma > Moxostoma hubbsi. The sequence continues at coordinate 6,748,339 of JAVLUX010000043.1, forward strand.
CAAGACGGATAGACTGTTCGGTTTGAACTAACTCGAGTTGTCTTCACAGGGGACTAACTCAAGGCGGAGAATCCCAAGTTAATGATTATTACATGGTTTTAATATATATGCAATATAATATTTTTTTATTAATATAATTGTGCTTAAACGTTGTCCCAGGTAACCGATATTTATTTATTTATTTATTTATTTATTTGGTAAGTTACTGTGCAATGAGCAGAATAATGTAAACTCAGCCAGTCATATTTGCAGAATAATCCCAAAATAATGACAGGGTGATCTTGTATCACCCTGAAGGAGTTAACCATAACATTATTCCTTACATAGCTGTTGGCTCTAATGAAGTGCTGTAACAGTGGACTCAGAAGAAGAAGACAGAAATTCAAACCTGTTTTTGTAGGGGTGTACAAGATTCAAATAGATAGCTCTGGGAATTCAAATTATGTTAGTGGCCATCGAAAGGGATTTGAGCCTAGCTCAGAAACAGCCAAAGAGGATTCAAAGCGACTCAGAAACATTGGAGAGACAATCCAGGGATGAAAAGATTTAAGGATTTGGTAAATATTAGGTCTGTTTCTTAGCTGAAATGATTATTTGTTAGCGCAGTTATGTTTACCATGGGGATTTCTGGCAGTGAGAATGCGTCATGGATGTTTACTGTAAAGAGCATGTATTATGCATGAGTGCTGATAAACTCTTGTGCTGGTATTGACACGGTTTGTGGTCTCCCCCTCCTAATGTGAGCAGTATGTATTTGTATGTAGGCATTCCTCAGCCTTCATTGAATGCAGAAAGCTGCAACTCATTTGAGCAGTAGTGGTTGGGTCACAACCCAAAATGAGTCTAATAAAATGCTAATAAACATGTTCACCAGCTTTTGAAAGGGAAGAGAAAATGCTTCCAAGATCATTTGTTGTTGATGTCAAAGGGTGTCCATACAATCAAACTACAGTATTTTGGCACAAATTCTTTCAAATGCCCTCACTCTCAATAACTATTAACAAAACTGCATGATAAACAAAAATATGACTCAAACTACATTAAATAGAGTTAAGTTGCAAAAAAAAACATTAATATGGTTTGCACAAACTGCAATGCTTATTGAAAAGAGCATTGAAAATCAAGAGACATTGAAAAAGCAAAATTGACAGTTTTCCTACTCCATCTATACAAAGCCAATATACTATTAGGCCAAGTCCACTAATAGATTTTCATTTGATTGATTTTGCTACCTTTTACACCTGTCATCCACACTATAATGCTGTTTTCCTCCACCAAAAACAGAGCATTTAGAAAATGCCCTCCATTACCACATACTTTGAAAAACGATGTCGTTAGGAAACGAAACAGATTTTATAGAAGAAAACTGATTAGTTTGGATGTGAACTTATTTTACAGACTAAGTTTTTCCAAAATCCCTAAATCAAGATCCTAATGATCAATTGTAACTCCCCTCGAGTTAAATCAACCAAATTCTGCACCGATCTTCAGACTGTTCTGAAATAGTGTGCCATGTATTTTCTAACTCTTCGGGCATACGGTTTCTCTGTAGTGGGCGATCATGTAATCTGACAATCTTTCTAACTGTCTATGTGATGGTCTGTTTGACCATCTTGTTAGCTTTCTTGCTGGCTTTTTGTATTACGGTAATGTCTGGATAAATATTAAACTTTTAAAACAACTTTATACTTTTAGACAAGGCTTTGACTAACCTACCTATCTAGTTTTGCATATTGATGGGCCAATGCAGTTGCATAGGAATATTAATTATTTTAGTTTATGTTTGTGTGATGGTGCTGTGTTGAGTCTCCAACTTGATGTCCAATGTAAATTCTGGGTCCTGAAGCAAAACCAGTTGAGAACGGTTGCTTTAGAGCTTCAGAGTTTCCCATGTCAGTCACAGCCCATATCCTACCTTCAGTCTTAAAACTACAAACAGGCTCTCTGACGCAGGTTCTCTATATGACTTGTCTTTCCCATTTACCTCTCCACACTGAACATTCTGCTGCTCTCCACCGTGATCAATCAGTATCTACGCTCTGCTGGCTCCTCTCTAGTCTGCATGGCTACAGATGATACTCATGTACTTGGTTCGAGCCAAAACCCCAATTTTGTCCATTCCATTAGTAGAATGGGAAGGGGGTTGTTCTCAGCGTGTGGGCATTTACCAGATGCTGCTGCCGCTGCGAGAGACCATCATCAATCTGGTTTCAGCTGGCAGTGGATTTCCCCCAATTGCGGCCCACATTTGCTCAAATTCACATGGTTAATACTTTTCAAACAATTCAAATTTCAGACATTTTATGAAAATTATGCAATTTATTGCATTTATCTTTTCACTCCCTTCTGTTTTTGTTACCTTTTACAGTCGTTGACAAAACTTTATTTTTTTCTTATTTGACAGTCTTGTTTCGTCTCTGTTCTGGCTAGCTGTACCTCTCTCACCCTTTCCAGTTATTGTAACTGCTGCAAAATGTACAATAACTTGTTTGATATTGATTTTATCCACTACTGTCCTCAATTAAATACATTTAAAGACAATGGCATCACAAAAAGAATGAAACAAAATGATAAATATGAAATCTTCCTAGTTTGTGTCTCAAAAAGTAATTTTTTTTGTCCTCACTAAAAGTTGAAAATGCTGCATTATCGAACAAAATAACTGTCAATCAGAAGCTATTTAATGTTCAGTATGCAGTTAATTTTGTGGGATTTTGGACCAGCCATTGAGATTGCACTGTGGACAGGGCTGTTGATTTGGATAAAATAATCTGCCAAATGCCCAAATATTAATGTTTCACTGATTAAACTAGATTAAATAATAATTGATGATTTTACAATTCACTTCATGTCTGTATTACCAGAATCTGTATAAGTCTTCATAGAAATCATAATTATCATTCTATGAAAACTTAGAATTTTGTGTGGTTATGTAAAAAGAGTCATATAGCAGATGCTATTTGCTCCCTGGTGTAAATAATGGTATATGCTAATTACACCCCAGTGCAAATAGTGGCAGATATTATTTGCACCCCAGCCCTGGTGCAAATAGTGTCAAACTATTTGCACCCATATTTAAATACTAACAAACAATATGAGCATCATTGCAGTGTGTTTATTGTGTTTATGAGTCCCACAGACACACTATATTAACCTCTATCCCTAAACCTAACATTAACCTTACCTTAGAATAAAAATATATCCTTGGTTTTACTACAGTAACCATGGTTTCACGCGGGAATGAGTACAATCGACAAACCCCGCCTCCGGATCAAACACATTGACCAAATCACTGCAATAAAATCAACATACATATACATTATTATCTATTATTTTAAGTAGTATTAAAGGAAATATTTAGGGTGGACACAGTAAATCGGATGTGAAAAAGAGTGGATCAAAATGCAGATTGGAACTGCGGTCACTAAGACAACAGGACACGTTCACACACACTCCACCCACAGTGACATCTATTGGTTAATTTGTTGTTAAATTTCTGTGGTTCCATCAGACTATTGGGGTGCATATACCTACGCTGTGTGGCAGATGCTATTTACAGAGTGCTATTAGACACTCTGGTTATGATAATGTTGTTATAAATGCAGCATAACATATTTTGGCAGAAACTGTGGTTACCATGGTACATTTTTCTGGCTCTTTTTGCCTAAATCTGCCTCTCTCTCTCTATTTCTGTCGGCCTTCAAACTGCCTTTGCAGACCAAAGCAGCACAATATTACCCACTGAATAGCTGTGGGAGGGTGTGAGTGAAATGGCTCTGGGTGGCTGCCAGGTCTAGAGCTGGGAGGGCAGGCAGAGAGGAGCCAACCTCCCCAAGTAAGAGAGGTCAGAACTGGGCAGCCATCTCCCTGGAGCCGTGGGAGAGAGAGTGTCGAGCCTGTGTGGAGGAGAAAGAGGCAGGCAGCAGAGCGCAACGCTGTAGAGAAGAGTAACAAACATCCTGACACTCAGCACAGAGAGTGTGTGTGGAGAGGATATGTATGTGTGCTCTGCTGGAGTAAAAGCACTTGAAATACGTGTTTGTAAGAGAGATATCGATTTTGAGGAATTCAAAATCTGGAATTATTGTGCTAAAACCTTGAGAATGTATTAATTACAGACTAGGGTAGCCTACACACTAGAGTTTAAGTTTACAAGAATTTTATGAATCCATTGATTTCAATAGGCATGGTGCATCACAAGGATGTAGTAGAAAATCACAAGGGTTTGTTTACTTCTGCTGTAACGACTCACTCTTCTGTAAACCTTGTCTAATGAGAATTTCGGAGAGGCGGGTCTACTTTCACTAGTTTTCTCTAGGCGTCAAAAGTTACAAGTCAGCCACACCAGATGCGTTCTTGCATCAGTCTACAAAAATAGCATTTATCTGCACTGTAAAAATGAATTGAAAGATTCAACAGGAGAAATATTTCAATATACTTAGTTGTAGCATACAGCAACTGTGTTTGGAAGTCACATGTCTCACGATTGAGAAACACAAAGACTTCCATTTGATCAAGAGTATATGGTTTTTGTATGCCTGCATGTCATTATGTACTGTAGAATATTCTGGAATTCTTCTTTCATATATTTGTGCTCCATCTTTGTGTGTGTCTGCTCTGCATGGGGTCTGATATACAGAATTTGAGTGTTTCTCTGTAAGAACAAACAGACACCCAGGAGGCGGTTGGACATATGCACATCTGTTGTCAGGCAGAATTGCAGAATCTGTCCTTCTGTTCCAGTTTTCAGCTGTCGTTTTAATTTAATTGATCATTTTATGTCATTAGTTTTTTGCAATGATGGACCCTTTTCACATTTCTGGGATTGGAATACAAAGATAAACTATAGCAGGGGAAACTTATATAGTGGTGAATGGAAGACTACAGCAAATATTATTTTTACATTCCCATTTGCTTTAACGGCAAAAGAAAAAAATGCACTTTCACTTTTTAACAATATCCCAAAAGAGGGAAGGAAAATGGAGAGCATTGGATTACGACACTCAGAACAGAGAAAATTTACAAACTGAATATCACTCCCTGAACTGTGTATGAAACCCATTATAGTAAACTCCCTGTTAAGGGGCTCCATACTATAGTGAACATTTGCATAAATTATCTTCTGTGATTCTTAATTCCGCTTTTATAACTGTCAACATTTTTATAGCATTTTTATAATAACACATCTGGTTTAATGGCACAGACATTTGAAGGTCTCCCCCTTGAGTACCTGAGGTTTGTTACATTTACAATAACACAATAAGTATGTACAACAGGACCACACAGTTGCAATGTGTTGGCCAAGTATCCACGTCTGCATACATTTTTAGGTTTAGATTAAAACTCTTGATTGTTGCAGTACGCTCTTGTGTTTAGACAGGAAGAAACTGCCATGTAAAGGCCTGAGTTTACTTCGTTTTTCTGCTTTCTGGATCAGATCGCACCTGGTCAACCACGTTGCCTAGCAAATTATACTCTTTTAACCTCGAGCAATTATGAACGCGTTCGACGTGTGCGCACGACAACTGCTTAGTGACGATCTTTTAGTACAGTCAATGGAGGGCAGACTGTTTGCACAGAATGTGCTGATGATGAAATGTGCTCAACTCGTATTGTACACGGAGCAATCAGGAACTTGGACAACTGTATACTTTGGCCTGGCATGTAATGTTGGCTTTCAATAGTATATTTAACATTGTATTCAGACATTTTTATTAGAATCTAACTGTATGCCACAAGTGATCTCATAGATGTAAGCCCAGCTAGGACAAATACACAGGTCTGATAGACATTTAGGGCATACTTCACATGCGGCTGAGCAGGACTTTCTGTCCGTCAGTGCAGGTCTCACCTCAGCAAGTGTGTTTAGCTCAACCTTGCTCTGATTACTGAGGACTGGCCGGAAGATTCATTGCTGTTATTTTATTGGCCAGCAGATTGTATGTGAGCCAGTAAGGAGAGGCTGAATGACCTTGTGGCTTGTTTTCCCTTGTGTACTCAACTCGTCAGGAGTCAGGACACACGTCCAGTTTGCCATATCAGAGTCCAACTATGACCAACTATTTTCTGTTGTTGTTTGTTTTTGTGACATTGTTAATTCCTTAGAGCAAATTAGTGTTCTGTGTGCAGTGCTCATAGGGGAGAGGGAGATTGTTGGGATCTCATCTGGAGTTGTGAATGTAGAGGAGTGCTCATGATGAAATGTGGGAGAGAGTGATGAATGTGTGTTTGAATTAAAAGTGCCCAGGGAGCTGGGCGGATCACACCTGCCTTGGGCTTCTCTCTCTCTCTCTCTCTCTCTCTTATATCTATCTATCTATCTATCTGCAGTACTGTGCAAAAGTCTTAGGCACATACAATGTTTCCGATGATGTATGAAGATGGTTATTTATATCTTCAGCTTTAGTGTATCAATAGGAAATATAAATGTTAGACTCCCAAACATTACTTTTGCAAATAGAAAAGATTAGAATAGAAGAACAAGGAGCCCTTAAACAGATGACATGGCCCCCACAAAGCCCTTCATTGAACATCATGCCAGTCTGAGAGTCTACATAAAGAGACAGAAGCAATTGAGCCTAAATAAATAGAAGAACTGTGGCAAATTCTCCAAGAAGCTTGGGATATCCTATGTTGCTATGTCTATCTCATAGCAAATCTGTTTTGAAGCCTCTTTTTAAATAGCTACAAAACATGTCTTTTTCAATGTAATGCAAAATTAAACTTTATAAATATTATATAATTTACTCACCCTCATGTCATCCCAGATGTGTATGACTTTCTTTCATATGCTGAACACAAATGAAGATTTTTAGAAGAATTTCTCAGCTCTTTTGGTCCATACAATGCAAGTGAATGGGTGCCAACATTTTGAAGCTCCAAACGTCACATAAAACAGCATAAAAGTAATCCATATGACTCCAGTGATCTTCAGAAGTGATATGATAGGTGTGGATGAGAAACTGATCACTTTCACATTGTTCTTGTAGTATTTTCTTGTTGATTCACATTCTTCATGCATATTGCCCCCTATTGTAAATGATGAAAGAATGTTCCTTTTTGGGTTAACTATCCCATTAATATTTTCTGCAAATGTGGGCTAGGGTTGTAACAATTTCATTGGTATGAATTCAGGCACTAAAAATACCACAGTATTACGGTATCACAATACTAAAGTGCATTGCTAATGTTAATATTATTAAGATAATAATAAAAATAATAGCAATATTATATAATTAAAAATCATATAAAAAAAAAAAATATTGCTGCCCAGATTAACAGTTTATCTGTGTATTCAATTCCGGAATTGGTCGCTGTTGTAATTTAGTTTGATATCGAACAATTCTTACTGAAAAATAAAGAAAACTTCAACAAACAGACAAGGTGTGTACTGATAAACAATGCTCTCTTTAAACCTTATTTACTAAAATAAAATAAAAAAATGATTCATTCATTAATATATGCAAAACCTATTTGGAAACTTTCTGGTAGTCAAACATTAGTGGAAAAAGTCTACACCTACACCTGTGGTTATTTTGTCAGGATGCCTGTATAAACTTGCTTGAACTGACTTCATACATCCAGTAAAACTGAGAATGAGACCAGTTGGTTGAAAGTCACTGCAGAAATTATCTCTCAGAAAAGTGAAGCTAGTTCAGAGAAAAGATCTAGCGTCATATTCTTGCAGATGCCACTTGGTTTGGTATCTTAATCTGTAATGCAATGACATTCATACATTTTAAAGTGTGTCTTAAGTGTCCAAATAACTTTTGGAACTACTGTACTAATCCCCAGCTTCTGCCCCAACCTTTTATTCATGCCATATTATGTGTATTTCCCCATTGATTCTCTCTTTGTGTGATCACTCTCTGGAAAGGAGCATAGAGAGTCAGTCTGTCTGGGGTCTGTTAGTCAGAACTGTGTATGTGTGGAGGAGCAGCCGCCTTTCTGTCTGTACCCAGCACACTTCAGGGAATCATGGGTTTATGCTCACAGGGACAACACGTGCTGTTACCGCATTTGCTGTGTGTTCCCTCAGAAAAAAAGGTGTTCTGATCGGACATAGTCTTCACAGTGGGAAATAACAGCATGAGAGGGAAGTGATGAGTGAGTGTGTGTGTGAAAGGGAGAGAGGAAGAGAGAAAAACAGAAGCAGTGGGTGTTAGGAGAAAAGTCACCTTGACGGCTCTATTTAAAAAGGAACGTTCGGAGGACCTTGGGTATTGAGCAATTTTAGTCTAATTGTTTTTCACAGAAAGAGCTTGGCTGGAAAAACACAAGGGAGAGCTTACGTGAGAGAGAGAGAGAGAGAGAGAGAGAGAGAGAGAATCAGTTTGTTCGTCGTCTCTGTTTTTTCTCAGCAGCGTGCCGGCAGAAGGGTCTAAGCCTCAGAGGAACTTGCAGTTAAAGGTCAAAATCTTTGGGAGACAGTGACTTACCAAAGACACTCTGTCTGTCAGCTTATCGAATTTAACAAATGGAGCAAACCATGATTGGATGGTAATTTTACTAAAATCAAGTATGGTAGAATGCCAAAGCCATCATGTTTGCATGATCTGAGAGATCATAAGAGTCACATGCCTTTTAGGCTCTGTTTACACCTTATATAAGTATGTGTCTTGGTGATCCGATTAAAAGAGTTCAACTGAGGCAGATCGCAATTTACACCAGTTATTAACACGCATTTCAAATGTGTCTCCTGCGACCACTTGTGATTGCATTTCATCAAACAAAGGGGTCTTTACATGGTTTAAAAGGATATTTTCTTATAAAGAGCAGGCCTACTGTAAATTATCCTTGTGCTGTAAGGAAATACAGTTATAACCAGTAAAGAGACCTGTATGTTTAATGATGGCATTGAGTCAAAGTTGAAATATCAGTTAATAGAGAGAGAGTTTACTGAAGACAATGTTATCCAAATTTCCATTGGCAAAAGACAGAAAGAGAAAACGAGTTGAGGATCTAACATCAAACTAACTTGGATTACAGAAACAACAGTAATTATAGGCATATGCAAATAAATTTACATCATCTTTACAAGTACATGGTTCTGAAAGGTGAACTATCTTATATATTTGTCACTATTTCAGTCAGTACGTTTACATGCATAGTTATAACTGAGCTACTGCATTTGTCTGTCAAAGTATACATGACACAGTGGATAATTGAATATTTGAAGGTCATCATTTGAGTAAGTGTAAAATATCCATCATGCATCATGTCTTTCAGAGCATGCACAGAATACAGCAGAGGATAATTGTAGTCCGAATAATGTCTATACATTCTGGAAGAAGCTGAGCCTCAACTGAATTTTCTAGGTCTGTTAGTCCAATTTTGGAGAAATCTGACTGGTATGATTTACATGATATTTTAAATAGACGAAAAACTGATTTAGCCCAACTGAAATCAAACTTTTAATGCGGACGTAAATGCACTGACTGTGGCACTGCATCTTAGAGCACTGAAAAGTTGACTCTGTTGCTCCTAAATATACTTGAATTATATTTAGATAAGAATGTTATTTTAATCGAGCACCTGCCTTAACTGAACTTGTAACTATGTTGAACATGTTACAGAAGAGGTACTGTGAAGTCTTGTGCAAGTAATGTATATGTACACTGGTGGCAAAAAGTTTGGAATAATTTACAGATTTTGCTGTTTCAGAAGAAAATTTGTTCTTTAACCAAAGTAGCATTCAACTGATCACAATGCATGGTCAGGACATTAATGATGTTTTTGAAAAAAGTCATTTTTTATCAAATCTAGACAGGCCTCATTTCCAGCAGCCATCACTCCAACACATTATCCTTGAGTAATCATGCTAAATTGCTAATTTGGTACTAGAAAATCACTTGCCATTATATCAATCACAGTTGAAAGCTATTTGTTTCATTGCTTAACATTGTCTTTGTTTTTGAGTTGCCACAATATGCAATTGACTGGCATGTCTTAAGGTCAATATTAGATAAAAAATGACAAAAAAATCAGTAAATCATTGTTTTCAGGAAAGAAGGCTATACAATGCTTGAAATTGCTGAAGATTTCATGCAAAGGTGTACACTACAGTATTTAAAGTCAAAGGAAAACTGGCTCTAACAAGGACAGAAAGAGATGTGGAAGACCAGATGTACAACTAAACAAGAGGATAAGTACATCAGAGTCTCTAGTTTGAGAAATAGTCGCCTCACATGTCCTCAGCTGACAGCTTCATTGAATTCTACCCGCTCAACACCAGTTTCATGTACAACAGTAAAGAGAAGACTCAGGGGTTCAGGCCTTATGGGAAGAATTGCAAAGAAAAAGACACTTTTGAGACAGAAAAACAAAAAGAAAATGTTTGAGTGAGCAAAGAAACAGATATTTGACTACAGATAATTGGAAAAGAGTGTTATGGATCTTAACCCTTTTGAGCTTTTGTGGGATCAGCTAGACTGTAAAGTGTGTGAGAAGTAGCTAGTGGCAAGTGCTACAGGAAGTGTGGGGTGAAATATCACCTGAGAATCAGGACAAACTGACAGCTGGAATGCTAAGAATCTGCAAAGCTGTCATTGCTGCACGTGGAGGATTTTTTGATGGGAACGCTTTTGAAGAAGTTTTAGAAGTTTTGAAAATTTGTTTCAAATTGTAATAGTAATTTTCCATATTAATGTTCTGAATACACATTGTGATCAGTTTAATGACACTTTGGTGAATAAAGTACCAATTTCTTTCCCCAAGAGCAAAATCTGTACATTTTTCCAAACTTTTGGCCGCCAGTGTGTAGTGTGGTGGTGTGAGCAGGTGACAGACACAGTGTGTGTGGCATCAAGCCTCAGAGAGGCATTTATTGAAAATAATAGTAAACATAAAATGCCCAAAAGGGGGAAGAAATAGTGTCCAGTGGACAAAATAAAGGGGAAACTGGCATCCTCATGGTGAAATTGGGGCTCCATGAATGCTGGGGAATTGTCCATGGTATGGCCCAGGCATGAGAGGGGAAAATGGCCTCACCGTCGTCGCAACTAATTCACGCCCGGGGGTTCGAGGTGCAGTTCTGGCAGCGCATCTAACTTGGCCAAACCCTCCCTGTTCTGCTCCTGGGCCTGTGAGGATGCCAGTGTGTGGAGAATAGAAGCCGGCTCCCTGAGAAGAGGTTCGCTCTGCATTTATCTGGCAGCGGTGATGAAGCCTAACACAAATCAGGTGTGCCTCATTCCCCCGCTGCCCAAACGTGGCTTATTCATTTTGCACCTCTTCTCTTCTCCTGTCCAACTCCCTTCAGGAGCATTGCTGAAGGACGGACTTCAGAGGCGGGCCGACGATGACGAGAGGGAGGGGATGAGATGTTATTTCTGTGTGTAAATGGGGCTTTGGAGATCATTGATGCTTTGAGACGTGTCAAGCCAACATGCCTTTCCTCATCTGCGCTGGGCATCCATCATAAAGCACCAGCACATCACCCTGAGCCCAGAGTGGATCTGTTCAGTTTACTGCAAGTTTGTCCCATATGCTTTAAGCCGCAGGGGGCTGATGACAGTGCGTAGGATAGAGACTTGTCCTCCAGCCTTTTAGCATGGAATCAGCAGACTTCACCAAGGCTGACATTGGTCATGGTGGAATTGCTGGGAATGAGGATGTGTTTGCTGCGGCCGGGTGCAAGGCAGTCAGGGGTCACGTGTAGAACAGGTGCTGTGTGACCCACAGTGTTATTTTACTTGGATGTCTCTTTTCCCTCTCTGTTTATCAGAGTTTTAAATGAGTGAGATTGGATAATTGAATCCCCCTTGTGGCCCCTGGAGCTGGCCCTGAGCTTTGACTCATTAGCACCTGGTTCTCCCCTGACCTGGAGCTACTTCAGTGGGGAACCAGCAGCCTGATACTCTTGTGGCCAATAGTGCTAAATCATGTGTTAAATGTGTTTGCTGAAAATTATTTTTAGAATCTAATTTGATTATCTTTTTAATCAGGGAGATCTGAACCAAATCAGTTGTCACTTTGATCAAGTTTTGGATGGGTTTTTAGTTTAAACTGATTTTTTTTCTATTGTAAATTTAATTTAGTGAAGAAAGGACAGGGAATAAAGGCCAAAAGATGGGAGGATAGGAAAAGGTTGCGAGCCAGGTTCAAACTTATGCATGCACATTTGCTAACCAGTGGTTTCATCAAAGTCCATTTACTAAGGTTTATTTAATTAATATTCTTATGTTGGTCCAACTTAGATTAAATTATTTAAACTTTATTATAAGCCATGTGAGTGTTTTAGTACATTGAAACTGTTGCACTGTAAATTGAGTAGCAACTGCTTATAGAGCTAAGCTGCATTCAAATCAGGTATCACTTGAAAGTTATAATAAAAGTCCATCCTCAAACTAAGCACAAGCACCATTCTTCACTACAATGGTATCCCCAAATCTAAAGGGTAAATATAGGACACTCTTTTGAAATGCCAATATAAAAGAACATCAACAAACCTCCTTGAATTCTATATCTTGTTCAAAATGCATATGAAAGTACAAAAATGGAAAAATGGATATCCCCTGCTCAATTTCATAAATGCTACATTAACACCATAAAAGGTATTCAGGGAACTTTCATTTTTCAAATTTAAGTGGATAAAACACAATGTCATCAAGTTGTGACAAAATGTGTTGGAATTGTCTAATTTTAATCAAGTAAACAGAACAAGCAACAAAAATCTTTATGTAGGTGGAATCTGACCACTTCATCGAATCAAAAAATCGAGCACAATTATCAGCCGATGCAGATCATTTCAACATTGCTAAATATTGGTGAAAGTCTGGCTGATATATATAGGGCTCTCATTCTCTTTGTGTCTATCACGTTTTGCTGAAACTCTATATATCTCCATATTGAGATATATTTTGAGCTGCCTCTCAAACATATTCTGCATTGACTTCAAGTCAGGCCACAGAGTGCTGAGCTCTCACAGTCTCTGGGAGAGAAAGTTGAATACAGGGCGTGTGGAGAGAAGCGCTCTGGAACATGATTGTGCCAGCAAGCGTGACTGAGACTGACAGCTTGATTTATATTATGGCTATAAGTAGCCACAACGTCGGCTGTCTTTAGCGGGGTGGAGTCCCTGCAGACACCTAATGCCTGGTTCCTGGTGCCACTGTAGAACACACTCCTCACTCCAGCAGGGTGTACGTGCGCTTAAGGCGGGAGAGCAACAGTCCTCAGCTAAGGTGCCAAATCTGCATGTTTATCTGGTCTTGTGCCAACCAGTAATCAATTAAAACCCTGCTGTCTTTGAGGGAGGAGAGAGAGGAGCAAATGTATCCTCAGGCTGCCTGGAGGGAGGGAGGGAGGAAGGGAGGAAAGCAAGAAAGATAGAAAGAAAGCAAGACAGAGAAGGGAGGAAAGAAAGACAGAGACAGAAAGACAAAGAATAAGAGTAAGAAAGAAAGAGACAGAACTAAAGAGAAAGAATTGACTGTTACTTTATTCACACACTGCCATGTTCAATGATATTGAAATGCTTTTACTATTTTTTTTTTTTTTTATTATTATATATTTAATGCTTATATTACAGACTCTCCTACATTTACACACTTATTCCAATGTGATCAGCTTCTGCAGAATCTCAACTCATAGCGTGTGTTGAATTTAGGACTCGGAAGACCACGATTCAAGACCAGTCAAGCATGCAAGCTGACATGCGAGTCAAGAGTGTCTTAGAAGTAACACGATATGACGTGTTTCCAAAAAAAAAAAAAAATTTATTTCTCATTTTGTTTTTGGACACTATCGGTTAGGGTTAAGCATAGTTTAAGGGTAAGGATGTATGTTTTGTGTCAACCTCTCTTTTGATTTGACATCACAATTGGTTAGGTTTAGGTTAAACTTTAGCACACTGGTTCTAGGGGGCATCAAGATGACTTACATTTTTTTTTTATTTAGTTATATTAAAATATAACTTTATTTAAATGCTGAAATCAGCTGTAGGTTTACAACTGACTATTCCTAAAACATCCAAAATCCTAAAATTAATTGAGGTATTTATTTGAATCTATTGATGCTCCAAGTTTCTAGGGTTTGAATATTGTCTTGGACAATGGGAGGCATCAGGTTGAGAATCATGCATCTAGATCATGCTTGCAAAGGAAAACCATGCAGTTTGTCTCAAAAACACATTTGGCCCCTAAATGTTGCTATAGTATTACTGGCCACTACTGTCATCAAAGTTTAAAGAAAATGACAGGAAAATTCCTGCAGCTTCTTGCACTGTGATTGAAACCCCATGTTCATTTATTACAACAATAACTGTAGGAACCTTTTTTGGCAGAAAATGTGGTTACCATGGTAAACATTATTCTTTCACAATCTTTTCAATTGAATGAGTGCACTTCCTGTAGGCTACTCCAGTCTTGCATATATTGTCTAGTGCTGTGAGAGGCTTGTGTGACCCGTGTGGCCGCCGTCCCATTGGCTCGTGGTTGTCATGGGGATGTGTCTTGGCTTAGGTGCTTATGGATGTGATCCTGCTCTTAGAGCAGGTGTTTTGCATCTTCCTCCATCTCAAAGAGAAACCGTGCATCACCCTCATTACAAATTCACAATTTAATTAAATGTGTCTACATCCTCATCAAGCCAGCTATCTCTTTCCCCATAAAATCTCTAGAATCATCTACATCCCCTCATCCACATCAACCCAAAAAAATAAATAAAGGTGGGGTTCTTTGATCTGATAGAAAGGCCCCTGCAGGGATGGAGGCCTGGGCTGGTGCCAGAACCCCTCTTGGCTGACAGTTGTCTCTGCTGGTTGGCAGCTTGAAGGCTTTGGTGATTAATTCTGCTGGGAGGATGAAAGCAGATCTAGCCAGCAGCTCCTTGACTTATAAGACCAGGGACATGTCCTAAACCCAGACCAGTCATGATTTCTCTGGCTGCCTCAGGAACAACCATGACAGGTGATGGAACAGGGAGAGTAACAGAGAAGGAGAAAGAGAAGGATAGTGAGAGTTAAGGGAAGGTGGAGGAAGAAAACATTATTTTTAATTTTTTAAAATAGCTTTTATTTGTATTGTATTTTAAATTTGTCCTTTCAATGTAGTGTCATTTTCATTATTTTTCACTTAGTGACTGTTAGTTTTAGATTTAGTTTTGCAGTAAATATATAGTTTGACATGTGGAAACAGCACACTACAGTATGTCTGCATATGTACGTAACATTTAGAGGCACATAAATCTGCTGGAGGGGCTCTGGACACCAAAATAAACCAGCATGCAATAAAGATGACTTTGATGAGCCTCACATACAACCCCAATTCTGAAAAATTTGGGACAGTAAGAAAAATGCTAATAAAAACAAAAATGAGTGATTTTGTATATTATATTCACCCTTTGCTATATTGAAAGCACTACAAATACACATAATATGATGTTTTACCATGTGAATTTCATTGTTTTTTTTTTATTGTACAGTAAGTTTAAATCAGATGTTTGCAACACGCTCCAAAAAAGTTGAGACGGAGACAATTTAAGACTAATAACAATTTGACAAGTTGAAATAACAAGGCAATGTGAAACAGGAGATGTAAACAGGTGAGGTAATTGTGTCATAGTACTGTATACTGTATAAGGAGCCTCAAAAAACAGCCTAGTCCTTCAAGAGCAAAGATCGTTTGAGACATGTCAATGTGCCAACAGATGCCATAATCCAGCACTTTGAGAACAATGTTCTCCAAAGACTAATTAGAAGGATTTTGGGCATTTCACCCTCTAAAGTGCACAATATAATTAAAAGATTCCAGGAATCTTGTCAACTTTTGGTGCGTAAAGGGCAAGATGAAAACCACTTCTGAATGTGCGTGATCTGTGATCCCTCAGACGTCACTGTCTTAAAAAACATAATTCGTCTGTAATGGATATCATGAACATGGGCTTGTTCTCTGGGCCAAAAAGGAAAAGGACCATCCAAGCTGTTATTAGCATCAGGTCCAAAAGTCTGTATGGGCCAGGGGTGTGTCAGTGCCCATGGCATGGGTAACTCGCACATATGTGAGAACACCATGGATGCAGACAGATATGTACAAATTTTGGAGCAACATATACTGCCATTCAGTACCGTCTTTTCCAGGGACATCCTTGTATTTTACAGCAGGACATCTTCAAACCACATACTGCCTGGATTTTAAGTGCATGACTGTGTAAGCAGGGAGTGTGGGTGTTAGATTGGCCTGCCCGCAGTCCTGACCCGTTTCCAATTGAGAATGTGTGGCGCATTATTGAGCGCAGATGGCAATGGAGACCCTGTACAGTTGTGCAACTAAAGACCTACATAATAAATGAATGGGAAAAATTCCACTTTCTAAACTTAACAAACTTGTGTCTTCAGTGCCTAAATGCTTAAGTGTTATTAGAAGAAATGGTGATGTTTCACAGTGGTAAACTCTCGACTGTCCCAACTTTTTTGGAGTGTGTTGCAATCATCTGATTTGAAATTACTGTACTTTTTTTTTTTTTTTTTTTTTTTTTTAAATAATGAAATTCACATGGTAAAATATAATTGAATGTGTAGTTGTAGAGTATGGAGGACAAAACCTGCAAAAATAATAAATAAATACATAAATAAATAAATGTAATAATAATAAAATAAATAAAGGAATTGATTTCTTGATAAAAAAAATATTATTAGTTTTTAATGAAAGTTATTCCTGAATTTATTTTTGTAGACTTTTTTTTCTTTATTATTTTCTCTTTTTATTATTATTATTTAAAACTTTTTTTATTCTTTCATTTTTTGTTTTTTTATTAATATTTATTTATGCATTCATTTATTTTTATATTTATTTATTCCCACCTGTATTTATTTCCATATTTAAATATTCCCACATGTTTTTTTTTTATATTTATTTTTACATTTCTGTCTCTTGTATGATAATTATGTGGGCTGGTCCTGCTTACCATTGGTTTATCGTAGATTGAAGCGTGTGCTCAATTACTCTTGACTTGTTTTGATGTAAAGTTAGGTCATCGCCATATCTTGTAAACTACAGCTATTTGTGGGGCTAAAAACATAAGAGCTGAAGTCAGTACAAGATGTATTGGTTATACTACAATCAAAATAAATGGGGAACTGTTTCTTCAACAAAACCACAAAATGAGCAAGCTTCATAAATGATATGATTTAACCTTTATGCTTTTCTTTTTTTTCTGTGTATATAACTTCATATTATGACTGTTTCATTTAGAGTAGAGGTGCTTTATTGATGGTTTAGGAGAGCTGTAGGCCGGTATGAATATCGAAGCACATCCTGGATTGTTAGACACTCTGCAAAACGTTTCCCTGCATATTCTAAATCTGTGCAAGTCAGGGGGTGCTAAGGTGGGACGTCCATCTTATTTGCTTCCGATAAGCACTATTGAGCTCTCAACCAATGATGCACTGGAACTACGCAAGGACTGCCTTCCTCATTTCCATGTTGCACACAGAAAAGCACAAATAAATACATGTATAAATAAATAAATATATATATATGGGAATATATAAATATGGAAATAAATATATGTGGGAATAAATAAATATAAAAAAATAAATGAACATAAAAAAACTAAAAAAAACAATGAATAAATAAAAATTAAATAAAATGTAAAATAAATATAGAAAATAATAAACGAATAAAGTCATACAATAATAAATTCAGGAATAAATTAAATTAAAAACTAATTATATTTGTTTTATCAAGACATTTATTCCTTTATTTATTTTTGTATTATTACATTTATTTATTTATTTATTATTTTTGCAGGTTTGGGACTCCATAGTAGAGCTTTCAATATAGCAAAGGGTGAAATATAATTTACAAATCACACATTTTAGTTTTAATTAGCTTTTTTTCATACTGTACCAACTTTTTTGGTATTGGGGTTGTAGTTGACCTCAAACAAAACTTGATTATATTTATTTCGACGAACTTCGGAAACTTTGGTAAATAAGCGACTAGTTGTTCCCTGGTGCAGGCCATCTGACACAAGTGTTGTGTGTTTCTAGTCCTTGCTGATAAATGCTGAGGAAATGTCAAAGTAGGTACTGTTTAATGAATCAGCAGTGAAACATTTATATCACATTTAATTAAATTTTTAAATCCATTCTGATTGGTCAGTCTCTGTCATTCATACGGTGATTAAAACTCAACTGGGGCTACCGTGTATATAAAAAAAATCCACCCTTTTAATACTAAAACTAAAATTATGGTTTAATTTCAGTTCGTGAAAATGGCTTTATTTATTGATTTAGATCTCTTAATGAAAAATAACCCTGAGAGAAAGACACGCTGATCCATGTTGAACAAGCTTTCTTTCTGTTTCTCCCTCTGTCTCTCGCTCCTGTTTTATTAGGTAGCATATTTTATGTTGTTCTGCTATGCCACAATAATCCCCTGAGACAGTGCAGCACCCTGTTTCAAACAGGAATATAAGAAACAGCTGTCAGCCACTCTGGACCAGTGCAGCGAGAGAGAGAGACCTTGAACCCACAGACGTCAACCAGCCTCAAAGAAAAATAACAAAAACTAGAAGATTTAAAGAAAACAATAAAAAATGATAAAAATCCATTAGATACATTTTATGATTATGTCAAAAATAAGACAGCACATACCAAATCTAAAATTATAGAAAGCATGTGGACAGGACAACATTAGCAATGTAATGCTTAAACTCAGCAGCCCCAACATAACCAAAGATTTAGTCAAAATATTCAATCTTGTTTTTTGGTCTGGTATCTTACCAGAAATCTGGTCCGAAGGACTGATTACCCCTATATTTAAAAAATGGAGATACATTTGACCCCTATAATTACCACAACATTTGCATGGGCAATGCCCTAGGGAAGTTATTCTACTCGAAAATAAATAGCCGCATGGCCACATTCATTTCAAAAAGCAACATAAATAAATCACAAATTGGCTTTTTACCAAAACAGCATGCATCCGACCGCATTTATTCTCTTCATTCTTTAACAAAAGCTTCAATGACAATCAAAGAACAATATTTGCATGTTTTATAGATTTAAAAAAAAGAATTCGACTCAATTTGGCACAATGGTTTATTTGACAAACTTCTTCAAATTGGCATTGGTGGAAAAACATTTGATATTATACAATCCCTGTATGCAAACTGTAAATGTGCAATCAAAGTGAAAAATCACAGAACGGTATTCTTCCGGCAGGGACAGGGATGCAGACTGAGTCCAACCGTATTTAATATTTACATTTACATTTATGCATTTGGCAGACGCTTTTATCCAAAGCAACTTACAGTGCACTTATTACAGGGACAATCCCCCCGGAGCAACCTGGAGTTAAGTGCCTTACTCAAGGACACAATGGTGGTGGCTGTGGGGATCGAACCAGCGACCTTCTGATTAACAGTTATGTGCTTTAGCCCACCACTCACTATATAATGACATCTATATAAATGATTTTGCAGCAGCTCTGGAGCAGTCTAGTATCCCTGGCCTCACTCTGCATAACACTGAGGTCAAATATCTGATGTATGCAGATGATTTAGTCCTGCTGTGTCCCACAGCAGAGGGTCTTCAGCAGAGCTTGTCCCTGCTGGAAGAATACTATCAGGAGTTGGCCCTTACAGTCAACCTGGACAAAACCAGAGCCATGGTAATCCAGAAGAAGGGCAGATCTCAGGGAAACAAATAACCGTTCACCTACATAGGAGAGGTCTAACATCACAGCACCAGCTACAGTTTTCTGGGCATGAGGTCAGTGCATCTGGGGGTGTCAGTCTGGCTGTAAAAGCATTGACTGATAAGGCTCAGAGCGCATTTTATGCAGTTAAATCACGATTTGGCCATATGAAATTACCAATTATAACATGTATTAAATGATACTACTCAATCATTTAAGCAATTCTATTATATGGATGTGAAATTTGTGGACCAGTCTTAAATTTTCTAAATTGGGATAAAAACTGCAGTAGAAAAAAATTCAGTTGGAATTTACAAAGAATATTTTGGGTATATATAGAGGCTCTTCCAATACCGGCTGCAGGACAGAATTAGGCTTATATCCCCTAAACATTGAAATACAGAAGAGATCTGTTCAATTCAGACATCACCTCTATCTGTCTGTCTGATCCGAGTCTATAAAATATAAAGCCTTCCTTGCCAATGAGATCCAACCGGTGCCTCATCCTCTAAATATGCTGGCTCTTTAACTAGTTCATGAAACTCAACCTGTGATTGACTCCAGGTGCAACTCTAAAATCATTATTTATCATTATGTATTTTAGATAAAAATCTCAAATACACTCATGATAAAATGTTAACTCAATTTGACCTCCAAAACAAACTCCAATGTGATTCATCCCTAAGTAGAACCACAAAATTGGCAAACTACTTGTCAATTAAACAATTTAAAAAGAGAAAAATACAACCTCTCAAAATACAGATTAAGTGATCATGAACTAGAAATAGAGAGAGAAAGACATAAGGAAGCCTGGACACCAAGAGAGCAGAGAATATGAAAACACTGTGACCTAAAGCAAATAGAGGATTAGAAACTCTTTTTCTGATCTGTCCCAAGTACCACACTGTGAGAGAAACATTTTTCCCCAAATTTAAAACAGTGAATCCATCATTCCTTTATACTCCCCTATATATTTGGAGAGGACGACAGCACAGCTGCACTAGCTGATAAATATGTGTCTGCCATTCACACTGTTAGACATGACTAATTCACTGTATACATTTCATTTATATTGTATATATTCTCCTATTTTATATATATATATATATATATATATATATATATATATATATATATATATATATATATGTATGTATGTATGTATGTATGTATGTATATATATATGTATGTATATATGTGTGTGTGTGTGTGTGTGTGTGTGTGTGTGTTTTATTCTATTTAATCATTATTAGTATTTAAATGTTTACATTTTCTTTTCTTTTTTTCCATTATTACTAATTGTTGTATTTATTATTATATTATCTTATTTAAAACAGTTTGTATTTACATAACCTTAAAATGCTTTGGCAATACTGTACTCCAATTGTCATGCCAATAACGCTATAGAGAGAGAGAGAGATTTGTGACAGATGCAGAGGTATAAAGAGAAATGCAAAGCAAGCACAGATGAAATACATGGTCATTTATCTCCTGCGGTCCATTAACTTAATGCTTCAGAAACTCACATCATTGTAATGTCCTCACATGCTGTTAAAGTATGGTTGGTGTCTGGTAATATTACAGCTCCACCCCAAGACATTAAGCTCCGCCTTCTAGGGAGGGGCCAGAGACAGGCCGAACAGCTGGGGATTTCTGGGAAAGCAAGAACAGCTGTACGTTTAGGTGCAACCAGAGGAACATTTTAATTGCTGAAATGTTGCTCTTTCATAGCTCAAGAGACTTAATGGACTTTCCAATTGGGGTTTATTTTCATGTCAACTTTATCTCACATGTTTCCACTAAAATTATTAGAAATAGACACATATTGGACATTTGCTGATATGATTGAACTATAAAATGTATATGGAGGGCAAAGCTCAGGTAATTTGGTGGTGGAAGAAATATTTGAGTTTATGTAGAAATCTCCAGATCCCAGATGTGGGTATCTTGGCAAGTCTGATTACATTTACATGCACCCTCATAATGCGATTATAATGCGATTGAATTGTTTGGCCCAAATTATGTAAACATCTTAATCTAATTATTCCTTATCTGATTATTGCAATAGTCAGAGTATTGGTGTGCATGTAAACGTATCCAATGTTGATTTGAAAAGATGTGACATTACTAGGGTCTTTTTCTCTAGAGAATAATCTGAGAAGCAGGATCTTGTGATTTAACCTTATTGCTGTCTTGGAGAATCGATTGAGATATTAAAGAGCTTTCATTTGTGTATTTCTTTCCTACAGGCAGCATTCAGCTGTGCTTCCAGTAAAATCTATGATGGCAATGTGTGTTGCGTTGTGTGTGTGAGCTTGATTCAAGTATACCATCTTAAGATCTTTAAAGGCAATGTCAGAACTTGATTTTTATTTAATCCAATCAACTAATCATTCAATTAAATTTAAGAACAAGAGCTTTTTTTTTCTTTCTTTTTTTACAAATCCATCCCTGGAAATTATTGTGTACAATTGCACTTTTCAAAGTTGCAAAACTATTCATGCACTCACACACTGCAGTTAAAAGCAGTGCCTGAGTTTTGAGCCCCGCAGTGGAATTAGATATACGGAGACCTTAATAACCTTTGACCTATAACCTCAGTAACTCAGATTACAGATTAATAAAATGCTGTAATTAGGAGCCTGGGTAGCTCAGTGAGTAAAGACGCTGACTACCACCACTGGAGTTCATGAGTTTGAATCCAAGGGTGTGCTCAGTGACTCCAGTCAGGTCTCCCAAGCAACCAAATTGGCCCGGTTGCTAGGGAGGGTAGAGTCACTTGGGGTAACCTCCTTGTGGTCTCTATAATGTGGTTCTCGGTCTCAGTGGGGTGCATGGTGAGTTCTACGTGGATGCCGCGGAGAATATCGTGAAGCCTCCACATGCATTATGTCTAGTAACGCGGTAACGCACTGAACAAGCCACATGATAAGATCTCAAACGAGGAGGCAACTGAGATTGAGGCGAGTCACTACGCCACCACAAGGAGAGTGCATTGGGAATTGGGCATTCCAAATTGGGGAGAAAAAGGGGATAAATAAATAAATAAAAGGCTGTAATTTGTGTCATATAATACAATTTTGCATATCATTTTAGTAGCCTTGCGTCTGCTTTCAAGATATTTCAACTTTTTCCAATTGTCAGTATTGTCGGTTCATTGCTTACCAATTACACACATATTTGAAAGAAAAATAAACTACTGATTATTAATCTTCTTACTAGAAGATTATCATTGTAAAACCGTTATGAACAGATGCTCGTTTCAGATGCAGTTAATCCATCAGATTTTCGGGTCAAAGTCAATTGGCCAGATTTTATAGAACATTTTCTCCAGTTTTTGATTAAGTGCTCGAATCATGATCAGGACCAGAACTTCTGTGATATCATGATTTATTCTGATAAATGGGTTGTAAAATTCACAAGCTCTCGAATGGATTCAGATTTTGATATGATTTGATTCTATTCTGATTAATTTGGGTATATTTCAGTAATACTGTCCATTTTGCTAACATATGAAATAAATAATCTCTCAGCTAATGCTTTAAATTACACAGGAAAACTTTAACTCGTCCCATTACTAATGTACATTAAGAAAATATTAACAAAATAAATTAACAACAGGGCCCAATTATGTAATTCAGTTTCTATTTACTTAACAGATATAATAATCAACAAAACCAAAACTGAAGTAAACTTTATAACAAAAGGTTGATATTGGGATTTAATCAAGGGATTTTTTTAGATCGAGCATGTTCCTATGAAAATTGCGATTATGCTATAAAAATAAATTTATATTTTTACCCAGCCCTACATAGGACCTTAACACAGTTTGACATATTGGCGGAAGTCCTTTCTTTCACTGTGTCATTTGTGTTGGTATCAAATGAAATAGACCGTTTACTGTTGGTAAGTTAATAATATTATGCCATGGTGTGTGTGTGTCAGGTGGGCTTGGCCTCCTTTCATCTGTTTGTGGATGGATGACATGAAATACTTTTGCAAAGTTGAAGTCTAAAACTATTTTAATCAGTGTTTTGCTATTCCATTTATAATTATTATCAATGAAGCTTTTATGACTATGTTAATTGAGAGACTGTATATCAGTACTTTCAAGAATAGCTACAGGACCTAAGATATACACTTCCCTCAAACATCAGGATAAATTGTAACCTAATATCTTGAAGTTTAATTAGAAAAAAAGCATCTATGGGCAAGTTATGCATCCATTACTCATGTCTGGCCTTGCAGCTGGTTTTAGGCCAGGAGACGGAATTGAGTGTGTATGTGTGTGTGTTACTCTCCCACCCTTACCCAGGAATATCCCTCACTCTGCAAAAAGGAAATACCAGATTAAATCTACATTACTCTCAGACCATTTTCATCTCTCCCACTCGGAGTGCCCGCCTCCCTCTGTATCAATCTTTTTCGTGTTTTGCT
Source organism: Moxostoma hubbsi (assembly GCA_032164185.1). NCBI lineage: Eukaryota > Metazoa > Chordata > Actinopteri > Cypriniformes > Catostomidae > Moxostoma > Moxostoma hubbsi. The sequence continues at coordinate 6,772,419 of JAVLUX010000043.1, forward strand.
AGTCTTTTTGTCCCCTAAGACATGTTCTCTTTTTGGCACCCTGTGTAGAATTTGTGCTATGCCTCTCTCTCTCTCTCTCTCTCTCTGTTTGTCTGTCTGTCTCTCTCTTTCTCTCTCTCTCTCTGTTTGTCTGTCTGTCTCTCTCTTTCTCTCTCTGTCTCTCTCTCTCTCTCTCTCTCTCTCTCTCTCATATACACACACACACTTACTCTCTCCTGGGTGTAACTTTGTTGGCAGTCTGTATGAGAGGCAGCAGCCAGGCCTGTAAGCATATCCTGTGGGAGATCGGTTTTCAGCTGTGTGTGTGTGTGCATGTGTGTGTGTGTGTGTGTGTGTGTGTGCATGCACATTTTCTTTCTCTTGCTCTCGATGTGTCTCTGGGGCGGTGGGTAGTTTTTTCACCTGCTCGAGGGACAGGCTCCCAGGTCTTAGAGGGGGCTTTACGGCGGGTTCGGATGTTGCTGTTAATGTTTCTGTGTGCCTCTACTCTCAATGTCTTGCCTGTGCTGAGTCCATACGGCTCTGCACATACACACAGCCACAGGGGCCTGTCAATGATTAATAGCTTCTCCCTGAGTGGCATCTTGGGAGGGCCTGAGAGAGAAAGAGGCAAAACAAGAGCTCTGTTTCCCTCTCTCCTCTCTTCCTCTTGTGTGTGTGAGAGAGCATTCACTTTCAATCCACTTCAGAAAGCTAGATTAAAAAAAGACAAGGCCAAAAATGTGCATGTGTGGGTTATCAGGAGAAAATGCTGCAAATCCCATGACCTTAAAGGGATAGTTCACCCAGAAATGAAAATTCTGTCATTATTTAGGCTATTTACCCTCATGTCATTCCAAACTCATATCCTGTTAATGTTTTTAATGGAACACAAAAAGGGGATTTTTTTTTTTTTTAGGAACCTCAATGCAGCTTGTATTGTATGCAGCATACTGTACCATGTTTATAGTGACCTCCACAAAGGATGAACAACAGTAGAAAAAAACACTTGTGTGTGTGTGTGTATATATATATATATATATATACACTGGTGGCCAAAAGTTTGGAATAATGTACAGATTTTGGCATTCAACTGATGTAAAAAAAAAACAAAAAAAACGGCACCATCACTGTTTGGAAAAAAGTCATTTTTTATCAAATCTAGACAGGCCCCATTTCCAGCAGCCATCACTCCAACGCCTTATCCTTGATTAATTATGTTAAATTGCTAATTTGGTACTTGAAAATCACTTGCCATTATATGAAACACAGCTGAAAGCTATTTGGTTCATTAAATGAAGCTTAAGTCTTCGTGTTTGTTTTTGAGTTGCCACAATATGCAATAGACTGGCATGTCTTAAGGTCAATATTAGGTCAAAAAGAAACTTTTTCTCTAGAAACTCATCATTGTTTTGAGGAATGAAGGCTATACAATGCTTAATATTGCCAAAAAAGATTTCATACAAAGGTGTACACTACAGTCTTCAAAGACAAATGACAACTGGCTCTAACAAGGACAGAAAGAGACGTGGAAGAGACTCTAGTTTGAGAAATCTCGATCTGCAAAGCTGTCATTGCTGCATGTGGAGAATTTTTTGATGAGAACTCTTTGAAGTAGTTTAAGAAGTTGAAAAAAAAACTTTTTCTGAAAATTTATTCCAAACGTCTGTCTGTCTGTCTATCTGTCTATCTATCTATCTACACTATCTCACAAAAGTGTGTACACCCCTCACATTTTTGTAAATATTTGATTATATATTTTCATGTGACAACACCTGAAGAAATGACACTTTGCTACAATGTAAAGTAGTGAGTGTACAGCTTGTATAACAGTGTAAATTCGCTGTCCCCTCAAAATAACTCAACACACAGCCATTAATGTCTAAACCGCTGGCAACAAAAGTGAGTACACCTCTATGTGAAAATGTCCAAATTGGGCCCAATTAGCCATTTTCCCTTCCTGGTGTCATGTGACTCGTTAGTGTTACAAGGTCTCAGGTGTGAATAGGGAGCAGGTGTGTTAAATTTGGTGTCATCACTCTTCCACATACTGGTCACTGGAAGTTCAACATGGCACCTCATGGCAAAGAAATCTCTGAGGATCTGAAAAAAAGAATTGTTGCTCTACATAAAGATGGCCTAGGCTATAAGAAGATTGCCAAGACCCTGACACTGAGCTGCAGCACGGTGACCAAGACCATACAGCGGTTTAACAGGATAGGTTCCACTCAGAACAGGCCTTGACATGGTCGACCAAAGAAGTTGAGTTCACGTGCTCAGCGTCATATCCAGAGGTTGTCTTTGAGAAATAGACGTATGAGTGCTGCCAGCATTGCTGCAGAGGTTGAAGGGGTGGGGGGTCAGCCTGTCATTGCTCAGACCACATGCCGCACACTGCATGAAATTGGTCTGCATGGCTGTCGTCCCAGAACGAAGCCTCTTCTAAAGATGATGCACAAGAAAGCCCGCAAACAGTTTGCTGAAGACAAGCAGACTAAGGACATGGATTACTGGAACAATGTCCTGTGGTCTGATGAGACCAAGATAAACTTATTTGGTTCAGATGGGTGTCAAGCGTGTGTGGTGGAAACCAGGTGAGGAGTACAAAGACAAGTGTGTCTTACCTAGAGTCAAGCATGGTGGTGGGAGTGTAATGGTCTGGGGCTGCATGAGTGCTGCCGGCACTGGGGAGATACAGTTCATTGAGGGAACCATGAATGCCCACATGTACTGTGACATACTGAAGCAGAGCATGATCCCCTCCCTTCGGAGACTGGGCCGCAGGGCAGTATTCCAGCATGATAACGACCCCAAATACAACTCCAAGACGACCACTGCCTTGCTAAAGAAGCTGAGGGTGAAGGTGATGGAATGGCCAAGCATGTCTCCAGACCTAAACCCTTTTGAGCATCTGTGGGGCATCCTCAAATGGAAGGTGGAGGAGCACAAGGTCTCTAACATCCATCAGCTCCGTGATGTTGTCATGGAGGAGTGGAAGAGGACTCCAGTGGCAACCTGTGAAGCTCTGGTGAACTCCATGCCCAAGAGGGTTAAAGCAGTGCTGGAAAATAATGGTGGCCACACAAAATATTGACACTTTGGGCCCAATTTGGACATTTTCACTTAGGGGTGTACTCTCTTTTGTTGCCAGTGGTTTAGACAGTAATGGCTGTGTGTTGAGATATTTTGAGGGGACAGAAAATTTACACTGTTATACAAGCTGTGCACTCACTAATTTAAATTGTAGCAAAATGTTATTTCTTCAGTGTTGTCACATGAAAAGATATAATCAAATATTTATAAAAATGTGAGGGGGTGTACTCACTTTTGTGAGATACTGTGTGTGTGCGTGCATATATATATATATATATATATATATATATATATATATAAGAGATTAAATTCTTTTCACCGCAATTGTACAAAACGGTTATCTGCGTTACCGTACACTTTGTCAGTTCGAACCAGTCTGGCCATTCTCTGTTGACCTCTTTCATCAACAAGGCATTTTCATCCACAGAACTGTGCCTCACTGGATGTTTTTTTTTGGCACCATTCAGAGTAAATTCTAGAGACTGTTGTGCGTGAAAATCCCAGGAGATCAGCAGTTACAGAAATACTCAAACCAGCCCGTCTGGCACCTACAATCATCCATGTGATTATCTAATCAGCCAATCTTGTGGCAGCAATGCAGTGCATAAGTTAATGTTCACATTAACCATCAGAATAGGGAAAAAAAATGTGATCTCAGTGATTTGGAGCGTGGCATGATTGTTGCTGCTAGATGGGCTGGTTTGAGTATTTCTATAACTGCTGATCTCCTGGGATTTTCACGCAGAACATTCTCTAGAATTTACTCTGAAAGGTGCCAAAAACAAAAAAACATTCATTCAGCGGCAGTTCTGTTGTTGGAAATACCTTGTTGATGAGAGAGGTCAACAGAGAATGGCCTGACAGTCTAACCACTCTGTACAATTGTGGTGAGAAGAATATAATCTCAGAATGCTATTCTGAGATGCGGGTTGGCGCTGTTTTGGCAACACGAGGGGGACCTACACAATATTAGGCAGATGGTTTTAATGTTGTGGCTGATCGGTGTATAGTGTATATACTGTATATCAAATTTTCAGAATTACACAACACACTCAAGAGTTGGACTCCAAACCAAAGTCAAGAGTCTTTGCTTTTCAAAGTCATGTCATAATGAACTCACCAACTCTGACATTTTCCGTATTTCATCAGGTCCAAAGCTCTGCATAATGCAGTCGGAAACATGAAAGAGTCTTTCATGCTTTTATGCAAGTTTTATCAAGTCCGAAGCACCAGGGCTTTTCAAGTCATCCAGGATGAAATCATATGAAAAAATAAGTAGATAATGATTAGAATAGTCTAATTTCTGTTTAAAAATGGTGTAAAGTGACTTTTGGAATATCCTTGATGATGTGTCAACAGCAAATAGATCATATCAGGATTGTACAGGCTCCAAGCCAATGTGATTATAATGATGTTACAATGAGCAGGGAAGCATAATGAATGTCCTCAGCTATGGGAGATCTTTTAATTTGCTTTAGTAGGTGAAAATCAATTGCATTATTCGAAATAATTATGCAGTCACAGGAAAAGTTTTATTTTTCAGAGGTTTCAGTTGTCAGTTAGGTTTCAACTTTATCAATGGCTACGTTTACATGCACCCTCATAATGCAATTACAATGCGAGTAAGGCGATTAAACTGCTCATTTAAAACAGAATATTGCGACTATGATATTGCGATTATGCTAATAATCAGAGTAATGTTAATCGCAGTAAGATATATGGAGTACTCCTGTTTTAAATGCTTTATACTGGTATTTCTTCCACTCAGATCAAAGTGTGTCTGTGCCAGTGCTGCAGACGGATCATGTTCTAATCGGTCACATAGCAAAACAGAAGAAGCTTCGCTTATTTCTCGGCTTCATGTGAAACGGCAGTTTCTTGCAATGTTTCCAGCAGTGCTCCCCAACTGAAGAATCCACAGCCCCACGGCTGAGTTTTTCTGAGTTGTGAATGAACGTTTGCTGTTTTAATTGAATGTTGGTGATATAAAAAGACTGCATAATAAAAATGGTGAATTTGTCATCGAGTTTGTCAAATGACTTTATCCTCGTGGGTGGAACACATCTAGCGTGTGTATCCTGATTCACAAACAAGTTACTCGAATGAACCGATTCTTTTCAGTGAATCAAATGAGATTTGCGCATCCAGTGTAATCGAAAATGACTTATGAAGTGGTTCTTTTAATAAATTGTTCAAAAAGACTCACAAACTGACTACATAACTGAAACTGTAAAACTACATATTTGCAACAAGATGTTTTTTGTAATATTATTTTATAAAAAAGAATTAAAGCTTAAAATTAACAAGCAATAATCAAAGCATTAGCAATTAGCATCTAAATGGGATTGAAGAGGTGTAAACATCTTAATCTAATTATTCCTTATACGCGGACATTGACGCTTTTCACCAGTCAATAATTTTGCTCGTTCTCATAGCATTGTCTTTTAAGTGGATCATTGAGGCAATGACTTATAATGTTTATCATTTGAGGGGGCTATTGTGCCACTGTTAAATTTGACATCCACAGGAACAAACAATGCTGCTCTTTTGCTCTGTTTTGGTCTCAAAATTATCTTAGGAGTGCAGGGTTTTGGAATGAGGGTGCAAGGCTAATTCAACGGCTCAGTCATGTGAAAGCTTCAGAACGTTACGATCGCTTATAGCACCTTTAACAATACAAATGACTGATGTATGGTAAATGGTCTGCACTTATATAGCGCTTTTTTTTTATTTTAACAGCAACTTGGGGTTCAGTGTCTTGCCCAAGGACACTTCAGCACGTGGAGTCGTGGGGGCCGGGAATTGAACCGCCAACCCTGCGATTAGCAGCAGACCCGCTCTACCACCTGAGCCACAGCCACCCCTAACAGCTTATGTATGTCTGTAATATGCTTCCATCTTCTCATTCCAAACCCTGGTGTTTTCTTCTATGGTACACAACTGTTATTTTTCTCCCCTTTTTCTCCCCACTTTGGAATGCCCAATTCCTAGTGCGCTCTAAGTCCTTGTGGTGGCGTAGTGACTTGCCCCAATCTGGGTGGCGGAGAATTAATCTCGGTTGCCTCCGCACCTGAGACTGCCTATCCGCGCATCTTATCACATGGCTTGTTGATCGCATTACTGCAGAGACATGGCACCTGTGGAGGCTTCACGCTGTTCTCTGCGGCATCCACACACAACTCGCCACATGCCCCACAGAGAGTGAGAACCACATTATAGCGACCACGAGGAGGTTACCCTATGTGACTCTACCCTCCCTATCAATTTCGTTGCTTAGGAGACCTGGCTGGAGTCACTCATTCGCAACTCCAGGGGTGGTAGTCAGTGTCTTTACTCACTGAGCTACACAGGCCCCCTGTTATTCTCATTTTTATTTTCATGTAAGGTTTAAGTTAGGGGCTTGGGTTGCCATCTTGTACTATTATTACAACTTGTTGTGAAACCGGCTTAGAAATGACAGGGAAATCTGCTTATTTGTGAGGTGTATTATTGTAAACTACAGCTTTGTATTGTGATGATAGTATTGCATTAGTGAAGCATAGACTTTATACAGCCGAGCAGGGGGGTCTGCAGTCAAAGATGTGGCTTAGTGAAGACAAGAGGCCCCAGGATCGAGAGAGTTCAGGCAAGTCCCTTGAGCCTGCTGGCCGGCTATGAGACCAGGCCAAGAGGAGGAGGAAAAGTGAGAGGGCTGAGGAGGGGGGCCAGGGGGTGAAAGCAGAGCTGGAATTTGTGCGGTATGCAGAGAATGATGGGATTTTTCCTGCTGGGCGGCTGAGAGCTGCTGTAATGCTGAGCATTGACCAAAACACACACACAAAGAACAGAATCACCCCCTCTACTTCACACATACTCTCTCACTCTCCCTCACTCTCTAGCTCAATTTTTTCATCATTTTGTGGAATGCTCACAGTTATTTAAAGGGATAGTTCACCCAAAAATGAATTTCCTGTTATCATATATTTATCATTGTGTTGTTCCAAACTCAAATTACACAAAAAAAATATATTAATGTTTATCTCAGTCATCATTAACTTGGTATTTCTTAAATTTGGTCTGGTATCACTAAGTTGACTATCTGGAAAACAAGAAAAACAAGGCAGGGCAGGGTGTAGTGTATGCCGTGTCTATATTTTCAGGGGTGGGTGACTTCTGGATTATGATATAAATATGCATGTTAAAAGTGGGCGGAGTGTCCACCAAAGTTCATGGATATCTGGGGGATATTAAATATTATGCACCGTCGATGAATAGGTGTTGGCTTTCTTGAAATTTAAACTCTCTCTCTTCTACAAAAGAACAGAGCATTTCTCTAACAGTCGGCTCTGTCTTTCTGTGGACTGTATTCCTGTCTTTTCTGTTGCTCTTCTCCTTTTTTCCTCTCTCTCCCTTTTAGCAATCACTCTTTTCTGCCATTATTTCATTTTCCTCTTCTTGATGATTAAAACACTAACTCTCTTTTCCTTTGTTCTCCTCAATGCCTATGTTTTCTTTCCTCCTCCACAATCATTCTTCTACCTGGCTCTGTCTCATTCTTTTAACTTGTCTCTTTCTCTGTCTTTACCTGCTGTTTTAAATCCTGGGGTTCATGCTTTTGTGCACTGTCTAAGATTGAAGCCTTCATTTGAAGTCTTTTTAGTTGTTCCAATGAAAAAAATAACTATAGACTTGTCAATTATGTTTTTCTTGGATCATGTGAAACTGGCCGTATATACAAGCAAAAAAAGTTGAACAAAAGTGTGGTCAGAATGTTGCGGTGTTATTGCCCTGTTAATATCAACGGTATTAATTTATTTTGGCTTTTATAAATATATGGAAGATCATACTTTTGAGATAAATTGGTGTTGCACAGGATCTCTCTGTTCTGTATTTACAACGTGATCTCATGAGAATTTGTATTTATTCTTACGTAAATATTGGTTTGGTTTCAATGCCAAAAAACAAAATAAACCACAAAAAGTACTATAGAAAACAATAAAATGAGTCCATACATGTTTAGCTATAATCCAAATCTTCAGACTGCTTTCTGTGAAGAACAGACCCAAATGCAAACCTTTTCGGAGATCGATGTACTGAGATTTTTGTAGTGTAACAAAAATGATTCCTACTGTACATTAATCTACTTGTTTCATGTTTTATATTGTTGAAATGTGGTTATGTTTAGAGGTTGGGGGAGGGTTACGGGATCTAAAATATCTATAAAACAGTAAAAATGTACAAATATATTTATAACCGATTAGTGTATTCAATTATATATGTAATGGATTTGTAAATATTTAAAATGTCTAAAGCTGTAAATACATAAAAATGTTTCAGTTTTAGATGCTTTCAAATGTCCATATTGTATGTTTTAGTGTCTATCCAAATGCAAAAACATTTAAATGTTACAAATATTAACGTACAAATAGCTACATATAATAATGAGATCAGGCTGGTATTTGATGGTGATTTGCTATTTGCACACTTTTTGTTATATTTTTGTAGATCTTAACTTTTAGCTTGGAATTTTATAACTTTCACTGAGAACTTTTAAAGTCTCTAGGCGTGCATGTAGGACATTTTCAAACTTCATTCTATCTTTCTCGCTCTTTCTTTCTCTCTCTCTCTCTGCTCTGAGGCAGCTCCTCTGCTCTGGCTGCTGGCTTGCTTCCAGTGCCTGACAGTCATAAGATTATTTCCTTTATTTAGTCTTTTTTTCCTCTTTTTTTCCTATTTTCTGTCCATTGTGTCCCTCTAAATATGAGTCATTGTTCAGAATGACCTTGTCGGTCTTTGGGAGCACGCTTTTTTTAACAGAGTTAAAGAATTTAATTGTCTGCATTTGAGATCATGATGTGGAGTCTTTGGGACATAGTTTATGGCTATAAGGGAAAACAATTACAAAAATTAAATAAGTAAAGTTTACCCAATATTAGGATGTGCTTTTGTATTTTTATGCTTTATAGAGTATATCACATTATTAGTTAGCAATATCAATATCAAACTCTATTGAACTCCCATGCAGAGCACTATATGTGTGGTGTGCAGAGTCACTTGGAATGTTTCATCTTAGTTAGTACTGTAAGAAGGTAACTGTTTATGTAGACACTAGACAGCTCACTAGGTTTTGGAACAGAGCTATTGTGTCATGTGTTGATTTTCTCAAACTAGAAACAAAAAATCTGTTTGTCTTTCTCTAGCCCTCTCAGGACAGGTCATATATTAGGGTTTGAGAACCATTTTGTTTCCTCCACTGTCTGGGGCAAGTTTTGAGGAATTCTTTGCTCGGCTCCCTCCCGCCTCCTTGAAAGAGAAACTGTCAGTTTAATTGGCTGTGATCTCGTATGCAAAGCTGCTTTCACTTATTGCACTAAGGTCTTATCCTTAAAATATGGATAAGATGCTGTGAAAAAACCCACCACATGGACTTCTCCTGTCTGTATGCTTTGAATTTAAACCAGACACACTGGTTTGTCCCAAATTATTTTTGTATTAAACTGTGATATATTCCTCATCGTAGTGCTGGAGATTTCCACACATCCTCCTCATCTGTCTCTCTCTCTAAAAGTCTCTAAAGAATATCAATTGGTAGAATTTCACAAGAGTCGGATCGGGGGAGCACTGAAGTGGCAAAGCATTTTTTTCAGAATCACTTAACACTCTACAACAAAATCTGCAATCATGTCGGCTATAATCCTGAGAGACAGATCAATTTTTGAGACAAAGAGAGAGATGGGGAGATGGGGACAGCCAGAGATAGTTGGTTTTACATTAACACGTGTATGGAGAAAGCGTGTGCTTGTTATTTAGTCAAGGCTTAAAAACAACATGAAACCGCATTCACAATGCATTAAGTTCCCATAATGTGTCGTATTTCTAAGTAAAACAGAATATTAAGTGGGAATTAATGAAGTGGGGCTTTTGTCCATCAGGATTTGATTGGATAAAAACATGCTGTTGTATATAAGCAATATTACAAGAGTTCTGCTATACTGACACACTATGTTAAGAGCATGATTAAGTGTGATATTCCATTCATACAACAGTTAACAACACTTAATATTTGAGTAACTGACATTAAAGACATAAAATGGCCAGATATTTTTTGTTTTTGGATACAATATTGCAAACCATAAAATTGGACAGAGACTTAAAAAGAGTAAATCGTCCAAGTACCAATCAGATTAGTGGACCAGAACTAACTGTTTTATAATATTGGTTAATATTGTTTAGTTCTGATGAAGTGCGCACAAAAAGGCTGTAAACATTTTACGTTTTTTGGATTTTCTCCCCAGTTTGTTATGCCCAATTACCAATGCGCTCTAGGTCCTCGTGGTGGTGTATAGACTCGCCTCAATCAGGGTGGCAGAGGATGAATCTCAGTTGCCTCCGTGTCTGAGACAGTCAATCCGCACATCTTATCACGTGGCTTGTTGAGCGCATTACCGAGGAGTCCTAGCGCATGTAGAGGCTTCACACTATTCTCCACAGCATCCATGCACAACTCACCACGCACCCCACCGAGAGTGAGAACCACATTATAGTGACCACGAGGAGGTTAACCCATGTGTCTCTACCCTCCCTAGCAACCAGGCCAATTTGGTTGCTTAGGAAGCCTGACTGGAGTCACTCAGCACACACTGGATTCGAACTCGCTACCTAGCCCCCACCCCCCGACACTGAACATTTATTAAGAAAGTAAATGGGGTCAGTTTTGATTGTACTGCATGTTGTCTTTGAAAAATCAGATCTGTTGAAGTATTTTACATAACTTCAGAGCAGCTCATCCATTGTAAGGAGTGAAATCAGTACAGCGACATGTCAAGGGGCCATTGTGTGAATTCCCTGACTAGCCCATGTTTAATTGAAGTCTTTTGTTATTGTAGTAACATAAGCAGTTGGATGTTGCTAAAATGTATTAACATTAGTTCCCTAATAGCATATTACCTGACCAACCCATTTTCTCTCCCTGTTTCTTCTGGAGTATCAATTTAATAACTATTTTACTGCTGGGTGTATTTTCAAATTCGGGCACTTTCGTGTCCCAGGGGTTGATTTTAATTAAAATAAACTGATTTAAACTTTGTTATATGTAGGTCCTTTAAACCGTTCAAAAATCAGCTCCATTTACTTCCATTGTAAGTGCCTCAGTGCATTGTAGTGGAAATGTCCCTGTGGTGGGAATTTTCAAGACTTTGGAAAAACAAAAATTTGTGTAGCTTTTCTATTTGGCCTTTACCAAGTGGAGATGTCTTCCTAAGGAGCAAAACATATAGACACATCTTCCCAGACAATGGAATCAAGTATGTAGCAACTTTAATAACACTTTCTAAAATCAGTAGCACTGATATACTCTTAAGATAGATATGCAGTGCAGACTTGGATTGGGCCGATAAACATCAGCACAAGACTGAGTTTCCAATTCCTGCCTCTGAATAGACCCTGGGCTGAAATGAGAGTTAGGAAGAGGGAGAACGAGAAGGGGAGATTGAAATGCGGTAGAGAGAGTGAAAGAGAGAGAGGCAGCCCTCTCTGGCCCTGTGGCTGTCGGAGTGAATGGACCATGTGACAGGACATGTCGTGTTGAGTGACAAAGCAAAAAAAAAAAAGAGAGAGTGAGAGAAGTGGCAACACAAAAGTAAAACACTCTGGTTTCCCAGCATCCACCCTCACAGCGCAGAGAGAGAACACAAAACAGGAAGGGGGAGGAAGAACAGATGGAAAAACTGGCAAATGCACAGCAAACACAAGGTTAAAAAGTGTAGATACAGTATGGATGGTGCATGGGTAGATATATGTGTGCATGTGTGTTTCAAGTTTTGAGTATTTGAGAAAAGAACAGTGAAAGGAATAATTCACCCCAAAATTGAAAATTCCTTTTACAGAGGGAGGACAGCAGGGGTTAAAGGAGTTAGAGAACAGGGCAGAAGATGTAAAACTGGATTGGAAATATAGAGAGGTAGTGAGAGAAAAGAGGGGGAAGGGTGAATACTCTGCATACTGCATGGCGATAACGTCAGACACTTTATAAATTTCCCCGGCTGACTCAGACTGCTACCTCGAGGCAGACACAGGCTGTGCCTCTCCATGTCACACTCTGAGCCTCTAAATCTTAGAGCGAGAGAGCAACAGCCTGGCATTTACAGTGGGCTGAGAGATAGAGGAGATGGACGGCTGCCATTGAGTGAGAAGGTTCATAGGGAAAGAGGAAGGACGGAGAAAGAGAGAAAATTAGGTTAAAGAATGGGCTCAGTGCTTCCCATGTCTGTTGTTATATTCCTGCCTAGCCCCATGCTCTACAAATGGCTAAAAGAGAAATACAGTTTTACATTTGTTCCTTTTCTATAATACTTATAATAATTGATAATTACAGTTAATTTGCTTCGTAATTATGAAGAATTTCAGATGGTGACTGGCCTTTCTTGAGTAGAACTTTCATCAAAAGGGTCCAAGCTGAGGAGCGATTCAGGTTACAATTCTGGTATTTCTACCATGGAGCAAAAAACATTTTTTCTCTCTTCTTGAAAGTATTTTTTAAAGAAGCTACCGATTATAAAAAAAATCATATTTTTTTAGGGATGAATTTTGTGACTTTGCCAACTTTGATTTTCAATATTCAAGTTTTTTTTTTTCAACCAAAACTGTTGTTGTGATTAGATACAGTTCAGAGTTCAGCTGCTTTTATGTGTAGCTGTTGTGTAAAAAAATACAAATACAAAAATTGGTATTATTCAAATGTTTTAAACAAACTTTGCAATTCTAATGTGCTGGGTCTCTGAGTGATAAACAATACATTAATATTGAGTAACTTGACACTTTTATAAAAATTTAAAAAAGTCTATTGTTGCTCTACTAACAAAAATGGTTTCAAAAGAAGCTGAAGCAAATAAATGTCAACTTAAATTTCAACCGGTTCTTCATACTTGGGAGTTGGACTTGCAGCACAAAAATTGTATGGACTACTTTTATGGTGCTTTAGTGGAGGACTTTTTGGAGCTTAAAGGAATATTCCGTGTTAAGCTTAGTAGACAGCATTTGTGGCATAATGTCGATTACCACAAAACCCTCCTCGACCCTCCTTTTCTTTAAAAAAAAGAAAAAAAAAAAAAGCAAAATCAAGGTTTCAGTGAGGCACTTACTTTTAAATGCACTTACTTTTTAGGGTTTAAAGGCAGAAATGAGAAGCTTATATTTTATAAAATCACTTAAATGAATTCTTCTGTCAAAACTCATATATTATTTTAGCTGTAAAGTCAGGGTTACATCGCCTTGGCAACAAAGTTGTACAATTGGCTATAACTTCACACGAAAAGGTTAGTAAGTGATTTTATCACACTTATGGCCAGTTGTTTGAAACAGTGAGTATTTCAGTGTTCCAAAATTGGCCCCAATCACTTCCATTGTAGGTGCCTCACTGTAACCCAGATTTCTTTTTTATTTTAATTGTTTTAAGAAAAGGCCCCATGTCACTATGTATTTGTTGTATTAAAAAAAAGATCAGTGTGAACATTCTACAGAACTTATCCTTTTATGGTCAATGGAAAATACATCATAAATGTTTGGAACATAATGAGGCTTAATCAGAATAATAAGAATTGTAATTTTGGGTGAACTATTCCTGTAAGACCAAAACCACATTTATTTGTGACTTTATTTTTACTGTGATAGCAGTCAAATGTATCTCTTCTCTTTCAATGTATGCTGAATTACACACCCCATTTCCTGTTGGCAATGTCCACTCTGTGCGTTCTTTGGACATGCTTGAAACAATGGTAGCTGCAATTATGCTGACACTTCAGCTTCTGTTCTGCTATTGTGCATGTAGACCAGTGGGTGCTGCTGTATTAATAAGCAGCTACTGTTAAAGCTCTTAATATAGTTTACTCATCTATATTGTATCCTGCTTCTATAATTTTTTTATCCATTTTAGTAAACGTTTCACTGTTGTTTCTGGGAATAATAACCTAATGGTAATACCGAGGTACTTTGATGTATGCCATTGTACTGAATGCTTAGTAAATTAATATAACATGAGCTGTGTCCCAAACGACACACTATACACTATGCACTTTTAAAATATACTATGCACTCAGCCATGTAGTGTGAATTTTCAAAGTGTAGTACAATCCCAAATGGAACACCTAATGTTTTTTTACTACACGGAAGCATTCACGACGCGCTTCCTGACTCCTCCTCATGTGACGCGTGACCTTGCCAACAAGCTTACATCATCCCTCTTATGAGCACACGTCACATAGATGTACAGAAGCAAACATTTATTGTTAAATGTATATAAGAATAGTTTTGTTTCTCAAAATAATCAATCGTTTATTTGTCGACTGGAGTCGTGTGGATTATTTTGATGAACCCTAAATGCATTAATAATGCATTTTGGACCGTCAAAAAATTGAGTACATTCACTTGCATTGTTTAGAGGAGTAGGCATGAAATGAAATCCTTGAAGTCTTAAATTCTGTTTTAATGAAGAAAGAAACTTGTCTTGGCTGGACTGAGGGTGAGTAAATTATCAGCTAATTTTCATTTTTGAATGAATTATTCCTTTAAAGTACACTTTTTTTCTGCATTGTCAGTTTAAAAATACTACTCGCACTACAAAATGCCGTAGAATAGTGCAGAAGTGTTGGGTTTGGGACGCACCTATGGTATTTACATGGTAATCAGGGATGGACTGGTAATCTGCCATACCGGATATTTTCCCAGTGGGCTGATGAGGGGCGTAATGGCCATCGGGAGAACCGAGCAGGCCGGTGGTTCGGCCACGAAACATGCAGAATGGACCACAAAATGCCGCCGTGATATGCAGAAAAGGACAGCGACCACACCACCCCACACCAAAATTATATTTTGTATGCATGTGATGCCAGAACAGATTTTTTTTTTATATATATAAAACCCACAATGTCAGTCTCTGTGAAATAATTTTTAAATCAAAACGGGCACCTTCCTAAACTCTCTTTTGAGATTCTAAGATTGATATTGAATAAGATTGTGGTTTTCATTGAGATTAAAGCATCAGCCATTACCCTGGAATTTAAAAGAGAGTTGAACTGAGTTGAATCAGGCAGTATGAAGTTATAAGTGTTCCTTCTCTAGCGGCGCTCTCCCTTTTATTTGTATACTAGAGCTTGTATTGAGAGGTGGGCTCAAGAGAGCCCAGTATTAAACTTGATCAAACCGGTCTATTTGTCTTTAAAGCTCCTGAGACATGCTTCACTTCCTGTTGTGTAACACTGCCTTTTCCACATCTCCAACAGAGCCACGCAGTACCCGGGCCCGAGAGAATGAGAATGAGAAAGAAAAGAAACAATTTTGTTGCCTCAAAAGACATTCCAAATTTTGGCACTCCAGTGCTCTTCCAGAATATTCCATTCTTTCAAAACCTGAATGTTCCACAAACCTTAAACTTGGTCTGAAATGTATAAGAATGGCATAAAAGGAATTTGGCTCCCTGTTAAGAAGAAACAAAATCACATTGTGGAATATTTAAGAATGGCGAGATCTTCATTTGAATGATGATAAATATTAAAGGCCATAAAATTAGTCAGAAGTTGGGATTTTCACAATATCAGAAGGCTTGGAATAAAATGCTTAAGTCATATGGTTAACTTTTATAGTGCTTTTATGTAAATTTTTTGGAGTTTGACAGCATAAATCATCGTCTATTTTCACTGCATGAAATAGAGCAGCAAGGACATTCTGCTAAATACGTTCTTTTGTTTTCTCACAGATGAAAGAAAACAATACAGATTTTGAATGACATGAGGGATAGCAAATAATTACAGAAGTTGTAGATGGGGTGAACAAGGCGTATCCCTTTAACGTTTGATCTCGCTGTTCTTGCAAATTCCACAATGCCATTTGTTTCTGGAATTCCACAGATTTATGTCATCAGTCTGTGGTGCAGTGGTAAAGTTCATTTCCTTGTTATGGCTGTGGTGCCATGTTGGATCTACTTTGATTTATCAAATCCAGATTTGCTGCTTTTGCTGGCAGTTGAGGTTTTTTTCTACCTTGCTCAGGATACATCTTTATTCCATTTTGACCAATGCCTTTGATCTAAAATCACTGAAAAACTCATGGCAAACCTATAAACCTATTGGACCTATAGTTCTTTTTAGATGTATAGCACTTAAAAAGTGTCTACTTTACCCAAACATTATAAATTGCACCCCTTAGATGATTCCAAATGCCATGGTGGTTGAAAAATATATCCCCCTGTAGAGAGCAGCTAAACCAGCTCTGTGGGGTGCAGCAGATGTTACGGGCAGAAGCTGCTGTATTTGTGTGGAGTGATTTTAGCTACAGTACTGCGCCTCCCTTGTCATCCATCTCTCATTCCCTTTCTTCCTTTTTGCGTTCTCTCTTTCCACTATTTGAGTGGATCCTGAAAGCCACACAACACGACGCCCTCTCTACCACCCACACTCTGAGTAACAACACATCTCCTCCTGTGCAGTCGGCCTGTAGCCTTGGATTTCCAGCACACATACACACACACACAAACACCGAACATCTCGTCTATCAACTCTTACCTTTTAAATCACAAAGCAAATACAAACACAGTTGTGGAAAAATAAAGCAGTTTCTTATAGTTACCCCAAAAGCAAGTGCTGACCAAAGTGCTGTACAATAAGATTCATAAAACGGTAAGAAAATTACACACAAGTTCACATAAAATTATAACATATATTCACCTACACAGATCTAAGAGATGGTCTAAAAACATCAACAGTAAGAAAATGACAAACAACACAATCATGGAGACAAAATATAACACAAACACATATCCACCTACTCGGATCCATAGGCTACAGAGAAAAGATAATAAATGGAATGGACAATAAAACTGTGTGTGATCTGCATACCAATGGTAGGAGATGTGAGGCCAAAATGGATCTCTGAGGTACCCCGCATGTTGAAAGGTGCCAAGAGGAGAAATTCCCAATCTCTACTGAAAAAGTTATTTCCTTGAGATAGGAAGAGAACCAATTCAATGCAGATCCCCCAAATACCAACCCACTGCTCAAGGCATTCCAGCAGAATTGCATGATCAATAGTCTCAAACGCTGCAGAGATCCAAAAGAACTAAAATGGCACAATTCCCAAGTCACCGGAGAGCAACAGTTCATTCAGTAATGACTCTGTGCTGTACTCTCAAACCATACCGGTATCTATCCAAAATGTCTTTCTCCTTAAATTTAGAAAGCTGATAAAAAAAAAAACCTTTTCCAATAATATAGAAAGAAAAGACTACTTACATTTTACCCCATTTCCCAAGCATCTTTCCCCTTTTTCCTCCCTGTTTCTCAAGCATCTCTTCCCTTTTACCTACCTGTTTGCCAAGCACCTTTTCCAGTTTTACCTGACTTTGCTGGCTTTCTTGTTAATACAATGAATAATACAGAGAATACATTTTCATATGTTAATTAAAAATAATGACAACTAGCTTTTTCTTTTGTGTCCAGTGGTGGCTATCACTTTAGCTTATAAACCAATGGAAGAATGTATGAATGCTGATTTAAATGGTCTACCAGTCAGTTTGTGAGTATTGTTATAGTATATTATATATAGTATATAGTATATTATGTTATAGGCCTAGTATATATTATTTAAGCTAGAAGGTAATAGAGGACATGCTATATTGTGTATGTATTCACAATGTGCATCTATGCTAATGGAAATATTTGTATATTTATAATGAAATTTATAGCATTAAACCAGTCAGAATTTATACTCCATCTGACAATTTGAGGTCAAGGATTAACATGAAAATAGTTGGTTGAGAACCAACAAAGCTTCCAAATGCAGGTTCACTTTTTTTTTTTGTTGTTGTTGTGTGGTGTAGTTTTCAGTCGTGCACTCAAGTTTCTTTCATGCACAGACCTCCTGCCTCCAGAGTGCTGCCGGAGAGCTGTGTTTCACAGCATATGAAAGCAGATACAATCCAGAACATGTGGGCTCGTCTCCTAATGCAATCAGAACTAAGGGGAAAACTGGTGCAACCAACATTGCTGTTGTAAATTTGTGTGTGTGTGTGTGTGTGTGTGTGTGTGTGAAGGGTGGGGCAAGAGCAACAGATTGGGTCTCCTGGCTCCAGCCCCTCTGTACAACACTTCCAGCAAGGTCACATGACACCAGTTAAACCCTGTCACAACCTTTTCCAGGGGAGTGCTGGCAACAACAAACTAGTGCAAACCTAGACATTACACATACACCAATCTACTTGCCTTTTCACTTGCAAACCTATCTTTTTGTCAGGATGCTTTAGGAAAAAAAGCACTTGACAGTATGTGCAGTAAAACAGTTGTGTCGGTACCAACTGCTTGTAAAAATGCCATATGGCCGTCATCCAGCCCATAGTGTGAAAAGACTGCTGTGGATTAGCCCTAATGAGAGGTATAACTAAAACCTGAAAGCCATGTGAGACTGTTTGCCAACATACAGGCATACACCATAAAGTTAATTCCACTTTCTTTCTCAAACCATAATCTCTCTGTATATCCGTGTGTCACTAACCTTTATCACTGAATATTGAAAACATGTCCAGTTCACATTTAACCCCAAAATCAAAAGAATATATTTATAAAAATATGTTGAAATATATTTTAGATATTCATATACTGAATATCATAGTTTTAATCATTTATAAATGAATAGAATTTAGCTTATTTTAGAGCCATTTCTCACACACATACAAGGGTGGGTGTTACAGTGTGAAGAATTTATATGTTTCCATTGATCTTGCTTGTTTTGATTATTCCCATCCCCCTGGAATCTATGACCTAGCACAGAAATATGTGGGGGGTAAATATAACCTGGCCACGTATTTTGTCTCATTAGAGAATTTGGGGATGGACTCGGCCAACAATAAGTCTAATAAGCCTCCAACAGGACTCTATATTTTAAATGAGCTTTACTCAATTCAGTTTCAAAATGTTGCCAATTGTTGTTTCTCGAGAATGTAGATTGCATACTTTTACACAAATTAAAGATTTCCGTTTCCTGATTTGCTAAATAGGATTCCTTAAACTCAAATCACACACAGAGGTTTTCATTCAAACCTGTCTGAAGTATTTATCGTGTGCAGAATTGAGCAAAAGATTAAGTTTGGTCACCATGCCCTCTGCATCTAGCCTCATGCCATTGTTCTGAACAGATAAACACAGCAATGCCACAAAAATAGAAAGGAACTAAAGCACCTCAAAAAACTGTATCGCTCATATGCCATGTTTGTTAAAAAGTGCCGGTCTCCTGAAGTCAGACAGGATTCCTGCACAGCGCAGTCGAACAGTGACTCATAAATTCCTCTCTATTTTCCAGCGATGTGGCAGGCACCGCTTTCAGCAGCCTTTTCTAAACTCTCAAAACCTCTTTTACATCCAAATCTGATTTTTTATTTGAAAAAATAAGGTGTTTTTTTTATCAGATGATTAACTTTTTGATTTAAGCTTAATTTAGGCTGTCTGAGCAAATCACATATACCCTCTAAAATGCCTGCAACTTAAGACAAAGCAAAATACCTTCCAATCCTGTAAACACCAAGCCCTCCACCCCCACCTTCCTGGAACCTTCTAAAACTTCAAAACCGACTCACTGTAACCTGGAGACACCTTCAACCGCTGGTGCTGAAAAAGCCTGACAGGTCATTGCTAATGTTACAACTGCAGTATAATAAACCGGTATTTTCATAAAAAAAACAATTTCAGAGATTTTTTTTCTTCTGCAAAAACATACACTAGTGTGGTTTTAAAACAATATTCTGGGTTCAATAAAAGTTCAGCTCAATTGACAGCATTTGTGGCAAAATGGTGATTACCCCCCCCCCCAAAAAAAAATTTCAACTCTTTTCTTTTCTTGTCTTTAAAAAAAGCAAAAATCAATGTTACAGTGGCTATGTTTACATGCACTAATTTTTTCAATCCGATTGCAGATTCCGAATGTATTGTTTATATGTCCCCTAAACTTTGCAATCAGATACAAACATTTGTTTACATGTGCATTACATGTTTTCACCAAAACTTCTGCGCATGCGAAGCACGATAGTCGTTGAGTTCTGAAGAAGCGGAGAAAGGCTGAGAAATTTAGCGTGGCACCAAAAGCCATAATTGGTGTTTTCTCTTTGAGATATCAAAAATATATGCCAGAAAATCTTTCTTCTTATTTGGCTCAATCTACACTACAAATTAAGAATTAGAAGCAGCATCTAATACCCTTTCTGACCATATATTTGCCCCATGCCCATTGCCAATATAACCGAAGGCATCTCTGGATGCGAGTAGGCCACGAAGTGAAGACAGGTTGGGGAGAGTTGTCCTTAAAGGAGTTTACAGATGTGTAATGGAAACAAAATAATATTGACTTTAAGCAACAGCTGCGGATGGGACGGTACGCAAAAAACACTAAGCAATAAAGATGGCAGAATGGATTATTTAATCATTAAAGAAAAAAAAAGCTAGGCTATTTAAAACAGCAAGAAAATGGATGCAGTGTTAAATTAACGGTCAGAAGAAGAGTTTTACTCTTGTACAATATAAATAGCCTACGTCAAAAACTTAAGATAGGCTATCAATATTTGTAAGTTTTTTTTTATTCAAAGCCTATAACTGTGTGTAATTTAACATTCGTTTTGAGGAGGATGTTTAAGCTATTTACTTAGTTAACTTAGCATCATTTCTTGTAAAACATTCTAACATTTATTATACTAATCTGTCACGTATGTCAAAGAAGAAATGCTTCAGAAATTATGGTTTCGACATCAGGAAGTCACATACATGCAATGGAACGCAACACCGTAAACCGCACCTGCTGCTTGAAGTCCCTATTAAGAATGACACAACAGTTTGCTTTATGTGATGTCATGAAAGAACATGCATACCATAATAATGCATTTTGTCACTGCTTTGTAGGTTCCCGTGTAGCATATCATGTGTAAACGTGCATACGCACCAAATCTCTGCCTATGAGCGCAAGGTATTTTAGAGTAGGATTGAGAAATTAGTCAGATTCAAACATTTACATGGTTTATATATTTTTCTTTTAAACAGATTATTTTAGGTCTACACCACCACCTTCAATTGAATGGAAATTTAATTCGGATCCACTCAATTGGATCATTTTTGAATTTGCATGAAGGCTTTTCAATCCGATTGAGCTATCAGTTGGAATACAAACAGATTATTTGGTTGCATATAAATGTGGCTAGTGAGGCACTTACAATGGAAGTGAATGTGGCTAATTTTTGGTGGGTTTAAATGGCAGAAATGTGAAGTTTTTCATTTTATAAAAGCACTTAAAGTACTGTACATCAGTTCTTCTATTAAAACCCATTGAGCTGTCACAGCAAAGGAATTGTTAAATTGGCTATAACTTTACACAGAAAAGGTTAGTAAGCAATTTTATCACACTAAAATCATGTTAACATGCATGTGTCTTAAGTCTTCAAATCAAATCACTTTATTGTCACACTAACATGTACACAAGTGCAACAGTAGGTGAAAGTCTTGTGTGCAGTTCTTGTGGCTATACTTTAGAAACGGTGAGTATTTAAAAGTTTATGGATTTGTCCCCATTCACTTCTATTGTAAACGCCTCACTGTTACCCAGATTTTTGTGTTTTTTAAGGAGGGGAAGGTCAAAATACATTTTATTGGTAATCAATATTATGCCACGAATGCTGTCGATTGAGCTTAACTTGTATTGAACCCGTAATATTCCTTAAATATACTAGTGTCAAATATGTTCAATAATATCACGGTAGCATTAAAGCATTTTATTATTAAATATCTAGCAAGAGAGCATAAACTCGGTCCATCTGACTTTAACGTGCCATTATGTTTTATGTTACAGGCCATTGTATTAAATGCAACCATAAATGTTGCTCCCGAGCGAAAAAGATCTATGAACTCTGCAAAGTTTGGGAAAAAGAGATGGCGGTAACCTTCAGATGGGCTTAAATTTTCTCTCGCGCTCTCATCAAGTGGTCAGCACCCCCGTTTAAATCTTCCACCCCTTCTGGAGGGGAGCAAAGAGATTTAAATGCTTTGAATGATGGTGAGGAATGTTTAAAAGTGTCTGTTTGAGGAAGGGGGTGGGCTTTTGAGGTTTTTTCATGGGGGGGAAAGATTCGTGGGACAAACCCCGTCTCTCAGATCTGGTATGCGTGACTGAGCAAGGAGAAGGCAAAAAAAATTACAAATTCAAAAATTCAAAACCTAGCTTCTCAACTTAGGGAAACAATAGCAACTGTTGAGAGCAGGATTTAGCTTTTTTGGGGGGTCTCTGAGTAACATAGTGATCGTATTTTACCATTATAATCACTGAAGTAATTTGATTCTAAAAAATAATAATAATAATAATAATGTTACCGGAGTATATTCATTGGAAAAAAGCACCATTTGCAGTTTTAAAGCCTAACTGGCACAATCAAGGGGAAGCATCCATTTTGTTGCGCTTCATAAATAATGTAACAAACAAGAGCATAAATGTCCTTAAAGCACAAATATCATTCTCTAAAAATGCTGATTTTTCAAACTCACTAAATTAGCTGAAACTCAACGAAATAAACCCACACATAGCAACTCTTGTCCTGATGATAATACCATATTAAAACAACATTTGACTCCGATACTATCTAAACATTATGAAATTCACCTGTTTTTAAAAGGGCACAAAACAACACTAAATGCATGAGGTTAATGGAAATAAAGTCACTAGTTTGTTCCACACAAAAACAGTTTAACGAAATTTAACGTGGCACTTTTTATTTATATAAATATCAACTTTAATGTTTTTTTTTACTGTAAGAATATAAAACATTTTAATTCGGGATTCTTTTTTACAAATACATTTACAGTACATTAGAACACAGTAGCTTCTCAGCAGGATTCAATACATGTTGCAGGTCGATACATCATGTTACATATATAGGCCTGACACTCATTTTGTTTGCTCCTCGTTGTCCTTTATATGTATTATTGAATGTTAATTTATTTAAAACGGACATATTGTTTTAATAACATGGTAGTGCCCTGTAAAGCCTTGTAAAGAGGCAAACCAGGTGTCAGTGAATTGCAAACAGGAAACTCAGTGGTTTTTCTTTTTCCGGGACAAAATTCACTTCAATTTGAAGTACAACGCTCTGAATAACAGCCATTAATGAAACAATATCTGCTTACATAAGCATAAATACATCAGCAGAGAGAGCCTCTTATTCAAAGCAGGAATTAAAGGCTTTCAGGCCTGTAGAATTGAGCTAAAATCAAAACTAAAGTGATTGGAAATATAAAAGCTTTAGTGTACAAACCCGGTCTTTTCGTCTGTTTTTGCATAAACTCGCTGAGTCGAGCCGATCTTTGCTCGCGACTCCTTTTGTTGGTTGTTTAAAGGGAAGGGAAATTAACAAAGGTAGTTTGAATCCATTGCTTTCAGTCTTTTTTTTTTTTTTTTTTTGCTTTTCTCAAGCCAAAGACGAGATAATGGGGGAGGGGATTGTTTTTCTAGGCACAAATTCGCATTCTTTTTAAGAATAACAAGATATAATACATCTAACGAGGTAGCCAAAATATCTCGATACTTAGGGAGGAGGAGGTTTAATATTGCGATTTGTTAGGATAATGTTTTAGTGTTTCTTACACTGACCGGACTGTGTTAATAATTATAATATCTGACACATGTATCACATTCAGATTTTTTTTTTTTTTTGCCAAAGCAGAAGCCTCATTTGTATGCTGTTTGCTGTACTGATATCCAACTAGGATAGCGAGAGATGGTTTTTATTAATTAAAAAAAGAACCTCCCAACCCACCCCCTCCTCCTCCTCCATTCCCCTCCCTCCAGAATCTCACCGAGTTTCACCTCACTTTTTCACTTTCAGTCATCTGCCAAAGGCCCAGGTTCAAAACTTTAAGGCAGGGGAGCTGCGTGATCCTCTCCAGTCCCCTCTTAGTGATTTTCGTACATCCATACAGATCAATGCCGGTCAGTTGAGTCAAGTGGTCGGCGATGAGCTCCAGTCCTTTGTCTGTAATCCGCACGCATTGGCCGATGTTCAGCGTCCTCAGCTCGTGCATCTGGCGTACCATCCTGTTGATGCCGTCGTCGCTGATGTGGCACGAGCACAGCGACAACGACTTGAGCTTGTACAGACCCTGCGCGATGTACGCCAAGCTCTGGTCGCCGATCTTATCGCAAAAAGACACGTCGAGCCCGGAGAGTCTCAGGGTCCCCATGGCGAGGTGCATGATGCCCGTGTCGCTGATGTTGTCGCACGAGCGCAGGTTAAGGCTCCACAGACTCGTCATGTGCGAGAGGTGAATCATGCCGGCGTCCGAGATCCCCCCACAGAAACTCAGGTTGAGCACTTTGAGCTTGGTCAGGCCTTTAGAGATGTGCTTGAGGGACAGGTCTGTCAACTTCTGACAGTCCTGCAGGGTCAGGTATTCCAGACTGAGGCAGCCCTCCGCCGCGCTCCGGGTCATTCCGGCCAAATGTCCGATCCCCACGTCCGACACATGCCGGCAGCTCCGCAGATTAAGACTCTTGAGTCTGTGCAAACCCCATGCGATGAGTAACAAACCAGTATTGGTGATGTTGCTGCAGCCACCCAGTTCCAACACTTCCAAGTTTTTCAGATACTGGGCTATTCTGCCCAAACTGGAATCCGTGATCTGTTTGCAGAGGCTCAGATTGAGCACTCTCAGGGAAGAGATCTCCTGTACGAACGCATGCCCCAGGCCGTTATCCGTTAAATTATAGCAGCCGCTTAGATTCAAGCTCTCGATGTTGGGCATCCCCTGGATCACGTAGCTGAGGCTGCGCCGCAGGCTGAGGATCTGCACACGCCTGATGCCCCGCGCCTGCAGGCTGGGGAACAGAGATGGGTTCGCCCTCCTCAGATGCAACTTGGCTTCCACCCCCCTCCACACGGACTTGTGGTAGGACGCGTCCCTCCACGCCGTGCACACTTGGGCCACTCTGCCTTTGTCCCTCACGTCCAGGTAGCTGAAAATCATGGCTAAAATCTCTGGGAAGAGACACGAGATGTGCGTCTCCATCTTCCACGCGCACGCTTACGAAAATAAACGGCGGCAAAGCCCCCCACCAACGGTCAGAATACGGTCCCCTCAGGAGAAAAAATGGCTTTAAAAACCTTCGTTAGTTTTCTTTTTACATTTAAATGTGTAAATAAATCAACTCCACGTACCACGTGATCCGTTCGGTGGCGCAGTAAGTATTCAAATGCAAAAAGCCCCAAAAAAGCTTGATCCAATACAGACCGACAGCAAACGGAGGGGAAACGCTGGCGGTCAGGCAGCGCTGCTGCCCATTTGGCGCTCTGATAATAGCCTTCGCTCGACCCGGGGATCCAGACGGTCGTACATTTTCAAAAGATGTCTAAAACTGCCACAAACCTCGGGAGAAAGCAAATTCAGTCCGAGTCGATCGTGTCTTCAAACCTCTATCAGATAAAAGACTGAGGTTTCGTTTTGCGTTTGTGCTCCGCTCACACTGCCAAGCCGAAGGGCTTCCTGCTGCCTTTGTCTGATCTTTTCAAACTGACTTGGCAGGGCCGCCAGCACAGAGCGGCTGTGGGGGGAGGCGCACGTTTAAACACGGTAAAACTCCACAAATCATTAGAGAAGAGCCTGCAACTTATAAATAAGCACCGTTTATATGTTCGATAGAGGTCCTTGTGTGTGTTCTGTGTTTCTCAAAACTCTCATCAAAGAAATTCTTGTAGTCTTTGTTTGATCTCCCCCTTTTGGAAACGAAAGTGGTTTAGCCCAACTCAGCTGGAACAGTAAGAATAGTTCCCCTGGAAACCAACTTCTTACAATTCAGTTCACTTTACCCTTAACCCTTCAGCTGCCAAGTCAGACGATGCTATATTATTATAACATTATTATGTTGTTGTTGTTGTTGTTATTATTATTTTTATTATTATTTTGATATTTCAGTTATTTTTTTCAGAGTAAACTGAAAATTAAACTTTATAACAGAAAAAGCTTACTGTGAGATAGGCCTATTTAAAATGTAGTAGTATACTTAAATAGTATAAAGTAGTATACTTAATGTCACATTTAACCATAAAACTTTTGTAAATATTAGGAAAATTGATTACAATATTTTGCATACTTGTTTCTCTGTATATTGTCTTGATCTTACTGAATATTTTAGATTAATATTTTACTTATTTGTTATTCAAAGTCGAGTAGATTTAGTCTGGCAGATTAATGTCAGGATTTTTGTTACGTAATTAATCTTATTGCTGTTTCTGCCATTTGCTGATCCTAAGAGCAACATTGGTCATTATAACCCAAACAAAATAAGGGAATGTAATGTTTAGTTTAATAACAGCTCTATTAAATAAAAAATAACAGTTACCTTTGTTGCTCCAGCCAGTCTTACGTAAGGTAGCTTTTATTCCACCTTTTGCATATTTCCCTGTCTTTGGGCCTCAGGCCCCCCTCTGTGGGCGCTTTGGCATTGTTAGCTGATATGACGGGAGCATTTGCACAAGGTACTGGAGTGTAGCAGAGAGACAGAAGAAAAGGAGCACACACACACGTATTTGTGTTTACAAAAGAAAATGCAGCACAGCACAACTGACAGCACAAGTCCAACGTTCCACCCTCCCCACTCTGTCTATGTCTGTCTGTCTCTCTTTCTGTCTCAAACATTTCCTCTAGTCTAGTTCATCACGTCTCTCTCGCTCTCTCTCTCTCTCTCGCTCTCGCTCTCTTCAATAAATATCACTTTTCTCCTTCCCCTCTCTATAATTGTGTAATAAACATTAATAGCATAGCGTAATAGCATTTCTATCCAGTAATTTGATTATTTCTAGCAGCCCTAGCAGTCTAGCAGTCCTGTAGTTTCAAGCTTTTTGAAAGTCGACATCAACTCAAAATGGGCCATATTTACTCTCCTAATTCATGTTCCTGGTTTGATGAATGAGTGCATGTTATTCCGGTGGGAACAATGCCTTTTTATATCAAAATGTAATAAATTGTTCCTCTTCTGAAACAACTTTTATTTTCAGATGATGTCACCAAGCCCTCTTTTTCAACCCCTCCCCTCCAACCACATGGCTCCAATCCAGCTTTATCTCATGGAAATAATGTGACTGTGGTGCTATTTCTGCAAAATTGTATTACATGGTTCCTTACATGTATCACGGCAGTTCCCTGGAGAAATGTCCACTGAGTGGCATCGAAAGCAAGTTCAATTTTGTTCTAAACAGATGAGTTTTTTTTTTAAGATGAATCAAGTTTAAAGACAACAATCAACCTACCTAACCTAAACCTTCAACTTTAACTTAACTGATAGTGTCATAAAAAGCAAATGTGACATGAAAAATGACCATTTTAGCTACCGTACAATCAATTCTATCAGCTGAGCTACTGTGCAATTTGACCGCGCTCAAACAAGCTTGTTAATGTGGTTTGTTATTTAATACAGATGTTAAAATGTATGGCCTTACAAGTCAGGCACTACAGTAAACATGTTTATATGTAATAAGATAGCATTGTGTGAAGAACAGGGCAAAAAGTAAGGGTTAATGTACAATCAGCCAGTTGTTATCACAAAAAGACCCCTTCAGGGCGATATAAGATATATTTTCTCACTTATTGCATGACTACAAATCAAATAAATAAAGGTATGGGTATAAAATATTGATTTGCATTGAAATTATGCAATTATGTGAGCAGAAATATATTTCTGAACAGCTGAAATCCACCTCAGGTTTGTGCCGGAGTTCTGTTAGTGTTTATTTTGTAATTAATGATGCCTGACTGCTCATTATGCAACTTATTAAAAGACTGCTTGCCAAATAAATAAATAAATGCACAAGAAACATTGATTTTGATTAATTGAGCTGAAATTATTTTATCAGCTTACTTGTACAGATCGCACAGTGATCTGAGAAGAAGGAAAGATGGCTCGCAATACCCAGAAGAACAGTCTGATACATAGAGGTGCGGTTGTTTCTGAGAAATATCAGGCCACTAGATGGCCCCATTGAACAATCAGAATCAAGGATTCCAGAGAGCAATGCATTAAGGACTGATAATCTTATGTTTTAATCATGCTTTGTGTGAAATAATAAAAGTAAGTGATGTTGTAGTGCCTCTAGTGTTCATTTCACTGTGAAAGTGCCACGTACAACAAACAACGGATAAATAATTCTGCAGAAATTTTGGCATATTAACATGATTCTATGAGACCAAATTTCTCCATTGTGATATGAAACCTCCACTTTTCATGATACAATCAATTACAGATTGATCAAATGAAATTTGTCTAATTGAATATCCATTTTCTCTCTACAATACAGATAAGGTAAGCAAAATGGGTTATGAAGGCTGTGTTAATGAGTTTGTTGGAGTTGAATTCATGCACTGGTTGATTGGCAGCTCCTGGGTTTATGTGGTGGACAGATGAAGGGCTCTGAATGTGCACTGAGCCCCAATGCCCAGCGTGTAAGGGTTGAGAGGTCTATGACAGCGGCCCCTCTCCCCGGCTCTTCTTGCTGGCCTCACTGCCAGAGAGGAGGGCCGCTCCAGAACTGCACTGCTGTGAGTCAGAAACTCTCAAAGCAAGCCTGCAGAGTCAAAAGCGGAACTCAAGCTGCTCCTGGAAATAAGCAGAGAGAGAGAGCAAGAGAGAGAGAGAAAGCGAGAGAAATGACAGGGTGGGGCTTGATTTAGAAAACAGGAGAACGCTAACGATTAAAAACAGGCACTCACCACAGAGATATGGAACTATTAATTGTTCAGTTTTTGATCATTTAGACTAAATTGAACCAAGTGAAAGCAGACTGAAAGAATATAAGGACTTTTCAACCTCCCAATAGAATAAAGACAAACAAATAAGAAAAGAAACAAATAAAAACAAAGAAGTAAAAATGAGGCTGAAAGATGTAAGAACTGGAAGGACATATGCTACATGCAAATGCGAAGGTGTTGTTGGACCTTGCAAAAAACATTCCGTCATGTGATTTGATGTGCTGATTCAGGGGAGGGAGATAATTGGATAATTGCATGCCACAGAACTGCGCTGATAACTGCGCTTGGGGCAGCCGTTTCCTAGGAGACGTAGGCATGTGTCAACATGCTGTTGAAAGCTGACACCTCATGAATAGATTTTAGGCTACTTTGTAGTTTCTCTCTCTCCTCCTTCACAGATTCGTGTATGACTCCAATCTGCTTTTGTGTTTTGCAAGCGGTGACAGTTTGAGGAAAGATTTTGGCATCTGTAACTCGCACAAACCGCACACATATCAAGCCAGCTGAAATGGGTTTTTCATGAAATCAGACAACAGTTGCTTCTACGGCAGGATAAACCACATTACTCTATTCAAATGAGGTCGATCTCACTAGGAGCCGCTCCCCCGTTGGGATACTTCAGGGGACACACTAGGAAGTCGATGCTCTCTGTATGTCTATAAAGAACATGCAATGATGTAATACTCGCCCTGTGTAACTGCATTGTAATGGTAATACATTTATGCATTCAGCAGATGCTTTTATCCAAAGTGACTCACGGTGCATTCAAAGTATATTTTACCATATATTATCAGTAGGTGTACTCCTTTGGAATCAAACCCATGACCTTGGGGTTTCTAGCACCAAGTTGAGCCAATTGAGCATTCTTAACATAATTCTATCTTTACAATACTAAATATCTATACAATTCTTAATTTTAATACTGCCTATACAATACTAAAAATCTATACCATCAATTCCCTGTTTTTTCCTCATAACATCTTTATCATTTAATTTAACTGCTCTCATGTTTTATACCCTGTAATCAAACACATTGCATGATGTAATGAGGTTTTTGTTTCAGTACATATGCAAAATGTCCACTGAGTGAGGCTAAAAGCGAGCTCTCCCAAACAGACAAGGTTTTTAAGGTTATTGCTTGTTAGAGTTTTAAATCAACAAAACCTACTGTACCTCCCTAAACCTTAAACCTACACACAATTGTTGAATCAAACAACATCATTTTGTGGTGCTTCTATGACACTCTCAACTCATGACAATTTGGGTGCTCTTCAGAATGCGTACCCCATTCCTTTGCGTCACAAGTGCAATGCTATATAACTTGAGCTACTGTGCATTTTGGTCTTGCATCAACAAGCTTATAAGTATATTTGGTCATGTAATACAAACATTAAAACATATCACCTTAGAAGTCAGTAAAAGTGTTTTTAATATCATAAGATATGATTTTGTCAAGAACAGGTCAAATAGCAAGTGTTTATGAATTGAAAATCTGCTGTTTTATTTGTGATTTGTGTGGAAGGGAAAAAAAAGTAATTCTTGTTGTATCATGTAGTGAGCATTAAATCAGGAAACTGCCACAACAATGTACAACGAACCACATAAAAATTATTTTGCCATGTATTTTAGTGATTCCATTGTTGGTCAGGTCAGCAAATCTACTTACATTTGATTAGTGAACTAGAGATAGTGCAGAATCTTAAATATTTCAGATTAAGTTGTAATGTTTCTTTGTTTTTAACTTTTTATGAAGCCAAAAAAGTTCTCTATTTCCAGGTTTAAAAAAAAGAAGTTTTTTTTTACATCCCACTGCAAGTTTCACCTTCTTACCACATCTGTGCTTTCTCATCATTCTCTGTCTCCCCCGTGTGTCTCTCTCTATCCCTTTGTACGCCTGGAGCCCACAGCCAGGTGAGGCCCCTCAAGAGAGTAATTACAACCTGAAACAGAGATCGGAGCCCCGCGGCATTCACCATCAAAGCGGTCACAGGGAACAGCCCCAGCTAATGTGGCGAAGGAGAGAGACATTGACAGGGCAAATACCAATAGGTTTAAATCACACGCACACATCCCAAAAAAACATTAAACTCAAGCTCTCTCTCATAGCATGACCAACATTAACAAGCTATTTGTCCACACAATGGACACGTTGCTCACATGGGCCCTTTAGAAGGCAAACAGAGAGAGAGAGAGAGAGAGAGAGAGAGAGGGCAAAACAGACAGAGAGAAGAAGAGGGAGAGAGAGATGACTGAATTAGTCTGCAGCATGTCCAGGCCTGGAGAGAGGGTGGGACCAAGAACACATTGAAAAGTGTTCTGCAAACTACTGTGTGACTCAAGGGCAGGTTTTGGCTGCAGAATTTACATGCATCACAGGCACCCAGCTAGTAAAGCCAACAGCATTAGGAGATGCCATAGATCCAACAACACTCACATAGACAAGTACTGCTAATTAAAACTTTAAAGCTTCTAAACCAAAATTCAAAGTGATATGTCTGGAGCAAGTGTGACATTGAAAAAAAAAACCTTCCGGCTTCTGTTAAGTATGCTGGTGATAGCATCATGCTGCAGAGCTGTTTTTCATCAGCAGCTACTGGGCATCTTATTCTTTGTTAAATGTATGGTGGAAGAATAGGTGGTGCAAAATACAGATAAATATTGCAAGAAAGCCTGTTTCAATGTTGAAAATAATAATAAGAATGATAATCAATGGAAGGGGTGAGTGTTTTTTCTCTCTACGTATTAGGCTGGTATGTAAGAAAGTATTATAATGCTGGAAAATGACATCACAGAAAGAATGTTTTCAACATAAAATAATGTTTCATTAATTTTGAGACATCTAGAGTGTCTAAGTACATTGTAGCCCTGCACTTTATATCTCTCAGTGTGTGTGTGTGTGCGCGCGCGGCAGTTTATTTTTGGTTCATCTCGCCATAGCTGTCAGAGAGTATCTCTTTTAGACAGTGTTGATTGTGGAGAAGAAAGCTAAGCTGTTTGTCTCTGTGCTGGGACTCAGAAACAGGCGTATGCTGACAGACCATCTGTGCTGCCCTCATAATAACAATAATGAAAACCTAAATTATTTATGTTCTCGCAAAAAAATAACTGTTTGCATTTGAATTAAACATTCCAAAAAGGTGTATTGGGATCAAGATGAAAAAAATTCCAAACAAAGGAAAGGAAAAGCAAAACCTGAATGTAAGGATTAGAACATCAGCAAGTCTGATTTGGTTCTCTTTCTCTTCCTGTACTTCTCATTCCTGTGCCTCTCCTCTCATCCACTTCAGGAAAGTGGGCTGCGCTCGCATCCCCAGGGGTTTATCCGATACAGGTCAGGTTAATCAATCCAGTGGGAGTGAGAGGCAGTGCTGGGACTTTTAATCAGGCAGAGACAGCGGAGACTCCGACCTCTCCACCCTCCAGCTGCCTGATCCCAGCCAGCATGTTTGTATGTGTGGTCACGTTTAAGGACTTGTCCTCTTTCGTCTCTCTCCCTCACTCTCTCTCTGCATGTGTGCTCGTGTATAAGCTGCAACGTTTCTATACTTTGATGCAGTCCCATTGTGGCTTATGCACTTATTCTCAGTACTCTATTCCATTGTGAAGCTGCAGTCATGGATGCATGGATGGATAGATAGATAGACAAACAGACAGACATTATTATTTCACATGTATTGTGTTTGCATTTGCATGTATTCAGAACATTTGTAATTGCCAGCACCAGTTGTAATTGAAAAGCTTAGAAATGTGGCACAGTTGTATTCTTAGTTGCACTTGAGGAAGCTCTCCTGATTCTTCAGTGTGATAAAACCTTTTAACTTGGGCTTGCCACCTTGGGCCCTGCTGTGTTTCTGAGGGTGACATTCAGTCTGTAGTCCCTGTATGGCAAGTGAGAGGCAGGGAAGAGGGAGGAGTAGAGGAGGAGGAGGGTGGTAGGGAATGAAAGGGCTCTCCAGGGCAGTGCAGGAGGACTGATGGGCAGCCAGCGGCCTGTCAGCGTGCCAGGATTGGAGCAGGCACCGTGCCCAGGCTGGCGGCATCCTCCAAGCTGCCTGGGGAGAGAACAAGCCCCCCCCCCCCCCATCCTCTTCTGAGATAAGAGTGAAAGAGATATATACAGAGAGGGAGAGAGAAATAAAGGGAAAAGGAGAAGAAAGCACTGACCTGTATCCTCAGTAAATACACACTGCATACAGATTCATGCAAGATCAGATGAGCAAAGCCATCCATTGACTCTTTTGACTCTTAACACAGAAAGTGGATCGAGCCATTTAGTTGGCTAGCTGTTTACCATTTAGTCAATGTCTTTTCAACCAATGCACTGATCGTAATTGCTGGAGAATCCAGGTTAAGTGCATTGCTCAAAAGCAAAGTGGCCAGTGTTCTGGACGTTTATTTAATGTGCACATCTTGTGCTCAAGTCGTTTTACATTTTTTACCTCAAAACTGAAGATAAAATCTTGTGTAAACATGGTTTTCGTGGTCTATTTAAATTATGAGCTGATAATTCATGCAAACACATTGCTCATCTTAATTTGCTTTTCCTGGAACATGATGACCCAAACTCCAACAGTACCATAACACCATCATCCCTCAGACAACCCCACAAAGCAATAACATGTGCTGTGTTCCTCATCACCCTGGGGGAACTGACCCCAGACCAGTTCTGTGCCCATGAAGAGCGACTCCCCCATGAGGAACCTGGCAGACACATGGTCTCTCCTACAGGCACAGGCCCCCGACTGCTGAGGCCATCTATTTATTAGAGAATAAAGTAGCTCTAAGCAGGCCCTGCACTTTTATAGCAGAATCCCTGCTGGTTCTCTATACTACACAAAGTCCTATCAGACTTCTTACTGGGAACAAATTGACAGAGACGAAGGAGAAGAGAGAGAGCGAGAGTGGGAGCTATGTGCGTCATAGAATAGAGGGAGTGACTGGTGTGTGGCCAGTTTGGCCTGTGTCTGGTTTCCTGAGCAGTCAGTGTAGAAAGCCATATGTGCTTGAGAGAGAGAGAGAGAGAGAGAGAGAGAGAGAGAGAGAGAGAGAGAGAGAGAGAGAAAAGAGAGACATGCGTTCACTTTTACAATGAGAGCTGCTTGCATGAGTCATCTTATTCCAGCTTCAGAGAGGGAAGCAAAGAGAAATATAGTGGCAACGAGAGTGGATGATATTTAGGGACAGACAGGTACAGAATAGCCACAATGGAGTCTCTGTCTGTCTGTCTCTCTCTCTATCTATCTATCTTTGGAGAGGGAGTCTGTTTGTCTGTCTGTATGTCTGTCTGTACCTAGAGAGAGAGAGAGTCAGGGGCATTAAACATCTGATAGGCAGGTGTTATACAAAGAAAAATGTGAAAGAGCAGAAGAAAGAGTAATAGAGATCATATTTTGTATATAAAAGACCATATGTTGTACATGTCATATCTCATACGTAAGTTCATCCCCATTGTATTTGTATTTTTCATTTATTTATTTTAACCTGGCCCATTATTTCCCCCTGCATTTCCTATTGTGCTTTATTTATTCGTATTTTCTTGGGTCGTATTGTATATTTCTGTCTTAAAAGTATTGGATAAACTTATTGTATAAACATATCCTGCCAATAAAGCTTTGGTTCTTGTTGGTTCATACTCTGGGAAACAGAAAACAAGAGAGACAGTATCGAAGGAATGGCATGTTACTGGAAGTAAGGAGGTGAAGGGCAAAAAAGTTAAAAATGGGATAGAAAGATTGTGAATCGGACTAGCAGAGAAAGAAGGAACAAATTATGGAATTTCAAGAGTGCATAGTGGAAAATGTCTCGGAGTGAAAAAAGCAACATGGGGTGGGAATGATGGAGTTGACAGTAAAGGAGAAAAAGCAGAAGTGTTGAGATACATTGTGTATTTCAGTTTGTGTGTGCAGCCCACATGTCTTTGATTTGGGAGTCTGCCTGCTATCTGGGTTAGTCACAGACAGCGTTACGGAGAGACGCTGCAGTTTTAATGATATACAGCAGGCTGCTTGCTTAGACACCTCAGCATGCTGATCTGTCAGGCCTCCCTCACCATTGATCTCACAGTGGTTGGTGCAAAGCACCCTGGGAAACACAGCTGGACGGGTTAACCCCACCCCCAACACATGTAGTTCTTTTTAGCTGCCTCCTCCCCTGATTTTCCACTCTATCCTTAACCACATGGCAATGCTGAATTTATGTGTGTATGTGTAGAAAGAGGGGCTATTTTACAGAATGTGCGACTCAACGGGGAGTGCAGAGTTTTACAGACCTGTGAACACTTTGGTTATTATAAATGCTGCGAGTTCACAGCCAGAATGCTGCTGCACATATGATTGTATGATGCTTTGTGTATAAAGACATCATGAAAGGCCATTTGCAACCCATTTTACCTTTATGATGTGACATATTATTGAGATAAACAAGATTTATTTATTTTTTTTTAGTTCGTGTACCCTGAAATTAACCTCATTCAGCCAAATTTTTGACAAGTGCTATCTCCCATCAGACTTTCTGCTTCAAATGCTTGAACACATTTCACTCGAGCGCTGCTGATAGCATGATGCGTGAGCAACCTCTGAGAGATTGATTTTGGTCTTTAGGGAACCAAGAAGTAATTGTGTTCACATAAACAATGGTGAGCACTATATGAAGGCTGCCTTTTCCCTCTAAAATTACATTTTTAGGGTCGTTGTTGGATTAGGAGGTAGAGTTAATAAAATGTGCATGCCTGTTGACTGTTTATATGTATTATAACATTTAAAACTAAAATCAACTCACTTTTAGCGTCATTCTGTGGACATTACATTCGGAAACTGGAGCTTCCAGCTTCAGCCACTGCAAGCAGTAGTTCGAAATTCAATAAGATTTCAGCCACAGAACTTTAGACCTATTGTTGCTGAATTCAAAGTGTGATCAGTCTCACATTTCTAAAGTATACTTCATTGAAATGATTGTGTGCGCATACACAGGCGTTTAGCGCATGTGTGCTATTACTGCTATGGGACACCACCAGATTATTTCTCTTCAGGAGTTAAGAGCCATAAAGTTGTCTTTCAATTCCTTCAGACTCGAGTTATACAATTGGTGTCTCCTGACCTTCTCAGACACATGTTTTTGACATGCACATCCACTGTTGTAGTTTCAACCTTTGTCTGCTGTTGTTAACCGTCGAATACATCTTCTTCTATCGCTTTTCATGACTGCAACAGCTCAGCTGAGTGTTGCCTCCATGGGACCCACTAACAGGGGCGCATTAACGCATAAGCTTACGCAGGCTGAAGCTCGAGGGCTCACAACTCTCAGGAGAGCCTCTCTCGCGGCATCCACCACCCTATTCTTCACTGTTGACGAACGCTGTTGTGTGCAAGAGCACGCCTCACTCAATTTTGGAAACATATACAGTACATATACACATTAGTATATAGCATATTTTCTTCATTATTTTGTGTTCTTTTTTGTCCTTGTGTGCAGTGTGTGAGGGAGACAGAGGAAGAGGCATTAGGCTGCGTGGCAGATTGTTTTGATTAGTGGCTGTTTTTCGTACTAGTTGAGATCTTTGGTAGGGGTGGCATCTTTTGTCTCTCTCTCCCTCTCACTTTTTTGTGTCTGTCTCTTTCTCTCAGGCGCCTGAGCTCTTTGTGTTCAGTTCTGTAACTCAAGTATTATCACAGAGTTCAAGAGCTCTCCTGAGCCTCAGCCAGGCTGTCTTCATCTCTCTCACTCACTCACTCACTTATACATACGCATACAAGTCTTCTCGTCTGCTGTGTTTTCTCTGCCTTCTCTCACCTCTTTCCTGTGCTCTGTCAGACACAGAGACATTGAAACTGTTTACATTATCACTCAAAATCAGATCCAAGCCATAACTGATCTGCCAGCATTGGCAACAGCTCTGCTAATGTAAGTCAGAGCAAATCTGCAAATCTAGATTTTAAAGCCTAGCAGAAACTGGATGCTTAAAGGCATAGATTATATTCATGTGTGCCAGTGATGTCATAATTTACCAAACTATAGCTGGCAGGGGCACAGATGGCATAGAATGTGTCCATTAACGGTCACATTGAGATGTGTATTGTTGGAGGGCAAGAATAAGGCAGAAAAAGCAATGCATCTGTGATGTATGTAAGCACACATTTATTCATATCTGAAATAGCACTTATTGATAAGGAGTGCATGCTTGTTTTTCAGGTTCTGGTACTTGCAGTCAGATGTGACCAGATGGAGAGAATCTGTCTGGTGGACACGACTTTCACCTGATAAGATCCCACAAGAGCTTATATATAAAAAAAAATAAAATAAATAATAATAATAATAATAATAATAATAATAATAATAAAATGAAATACAGGCAGTGTTTTTTATGCTCATTACTTTTTGAGAGCCCTAAATATATGGTGCTTTTCCTCTTATGAATATTCTTCATGTAACAACTACACAGAGCTTAATGTATTTACTGAAAACCTTGAGTCTACAGTATCAAGTCGTGTGTCAAACTGACATTGCGCTCTGTTGCGCTCCGATTGCATTGACCTCAAAAGAAATGGTACTTGCTAGATAGACCTATCTTTGCTTATTACTTGCTACAGCGCCCCCCCAAGTGGTTGTTTGGAGTAACACAGTTACACGAATTTACATTAAAAGTAGCGTGCATTAGAATGGACTCTGAAGTTTGCATCATTTTTGGATCAGATCCTTGAATTTATAAAATTATAAAGTTACTTTATTATGCAATATTAATTTTTATTAATTTTTGGTTTAACGATTTGCAACTTTTGATTTTATTTTCCGATTCACTTTTTTTTTAGTTTTCAAAATTACTCTATAAAGTTCATCTGTTCATTATAATGTTTTATTCCCAAATTCCATAAACTGTGATCTTCATATTTACATTTAATGCTGCACTGCACCGATGCCAGTCACTGGTGTCTGTCAATAACCTCTCTGCAAACTTTCTGAAAAATTATTTAAAACAAATTAGGAAAAATTTTAAAATAACCATTAGAGAAAGTTCTGTATACGTTATAATTAGGTTGACACACAAAAACGTCCCTGCAACATCTTCGTTCATGGTTATAAAAATTAAACTTAATGTATTGTATTGTGTTTGCTATCGATCTATCTATCTATCTATCTATATATATATAATGAGAGTTATACATTTTTGTTTGGGTTGCAGAATAAATAATCTATTCTATTCTAATGGCGTTGTAATTTCTTAACCAGTACACAAAGGGGCGTGTACTAGACTCATTAATGATGGTGAACTAACGTGATCGATTTAACATGATCGTGGTTCCACCCAGTGTACATTATCGATTGTATTATTTTTGGCCTTTGGTTGTACAAAGGAACTATTTTTAAGTGGTGAAAGTTGTAAATTTGTATCAAGTCTGTGTAATAAACTTTATATTCTATTCTTTTCTACTGGGGTTGTAATTACTCAAACAGTACACCAAGAGGAGCCTGAAGAACTCATTAATGATGATAAACTGATATAAACTCCTAAATATGATAGTGGTTCCACCCACTATCTTTAATTTGTCATTTGTGTTTTGTCTGTGTAATATTCTATAAATACATTTTTATTCCATCGTAAAGTAGTTGTCATTACTTAATCTGTACACCAGGGGGAGCACAAAGAACTGATTTACGATGGTGAACTCAAATGCACCGCCATGTAAACTAATCTCGCTTTAAAGAATAAATCATTAATGTACTTACATAATCAGTTTAGAGACATCTCTATATAAATATTACATTTATAAAATATATAAACACACATTTATTAAACATATAAAACACTCACTGTATTTGCATTCCTTCCTCTGCACTTCTGAAGGATAGGGTGCAATGTGGCTGTTTATGTCTGCTATATTGTTATCAGTCGTAAATTCGTCCAGAATGGGTTTGCTGATAAAAAAAAATTCCCCCTCATTATAGCGTGGTTTAGTCTTGCTTGCTTACAGTCAGAGCGGATATCTCATGCCCAAGTGCGTTTAATGCAACTGCGTCGTTTATGTGCAAAGTGATTTAAAGGGTAGCAGGAGTTGAGCTGTCAAAGATCAGATGTGTGGCTTTTATTTCTGATGTCAAACTGCGATTTTTTTTATTTATTTATTTTGCCTTGCTCGGATGTATTGCAGTAAACTATAGCCGAAGAGAAAAGAGATTATACTTTGATGGAGTATGATATTTTCCAAGCCGTTAACTCTTTTATTCTCTCTCTCTCTCTCTCTCTCTCTCTCTCTCTCTCTCTCTCTCTCTCTCTCTCTCTCTCTCTCTCTCTCTCTGGGCTTCATCTGAACTTTTGCCTTTCTGACTTCTTTTGTCTAGAGGCACGTTTTCATACAAATCCATGGAAATCCACGAATATCTAAACGCGTTCTAATTTACCGTGTCTCCAAAACGCGTTTTTACGCACAGGAACTGCAGAGCTCCCGACGAAGTTATCTCCATGAATCTCTGCTCAGAGGAAGTCCTTGCTTTTTCTCTTTTGCTGCCCTCTTGTGTTGTTCCGCACTCAGTCCATTGGCCTCCCCAAATTCCTCTCACAAGTTCCTCTGCCCCCCCTGCGCTCCACCTCTTTTCCATTGTATCCTCGTAAAAGACGACGGGGTGCGGAGGAGGAGGGTTATGTTGTGCCATAGGAGCGGAGAGGTGTTAGTCCATATTGAGAGAACCGGTAGAGGCAGAAGGGGAGAGTTTGGACTCTCACATTATAATTGCACTTATTCTTTTATTCGTTCGTTTTAACTTCATCCATGTGGCGCTTACATTTTACGAGCCAAAGTTTGAGCAGAACTTTCTCAACAGATGTCAGACTCCGTTAGTGCCTCCGGTCATATAGGTGTTTCATGCACAGCTGGTGCTTAAAGAAACACTGAGAGTCACTGTGCTTCAAAACAGTTCAGTTGATCTTAGTCAAGTTACATCCGAAGAAAGCGACTTCTCCAAGTGGATTACAATCATTTCCTCAATGTTTCCCCAGAGGAGGCTCTTTCCATTTCTTGGACGAGGAAGGATGGATGTGAGAATGAACCGAGGACACCTAGTTCTGGCAGTGATCCTAATCGCCTGCAACTCACAGCTGCTGGTGGTCGCCAACTCGTGGTGGTAAGATCACATTGATATCGCAAATATATATTGTTATTTAAATGGAAAAAAATTATATATATAATTATGTATTTTAGGACAGATGAAACGATGCACGAGAAAACTTAGCTGAGAACAAATGTCGAGGCTTTGTCAAAATATTTACCATGGGTAACAAATGGTCAAACTGTTTGTAAATAGAGGACAACTGATTTTTCCTCCAGTTAAATTTCTCGGTATCTTAAAATCATATTGGCCTATTGCTTGAAATTAATAACGTTCATAATTATTGCAAGGCATCGCAATAAGTCATTGCAATGCTTTCTTTTGGTTTGCAGTCTGAGCAAGAATAGTAAAGAACTTTATTGCAATATGTGCAAGACAATCTAATTCTTATTCATATTTATCATATTGCATTTCTAAAAACAACAGCACCATAACAGGACCATACTCGAGATAAAGGCCTTTATTCAGTATGAAATACTGAACCAGTATATTAGTTCCGCTGCCTCATGAAGATTTACGGAATGAATAATGTTTTTGGAGTTGTAGACTGCAGGCTTGTTGATTATTCTGTGTTTAGATTGTTTTAATATGGGACATTCTCAGGTCATTAGCCATGAACCCCATCCAGAGGCCGGAGATGTACATCATCGGAGCGCAACCTTTGTGCAGCCAGCTGACGGGCCTGTCTCAGGGTCAGAGGAAGCTCTGTCAGCTCTATCAGGACCATATGGTTTATATCGGAGAAGGGGCGAAGACGGGCATCAAGGAGTGTCAGTACCAGTTCAGGCAGAGGCGATGGAACTGCAGCACGGTGGACAACACATCGGTGTTCGGCCGCGTCATACAGATAGGTGAGTGTCACGCGCAAAACTCACATGCGCTCAAAATGTCATAAAATCATATTTAATGCACTAAATGCACAGCGCTAAAACGTGCATCGGCGATTACTTGCGGAGGCAAAGTTATTTTTACGCGTTTTAAAATAGGCCCCTCCATATAAATTCTAAAATAATTAAAATAGTTTATTGTTAGAAAAAAGCTAATTGTAAAGTTACCGTAATTAAGCGTATATAAATGTAAAAATCTAGTAATTGTACCCTCAGCGCGCATCCAACCGTTTCAGAGGATTTTTGCGCGTGATATTGTTCATTTATTTCGTTTCTAAAAATAGCGAGAGTTCTAAATTTGTTTATGCAAGCATGCATGTTTGTTTGTTTGTTTTTTTTTTTCAGATTAAAAAACCTTCTCTAGATAGTTTGTGTTTGCTTACGTTGTTCATAAAGTGTATCGTTTTATATCACATCTTAAAGTAGCCGAACAGAACTTGTACTCTAATTTATGCATGCATACTCGTATGCTTGTCGGTCGTTCAAAGAAGAGAGATCTCCTTGCCTCAATGGAGTGTTAGTTCCGCTCATCAGTGAAACAAGGTGTTTGTCGGGCCATTGTCTGGCGTCGCTTTTGAAATGCAATGACACGATGACACAGAGTCGGGATATCCAGGAATCTATTTGAAGTCTGGGCACCAAAGGCCAATAAACGTGGCCCTCCGAATTCAATTGGCGCATCGTTGCAATGCAGGTACACACCCGTTTAACCGCGCCTCATTGTGTGTATCTATCTGTCTGTCTGTCTATCTATCTATCTGTCTATCTGTCTATCTGTCATTAACACCCTGTTTTTATTAAAGGATTTGTTCACTAAAAAAATGAAAATTCTCTCATTATTTACTCACCTACATGTCGTTCCAAACCTGTATTACTTTGGCTTCTTCTATGGAACACAAAGAGGATAAATAAATGGTGACTGAGCCTGTCAGTCCCCATTCTGCCTAACCTCTCCATTTGTGTTGATCTGAAGAAAGAAATTCTTTGAAAGTCAAAGATTTGGAGCAACACAATGGTGAGTAAATAATGTCAGATTGTTTGGGTGAACTATCCCTTTAAGTATGTTGTAAAACAACATTATCTCTGGTTGGTTCGGTGATACAATTTTTGTGCTTTTTAATGCATAAAGAAGTTACT
Source organism: Moxostoma hubbsi (assembly GCA_032164185.1). Lineage (NCBI taxonomy): Eukaryota > Metazoa > Chordata > Actinopteri > Cypriniformes > Catostomidae > Moxostoma > Moxostoma hubbsi. The sequence goes on from JAVLUX010000043.1 coordinate 6,814,396, forward strand.
TATGTTCCAAAGTCAGGGGCAAATTCACTTTCAAAAGGCATTGAAGAAGACCGGATCATTAAAAAGGAATTCTCAAGCCCTGTGGTTTGAAAACATTTTGTTTGACAAATTTCCTCTCATAATCACTGTGTCGTTGACTTGATACTGAGTGCTTATCTCTAAATATGGTTGTACCAGCAGTTTTTAACATGTTTAAACAGCTTTTAAATGTTAAACGCTATTAACTGTATTGCCTGTGCTGTTGAGGTATGTGAAATCTGCATTCCAGATGGCTTATTAGATGGCGAAAAAAATTCAGGTAACACGTGCACAACAGATGCGAAAAAGAGCACAAATTTTTATAAACCTGGTGCCTCTTTGGCAGGAAACCTTTGTGGTTTATCATATGCCTCATATGAAGTGTACCAAAAATGGAAAAACTGTCAGTTCTCTTTTTGCTCATATGTAAATATATTTCCATTGAAATATTACGAAAATGGCACAATGAATCAATGATGTCCGTGTACAAACACTCATTTCTGATAATCTTATCTCTCTCACTGGAGGGCCTACCAAAAGGATTGTTACCATATGTGGGTGTCCGGACTCTAAAAATTAGTTGTTTCTTGTTTGCTGTACTAATGGGTGAATAATCAAGTAAAATAGCAATGAAGATTTGAGGGTGATTGAATATCAAGTGATCTGTCTTGAGAATATATGATACAATTGTATCCTTGTCCTAACTATGTTTGTGTGTCTTCTGCAGGCAGTAGAGAAACAGCTTTTACCTATGCCATCAGCGCAGCAGGCGTAGTGAATGCAGTGAGTCGGGCATGCCGTGAGGGCGAGCTTTCAACCTGTGGCTGCAGCAGAGCAGCCCGTCCCAGAGACCTCCCAAGAGACTGGCTATGGGGTGGCTGTGGGGACAATGCCAACTACGGGTACCGTTTCGCCCGGGAGTTTGTCGATGCCCGTGAGCGGGAGAAGAACTACCCACGTGGATCTGTCGAGCATGCACACACGCTTATGAATCTACAGAACAATGAAGCTGGGAGAATGGTGAGTAACTAAACACACACACAGACAGATGGCTAATTTATTAATAATGTTCCTGTTGCTCAGTTGGGAGAGCATGATTCTAGCAATGCCAATATCATGGTTTTGATACCTAGGGAACAACAAATTGATAAAATGCAAAGCTTCAAATCACGGAAAGATGCTTTGGATTAAATAAATACAAATTATTGAAAAATATATATATATACAATTTTCTAAATGCTCAAATGGTAAACATAATTGGGAAGTAGTAAGTGTCCTAAAAGCAAGATATTACTGCTGTGGTCTTAATAATATTCACCTAGTCTGTGGGCTTTTTCAAATCCATTATGTACTGTACCTCTTCAATTTGTGTTATGCAAGAGTCTGCAGTGCTTTTTTTATGGTTGAGGTGTGCTTCTCTAATGGATATGGGGAACAACTGTTGCAACCTCTGTTGTGATATTGAGAAATAAAAGTCCAGATATGCACTGTAACATATAAACAGGGCTATAGATGTGTTTGTGTGTGAATAAACTCAAGACAGCTCTTATGTCTCCTGCAGAAAACCATTAACACCATAAAAATGTCAGTTACATCATTCCTCCTCTGTTGTTGAGTGGCTTTACTTAGCGGTACTTTGGGGTCAAAACTGTCCCCAGAAATTAATTCAATCTGATAAAACCTCCATTTGGAGATGTTCAGGGATGTCCTTGAGGGTAAAAGAGTTTCTTAAAGGGATAGTTCATCCAAAAATGTAAATAATCTCATCATTTACTCACCCTTGTGCGATCCAAGATGTGTATGGTTTTCTTTCATCTGCTGAACACAAATTAAGGTTTTTAGAAGAATTTCTCAGATCTTTTGGTCCATACAATGCAAGCAAATGGGTGCCAACATTTTGAAGCTTCAAAAATGACATAAATCAGCATAAAAGTAATCCATAAGACTCCAGTGGTTAAATCAATAGCTTCAGAAGTGATATGATAGGTGTGGGTGAGAAACAGATCACTTTCACATCTGGGAAGGCATGAGAGTGAGTAAATGATAGAATAATTATTTTTGGGTGAAGTATCCCTTTAATCAAAGTAAATCATGTATTTTGTAATTCATGTTTTGTCTCTCTCTCTGTGTGTGTGTGTGTGTGTGTGTGTGTGTATTTGATAAAATGTAGAAACATATCTTTTGGGGGTAGGGTTTTGTAGTGATTATAATTAGACAGCGTAAGTAAACATATAAGTAAACGTGTGTGTGAGTGCACGGAAGAGTAGCCTGGGCTAAAGGGAGAGCTAATTTAATGTATGTGACCAAATGGCTCCCATGCTAGGACAGTGCCCTTGGAGTCTGGTGGGGGTCAGGAGGTCAAAGTGCTACAGCCAAGACAACAATTTTATTACTTTTTACTTTTTATTAACAGTAATTAAATGAATGGTTCAGTCCATGCCAAAATTAATAGTTTTTATAGGTAATGTGTGGCAAATATGTTTAGTGTTTGTAAACTCTCTGACACTGCACATTTTCTTTTTGAATGGCTTCTTGCTGTTTTATAGAACAAGCTATATGGTAGAGACATTATTGAAACCTATCCAGATGTGTGTGTGTGTGTGTGTGTGTGTGTGTGTGTGTGTGTGTGTGTGTCTGGCTCCAGCAAGCTGTGGCCCCCCTGCCACGTTCAGGTGGGCATAAAACATGAGCGGGCAGCTTATCGCTCTCTTGGAGCGCCCTGCAGAATGTCACCACATCTTGCCAAAACACACCATCAAGCTGGAATGTGTTCCTCGTCCCCTTAATAGTCCCACGCTTTGTCATACCACACCCCTGTTCCATCCTCTTTGCCTTGGTTATTTGAGTGCTTTTAAAATGAAGCAGTCCCATAAAAAGTCCATTTGCCTGCTGATGTGGGTGCTTGCCGTGGCAGGGCTCTGCTGCTTATGTTTGTCTTTGGAAAGATGAGTGTATTTAAGGTGTTTACAAAAGAAAGGGCCCCTTCTCTGGAGTTATGGCACTTCTGAGTTCCCCGCCTCTTCTCCTGGAGGTCCCAGAGATCAGAAGGTCAAGGCCTGGATGGATTCTGGAAATTTGTACAGAAAATTGGTCGAAAATGTGAATGGAAACTGTTACTTTAAAGGGTTAGTTCACCCCAAAATTTTAATTCTCTCATCATTTACTCACCTTCATGCAATCATGTGTTTGTGTATGACTTACTTACTTCTGCTGAACATGAACAAAGATATTTAGAAGAATATCACTGCTCTGCAAGTACATATAATGCAAGTGAATGGTGATCAGACCTTTTGTAGCTCCAAAAACAACATAAAGGAAACATAGAGGTAATCTATATACGACTCCATTGGTTAAATCTATATCTTCAGAAGCGATATAATAGATGTGGGTTAGAAACCGATCAGAATTTAATTCCTTTTTTAAACTCTAAATCTCCACTGGAAGTCTCATGACATGTGGTGCCTGTTTAGTTTAACTTTCACATCTGAAAGTGAAAGTTAAAGTGGAGATTTAGAGTAAAAAAAGGACTTACATTTTGTTCTGTTTCTCACCCACACCTATTATATTGTGTCTGAGGATATCAAATTAAACGCGTCATACGCACTACTTTTATGTTTCCTTAAAACAAAGCTACAAAGTCTGGTCACCATTCACTTTGCATTATATGGACCTATAGAGCTGAGATATGATTCTAATAATTTTTTGTTTGTTTTCTACTGAAGAAAGAAAGTCATACACATCTGGGATATCATGAGGGTGAGTGAATGATGAGAGTATTTTCAGTTTTGGGTGAACTATCCCTTTAAATATCCGATAATAGATACTTTGATGTGGATAAATAACAAGTGTGTATGTGAAATTATCCAGGTTTAATTGGATCAAATGTAAATGTAAATGATGATGCGCAACAGCACAGAGTTTGTTTAAAATCAATATTGCATTGAACACATGCAAAATGTAGCTATTTTTACACCTGTACAGTTTACAATATTTTTTTTAAAGTTGAAGAAAGAACATGTGTAACCACTTAGAAAACTATTTTGATATTTACAGAACTATAAGACAGACAGTAAACTGCCCTGAAAGGCAAAAATAAGCAACTACACCTGAAATCGGGTCTCTTAGAGTCCTGGGACAGAAAGGTTTGGCTCTACTATATTCCGATTAAAAGAAAGCAAAGGGAGAGTATAATAATCTACATTATTTATAATTATCCATTAATTATAATACATTTTTTAATAAAAACTGAAAACTGGAGTAAATGTTCTCGGTTTACGGTGCATCACTACAGATTATACCTTACGGTTTTGCGAAGGAACTCGACCATCCTCTTATTGAAACACATTTTTTGTTTGCGTTATAGGCACCTGCTTTGGTGTTTTTTTCTTTACTTCTGCCCTCATCAATGGTGGGTCGTCACAGGCTGGATGTGAAGTTGTAGTGTGACCGCCTTTCTGCCGGGCCTGTTTGCCGGAGACTTCACTTGCTTGGAAAGACTTAGTGTTGGTGGGCCTTCTGTGGAGGCAACAGAAGCGTATCGGATGCCCCTCGGTGTGAAGTCGGGATGGGGGAAGCTGTAAGAGTGTAGTGAACGATAGTGCGTGTGGGTCACAAAGACCCATTATCCAGATTGTACAGGAGGCCAGGGGCAAACTGACTATAGTGAGAACCGGGACTTTTCCCGGTGGGCCGGCCACAAAACGCCTTATGAGGACTATTTTGTAAACACAAATACATGCACACACTGACAAACACCACTAGTACTGGGTGTTTCTTAGTTGCAACGTAATTAATTACTATAATCGAATGACTTTTTAGATAATAAAATTAGTGTAGTGCTTTAGATTTCTTCTAATTGTTATCAAATTACAGTTACTGACTTTCAATAAAGTGAATTGCTCTGGTTACATGCGCAGTATTACTAAAATTACATTATGTACTGTAGAATTCATTTAAAACTTGAATTATACATTTATATTAACTTTTTTACATCTTTAGGGCGTGTGCTCCCCAGTGACACAGTGAACAAGGATGAAATATAGATATTATATAGACATTATTTCTGTGAAGTGTTAAGCAAGTAACTTTGAAGTAATTAGTAATGTGATTACTTTTTTGATAAAGTTATCAGTAAAGTCAGTAATCTGATTACAATCCTTGTGAAGTTATTAGTAATTTGCAGTGAATTACTGTTTTGTGTAACTTAACCAACAGGGAACATCATATTATATCATCAGAATAAATTAGATACTCCATTAGCAGTATTATATGTTGACTCTCAAAGTTAATTTGTCCTATTGAGAGACAGCACTATAGCTTACATCTTACCAATCACCCCCAATGAATCCACAAAAATGTAGATAAATTATAGATCTATTTTGAAAATATGACTCATTACCACAAATATGTTTTTGTGCTCTTGAAAACTGCTAAAGTTTCCTCACAAAGCCCAGCACACTATCATATTTGTTTACTTTAGCTTCTTTTCCCCCCGCCTTGCATCTCTTATCTGTACACCCGCAGGGATGGTTGTTTGCCGTCTCCCACTCCGCCCCGACCCCGCCCAGCAGCCAACCCTGACCCTGTCTGAGTGTGCTCCATTGTGCGCAGCACCGCATGCGTGTCCTTACTACGCACCAATGAGCCTGTCTATCCATCACACCTTGATCACTTGGACCAGAAAAAGAGACAGAAACAGTGAAATGGAGGAGGAGGGAGCAGAGAGAAAAGGAGAAAGATGAAAGTGAGGAGGAATAAAGGAGAGAAATAAAAGCTTTTATGTGAAAAGATTTTCAGTTGGATGCACATGTTACATACAAATGCTCAAAACAGCTTTTGTAGAGATAATTTGCTTGAGATGAATCACAGACAAAATGTAACCTTGACACGCATGAGAGTAAATAACAAGGTGCGTCATGCACTTTTTTCTTCTTTTCTTTTGAAGGGGCATCAGTAGCACTCCTTGCTCACTAGTGCCCTAGGCAAGATAATACATGACCATATAACACTAAACAATAAGTTTGTGTTTGTTAACATTAATTACTTACAATAGTAATACGAACAAACAATACTTTAACAGCATTTATTAATCTTGATTAATGTTAATTAATTTGTTCATTAAAAGTTGTATATTTTAACATTTGTCAGTGCAATATGAACTAACATGAACTAACAATGAACAATAGTATTTTGATAAATTAACATTAACCAAGTTTTATAAATGCTGTAAAAAAAAGTCATTATTCATTGTTAGTTTATGATATTAAATGCATTTAATAATATTAAAGGACCCACTTTATATTAGGTGGCCTTAATATGTACTTATGGATATGTACTTATCCATTTGATACAATGTACTAATTATGTACATACATGTTGTTACATTTAAAGTATTTGCATTTAATTACATTTGTAGTTACACTGTTAACTTTACCCCTAATCGTAACCTTACAACCTAACTCTAGTCCCTTATCCTAACCCTACTCTTATTCCTAAACCTACCAGTACCTCAACCTCAGTAGCAGCAAATGTTGGAATTTTGCAGAACAACATGTAGTTACACAGTAAATACATAGTCTTGTATGTTTTCAATGTTAGTACATAGTAGTTAAGGCCACCTAATATTAAGTGTGACCATATTAACCAGTAAAACCTTTGAATAGTCCTATTGTAAATGTAAGACATAATAATGAAGCTCTACAATATCCATTTAGATTGCAAGAGGGACCCAGATTCATATTCTGAACCAAATATATAATTATTATTATTATTTTTTTATTGTATTGTATTTTTTTCTCCCCAATTTGGAATGCCCAATTCCCAAGTCCTCATGGTGGTGTAGGGACTCACCCCAATCCGGGTGGCGGAGGTCAAATCTCAGTTGACTCCATGTCTGAGACCATTAACCGATGCACCTTATCACGTGGCTTGTTGAGCACATTACCTTAGAGACATAGCATGTGTGGAGGCTTCACGCTACTCTCCGCGGCGTCCACGCACAACTCACCAAGCGTCCCACTGAGAGCGTTCCACATTATAGTGACCACGAGGAGGTTACCTCATGTGACTCTATCCTCCCTAGCAACCGGGATAATTGGGTTGCTTGGGAGACCTGGCTGGAGTCACTCAGCACACCCTGGATTCAAACTCACGACTCCAGGGGTGATAGTCAGCATCTTTACTCGCTTAGCTACCCAGACCCCCTATTTTTTAATAAACCAAGCAAAACTGAAACTGAACTTTTCACAACCAGTGATCACCGTGCATTATCAGTATATGAACAGCTTTGACTTTTTGTGACTCCTTTATGTGTTCCACAGAAAAAAAGAGGTGTCATTTGATATCAGAATATGATTATAGGATGAACTATGCTTTTGAAGGGGAATTTCACCCATAAATAACAATTCTGTTATCATTTACTCCCCCTCATGCTGTTCCAAACCCAAACTTTTTCCTTCTGTGGAACACAAAAAGAGTGTTAAAAGGGCAGAAAGTTTGGAACACACAGGCTCAGTCAGCATTCACTTTCCTTGTATGGATAAAAATGCAATGTAAGTAAATGATGACTGAGACTATTATACTGACATATTTTTGTGTTCCAATCAATTTGGTGTGCTTTCCCTTAAATATATATTTTAATTTAAGTGTTGCATTCCAAATCTACTTGGCTCTTTAAATCTGAGTGGCCACATCTGTTTGAATGAACACGATCCTTCTGTATACAACTGAGACACGGTTCTGTGATTTGGGTCGTTGCTGTGTGGGAAAGTGTGTGTTTATTTTAGTATGTGCGTGTTGTTTCTGGATTGTAGACAGGTATGCAGGTGGGGCCAGTGATGACAGAGACTTAAAAGGTGTTGGAACTCCCCTTAATAATGCCTGTGTGCTAGCAGGTAAATTGTGGGGGACTTAAACAGCTTCCACTAAAAGGGGGGTTGGAGAGTCATAGCAGGACATCCTCAAAGACAGCCGTTAAATGTTCTCACGTGAGGTGTTAAAGGGAGGAGCTCTGCAGGGGCTTAAATGACAGAGTGAGGGAGAGCGAGAAATGTCTTTTATGTTCTCTTGTTCAGGACACTAAACAGGCACAAAGACACAACAAACAAGAAGCACCACAGACCAGGTGGGAAATACCCCACATTGTCCTACCCAAAGTTGGTGGAGACCATACATGGAAAATCGATTGTACTCATTAGCTTGTTTTTGTTTGTATGTACTTAAGTCTTTGATTTGTAGGTTTTCTACAAAACTTGCATAGAGCACTTCACGCATTCATGCAAGACATGATTTTGCATTCAAAAACAGCATGGTGCAGTAGAAAAGAAAGGTTCCGAAATATAGAAGTCTGAAGGTGGGGTTTTCAAAGTAAAACTATGAAGACCAGTGAAATGGGTCTTCATGACTGCAGTTCACATATCGATATATCGACATCACAGCCATAAACCATACTTGCTGGCCGGTTGCAGAGGGACAAACTTTTTAATTCTAGAGAGCATTTGATTGCATAAAAATCTGTTTAGTGCAGCATGAGTCATCACTTTTTTTTGTCTGTTTATATCTAATTCTGATATAATTGGGTACTTCTTAAAAAGTAGCGCTGACAGAATGCAAAGAGGCTCCTAGTTTCTGCCGCATTGTGATCAGTTAATAAAAAGTTATAGTCTGATAATGTTACATAAGAAATCATTACAAAAGATGATCTCAAAAAAGGAAAGAAAAGGGGGAAAAGTACAGTCATTAGTTTAGTAACAATATGTTGAATGTTTCTGTATTGATTTAGCAGGGGGTTTCATTGAATTTAATCAGCAGGAAGTCTGCTGTCTGTGGACATGGGGCCCTCTGTGTATTCTAGAACAGAATGAACATTCATCCCATTGTTTTACAAATGCTCTCACTTGGTCTCTCTGTTTGTTAAGGGTCCATAAACTCAAAGGGTCTCTGGAGACCCTACCAGGTTCCAAAAGTCTCTCTGTGCATTTAAAGCATTTGGCCTTTAGAGGGCAGTCTTGTTTTGTGAAATTCATTTTTGCAGTCATATTATGTAACTTTTACTATTCCCCAGATCAATGCATTTGACTTATGCCGAAATATGTGTAATTTCATTTAAAAATTACTGTTCAAAAAGGATCCAAATTTAGTAAAAGTTTTTATTGTAAAATATATTATCAGCATAACAATTTTTGTGATAAATTGAATGTTATTAAATGTATTATTCAGTGGTGTTCATAAGTCTGAGACAACATTAAAAATTTCATATTTCTTTCATTTGTAAAATCTGGAAATATATACAAAGTTTTTGGATTTTTTTTAATATTTTAAACAAAGAAAAAGCAGAAGAGTTTCAGTTAAACTTTTAACTTAAATTATTATGCTGATATTACAGTTATGCTTAATTAGTATTATATATATATATATATATATATATATATATATATATATATATATATATATAGTGGCATGCAAAAGTTTGCGCAGCCCTGATCAAAATCTCCTTTGCTGTGAATAGCAAACGAGCAAAAGATGGCCTTATTTCCAAGTTTAAGATGACACATTTCTTTAACATTTTAAGCAATTTTACTTTTTTATATCCATCTTTTACAGTTTCAAAATAACAAAAAAGGAAAAGGGCCCAAAGCAAAAGTTTGGGCACCCTGCATGATCAGTACTTAGTAACACCCCCTGGCAAGTATCCCAGCTTGTGAAAGCTTTTTGTAGGCAGCTAAATGCCTTTCAATTCTTGTTTGGGGGATTTTCGCCCATTCTTCCTTGCAAAAGTCTTCTCGTTCTGTGAGATTCTTGGGCCGTCTTGCATGCACTGCTCTTTTCAGGTCTATCCACAGATTTTCATGATGTTTAGATCAGGGGACTGTGAGGGCCATGGCAAAACCTTCAGCTTGCACCTCTTGATGTCGTCCATTGTTGATTTTGAGGTGTGTTTAGGATCATTATCTTGTTGTAGAAGCAATCCTCTTTTCATCTTCAGCTTTTTTTTACAAATGGTGTGATGTTTGCTTCCAGAATTTGCTGGTATTTAATGTAATCCATTCTTTCCTCTGCCAGTGAAATGTTCCCCTGTGCTACTGGCATCAACTCAAGCCCAAAGCATGATCGATCCACCACTGTGCTTAACAGTTGGAGAGGTGTACTTTTCATGAAATTCTGCACCCTTTTTTCTCCAAACATACCTTTGCTCATTACGGCCAAAAAGTTATATTTTAACTTCATCAGTCCACAGGACTTGGTTCTAAAATGCATCAGCCTTGTTTAGATGTTCATTTGGAAACTTCTGATGCTGAAATTTGTGGCGAGGATGCAGGACAGGTTTTCTTCTCACATTTGTGCAGTAGAAGTAGAACAGTGCACCACTACTCCAGAGTCTGCTAAATCTTCTTTAAGGTCTATTGCAGTCAAACAGGGGTTTTGATTTGCCTTTCTAGTAATCCTACAAGGAGTTCTCTCTGAAAGTTTTCTTGGTCTTCCAGACCTCAACTTGACCTCCACCATTCCTGTTAAGTGCCATTTCTTAATTACATTAAGAACTGAGGAAACGGCTACCTGGAAACGCTTTGCTATTTTTTTCTTATAGCTTTCTCTTGCTTTGTGGGGAATCAATAATTTTCAGAGTGCTAGGCAGCTGCTTATAGGAGCCCATGTGATTATTAGGACAAGATTTGAGGAGTCAGAGTATGTATAAAGCTTTGAAATTTGCATCACCTGGCCTTTTCAAATGATGATTGTGAACAAGCCATAGCCCTAACAAGCTAATTAAGGTCTGAAATTGGGCAAAAGTTATCTGAGAGCTCAAATCTCTTGGGGTGCCCAAACTATTGCATGGTGCTCCTTTCCTTTTTTCACTCTAAAATTGTACAAAATAAAAATAATACACAAATATTGCATACAATTTTGAAAAGAATGTTTCATCTTTAACTTTATGCATTTTGGAGATCAGTTCATCTTCTACTCACTTAACTATTCACAGAAACAGACATTTTAACCAGGGGTGCCCAAACTTTTGCATGCCACTGTGTGTGTGTGTGTGTATATATATATATATATATATATATATATAAAATGTTTTATTACATTTTGAATACAGGCGTTAAACGAGTCAATGACTCTTATTCTAAATAAACTTATTAATTTTTATATAAATCAATTCTAATAATTTTAATACATTTTATTATTTTATCATACAGAGGTGTCCAAAATTCTGAGACCAGATTAAATATATGTGATTTTTTTTTTTCATTTAGAAAAGTTTGAAATAAACAAATAAAACATTTGGAAAACAAGCAAAAAAATTCTGATAATTCATGCCAATGTTGAACTCAAACGTTTAACTTGTCAAATTGTTATGCTTATAATATCATTTGTAATAAAAATTAATATTAAACTAGAAAATATAAACCTGTTCACTTGTGGTTTCTGAATTTCTTAGTATTTACTACTAACAAGTGATCCATGTTATCCCAGCATGATTTGAGAATGTTCCAAAAATCATCTGAATTTAAGCAAGGGAATCTGATCTTTGGGCTTAGACTGAAACAAATTATAATTTTTTTCTTACTAATTTTTATTTCGCAGTGTAAATTTTTATTGTAGAAAATTAAGTAAAATCTACTTTATGCCATGAAATAATTTTCATTCAAGTGAGTAGATTTAACTTAATATTTCAGTTAATACAATAACATACAAATCTGATTTACATGGTAATTAAACTTAGCAAAATTTAAATTAACATTTTATTAGAACATGTCAGATTTTTAAAAGTGCACTCAATAATTTTTTCCTCATTAAAAAGGTTTTCTCCTAAAGAAATTAATTGTAATTTTGAAAAATATGTATAAAATCATGACCACTCATGTGAGATGAAGACTCTAGTCATATCTGTTTTATTCTACATGGGGCAGGGGTGCACTCATGGGAGCTGTCATTTTAGAATCACATGTTCAGCTGAATACTACTCGCTTAATCTCATTAACCGTCTTTTTATTGGACACCTTCACTCTTGGATTAAATCACATGGCTGATTGTGAATTTCTACAATTTTTAACTATACTTATAAACAAGTTTAATCATGCACCACATGACAAACACGTTTCACAGGAAAGGATAATGCATGCTTTGTAATTCATTATACAAGATCCCTTTGCATCACTGGCGATAGAAACAAGATATGGATCTGCACACACAGACCTCAACATGATGACGGCAACATCAACAGATTTTGAACGATTAGTTTTTATCACGAATAGGTTATTTTGAGTTGAAAATTAACTTCAGAAATCATAAAACAAGAAGTTACTAAACGTAGCTACAAAATCAACAGCGCAAACAGTGAAACCGTGCAAGCCTATTCAAATTCAAGCATGGAGCATTTTGGGAAACACTAGCTTCGAAAAGTTGTTTTGTATTTTCATGTGAAATTACTTAAATTAGTTAATGAATGTGCCAAGATTTTCTATTTCAGGATTGATATTTGATGACACATTGTAAAGTTAAACAATCATATATAATGTTTACTTATAAACTAGGGCATTAACAAATGTAGAATTTACTTAAAAGTTGATGCTTAGAATAACTTACCCTATGTAGAAATTACTTCATCTTTTCTGCACCACAAAGTCTTTTTTTTTATTTAATTTAAATTAATTGAGTTAATATAGTGCAGAATCTTAAATATTTCATCTTCATTTTGCATCACAGCGTTTCTTTGTTTTAAAAGGTTAAAAATCAAGAAAATATATGCTTGTTTTCAGGTTTAAATAATAATAAAACAATTCTCAGACTTTGGGACCCAACTGTATAGAGGCATAAAAATAAGAATTCCTTAGATTTGAATGAGTTGTATAACATGTAAATATCTACTAGTGTAACAGCTGTCGTCAATAGTCCTGTTATGTTCCATATGCAAATTATTTTGCATATACATTTTGGCTTGGTGACATTCATTATCATTGTCTATGCTTTATTTGTTGTTGGTTCTTATTCCAATGTAAAGCTGTGATGCTATGCTCACATCAATATTAAATCTTATTCCCTGTCTCTTTCTCCACTCAAAGGCAGTGTACAATCTGGCCGACGTTTCATGCAAGTGTCACGGTGTCTCCGGTTCATGCAGTCTGAAGACCTGTTGGCTCCAACTGGCTGATTTCCGTCGTGTTGGGGAGTTCCTGAAAGAAAAGTATGACAGCGCCGCTGCAATGCGCATCAACCGACGAGGCAAGCTCGAACTGGTCAACATCCGCTTCAACCCCCCGACATCCGAAGACCTAGTCTACATCGACCCCAGTCCAGACTACTGCTTGCGTAATGAGACCACTGGCTCCCTGGGCACCCTGGGCCGTCTTTGCAACAAGACGTCCGAGGGAATGGACGGCTGCGAGCTAATGTGCTGTGGTCGTGGTTACGACCAATTCAAAATCTACAAACATGAGCGATGCCACTGCAAGTTCCACTGGTGCTGCTACGTCAAATGCAAGCGCTGCACATCACTGGTTGACCAATTTGTCTGCAAGTAGCACACTGGGAATGGGACAGAAACCCTGGAGAGGCACTGAGCAATTAGTGAGAGACGAACAGGACCCTTGGCGGACCCCTAAGGGGAACTTAGAGATAATTAAATGTAAAATGATATATTAAATACAACAAATTAAAGAATATAAATAAGTGTATGTGTGCCATTGATAGTAATTTAATTACTTTTTCTGACTCAAGAATCAAAAGTTAGACGTCATTGATGAAACAGATGCACGAGTGCTCGTTTATTTTGTCTTCGAGATGTTGTTCTCTCTACCGTATGTGCTCAGCAAACACATTTGTGTTTGAATGTGCTTGAATGAAGGTGGGACCCTCGGCCATCTTTAGAAAGAAGAGCCTACAAACCCAAGAGACTCTAGAATTTTCTAGAAAAGGAAGAGATGTAGAAAGAGGACAGAGAACAACATAGCACACCGACCAACACCTTTTCTAAACCGTTGGTCATCCACTTGCTTTTAGACTGCTGATTCTTGTCCAGACCTCCACAAACACACTCCACCTTGATGATAGCAGAGCTCTTAAGAATCTTGAGTTAAATGGGGACACCGGGATTGCGGAGAAACACAGTTATTGGACGTTGTGTTCCATGGTGTCAAAAGAAAATGTTGCTTCTCAACCTCTTGTTAAGCAAGCCACTCCCCCCAAAAAACCTGGAGAGACAGGTGATACATAAAAGTAGGAACAGGTATTGCCTGGAACTGAGTTTAAATCCCGGCACACACGCTGCTCCCTATGAATCTTTTCCATTGGATCTATATGGTCCATCATTGGATTTTTGACACAAAGACTCCTCAAAATAGGCTTTCATATATGTGTTATGAACTTTTGATGCATTTCAGGGACTTCCAGACATCGTATCTTGGAATAGCATCTAACTTAGAGCTGATATTGAGGAGAATATTGTGTTGTTCTGTCACAGTAATGAATGTGTGTGTGGAAAGCAAATCAAGACAACATTAAAAGGACTGCAAAGATATTATTGTAACCAAATACTAGTGGTTCAGATTATATTTTATTAATTGCTTCTCATTGTATACATCATATGTATTGTTCTCATTATTATCATTTGATAAAGAAGCTTTTTACTGGGGATTTATATGCTAACAGAGGAGATATTACTGGCCACCAAAATAATGGGCAATCAACCTCTCCCAATCTCTGTCAAGCCACGCAACAAGACAAAAATATCTGTTCATTTATGAGTTTTTGGAGGAAAACTACACTTGTAAATAACAGTCAACACATACTGTTTATGCAAATAACACTTGACTTCACATGCCTGTCCACATTGTTTTCTGCCCTGTGATCATATGCTTGTTGTGTGTATTTCCCCCTCATTCAAACCAGTAATATTAAAAATATCAATAGTGATTATTATAACCTACGTAGCTACTTTAATTCACTTTCCCTGACTGTGTTTATTCTGTTAACTTTGTGCAATTACTATGATCACAATATCAAATGGGATATATATATATATATATTGCACATTAGCACCATGCAATAAGCATTATAAGTGTGTAGAAGTCAAGATGATGTAAATGAGTATTGACTGTTCCTCTGTCTTCAAGATTTATTTATCCTAATCACTGTCAGATATTTTAGTAACACTTTACTAAAACGAAATGCATTAGATATCACAAACTAACAAAGAATAATTATTTTTTACAGCATTTATTAATGTTGGTTAATGTTAATTTATCAAAATAATGTTTTTTGTTGTTAGTTCATATTGTATTACCTAATGTTAACATATAAAACTTTTAATGAAAAAAAAAAAGAAGTACGATTTGGGAAAATAGCGCATTAAAAGTACAGTTACAGCACTTAAGTAACTCACAAGTAAAAGTATTCATTTTTTAAACTAGTTAAAAAAGTACAATTCCTGGGAAAAACTACTTAATTACAGTAATGTGAGTATTTGTAATTTGTTACTTGAAACCACTGTACATGACAATGAAGTTCACCACAAAATGACAATTCTATCATCATTTACTCACTCTCATGTGGTTGAAACCCATATTAGCCTACATTCTTTATTACATGGTCTAGTGTTTGTTCTGTTTGGTCAGACTGGAAATTTAGAGTGGAAATTCTTGAGAAAAGCTCATATAGGTCTCAAACTACAAGAAACACATTGACCACACAGATACTCATATATATAGTTTTAAACTGAAAAAACAACACACATTTTTTTTATTGTTATAATGACAAATGGTAGTTTACGTCAAACTGATGTGCCATTTTGGAATGCCTACATTGCAGACTTTATACTCCTTTGATGGTGTTCAGCCACTAGTTACAGTTTTACCATAAAGATCAATCTACATCTGATCTTTAACTTTTGCCATTGATGAGACTATTACTATTTTAAGCAGTATACACTATTTTTTCTAACCCCTGCAACATTGCACAACTGTAAACTTTGGAACTGATATCATATCTGAACCAATCCTTTAGAGAGAACATCACAATCCTGTAAACAAAACATTAAAAACAGATAAAAAAATAACATTTTTAGATAAAAAAATACATTTAAATTTCTTTATAAATTTTAATAACACTTTACAATAAGGTTGTATTCATTCACATTAGTTATTGCATTAAGTATCATAAACTATTAGCAGCACTTTTTACAGCATTAATTAATCTTTGTTAATGCTACTTCATAAATACAGTATTGTGCATTGATAGTTCATAATGCATTTACTAATGACTATTAGTAAATAACTAATTTACATATACAACTTATAGCTACAAAAATAATTATAATTACACTACCGTTCAAAAGTTTGGGGTCACTTGTCTGAAATGTTTCTCATGATCTTAAAAATCTTTTGATCTGAAGGTGTATGCTTAAAAGTTTGAAATTAACTTTGTAGACAAAATATTATTCTGCCAAAACATATACATTTATTTAATTACAAATCTAAAATTTCCTAAAAAAAAAAAAAGTTTTTGAAATGGATGACTTGGATCAAAATATGAAGAAAAGCAGCCAATAAGTGCCCAACATAGATGGGAACTCCTTCAATACTGTTTAAAAAGCATCCCGGGGTGATTCCTCAAGAAGTTGGTTGAGAAAATGTCACGAGTACA
This sequence comes from Moxostoma hubbsi, assembly GCA_032164185.1. Classification (NCBI taxonomy): domain Eukaryota; kingdom Metazoa; phylum Chordata; class Actinopteri; order Cypriniformes; family Catostomidae; genus Moxostoma; species Moxostoma hubbsi. The sequence goes on from JAVLUX010000043.1 coordinate 6,831,052, forward strand.
TGTCTGCAAAATCTAGGCAAAGGGTGACTACTTTGAAGATGCTAAAATATTACATAGTTTTGGATTTATTTTGGATTTTTGGTCACAAAATAATTCCCATATTTCCATTTCTATTATTCCATAGTTTTGCTGACTACTATTATTCTAAAATGTGAAATAAATAAATAAATAAAGAATGAGTAAGTGACCCCAAACTTTTGAACGGTAGTGTATATATGCTGTTTAGGAAGTGTTCATTGTTAATTTATGTTAACTATTGCACTAATGTTGAGGAATACAGCCTTTTTTTTATTTTACCGTGTAAATTCATGTTTACATACAAAAAAATATATTAAGATAAAATGTTTTAACTTCGTAAACTACAGTGCAATGGTGAACAAACAGCAAAACGATCAAACACAACATGAATCATACGAATAAACAAGTCTCTCGCAAACTACAGATCCCATCAAACCTAATTCCTGAAATCAATCACATGCTCTCATCTGAGCATTCTCATTGGCCGTTTTGGACTCACGCGAGGGGCGTCACAAATAAACGCAACGATATCTACCAAAATCCAGCCAGTTTGAGTCAGTCAAGTCAGTCCACTGGATCACCAGCATCACTCCGACAAAAACAAACTTTTGAAGGGGAACTGCTCTCTGCTGTTTCGTACAGGTAACCAAATACTCACCACCGGACACTTACACGAGATCATTAGATTGTGTTTACGTTACTGACGATAAACTCTTCGTTGCTAATTAAGTTGTTTGTGTCAGTATTGCTAGCAGACTAGCGACGTCGCTAACCTCACTGTGAAACGGCTCTGTTGTTGTTTCCAACTCTTTCTTGACGATAATTAGATTTAAATTATTTAAAACACCTGGTTTTTCCGGCGGACGTGTCTGAAAGCTTTTAAAGACCATGTAGTCCTACTTAGACGTGAAAAGAGGCGAGTTTAGTTAGTAAACTCTGTTTATTATTCACTTTAAGACTTGTTTTTGTCAGTCTTTGAGAGTCGAGTGTGACCACTGATGGGGGCTTTTGTCTATTGTTTTCATCCTGTTGACATGCATTTTTCCCCGGTTTCTCTAATCATTAGTCCAGTTTTACATATTAAAATATAAAAATAGAGATGACAATATAATGTGCTGTCTGGTTGGGTTGTAAACAAACCAAATTCATTTAACTGCATGCAAGAATCGAATAATATAGGTCGAATGGTGATTGGCATTAATGGAAATGTTTTAAATTTTCTGGCATTAAAAAATCGTGCCAACTGATATCTGTGTTAAGCGTTGAAGTGGGAAAGTGTTTGACAGCTCTGTTTTGGTCTTATCGACTTGTCATAATCACAGGCATTTTTGACCTACTTTCTCTGTATGACTGTAAAAATGCCCCTCATGAATACACAAGGCTATTCTCAGTTTTTTGACGTATTTAGAAGGAGAATTTCTCTTTTCAGTTGATTCAGGTTTACTTGTCTGCATAGTCAAATGCTGGTCTCATCCAGAGGGTAGTATGATATTTTACTTGCAGTACATCTGTCAAACTGTCTCTGTTTTTGTAGTTCAAACAGTCAGTGTGTCCTAATTTTTGTACATTTTTATAAATCTTTAAGTAAATTGGTTGTCATCGGACTGGAGTTCTGCCCAAAGCCAGTGCTGTACTTCTAGTTATTCCACATAAGAGGTCATGCATCCAGCTCTTAATGACTGCACATCACTGAACTTAATGGTAAACACTATGGAGTGATTTTTGCCTTCCACAAAAAGTGTGTTGGTTTTTTGTTTGTTGTTGGGGCTTCTAAACAGTGTCTCATCTGCTATAAATAGAGCTTGTCAAAGCTGGCTGCCACCAGATAAGCGTCTTAGACCAAACACTTGCCATTTCAAATGGACTTCAAGCAAGTCCTTACTTCCCATAAGAATTCAGAGCAGATTATCTCTATTTAGCATTAAAGTAAATATGAAATCAATATTGGACTTATTTACTTTCATTGTGAGCTAGTCTTTGGTGCACATTATTCCAAAGAAAAAAACTTGACATTTTGATGAAAGATTATGAAGACTAAAGACTTTTATACCTCTTATTTGTCACCTGTCCCCTCCAACCACCTGTTATATAGAGTAGGGATAGGTATTGATATAGATTTCCCAATTTGATTCTGAATTCCAGGTTTTCAATCAAATTTTGATTAAATTTTCATTCTTTTGGGTATACATTTTTCAATTACAATGTCCATTTTGCTTAAATATAGCCTAAACTAAATGCAGTTCTTTCTCAGCTAAAGCTGTTAATTATATTCAGGAGACCTTCTAAATAGATACAATATAAAAATATGAGTCTATCATTTTATTATCATTAGTTTGAATAAACTAATAAGTGTGATTTCTTGAAAGTGTGTGTGTGTGTGTGTGTGTATATATGTGTAATGTGTATATATATATAAAAAATGATTCAATATGTAAAGATAACTTTGTATAATTATATATTGATATAAATATTTATAATCATTATATATTGAATTATTGTTACATGAGGGTTTTTCTCAGCATATATTTGTGTATGCGATTAATCGGGACATCATGTAATTAATTCGATTACAATTTGTAATCGATTGACAGCCCTAAAATAAATATATATAAAATATTCAGATAATTAAAATGCATTACATTCTTGTAGCAGAAGAGTTCATCATTAATAAGACAATACAAACAGTAGCTTTAGAATACAATGTATTGTTTACCTAACCTAACATATTATTGATCATAAGTCAATTATTGGCATACAGTTCACAGCAATCCATTTCACAAGTGAATTTGTCAATCAGTTGGAGATTTATTAAGAAGGCTTGTTTAAGGACCCGTCAATTTACACCTGTGTCAGAATTTTTTTATTTTTTTTATTAATGCTTCCAAAACTTTTACATCTAGAGCCAAGAGGTATATTAAAACAAACAACAAAAAGGAAAATAAACAGTTTAATACAAATATCAAAGTGTTTACATGTTTCAATACACTTTACAGCTTTCTTGTTAAAAAAACTTTCTTGTTTATAAAACTAATGGTTTATAACCACCATACTTACATTTATGAATACTAAACTTTGCCAACAAAAGCAGAACATTAATCAAATAATATGCCTTATGAAGAGACATGTCATAGCTTAAAAAAAACCCCAGAATAAAACATTTTCAAAACAAAGTTGAAAGCTGGGAATAATATGATCTCTAACAATCTTGCAGAAATCAGACCAAAAACAAGTCGAGTAGGGACAACTACAAAATAATGAAAAAATGTTTCTGCCTGCAGACCAAAAAAATTTACAGAATATATCGACATCACAATTAAATCTCGCTACAAGAAAATAATTTGTAAGTTATTATAAGTTTGAAGGAAATTTCTTTGATTTTATTCGTGATTAAATATTTATGGGTAACTTCCAAATTTTGCACCATCTCAATCCAGCCACACCCTGCGTCAGACATGCTTGTGTCGCATCTCGGGTGCGTTGCATCATAAACATAAAATGTTTAGGTCACTGTGTCAAGTTAAATATAGTTTAATACTCAATCTTTAAACACGTCTTGAGATCCCTTAGTTCGCATTTGCGCTCCTTCAAGTGTTTTGAACGCAAGAACGTAACGCATGTTTGTGTTGTTGCTGCTGAAGGTTGTTTTCTTCACTGTATAATCTGTGCGTTGCTCATACAGCTGAAATTTCACTTACTGCCCTCTGGAGTAAACAGGTGGTACTACAAGCTTGCATTTCTCAGGACTCTTTCTTATTATGGTCTGGGTAAGTGCGATTATTTGCGTAAATTGTTTTTAACACATCATTTTTTTGTACAATTAATTGCACTAAATTAACACGTTAAATCGACAGCCCTAAAATAAATAAATATATCATATTTGTTACAAAAATAATAAGTACTATTTACATATATGTACATTTATTTGTTGAACACAGAATGAGTCAAACCAAACTTTTACTTTTAACATGCAATCTCACTGCTGAATTTCTTTGCCACTAAGCTCCTCAATCACTGGTGAGTGAAGTCTAAAAGTGTATCAGCCATTGGCTAATGACATTTTTGGTTGCATATGTGAGTGATTTACTTACATTGTAGAGGGTTGCATTTAGAGATGCACCGATCTGATACCTGGATCAATATCAGCTCTTATACTGACGTTTTTAGACGGATCGTGTATCGGTCCGATGAGCTTTATCCAAATCCGATACTGTGTGTTAGTCATATTCATTACTGTCAAGCTCCAAAACTTAAAGAATAACCATAAAAACACCATTGAAGTAGTCCATATGACTTGTGCATTTTATTCAAAGCCACCTGAAGAGTGAATGTTAGTGAATGGCGCTGCTCTGTTGACACAATTATAAGCACACGCAAGCTGGTGAAGTGGTTGCGGCTATTTCCATATGTGAGTGTTACTCACAAACATCATATTAATATTAAAGGGGTTCTAAAAATAACTGTGAATGAAAGGTGGACTAATATCTTACAACTAAATTGATCAAAAAAGATATCTCTGACTTTTAAGTTCCAGATAAAAGTAAAAAAATGCAAAGAAACCTGGTTTCTTTTCTACTGAAGACTTGGACTGGAACACTGTTCATTTTGCTGCTAAATTATCCAGTATACTAGATAACAGTAAAGTTTTCTTAATAGGCTATACAATTATCTTGAAATAATGTGTAGTTAGAGGTTTGTGTTTCTTTACATATAAAAGAGTAACCCCAATTAGTTCCCCACAATGAGATAAAGATTATTGCTGTTTCATGTTGACTTTAAATAACAAGTAGAATGAGATTTAAGTTGAAATTAGGTTGCCTAGTTTCACTGGAAATCAGCCTGTTTGGTGCTGGTATTTTGATATAGAAGAGGCTTGCTCTAGACAGATGAGGTGAAGATGTAGCCAGACGTTTGCACAATTAAAGTGATTTCACACAGTCAAGGGAGTGAGGAACCATACCGCTCTGTGCTACCATGTCAGCAGTAGTTATGGACCACTGCTTTTAAGCTGCAGTGGGGGAAGGCACCTTATAATGGAGTGGCAAAGCAAACATCTTGTAAATGACAAAATTACTACTCGACTCCTGAAAAGCTTGGTTGACTTTGTTTCTGTCTATGGTTGTAGGAATGAGAGCACACTTGGTTCACAACTAAAGTAGGATGTACTGTGCAGCGCATCAGCATGTCATTCCTCATGTCCCATAATCTTAGCAAGGTGGGGTGACATTGCCAATATGACCAACTACTATTGGCTCATCCTGTTTGTGTAGATAATGTACTGGAAAAGCTGCTCAGTAATCCATGTCATTTTGCCATAGTCTATTCATTGTGACACCAGCAGTTTCTAAAGAACTATGATACATTTGTGGTTTATGCAAAGTGCTCCGTGTGACCTTGGCCACGCTGGTTTACTCCAAGCAAGTGGAGCATTTGACAAACTGGTATGTCCATGGCGTACAGTGGGGTGTGAAGGACAAGTTAACCTTTGCCTTGTGACATATTTTTATTTTTCCAATGTCAAATAATCAAGTGGAATTGCGTATGCGTTTATTTTGGTCTGATAGACCATCAGAGTGGCAGAGGACATGGTTTATTTATTGTGAATGCTGTAATGAATGTCTAACACATGTTCTTCTTTATTGGTTGGCAGTTGGATTCCACTTTGTAACCCTTTCCCAAAGAGACAGACGATCAGTGCTACGCTGGTGGTCAGCCCTGGTCTCATGACCAACAAATGGCACACAAAGGCACCTCTAACTCTTTGATAGTTCTATTCGTCAGTCACATGGCCCAAACAACCAATGAATAGCTCCAATAACTGCTTTTATTTGAGTTTCTCCATTTTATCATTTGTTTTTAGTTGTTTTCCTTTCATGTAAAATCCTCAGTAAAATCACGTTGTGGCCATTAGGGGTGGGCGATAAACCGGTAGAAATTTGACTACTGGTATACATTTTAGATTATCGTCTCTATCACGGTTACAAAAAATTAGCACCTCATGGAAAGAAATGTGCAGAGTATTCATTTCACGTTACGCAAATGTGGAGGAGGAAGGCGGAGTGGCCACAAAATAAATATGGTTAAAATATATATATATATATATATGTAAAATTATGGGAACTATATGGAAACTAAAGTATTACTGTTATAAAACCATGGCTAATTGTATAAAAAAAAACAAAACATGATTTTTGCTCAGAAAACCATGTTGATTGCTGTCATGTTTACTACAATATTACTATGATGAATATTAACCATGGTTTTACTAGAGTCCTACATTTTCTCTTATTACTAAATCAACATTTTAACTTAATACCTGCACTAATATGCTACATGCATCAGCATAAAGTGCTCTTCAAACTCTTCTCAACATATTCAATATTTGGAAGCTGCTCATCATTCACTATAAGGAATAACTTGTATAGCATGTGATGATGCTGCTTGAGTATATTAATCATGTGTACTTTAGTTATTGTTTCATGTCTGTCCAAATTAGCACTGAGTGTCAGCTTAAAAATGGAAGGGAGTGTGCAGTTTCGGCTCACCTCTTTACCTGGGTGGTGTCAGCGTAAATGATTAATCAAGTATCAATCTATTACTTTAACGCCATTTTAATGCCATTAATCAAAGCACATTAGTGCTTTGCATCCTTCGTGCTATAACTGAGCTAACACTGAGGAATTGCAAGCTACCTTGCTTCGTTACATTCAAATAATTTCAACGATATTCTCTTTATGTTAAAAGTCCGGTATACATGATAAATTTAAACGAATACGCTGGTTTCTTGATCGTAGTACAACATATGACATACAAAACATACAATAGTGCAAAATAACAGTGCAACAGTAAACTGTCTGGTATATTTCGGTAGTATGTAGCTGTAAGTGTGTATCAGTATGCTATGTTTGCTGATAAGTAGTTTTAGTTTAGTCTCAAATTTTGTAGTAAAACAATCATACTGTTTAATTTTAATTATGCTAACTCATCTGTCAGCATGATGCCGGTGAGTCACATTCAGTCTCTTTGTACGTTACGTCATTGCTTTGGTCTATGCTCGCTTGTGTCCCTATGGAGTGTGTGCGCGAGCAAAAGGTAGCTGGCTGCAGTTCACTTAAAGGCCACAGGGGTCATTAATAACAAGGGTTTCTGAATCTTACATACTGCACCTATTAATGGGTCTAGTTATGGGAATTGATGATTGTGAAATTGACAGTTGTTAAATATTTTTAACATAAATGCAATTCTCTGGAACTTTCCCTACACAGAATCACATGAGTCACATCATGCATGTCATCATCTGTCATTTACTGCATTGGCAAAACATTGTTCACTCAAAAAAAATGTTTAACAATGTTTTAATATTTTTTTTGAGTGTGGTGCTCCTGAGGTTCAGCTGTAGCCAGAAATTAAAATCTATATGCTATAATTCCATGAATCACACTTCTGCTTTGAATTGGCTTATGCGTGACATTCTGTAAACTGAAAGGTGGATCCAGTGTAGCTTTTCACATGTCAGGTGTAATCTAAGGTGTAATGCACATGTGATGGAGAAGAATCAGTTGCAAGCATCAGGACTGGCTTGTAAGCTATGTGTTTGTCCATCTGTGTTTGAGTGTTGTAGCCTGTGTGTATGCGCATGTTTCCGTCAAATCGGTCTCTCCTCTGCAAACTACAGTGCACTGTGTCTCATTTCCTCCTTCCCCACACTTCCCTCTTGAACTGCGAAGTACAACGAGGGTCAAGTGGTCTTTGTTCAGTGATTAGGGAGACCACATCATAAGAATGCTGCAATGAACTACTAAGTGTAACTTCAGTCTGAATTGCTCTGATTGCTGCTGCTCCCCAGGCACCTTTCTATTGGCCTCATGAAGTGCTCCCTTCCAACAGAGCTTTCCGAGAGCCAGATCAGTCACAGAGGATGAAGTCCTGCCTGGTTAGGGTTTGGAGAAGGCACACCGGAGCTAATAGGTGGACTATTGTATTGTAGAGAGAGATGCTTGGTGTCACAGACTAGTGACGCTTTCTCTCAGGTGCACTTTGGCATTGCCAAAGTAGAATTGAGATTGAAACTTGTTTCTGCGGTTACGAAATTGCTGACAAACTCTCTAGCTGCATCAGCTTAAAGCTGAAAACACAGAAAAGCAAGCTGGCAGGTGGTCAGCTGTCTGGGCGGCTGTCGAATGCCAGTTCTCTTTTCTCCATTCGATGTTCTCCCTGGTAAACTTTTTTGCTCACTGTGGTCTCAATTGATTTTCAAATCGTTTCTACAGTAACATAAAAATCAAGCCTTTGCCACACAATAGAAATCGACAACCCGCTTCTTTTACAGTGTGTTTCGCCCTATTTCTGCACAAGAATGTTTAAGGTTTCTGCTTGGAGATACTTAAGGGTGCTGCTAGATACATTTTTGGCACTTCGATTTTGTCACATTGAGCAAGTTTACATCCACATCCTATGCTTAACGGGATTGTTCTCCCAAATTCTCTCATTCTTTACTCGCCCTCACAATATCCAGGTGTGTATGATATTCTTTCTTCACCAGAACACATTTGAAGAAAAAAATAATTATCTCTGCACAGTAGGTCCTTAAAATGCAAGTGAATTTATATTTCTCTCTTTAAGGTCCAAAAATCACAGACAGTCAGCATAAACTTCATCCATACGACACCAGCTGTTAAATGAATGTCTTCTAAAGCAACACAATTGCTTTTAAAAGATAAATATTTAAGTACTTTAATTTACTCATGCTTCCGGTTGGCAGCGGTATGCACGTGTAATGTAATCGCATTGGCATTTGAAACACATGAGAACTGACACACTTGCGACAAATTCGAAAGAGCAGTGCTCTTTACAAATGATGAGGAACGCTGTACAGTACAAACAACTTTACAGCTCAAAATACAGCTTTTATTTTTGTATTCTTTAACAGAAGAATAAGGCAAGCTTCACATTTATGGTTTTTAAACCCTCCAAAAATGGGCCCCATTTTTAATTTAAGTCCCAATGTAAGTGCCTCACTAGAACCTCAATTTTTGCTTTTCTAAAGAAAAGGAGGTACGAGTCAAAATAATCTTTTTGGTAATGGACATTATGCTACAAATGCTGTTGATTGAGCTAAATTTGTATTGAAACTGGAATATTCCTTTTAAATTGTTGTGCGCATTCCTGTCTACGTTTTTGATGTCAAAACCGAGAATAACCCAAGTCTAGTATAAATGCTGTTTTGTTGTTGTCAGATTTTTACAAAAAAAGCAGTTTTTTGGTTGCTATCTGCATATTTGTGTGCATGGAAACAAGGGTTGAGCTGTAAACGGGTATTAAAGAAATATCACAATAGCAAATAATTCTAAATGTTACAATATCATCTTGCTGCTTATTTCGGTACCAAACTACAGTGTAGTGCTATTGGCAAAAATTTGCAGGGTTAACATTTTTAAACACACTCACTGATACCAACCTCGGCATCAGTGGAACAATAATTGTGTTGTGTATAGCAGGGCTCACCAGCTGTAGGTTTGCAATGAATATGGCACTGGTCAAATTTGTCAAAGGGTGCAATAGCCTTTGAACATAATTAGACATTTGTTTATAGTGAACATAATGAATGAGCTGATAATTAGCCGATAATGACTTGTCAGCTCCTCCCCTCCCTCTGGATGTATGTATAGGGTCATTCAACCTGTTCGTATCGGTTTCCTGGTCAGGTACAACACACCCTGCACAGCAGGCCAAGGGAGCAAGAGGGGTCAGTTTCCTCTTGAGCGTGTCCACACTCCTACTGTGTAACATTATACCAAAGCAGTTGTTTGGTTTGACATCAAAGAGTGCTGAACCTGAGATGACGAGGGCCAAATTCTGAAAGAGGGCACCTGCACCTTTTTGCCAAATTGGACACGGATATCACACAATTTAAATTTCTAGCTGAATCTGATTTCCTGGCTCGTGAACACACTGCTGTGCCCCCAATTTTCATTTACAAAACGAGTGAAACTCTGAGCAGACGGATGCTGGCAGTTTCAAAGCTGTGGCTCTGATGCCTCTCACTGCTACAAAACTTGGCAGACTACTCAAAGCTTGCTGCTGATACCAACTCAAATTAATCTCTCTTCAGAGGGGCAAAGCATTTGAAGGAGATGACTGATTTCAGTTATCGTTCAGATGTGGTGTAATGGTAATAACTGGGCTTATCTCCACTTTGTCATAATGTTAAAGGAGATTGCTGCGAGATCCTGATTAGCCTTGTTAAAGCATTCCCTTTTATCATATAGGCTAACGCTAAAGCTTTGGGCATCACATGAGGTCCAGCGACACTGGACAGTATGTTACCCTTTGAAGCTCAGGGACCTTGTGTGATGTGAATATACTCTGGCACAACATTATAATTTGTGTGTGCCTATGTGGATCTTATCACTCTGGATCAGAGTATTAAATTCTTTCTTTTTTTCTTTACTTACAGTAAGGCTTTTTCAGTTTGTGCGTAAAAAACAAATCTAAATACATGCAGCGTAACTATAACCTGATTGTGAAACAAGTTTTATGCTTTGCACTGCGTCCTGATTTCTTTTTGCGCAAGAGCGTGTACGGTCTTAACGGCCCCTTAGAGAGAACAAAAGGGGGAAATGAGTCTGTTTATATTTTCGGTTGCTGCTCTTTTAGGTCTTTTAAATTTTGTTTTGATTGTTTTGCAAACCTGTTTCTAAATTACAGCGATCTCGACTTGTGAGCTCATCGTTTTAATTACAGAGATCACAATACTGTGTTAAAACATAAAGCACATAATCGTCATTATACTGGCAAGTAATTAATTTCAACATCATTATGTGCTATTGAAGACCACTGTTATTAAATACCTCTTAGATATTTGACATTATGTGTGTCTTTTCCAGTTTCGGCAGTGAGTCTTGCTGTGAATCCCTGAGGGACAGTTTTGGAGTTGAGGGCCCACTCGGTCCAGTGTGGTCAAGCATCCACTGTCATTAAGTAGAACAGAAGCAACAGAAAGCAAGCTGGACGGAGGGGAGGTGAGGGAGGACGAGGGCGCCGCCTTCGTCCTGAGACACAGAGTCTGCTCCAGCAACAATACCGACCCCACCCACACATCCACCTCAGACAGCCAGGACACCATGCGTCCCGGCACAGACCACAGACCAAACGGCCCCGCACAGAATGGGGTGAGTGCACCACCACACAGTAACATCTATGTGCTAGCTATAGACTGATGTTTGGCCGTTTTAAAATTATAGGCATTGTCTGATAACAGATTAATAGTATCATCAATCTCAAAATTCACTAAAAGTTTTCAGTAACAGAAAATTGTTTAGTAAATGTTCAAAAGGATAATACACTGTTAATAAAATACAAGTTTTCTTCTGACAAGTAATACAGTTCATTAGCCTAACTAAACATTTGAATGGTTTTGTAAGGTGCATTAACAATTCATCTAATGTGTGGTCACAGGTGTGCACATATTTAGCCATTTCATTCATCCAGCTCTTTGTTTTATAAACTATAGGATGCCCTTTTTTATTGCAAAGGGCACAACGTATATAAAATTATAGGATCTAAAGTAGTTTATAGTGTCTTTTTAAAAAAAATAATTCTCACTCAATAAGGTAAGTGCACTCACTTGAAAATTCAATGGACTGTTAATAAAAGCTAATGAACTATTAATGAGTGCTGAGTGCAATGACTGCCCACACTCTAATTCACATCTCACTCCATTATAGCCCTAGAGATAAACAGATCCATCATTTAATGTGTGGTGGTGATTTATTATATAGAACTACTGCAAAGTGATCATCTACCTTTTGTGTTGTTTCTTTGAGCTATAATTACTCAACACAGTCCAATACAGACACATTTGGTTGAGATTCTTGTACTCTCAGTGGAGTCTGTTCTGGCTGGGAATTCTGCAGAGATGATCAGTAAGTTCTCACGGGGCTCTATTGAGCAGATGAGACCGGCTTAGATCAAGGCTTGCAGGAATATGCTCGGGGACGAAAAGGAGCTGAGATAGGAATGTGAATTGTAAGGAGTTTAACAATTCTAGTTACTATTCCACTTAACGATTTCTTTGATAATCTTTTAGGAAAAAGAATAGACAATGTGCCTTATTTAGGAAATGCCTGCAAAACACATTTTTTTGTGTGGAAACTGTCCCTTTGAATTAAATGGGAATATTTAGCCTAAAAAAAAAAATATTCTTGAAATGCATAATGCATGTTTTATTATAATGTTCCATCCACATTGTTCCAGTAACACATCTAAATGTCATGCCAGGTTAAATTATTGAAAAAAGAAAAGTTCTAAATTAGAAATGTCTGTATTAATTTGGGCTCGAGTTGATCTTTTCCTGTTCATTTGGTTTAGTGGTATTGCTTATTGAAATTGTTAGCTTATGTTTTTAGTTTTGAATATTTCCTAGCAACATTGCTGTCTGTGGAAGGGTAACACTGAGTTCACATAGTTCTAAGTTGCTCCTGTTACCTGGCTTTGAGATGACTTCTTTGAGCTTGCATAAGCTGTTGCCATCAGTTATTTGCATGCATCGACACATGCACACATTCAGTGGTTGTGTATTGTGTAACCTGACTCGAACAATGTTTATGCGAGTCATTGTGAGCCACGTGGCGGTTGGCTGCCAAAGCTGTAGCGTGGTCAGATGAGGTATGTGTAAATCTATCCCAGTCCGTTGGAAGGTAGCAGACGCTTTACTGGCATTTCAGGTTAAGGTAGATCGAGGGCAACAAGGCTGGGCTGATGAAACTTTAAACGGCTCTCAAGACACAGTAATGGACACTGGCTGTGGTGTTTATTTGCATTTGGTTTCTGGTAGACTCAGTGGAGTTTGTGTGACTGGATAGTGTTTGGGATTCTCTTTGCCCACTCCCTTTGTTTTCTCTTCCAAAAAAAAAAAAAATCAATGAGCTTTAAATTAAGGGAGGGATAAATTGGATTAAGTGTCCATTGATACACAGGCGTGTCATTGTACCTGAAAAATGAGATGGAAATCTTCTCCTGTGAGTGTGCCATAATTGACCAGGTTCACATAACCAGATGTATTGTTCACACCTTTTGTGAAATATATAGTTCCTATAAAGGTTTAGCCCATGATAATTGTTTTTGGTATTTAAATGATTATGGCTTATTGCTCCCAAGGATATACACTATAATCTGTTTTTATTTTATAGGGTTTATGTTGGTATTAAGTGGTGCTTGCTAAGCCAAGCATCCAAGGAGAGCATAACGTCTCTTCTCCTTAATATCAAAGCATGCTCTGATGCTGGTTTCACTAGTGGAAATGCACCTGTTCACTGAGTTTTGATTGCAGAATGAAAACTAAACAAGCTTGCTTTCATGTTAAGCAGGAATAAAATAGAAGTTTAATGGTTTATCTTGTCCAATAGTGGCTATTTGGAACTATCGGTTATCGGCAAAAATATTTGCTGATAGTTTTAATCTGGTGAATATAGGACATAAAAAGTATAACCAGGTATATTCTCCAATGTAGAGCAATGTAATGGAGCCAAATGTGTAATTTCCAAACAAGAGTACTGAAATATGTGTATTCATTTGTTGTGTATAGTTTAAAATCCTGCATTATGCTTCAAATCTGAATTTTTTTTTTTCTGCTTATTGGGATTTTGGTTGCACAACAAAGTGCAGCTGTGATTTTTGTTCATTTTTGATTTTTGTATCCTCTGTGCCTTTTAACATTCTATAAATACATTTTTAAAACTATTGGCTGAATAATCGGTTATCAGCCTTTTCCACTTTAGTTATCGGGATCGGCAAAATCCATTATCAGTCAACCTCTAGAATAAAAGCTACCTCTGTTGTGTTTTCTGGATAGACATTTCTTTCATCTTTAAGTTTAAAAATGTAGTCCAAGTACATTGGAAAGATTGTATGGCAGGCTTCTGTTTTTCCATCCTGACATCTCCAGATGGTACTGTTATATGTAGTTATGTTAATTGGAGTGGGTTGATTTGTTTGCATTATGGTGTTTGCTTTACAGAGGTAACAGGGGTTAAGCTTTGGTGCTATGGCAACAAATTATACATGAATCCCCACCAAATGGCCAGTTTTTAACCAGGAACTACATAATCATTTTGATCTGATCATTAGATCAACTAATTTTGTTTTTATAAATGGAAGGAGGATAAAGTTGAACATCCATTACTTATCACTCTTATCTGGTGGATAATGTCATATGTAATCTCATATCGAAGTATGGAAAATATGAAACGATGAAATCTTTATTTGACTGATTCTGTGAACGCTGTCTCACCATGCAATCATAATGTACTGTGGTGATTTCCAAACTGAGGCGTCTCTGTGGCTGTTTTTCTTTCTAACCTGACACACGCAATTCATTCACATTTAGGGTGTTACTTCATTGACGAAGTTCTGAGAAAACCAGTGTTAAAATGATCTCACTTAAAGCGATAGTTACCCCAAAAATAAAAATGGTCACTTACCCTCATATTTATTGTTCCAAACCCATATGCTTTTTTCACCTATGGTACACAAAAGGAAATTTTGGATACAATGTTAGTCTCGGTCATCATTCACTTTCATTGTTAAGTAAGGCATAGTGCCCAACAGCTCCTTATATTGTATGATTTTGGATCAGCATGAGTGTGAGTGGTTTACAGTTTTCATTTTGGGGTGAATTAGCCCTTTTAAAGCCTGAAAGCCACGCTTTTCCAAACGTGGAGTATCATTTGTTATGGCTCTTTTGGTTACCAAAGTAACCAGTGTGATTTGTAATTAGCTTGATCATTCCTGTATTTCTCTGGGACTCAGGAAGGGAGAGATTTTTAGTATAAAGAAGGATATTAACTCCAGCTTCATTGACCCTCAAGGGATTTGCAAAGGTTGTGTTATGCATTTGCAAAGTGTTGTGTTATGCACACTAGAAAGTTTGAGTGAGTCAATGTCACATGCGTCAAGCAGAACTGCAGCATTTAGGTTAGTCTGTATAAGGGTCAGTTCCTGATTAAGCAAGAAACTGTGGCTCCACTGTGCTCTACACGTGATGTTTATAGTGGAAAGTTGAGGACCATAGATAGGATCAGGGAGGGAAAAATGAAGTGAAAGGATGTCTTGCTTGATGTTTTCCTTTTATGATATTTAAAGGTGCTCTTTTTTTTTTCTCTCTATTAAAATAATTTTACTCAAAGAAATTAGTTGTAATTTTGAAACATTTGTATAAAATCATGACCACTCACATGAGACAAGGACTCTTATCTCATATCAGAGTCATATCAGTATCCATATAAAAGCTCATGGGGGTCATTAGAATGACATGACCAGCTGCTTTATCTCAATAACCGTCTTTTTATTGGACAATTTCACTCTTGCATTAAATTAATCATGGCTGATTGTGAATAGTGAATTTCTACAATGAAAACTATTGATTTTAAATGATGCTGCATCCACACCACTAGGTGTCACTGGAAGTCCAAGATGACACAAGTAAAAAGTTACTCAGTGCCCCTTTAATCTAACTGCTAAGGCATCTTCCACAACTATTCATTCTAGAGGATGACCGATAGTGGATTTTACAGATACTGATAACTGATTAATGTTTTTAAAATTGATATTGAATGAAATAGTAAAATAGTGCTGAACTTTATTACAACCATGATACTGTCTTGTACTTTTAAAAAAAAAAAAATAAAATAAAAATATATATATATATATATATATATTAGAATTTTAAAGTCCGCTGATTTTTAAATGGATGTTGTTTCCTTAGTGCACAAGGGGGTGCAATAAATACATAAACCATTCAGCACTGTTATATTATTGCAGAGAACGTTCCTTTCCTGGCTGTTAAAAGAGCATTTCATTTTCTACTTATGTGCATAAAATAAATAAGTTTTTAGTCTGTCCATATTCTCAAATATAAAGTGAGGGGGGGGAAAACGCTTCAATAGACAGTTCACATGGTGTTACACTGATTCCTACTACTCCAGACTCTAGCTGCATAATAACCACGAAATGCCACATTGTTTTTTTTATTCAGTACTGTTGTATGTAGAGTAGCAATATTCGCAGATAGCAGTGGTATTCGGCTGAACTTGGTGGTGAAGTGGCTCAGACTCTGACCCAGGACAGGGGGCTGTTCAAACAGCTCGAACACAACAGTCTGGAACTGAACGTGAGGAGCTTGAGACACATTTCCAAGTTGAACATCTTTCCTGACAAAACATTTGAACAACTAATTTCTTAATGTGAAGAATTCTTATAAGAGAGCAAGATGCAACAGCCAAAGACCTCCAACAACTGTAAGGGGCTGTTCACAACAAACACTTTTTAAACCATCCATTTGTTTTTCTGTGCAAACGCAAACTATACAAACGTCTTTTGTTTCCCTTTGTTTTTGTTTATTCTGTGTCTTGTGCAGGAGCACTGTTTTTTTTAGATGTCTAATTTAAAAGAACTTTAAAAGCATATTGAGGCTTTCTTTACTTTCTGCTAAACTGTATTTGTTGCGATGTGTCGAGCCTTTTTTAGCGCAAGAATGTGATCGATCTGAAGTCATCGTATTACAGACAGGATACATGTTTTTTTAAATTGAAATCAGATGCGTTTCTGATTTTGTTTGTTTCTCTTGGTATGGAGTCTTTAATTTGCTTTCCTCACATCACTAGCTTTAAATATGCAATTTAGCTGGCTAACAAATGCATAAACGTGACCAGCTGGATATAAAGTAATGCTAATAGGTGGTAACAATCATGACATTTAAACATTTGGGTAGGGCATGCCTGTATATTTGTCACATTGTCCTAACCGCTTGAGGTTAGCTTTAATGTTAGCACCTCTCAGTCTTATCGGCAAACGTACTGCTGTTCTATACTAATGCAGCATCTAGTCAACAAATTAATTACTTTATAATGATATGACGATATGTGTACTGTATACATTTTCGTTGTTGTTTTAAATCTGCATCTGAAGTGTTCTGCTCCATCCAGAGTGTAGTCTCGCATGTCAAAACAAACACCACACGGCATCAGTGAAGTGAAGTGAGTTTTTATTTTGCCTCTAGAGGCCGCTCTCATTCTGCATAATGATGGCGGACCATTCCCAGCTGCTCCAGCACCAGAAGCAATGGGGAAAACTATCAGTATGGATTTTTGCTGATAACTTATAGTTCCAGAAATCTATTATCTGTGCTGATTAATCGGAAATACCGATATATCGGTCGACCTCTAATTCATTCATTAGTTACCCAAGTGATTCATTACCAAGTCACAATTAATACTATCAAGTAGGGCTGCAAGGTTAATATAAATAAAATGGGAATTGCGATATGACCTTGCATGATTATTAAACCGCATAAGGGCTGAGATTTAATTAAGCAAATAAATAGTCTGCTCACTTCAAAGATTATGTGTGATGTGTTGACCTGTATGCATGATGTTAGTGCATTATTACAGTGTTTTCAGAATGGTTCTTTACTTCACAATTCCATCTTGTGCTCAGAGTTTGGTTCTGTTTGCTATGCTTGGGTGTGCAGAGCACACTAAATTTTAAGGTATGGTCATTATGTCAATCAGAAAACTACCTTTGGTCAATCTTGATAGCAGGCCAAAAGGGAAAGAGGATAGACATGGAAACGACACAATTTTATTTAAGGATTGACTTTTTATATCACTTCTGCATCAGTGCTCTGACAAGCTGCATATATGTGTGTGTGTGTGCTGAATGCGTGTGCTCCTAAATGGTCAAATACACTTCAAAGTTATGCCAAAATGCCCATATTGGAGAGTTTTTAATGTATACACACGCAGTTATGTCAAGGGAATATAAAGAGTAGGCATGTTCAAGAGTAGTTGAATATTCGTTCTGCAATAATTCAAATAGTAAAAATACTATTCGAGTTTTGCATTGCTGGCCATGTATACAGTGAGATGCATATTAAACCTTGAACACACAAACTAAAACTGGCAGTTCTAACAGAATGCACTGGGTGGCGCTGTTGAGAGTGGACAAGTTGATCACATTTGATTAGTAAACTGTTCTGTCACTCAGTACGTTCAGATGGACACCAGAAAACGGATTATTGTGAGAATGTGGCTTACTGTGAGAAAGCTGGGTTCCTGTTTAAATGTACTGGATAAGCGGTGAACTCTGAACTGAAGACTGAAGTGTGTAGCCTCAAAGAGCAGCACAAGTCTTTTTATTGGTAGTAGAACATGGACGGCGCATTACCAAATATTGCTCCAATAGAATCATAAATTATTTTTATTTTTTTTTTATTTTTTTTTCCAAATCACAATATTTTTCAAAATAATCATCATTACTTTTTGTCATATGAGCCCTACTATCAAGCAATTCCATTAAATTGGCCTGGGGTTTCTCAGCATTTTACTTTTGTACTTGAGGTGCCCGTGAGGGGGCACAGAACTGCAAAACAGTAATATTTTTCACTGGCAAAGAAAAAGACTGAAAAAGAGCACTATTGGACAGTTTCTCCCTTGATGGGTGGCTGAGAGTCAAAGATTGCTCCCATAGGGGCTGTAGTTTTGTGGTAGCTAGAAATGGTTATTAACAGACACATTGGAAACTGAGGGCCAAACCTGCTTAACTGGATTGCAAACTGCTTTCATTTAACCAAGGACAAATATGTTGTTTTGCAGGAATGGATTAGTGAAGTACTTTTCAGCTTTAAACAATCTGCGGTCCAGACTGTAAGTTGAGCAATGCCGTTCAGTCGATCGAACTGTTAACATGTGGCAATAGACTCCGGCAACCCACACTGTTACGCAATTGAATGTCCTAGGGTGCACATACAGTCTTATTGGCAAAGGATGGCAGATTTTCTTTGTAGAAGACCAGAAGTGCTTAAACAAACGTGTGGATCATTATTGACCTTCAAACCCTTGACCTGTGACATGTTGGTAATGCTGAGACATTTGGAATTACATGATAAGGAATTGTCTTAAAGTAGGAAGGAGATTTGCACTAATAAAATTCCATCCGTGTAGGCCATACGGCTATCGCTTGTTAGCTTATCAGATGAAAGACACGTAAGAAAACAAAGGGCTAAAGCACTGTGGAGAAAAGTGGGGGAGATTAAAAGAATTTTGCAAGTAATAAAACATTAAGCTGTTTAAATGAACGAGCACACAATATTGTCAAATGTCACCTGTTATAAGATCTCAGTGTTCTTCTGGTTTTGAGATATTAGAGCACCGGTAGGTGTGAGGGTGTTTTGTTTTTTTTCTTCTTTGAGTTTGACTGTGACACGTGGCCCTCCCGCAGTGAGCATGCCATTCTAGAGGCCAGCAACATGATGTTCCCAGCATTCAAGGAATTGAAATGTGCAGGGCTGTATCCCCACCAAACTCGTGATACTCTGCCAAACTTCTGTTGCTGTTTTTTGTTACTGAACACATACTTCTCTCAAAATGTCTCATAAGGTCTTTCAAAGTCATGTGGTACGTTATTTATGTTCTCAGTAATGAGGTGCCAGCGTACTTGGCTTAACTGTTTTGACAGACTTAACACAACATTAGCCTTATTTATAGGTGATGTTTAAGCAGTGTTGCAGAGTTGTCTACCATCACACCACATTATAGCTTGCATTTAATGAGGTCATATAACGATGGAACATACTTTCAGATAAACCTTCACGCCATGTCCTAACCAGACCCCATAAATCTCCCCTCTATGTTAATCTCCATGTTTTTCTGTGCCAGGTTTAACTCCTTGAGGAGTTTTATTCAGCTGACACTTGAGTAGATCTGAAAAAAAATTATATATAGTAGGTTTTTAATCACTTTTTAATTGCATTTTTGCTATGAAAATTGCCATTGAAGCTGGCATGGCGTTAAACAAACAAACAAATCTGTTTTTTTCTATGCAGCTGCAACTTGTGACAAAGCATTTTGCTTGGTTATCGTTACAGTGTAATCCCACCCACAGTGAAATCACATTGGTCCAAAATCTTGCTGTACATTGCTGTGTGTGTGTGTATATAAAACATCATATATATATGTTCAGATTGACACTATCCTGATGGCTCTATAAAGTAGGGGTTTGATGTTAATAATCCATAAAGCTCTCGTTTAGATCATTTTGTAGTATTTTTGAAGACAAGGCCTAGGCCATATGAGACTGGCTCAGCCCTTCTCTGTAAAGTACTCTCATATTATCCAGTTGATTTGTCTCTAATCTGACATCCAGACGTGGGCTGGAATACAATATGACCTTCCGTCGGCTAACTAATCTCAGACAAGACCTCAGAGCCCTGCAGACCTCCTGCCGAGACCCTGTGTGTTTAATTGGACAGAAAATACGTTTTGCATCTACTCCTTTCAAAGTCAGTCAATCTAGTTCCCTTAATGAAACAAGGCTGCAAAATGCTCTGTGTAAAATAAAACCTCATTCATTTTGTTTTCTTTTGCTATTAGAAGCTACTAGAATTTTTTGTTCTCTCTGCTTTTATATTTGAAATCTAGCATAAACAGTTTTACTCCAAATGCAGGTGTCGGTACATCCTAACTAATAATTGGTGTTTTATTTTGACCATATGCGTTCTCTCGTTCTGATCAGTGAAGGAATAACATGACAGAAACAAAGCTCCTAAAGATGCTGGCAGTGTTGTTTGGTGTTTTCTCTTCAGAGCAGGTGGATAGGGGTATTACATCTGAGTCACGCTAAAGCCAGCAAAATCAGACCGTCTGTAGCTGTTAAGCTTGGACGAACATGCTGAAGAGTACAGGAACATTGGAATACAATGTTGCATTGGAGCATCTGTCAACTTTGTGGAAGACCCATCTGATTGTTTTGTGGCATAACCAGTTTTTTTTTTTCTTCTGTTTTACATTTTCCTCTCTTCTTAACAGTGACCCATACAAACCAACGCAAATTTATTATCATTTATTAAAATATTTATTGCCACATATCATGAACAGATTATTCATAACAAATTCATAAGAGTTGCATCAGTGCAAAAGCAACCGGTTCAGAATTCATGGAATAAATTTTTAAATACAAGACATTAAACAGGAAAACTAATTCATTTAGAGAACCATTTACTTTTTATGATTGGATGGCACATTCAAAAACATTGTAAAATAGCCGATATATGCACACTTGTGATTGTATTGTTGAATTCTATATGAATGTGTGAAAAGAACGTTCCACCTCCTCCCCACTAATAACCACGCAAAGCTGGTGCATTTGTTCTATCCTATCGCCCAGCCCTATCTGTGATGGTGTTTGCCTCATTGAAAGCTCTTTTGTTGTGGCTGCATTTCTCATGATGACAAATTTATCTGCTGTGAAGATGTGCAATGTACCTCATTATGCAGAACTAGCAGATATTGAGAGACTGTGTTTACACATGCCTTTCAAAGGTGTGCGCGTCTGCGTGTTTGCAGGCTTGTTCGAGATTGTTTTCTCAGGGTGTGTGTGTGTTCACTTGCATGTGTAATTTACACACACACACCTGTGTACATTAACACATATGCAAGGGTAATATATTATTCAGAGCTGTGGATGACACCCATGAATTATCTTCTATGACTTCAAGCATTTTAGTTAGAAACTGTGGCAGACGAGAGACGTTTAATATGCTCAACAATTACAGAGACCCGAACACACTCTTACAAAATGCTGTCTTGCTCGCAGGCATGGGAAGTAGGTTATTCATGCATTATAGATTCAGTTCTGGTCCTCCTCGGCTCTACTTGCATTCGACAAGAGAGACTCACTGTAAGCTGGTCAGCCTTTTAACTGTGACGTCTGCTCATAGGCGTGTCTAGACTTATTTGGCCCAGCAGTGTCCCAAATTTTTATTGGTAGATGGAACGTATGTCAGATGAAAATATATCTTGGACATTTATTGTTAATTTCATTGTGTTTGTAAATGTCTGGTTCATCACATTCACACACATTAAATATAGTATGTCAGTGATGTAGTGAGTAGCCTTTGTTATGAAAATTAATGCAAATAGGGATTACAAATTCATAAATATGATTTAAACATGCAAGTTTTAATTACTTGTAATTCAAAATGCCTGTTGTATTTGCAAAGTAAATAATGATTTCTGACTTCTAAATTGATGACTGTTCAGACACTGAAGGTAGTAGCACATGTTTGGATTAAAGTTTAGGTCAAAAACTTTTATATTTCTCACTTTGCACTAATGATTTTAAATTAAATGCATCACATCTGGTCCTGCGGTTGCTTATGATAGTTGCACAAAGTAAATATTTCTATTAGAGGTTGACTGATAGTGGATTTTGCCTGATACCAACAAGTAAGGTGGTTGAAAAGGTCAATAATTATTATCCGATTATTTGGCTGATATTTTTTTAAATGAACTTCTAGAATGTTAAAAATATTGTTTTGCCTTTCCTTACTATGATGAGCACAGACATTGAAGCTACAAGAGTCCAAAATGAATAAACTCAGATTTACACTGGGGGCCAAAAGTTTGGAATAATGTCCAGATTTTGCTGTTTCAGAAGGATATTGGCACTTTAACTCACCAAATTGGCATTCAGCTGATCACTAAGTATAGTCAAGACATTACTGATATAAAAAAAAACAGCACCAACACTATTTGAAAAGTCATTTTTTGATCAAATCTAGACAGGCCCCATTTCCAGCAGCCATCACTCCAACACATTATCGTGCTAATTTGGTACTTGAAAATCACTTGCCATTATATCAAACACAGCTGAAAGCTATTTGGTTCATTAAATGAAGCTTAACATTGTCTTTGTTTTTTAGTTGCAACAGACTGGCATGTCTTAAGGTCAAAATTAGGTTAAAAAAGATTAGAAACTCATCTTTCAATCATTGTTTTGAGGAATAAAGGCTATACAATGCTTGAAATTGCCAAAAAACTGAAGATTTCATGCAAAGGTGTACACTACAGTCTTTAAAGTCAAAGGACAACTGGCTCTAACAAGGACAGAAAGAGATGTGGAAGACCAGATGTACAACTAAACAAGAGGATAAGTACATCAGAGTCTGTAGTTTGAGAAATAGACACCTCATATGTCCTCAGCTGACAGCTTCATTGAATTCTACCCGCTCAACACCAGTTTCATGTACAACAGTAAAGAGAAGACTCAGGGGTGCAGGACTTATGGGAAGAATTGCAAAGAAAAAGACACTTTTGAAACAGAAAAAAAAGAAAATGTTTGAGTGAGCAAAGAAACACAGGCATTGGACAACAGATAATTGGAAAAGAGTGTTATGGATCTTAACCCCATTGAGCTTTTGTGGGATCAGCTAGACTGTAAAGTGTGTGAGAAGTGCCTGACAAGACAGACACATCTATGGCAAGTGCTACAGGAAGTGTTCACTTCATCTCTGGAGGCTGCTGTTATCTTACAGAACCAGGCCATTTTAATTATAGAGTCCTTCAGTGCCGGCCACAGAGGATCAAATATAAAAAATAAAATATTGACAATTGTAGGCATAGATTTTGGCAGATAACTTATATTTCCAAAAGGCAACTATCAGCACCTATTAATTGGTAACACTGAAATGTCTCCTACCTCTAATTTCAATACATCCAAAGCTCAAATCAGAAAATTTTGATTCTGCAGATGGTCGTAACTCCACGCAGACCCTGTGCGGTTTTTTTTTTTTTTTTTTTTTTTTTTTGTTTGTTTGTTTGTTTCCCCCCCCCCCACCCACCCCCACCCACCCCATTGGAAATGAATGATATCTGGTCTATTGTCAGGTGCAGTGAAAAGGTGGCTTTAGAGTTCAAAGCATTTAGTAGGCCAACTTCCTCATTGTTTTAACTGTAGGAAATGATATAAATGTGAAAACTTTGCAAAGATCAATGCAGTCTTGTGAATACATATTCAAAATACATATTCTGTTATTTTGTGAAAAGTCTTGAGTCGTCTGACTCATCAATATTCAGCTTTTTAGAAGACTACTTGCCAAATAAACAAATAAATGGACATGAAACATTGATTTGACTTGAAATTATTTTATTAGCTTGCTTGTAGAGTTTGCACCGTAATTGGAGAAGCAGGAGAGACGGTTTTCAAACGGATGAGTGGTCTGAAATATTGAGGTGCGGTTGTTACAGAGCAATATCAGACAGCTGGCACCATTAACCTATCATTATCGAGTATACCAGAGCGCCGTGCAATACTGTAAATGTATATATTATTGTCATGTCACAGCCCTATACTTAACAAATACAAACTTTTACTTAGGTGCTGTCAAATGACTGAAAACAAGGCTGAGTATGTTTAGAAACCGTTGAAGTGCATTAACCCAATGCTGGGGCCCTGCAAAATTATGAACAGGAATACTGGTGCTTTTTGGCTTTTTTTTTTTTTTTACCACCTATTTACAAAGTGAAAACAGTACTTTAGATGTAGCCACTATTGAATCATCTACCTCGGTCATCTGTGTGTGGATGGCAACGCTGTAAAAATGCCACTGGATGTTCTGCAGTTGGACCCTGCTGGTTGTTCAGTGTAAGTGATGCTGATGCTCCACTGCAGGGCTTTCAAGGTCATTTGTGACTGTCTCAGTCATACCTTATTCTGTTGAAGATTCCCTCCAGCTGTGTGTCTGTTTCAGCAGGAGGACAGAGGAGGGGGCTATTCACAAAGCAAACAGGGAATTAGAATCACGTTAATACCACGTCAGCACTGATTACAGAGAGACTGAGTGTCCCACTAGCCAAGTGTGATCTGCTTAAGAGAGGCTTCATAACCTTGTCCTTGAAACACCTTAAACTTTCACCTTCTGCGTCCCTGGGGATCTTGTGTTCTAATATTACTCTATCTGCCTTTTATCCAATAGTTTGGGGCACCTTCTTTTGCCCCAGATTTGCAATGAGGCAAATTCGACTTACTATATATTCAGTCTAGTCTGTCCTGGGAAAGCCTGTGTGTGTTTTATATTTGAGCAGAGCAGTACGCGAGTCCTTAAAGGGATAGTTCACCCAAAATACTCATCCTTTGCTGTTCAAAGCCCATATGACTGACTCGCTGTCTTCATTGAGCACAAATTAGTTAATTTAATTGTATGGAAAAGATGCAATGAAAGTGAATGGTGACTAACATTCTGCTAAACATGCTAAGTTCCATGGAAGTTCCATTTGGGTTTGGAACCACATTAGGGAAAGTAAAGGACAAAATTTAAATTTCTGTGAACTGTCCCTTTTAACACTGCTGTTTTTTCCCAGATACTGTTTATAATTTGTATTACTGATGTTTGCACATATACCCTTGTGTGATAGATGAGCGTATATTTAAGCCTCTCGGGGCCTATCTTTATGCCCCCTGTGCACACTGCACTGATTGTTATTACAAGCACACGCTGTGCAGAGAGAGATAAATTGGTGAGAGTCAGCAGGGCTTTGCCTCCAACACACAAACTGCTGGGAACATGCCATAAGCAAGGTCATACCAATCAATGCAGTTTTAATTAAATTGATTGTATATGTTTGTATTGGGAGAGAGTCCTTAAAATACCTTTTTATATGGGTTCTGAGTGAGTGAGCAAGTCCAGGTTGACTGCATGTGTTTTCATATGTAATGGGTATTGGTCAGGATGGTTGAATAGTGAGGTCGACTATTGTGTTTATCTAGACTTTTGTTAATTTTTCATTTTTTTTTCCAGTTTTACGATTTTTATGCTGTAATGCATTAAAGGGGATTTATTTAAAGATTAGTTTTAGTGTGCTAACAGTCTAAAGGCCAAAATATTTGCCGGTTGTCCACGTTGCTGATTGCTCGGAGCACAGTATGTGTGATGCAAATGTAATTTTCAACAAAGTCTGCTCGGACTGTACGCGTGCAGCCCAGAGTTTCACAACACGCGGACATGTTCATATCGTCGGCACAAGCACCGGCAGTTCTGAAAATGTTTTTCACATCCCTGGGTAGTTTTCATGAAACATGCCAAGACGATGTTCTGGTTATATTTAACCCCAAATCAATGCAGAACAGATATGAAATTATATTTTGCATAAAGACAATGTTAGATTTTCTGTATTGTGGCATTATTTTCGGAACACTAACGCACATTTAACCCCCCAATTTGCATTATTGAAACATGTTTTACTTTTACTAGCTATTCCCATTGTTTTCAGTGATCATTCTTATTAATGGAATTGAAATTTTACTGTATTAAACTAAAAAGATGATGTAATACATTCATTTGTTCCATTAAAATCACTGAAAATGAAAGGTTAGTACAGCTATAATGTGTAAATCAATTTAAATAATATTTTTCACAGTGCGGTATTGAGAATATCACAATGACCATCATTTGTTTTGCTTTGTGGTAATGAAAGGTAAAATGTGTGTAACTGTCATGAAAATCATGTTACAATTAAAAAATAAATTTTCTAATTACAAAATATAATTTCTTATTTTACTTGATTTTTGATTAAAATAGTACCAGGATGTTTTCTTGACCGGTTTCGTGAGAATCAACCCCCTAGCATGAAACAAGGTTAATATTCACTCGCTGTGAAATATGACATTGAAATCTGACTGTTTTTATTTGTGTTTTCAGTGCCTTACTGTGAGGAGGGCAGTACATGAAGACAGGGAGGAAACAACAAACAGAGAAGAGGAAGAA
The DNA here is from genome assembly GCA_032164185.1 of Moxostoma hubbsi. NCBI lineage: Eukaryota > Metazoa > Chordata > Actinopteri > Cypriniformes > Catostomidae > Moxostoma > Moxostoma hubbsi. Next base: position 6,857,663 of record JAVLUX010000043.1, read on the forward strand.
GAAGAAGAGGAGGAGGAGAAGAAGAAGAAGAGGGGCTCTGATGAAGGCCTTCTGCTGCAGGCGCACCACGCCATGGAGAGGATGGAGGAGTTTGTGCACAAGGTCAGATCATCTCTCAAGCACCAACACACACACGACTTTTCATTTCATAGATGAGACCCATCTCATACTCCATAAACACAGATGCATTTAGGGCCATAGAGCAAGATTAAACAAACAATCTCAGATACTTAAAAGGGGTAGTTACCACAAAAATGTAATCCGTGATTATTTACCCACCCTCATGTTGTATAAATTTCTTTCTTCTGTGGAACATTAAAGAAATGTTCAGGGTTCAATACTAGTTAAGCTCAATCGACAGCATTTGAGGCATAATGTTGATTACCACAAAATTTATTTCGACTTGTTCTTGCTTTCCTTTAAAAAAAAAGCAAAAATCGAGATTACATTGAGGCACTTACTTCCAATGGAAGTGACTGAAGGCCAATTTTTTAACGTTAAATTTTTAAAAAAAGTATCGAAACAAGATATAAACCATATGCGTTTAGTGTAATAAAATCACTTACAAACCTTTTCTGTGTAGTTATAGCCAATTTTACATCTTCGTTACCATGACAATGTAACGTCAACAGAACCTAAAACGACTGTAAAAATGTCAATTTAAGCTCAAATAATACATTTGTTTTAACAGAATTAATGCAAGTGCTTTTATAAAATAAGCTTCACATTTTGGTTTAAACCCTCCAAAAAATGGCCATATTCACTTCCATTGTAAGGGCCTCACTGTAACCTCGATTATTGCAACAAGTCTAAATTAATTTGTGGTAATCACCATTATTCCACAAATCCTGTCAAGCTTAACTTGTATTGAAACCAAAACGTTCCTTTTAAAGAGTATACAATTTTGAGAAACATCTCATTTTGTGTTCCATAGAAGAAAGAATGTCGTACAAGTGATTAACTAATGACAAAGTTTCATTTTTTTTTTTTTGATGAATTATACCTTTTAAAGTGACAAGTGCTCACAGCTGCCTTTGCATGAACATTCCCTGCCAAACCAGACACTCCTGGCTAAAGCAATCTCAGACTCCTATTGAGAGAATGCTAGATACAGAGGAAAAAGAGCTGAAAGACTACTACTTGGTAACATGTGGTGCAGTGATTTTTCCCCATAAACGGCTCAAATTTTGTTGGCTTTTTGAAGGTCTTCTACTAATGGCTCTATGTTCCTATCTCTTCCCCCCTCTGGGGAGGAAGCAAAGCTCTCCGTTTTGAATTGCAAACACGGTACAAGATCCAATCAGTGCCATTCAATATCAGCACTCAGGTACAGAATACTTGAGAGCACCACTTCTAGGAAAGCTCAGTTTGACAGATGACATAAAGGCATCGAGCCAACCAATCAATCAGCCTGACCTAGTTTCATTGTTTTCTGTAATTTATGTAGAAGTATGTTCTGAATGTAAAGTGAGAGTAGCGCACACTATTTTAGAAGCAAATATGGCATTTCATAATTTAGGGTTAGTTCTCTTAGTCCTGGCTTAGTAGGTTCTCGTGGTGGTGCGGTTACTCACCCAAGTGGCGGAGGACAAGTCTCAGTTGCCTCTGCTTCTGAGACAGTCAGTCCGTGCATCATCACGCGTGCATGCCACCACGGAGACTAATAACACGTGGAGGCTCATGCTACTCACTGCGATCCACGCACAACTTGCCACATGCCCCATTGAGAGCGAGAACCTCTAATCACGACTACAAGATGTACAAGATGACTACAAGATGGGGTACCATGTGACTCTATCCTCCCTAGCAACTGGCCAATTTGGTTGCTTAGGAGACCTGTCTGGTGTAACTCTGCACACCCTGGATTCAAACTCATGACTCCAGTGTTGGTAGTCAGCATCACTATTCGCTGAGCTACCCAGGCCCCCCTGGCCTATATATGCATTACTCTTTTACATGTAATCATGTGGTCACGCCTGTAAATGGCATGATTGCAAGGGTGTGGTTTTCACTGGCCTGATTTGGCAGAAAGCGGTTTATAAACTGAACCAGTTCTCTGTTTCTCAGCAGTGTTGACCACAGCTGGTATAGAGGAACTGGGAAAGGTAGTTTTTTAAATAGTGCACAAGAAAAAAAAAAATCCACATGTGGTTGTTTTCACTTTTCATAAAGAAAAACATTCTGCACCTTCAAAGCTCAAGAGGTCTCCAAAATAAATGATTTGGTTTCACCTAATAAAGCTCACATGCACTTATGGAAATTAGTGGGAAATTTGCTTATATTCTGACTGTTTAATGTAACATTAAGTCTTACATGAGAGTAGCCCAATGTCACGTCCACTTAAGCGACTTACAGCTATCATTTATAAATGTGGGCAGTTGAGGGGTTATTTCCAGAATAGTTTCAACAGAATTGCCAAACATTTCAGTACATTTCTGAAAAATGTACTTAAAATTTACTAGAAGTTACTTAAGGCAAAATAGTCACTCAAACAGAAGTTGCAGTCATTTGAGTATGTAAGCGCAATCTCTTTTCCACCATGGGGCCGAAACGATTCTGTGCACAATGTGCAACAGTTCCAGTAGCATTTCCACTTAAGCTTCTACTCTATGCAATAAGAAAATTCAGACAAGAATGCTTGGTCAACACATTGCAAGCTTGCTGTACTGCAGTACATTAAATACTTTAGCTGCATTCTACGTTACAGTTGATGTAACAAGCGTCAGTAATCAAGGAGGCGATAATGTTACCAGCAAATGTTAATATGTATTAAGTGTATACAGTTTAACTAACTTGCTCAGCCAGACTTTCTTCAAACTTACTATTCCATGACGAGTTAACCTGAAAGAGAAAACTGACCATAGGAGGCAGATTATAGCAGCCCTTGCTGAAATGCTGTACTTGCATTGCATTAGGAATTGTGTTCTGACCGACTTCAGAATGCCACGGCATTTGTGATTTTAAACTTGTATAGCTAAAAGCATTTGTGTTTATATACTTGCATAGATTATTTTCTGGGGAGAATATGGAATTTTTTTTCTTGTGCCTCAACTCAGAGACTGTAATGCTTTTCTCTTGCTCTCTCAAACATACCTTGTAATTACTTTCTGAAGTTAAATGAGAGGGCTTTCTCATGTCAACCAGTAATGTAGGCCTGGGTCTCAGCATAATGGCATGTCAAAGAGTGACCAGATATTTCATCTTTGTTGGTGAGATCTGTGACGCTTTTAATTTCTGTTTTTAAAGCTAAATGATTTTGTCTCCTAGATGTGGGAGGGCAGATGGCGTGTAATTCCTCACGACGTCCTTCCTGATTGGCTGAAGGATAATGACTTCCTGTTGCATGGGCACCGACCGCCTATGCCCTCATTCAGAGCATGCTTCAAGAGCATCTTCAGAATCCATACAGAAACGGGCAACATTTGGACCCATCTTCTGGGTATAGCAAACACACTTCTACACACAACAAAACCAATTCTATATCCTACATGTAGTTAATTATGAGATAACAATAGCAAAAAACATTCTTTTGAACTACTAATATCTTTAGATTAATGAACACTCATTTTAGGTATAGGGAAATGTCTATGGACTTGTGTTGCCACCTAGTGGAGGAATGAGTGCACTGTCTACAACACGGTGAGGTCATTCTAATCATAGTAGACTTTGGGCATTGATTGGTCAGGTGAGACCGTAATGTGCATATATTGACTGTCATTATCCAAGTTAATCGCATATATTCTGATATGGTTGTACTAGTACTGTTAAGCTGACAAATGCTTTGAGCTCCGTTTGGGAATTTTTTTTAAAAATTATTATTATTATTATTATGCATGCTGTATTTATGACTTCATAATAATTGAGACTGCATGGAATATTTGTACTTTTTATACATTTTCTACAATATTTAAAACCGTCACACCTCAGGACAGTTTAAAATGAACAAGTGAAGACAAAAAGGTGACCTTAAAAAGTATAGTTTCCCTTAAACATTTAAATACATTTTTACCTATAACCCAGGATTTATTAAAGTCATGGACATGTTCCTTTAACTACCCTTTTAATGTTTGTACTGAGCTGTAGAGGGGAGGGGCATCTGCGTAAAATGCTGCCTTAAATGATCACATGAAAACATTTTAAAGTGCCACAGCAACATTCAACATGTCCTCTGAATGTATATATAATCAGTCCAGTTACTTAAGCTTTATACTAAAACACACATGTAAATAACCAGTGTTTCCGCATGTGTTTGCAGGCTGCCTGTTCTTTCTCTGTCTGGGCATTGTGTACATGTTCAGACCCAATATGTCATTTGTGGCACCATTCCAGGAGAAGATCGTCATCGGCATGTTCTTCTTGGGGGCAATCCTCTGCCTGTCCTTCTCCTGGCTCTTCCACACAGTGTACTGCCACTCGGAGGGGGTGTCCCGTGTATTCTCAAAGTCAGCACCCACACCAACACACACACACACAGTCCAAACATTCTTTATCAGATGTTCCCACGGTCATGGAACACTTAAAGTTCTATATGTTAATATTAGTTGATGCATTTGGTAACTATGTTCATGTAACTATGAACTGTATTGTTAAGGAAGGACTTCAGTGCCAGGCAGAGCTTCGAAACTTGTTTCATTATTATTATTATTGTGGCGGAAGTCTATTACATACACCGATCAACAGTGTTTTTTATCAAGTCCTTCAATGAGAGAGAAAAAAGGTGTTTTTAAATAGTCTGAATTTTAAACAAATATAAATTCTAGAGCCTTTTTTTCAACAAAAAAGTGTGTATATGTATGTATGTGTGTGTATATATATATATATATATATATATAGCGCTCTGAAAAAAGTGCAGATGCAAAACGATCAGTTTCTCTGGATTTACTATTAATGGGTTTGCGTTTTATTCTATTAAGTACCGACAACATTTCCCCCAAATAAAAAAAAAATTGTCATTTAGAGCATTTATTTGCCCAACAGCAATGTGAATGGCTGGCAGAGAGCATGTCAAGACGCATGAAAGCTGTGATTGGAAATCGGGATTATTCTACCAAATATTGATTTCTGAACTCTTCTTAGGTAAAAACATTATTATTGTCATTTAAAAATGAATATGAACTTGTTTTCTTTGCATTATTCGAGGTCTGAAAACACCATCTTTTTGTTAATTTGACCAGTTGTCATTTTCTGCAAATAAATGCTCTAACATGCCATTTCCAGCATTTGGTAATATTGGTTAAACTATTGTCCTATTGCATTATTGTAATGTGTTGTCTTGGTAGTTAATAAATCGAATTAAATTATTATTAAAATCATTAACCGGTAATGAAAAACAATTGGAAATCAATTTTAATTTTGAATCGGTTTTGAACCTGATATTTTACAGAGTAAAACAAGGCACACCTGTTACTGTCATGATGTAAAGACATGAAATAATAAACAATTGAATCTCTCAACTGCCTCTCTCATTCATTCCCATTACAGGTTGGATTATTCAGGCATTGCGTTCCTGATCATGGGCAGTTTCGTTCCGTGGCTGTACTACTCTTTCTACTGCTCCCCTCAGCCCTGTTTCATCTACCTGTTTGTGGTGTGTATACTGGGGATAGCCGCCATCACCGTATCACAGTGCGATTTCTTTGCCACGCCACAGTACCGTGGAGTCAGAGCCGGTAAGATCCCATCTCAATAATGAAAACGTCAACATCTCCCGAACCGTTGCCTCGTCATTATTTTCTTCTGTTTTTTCCCTAAATAAACTCTCCCGTTGCTATGTGTGTGAAAGAATGTCGGGATTGTAGTTTCATTCGGGCACAAATGGTCATGTGTTTGGTACAGCTGGTCTGCAAACAGTCGTGTTTGTGCACTTGACTTTAGTGTATGTATTTAACTCGCATCTTTGTTTCTACATCTGCCTTAGGCGTGCACCACTGCTCTGCCGTGATTTAAACTTAACTCAGAATCATTTGAGTATGAATCACGATGCATCGCTGAAATTATTTTTCCCCCACCCCTAGTTTTTTTTTTTTAATATGTCTATGCATCGGTATCAGATAATTTGAAATGCATTATTATGAGGTTGCTTTAGAGTTAAGAGAGATTCATACCTGCCCTGTTCCCTGTGTTTCAGGTGTTTTTGTAGGTCTGGGTCTCAGTGGAGTTGTCCCTTCACTGCACTTTGTGATCACAGAGGGCTTCCTGAAGGCCACCACCATGGGCCAGATGGGCTGGCTCTTACTCATGGCTGTCTTGTACATCACCGGAGCCTGCCTTTACGCAGCACGCATCCCTGAGAGATTCTTCCCTGGCAAGTGTGACATCTGGGTGAGTGTCAACACACATTTGCTGACACTTTTACACAAGCACATAAAGTTAGCTGCACTTGATGATTCATTATAACTTCAGCTCGATCAATGGTACTGTGGCATGCTGTCAATTATTGCAAGAAATGTATTTTGACCATCTCTTGGTTTGTAAATACACATCAAATTTGCATACGACACTGCACATACAATGAAAGTCTACAGGGCAAGGTAATGGTAAATGTTAAAATGCTCACTTTCAAAACTAACAAGACTTTATACATGTTTAATATGTGACTAGTGTAATAAAATTGCATACAATCACATTTTTTAACTCCAACACCATTTGGTTTTTGCATGCTGGTTGCAAGCATCTACAGCGCAAATAACTACATTTAAGTATGCCAATTACAAGTGCCACATTACTGCTTTTAAACCCTCTGGAATACCTTGCCCCATAGACTTCCATTGCAAGTAGGGATGCTCAGATTAGGATATTTACAGTCAATACCGATCACCAATCTAATTGTCACCTGATACTTACCGATATTTTACCTTGTATAAAGATCTCTGTCATAACTGTCTGTATGTCAGCTTTCTGCACACTGTATTTATTAACTGAATTTTCCTCTTCCCAGTAATATCACTTTGCCTAGTTTTTGCTGAAAAGTGGTTACTAAAAAAAAGCATTTTTTCAAGGCTAAGATAATAAGATGGATAGCCCTTTAAAAAAAAAAAAGAAGCTTCGTGTCAAACTTGACACAAACTGATTACCCATAGGTGCGATTTAATCTTAATGTGACATTTTTGGTTATTGATTTATTGTCATTATTCCTTATTTTATTTCCGCATTATATTTAATACATGATATTTTGGTATCTTAATATTGTATTAAGAATTATTATTTATAAATTCCTTCCCTGCCTTTTCACTTAGTTGGATGATTGTATTAATAGTTACTTGTTGCTGCTTGAACTTTGAGGGGAACACGCTCTCTCATGAGGGCATGTTTCTGGAATCTACGGCTGCTACTATTGTTAATGCCATTTAATCGGGTGATGTTTAATTAAGATTTGAATTACACCACAATTTGTAACTCTCATTATTACTAAGATGCCTTGTGCTGCCGCCATAAATGATAATAAGGACCGTTTCACACAAGTACACCAACTTTGCATATTCCTCTCCCACTGCATTGTTCATCCTGAATCAAGTTTGTTCAAACACTATGCCAGTATTCCCCACATTCGTGATGTCATGACAGTGCTGCTGATTTCTTAAAGGAGCCGTGCGTCCTTTTCCAACATGAGTGATCAGTTAATGTGATCAGCCAAATTACCAATTGCATCCCTAAATGTAGTGCATTACATGCATTTTTGATGTTAGAAATTTTTGTGGAATGAGTGAATTATTTTGTGTGGTAATCAACAGCATGCCACGATCGCGTTTGATGGTATTTAAATGTTTTGAAAAAGGAAGATTCCTTTCATTGTTGCCACTGTAAATGACAAAAACAAGTATACTTGATATGAATTAAAAATTGCCAGCCTAAAAGTCTTACACTAAGTGGACCATCTAAACGGCTAAAGAGGAAAGTGAGGAAACATCTCCTTTCAATAGAATTGTCCTGCCTTGCTACGTTTAAAGTATAACCTGTACCTTGTTTTCCTGCAGTTCCACTCCCACCAGCTGTTCCATATCTTGGTGGTGGCCGGTGCATTTGTTCACTTTCATGGCGTGTCCAATCTTCAGGAGTTCCGCTATACTGCTGGAGGAGGCTGTGCAAAGGATGGTGCTGTGTGAGCCTTGTGCCCTGCAGTGCTGACACGCACCACTAGAGGGAGACAAAGTACCTTTGCCGCCAGTAACCGCTCTGTCGCTCCTACTCATGAGGGGTAAACCAAGGAGGACAACACTAAAAGACAGTCACCCACCCTTATTTTTATTTTCCTCGCTCCTTTTTCTTTTGTTCTCCGTTTTGCCCTTAAAATAAAATACTTCATGGGATAAGGTGGACATATGTTGAGGATTGCAATTTGAGTTTCCTAAGATCGTAAATTTGAGACAGTTTGGTCTATTGCTGTTTGAGGTTTTTTTTTTTGTAAAAGGTGGGGACATTGAAAAGAACTTGTGTGAATGTTTCTTGGTGAACTTTTTTATGTAAATAAGATTTCTAAATTTGGATTATATAGATTTGTATGAAACAAAGTTATAATTTTTTTTTAAATAAAGAAATAAATATCATTATATTGTTTAATAGATGTAAAACAAACAAACAGAAGTGTCACAGCCAGGAGGGAGATGCTGTGCAAAAACCTTTTTGAAGATGATCTGCAGAGTAAACCATATTGTTCAAGAGCCACAATGTTTATGTGGACTAGTGTATTTGGCGAGGGTGACGTCACGAAACGTGGTTTCTGAAGAGGTAAACCAGATCACTGAGTTTGCTGTTGTCCTGAGTTTGCTCACAGCTGTGAGAGCTGACAGTATACCTGTAGGATGCTGAAAAGCCATACGCCTGATGGAGCCACCCAGGGCCTGAACAAGGGTCAGAACACAGCACTAACTTACCCCACAGGCCTTTGTATCTTGTTTTCTTTCCATGCAGAAGGATGATTTCCTCTCTCTCTCTCTCTGGATGTGATTCAACCTAGTTTGAAATAAAAAAAAAAAAAAAATAAATAAAAAAAAAAAAAAAATGTAAATACTTGCCATTTTCAAGTTCACAAAATCAAGCTTGGACAGTGCAAGGATGCATTCATTGTGTAACATTCTGTACTTCACCATCTGTACATGATATAATTTATTAAAGAGTTTTCATGGAAACATTATAATGTGCTGCAATATTCCACAATTAAACATGGGTGGTGTTTTAGGTTTCTGGTATTTTTACATGAATTGATATTTGTTTTAATTTGAAATGAATAAACAGAAGAAACTATCATGACAAATGTGGTCATATTTTCTTGAAGATGCTATGTCATTAATTTCAGGAGCAACGGTATGAGATTTTCACGGTACGATAACCTTCTCAGAAAATATTTAATTTTAATTTAATTTAATTGCCCAATTGTCACACATTATACATACATTTCTGCATATATACAGTGAAATTATTTATTTTTCACATATCCCAGCTATGCTGGGGTCAGAGTGCAGGGTCAGCCATGATTCGGCGCCCCTGGAGCAGATAGGATCAAGGGCCTTGCTCAAGGGCCACACAGTGGTGTCTTGGCGGTGCTGGATATCACCATATACGGTATTACACAATAATTATTAGCAGTTACTATGACATTTAGAGGAGTGAAAACAGAAAGGTGTTATTTCTTTATTATAATTGAAACCATTTTTTAAATGGCAGTATGTGTATAAAAGTCTCTTTTGAAAATAAATAGAATAAGAACAGAATTATAATAAACTGAATTATAGACATGATAAAAAAATAGCATGTAACTGTAGCATGTTAGCATAGCATATTAAATTAACTACAAAATGAAAAATAACATCAGCTGTGTGAGCTTTAAAGTAATGTCCTATGATTATTAATAATGAATATACTGCTCCTGTCTGTACCTTTGACTTGGTGTTTCTCAACTGGTTTTGCTTCAGGACAGATTTTACATTGGAATTCAAGTGGTGACCCACCATAGTAAATCATAACCTGTATTTATTGTATCCTGGGTTGCATTTCCTTTTATATTGTTTTGTCATGGTTTTCCAGTACAAGGACATGCATCAAGTGACATTATTTTTGTTGTTGGCATCAAATCTAAAGGAAGTTTTCTCTCCCCCTTTTAAAAATTGAAGAGCATATTTACTTATATGAGCCCATTATTATCCCATTTGTTTCCTAATTTCAAACAGAACACACAAGGAAAATCAAGTCATTTTTATTGTTTCAACCATATACAGTTAGTACAGTACACAGCGAAACGAGACAACGTTCCTCCAGGACCATGGTGCTACATAAATCAAAAGTACGGGACAGTACAATAAATTACTAACAACGAACAGGACAATAGACACTGTAAGAGACCAGTAAACAGTAGTGCAAAAAGATGACAGTTTCTAAAAATCCCAAATGTAAACATAACATACTATGAGAGTGTGTTCTATGCACATAGCAGTTGGTGGAAGACACTGTTACACAGTCTGGCCGTGAGGGCCCGAATGCTTCAGTACCTCTTGCCAGACGGCAGCAGGGTGAAGAGTTTGTGTGAGGGGTGGGTGGGGTCATCCACAATGCTGGTGGCTTTGCGGATGCAGTGTTTTTGTAAATGTCTTTGATGGAGGGAAGAGAGACCCCGATGATTTTCTCAGCTGTCCTCACTATCCTCTGCAGGGCTTTGCAGTCTGAAACGGTGCAAGTCCCAAACCAGGCAGTGATGCAGCTGCTCAGGATGCTCTCAATAGTACCTCTGTAGAATGTAGTGAGGATGGGGGGTGGGAGATGTGCTTTCCACAGGCTTCGAAGAAAGTAGAGATGCTGCTGGGCTTTCTTGGTAATAGAGCTGGTGTTGAGTGACCAGGTGAGGTTCTCCGCCAGTTGAACACCAAGGAATTTGGTGCTCTTGATGATCTCCACAGATGAGCTGTCAATGTTCAGTGGAGAGTGGTCACTCTGTGCTCTTCTAAAGTCAACAACCATCTCTTTTGTTTTGTCAAAATTCAGAGACAGGTTGTTGTCTCTACACCAGTCCGTTAGCCACTGCACCTCCTCTCTGTATGCTGACTCGTCATTCTTGCTGATGAGACCCACCATGGTTGTGTCATCTGCGAACTTGATGTGATTCGGGCTGTCATGAGTCAGCAGAGTGAACAGCAGTGGACTGAGCACACAGCCTTGGGGGGCCCCAGTGCTCAGTGTGGTGGTAGTGGTGGTGGAGATGCTGTTCCCGATCCGGACTGACTGAGGACACCCAGTCAGGAAGTCCAGGATCCATTTGCAGAGGGAGTTGTCCAGGCCCAGCAGGTTCAGCTTTCCAATCAGGTGCTGGGGAATGATTGTGTTGAATGCTGAGCTGAAGTCTATGAACAGCATTTGAATGTATGAGTCCTTTTTATCTAGGTGGGTGAGGGCCAGATGAAGGGTTGTGGCGATGGCATCGTCTGTTGAACGGTTTGGACGATATGCGAACTGCAGTGGGTCTAGTGAGGGGGGCAGCTTGGTCTTAATGTGCCTCATAACAAGCCTCTTGAAGCAATTCATGATGATGGGTGTGAATGCGACGGGACGGTAGTCGAGGCAGGACACTGAAAACTTCTTTGGGGATGATGGTGGTGGCCTTGAAGCACGTTGGAACGACGGCGCTGCTCAGAGAGATGTTGAAGATGTCAGTAAGAACATCTGCCAGCTGGTCTGCACATCCTCTGAGCACACTGTCAGGAATGTTGTCTGGTACAGCAGCCTTCCGTGGGTTGACTCGATGTAGAGTTTTCCTCACATCAGCCATGGTAAGGGAGGAGGGGTGGTCTTCCTTGACCACGTCATTCTGCACTTCAAACAGAGCGTAGAAGTCGTTCAGCGCATCTGGAAGTGAGGCATCTTTGTCACAGGCAACTGATGTTGTCCTGTAGTTGGTGATGCCCTGGATGCCCTGCCACATGCGCCGCGTGTCACCGTCCTGGAAGTGACTGTTGATTCTATGGGCGTGTGCGCGCTATGCTTCTCTGATGGCCCGGGACAGTTTGGCCCTCGCTGTTCTTAGGGGTGCCTTGTCGCCTGCTCTGAAGGCGGAGTCTCGGGTCCTCAGCAGCACGCACCCCTCCGCAGTCATCCACGGCTTCTGGTTTGAGCGTGTGGTGATGGTCTTTGAGGAAGTAACATCATCAATGCACTTGCTGATGTAGCTGGTCACTGATGCTGTGTATTCCTCCAAGTTGGTAGAATCGCCATATGTTGCAGCCTCCCTGAACATGTGCCAGTCAGTACACTCAAAACAGTCCTGAAGAGCAGAGATGGCTCCTTCTGGCCAGGTTTTTATCTGCTTCTGGAGCGGATTTGTGCATCTGACGAGCGGTCTGTATGCTGGAATTAGCATAACAGAGGTGTGGTCTGATTAGCCGAGTTGGGGGCAGGGCTCCGCCCGGTACGCGCCTTGGATGTTTGTGTAAACAAGATCAAGCGTGTTCACCACTCTCGTTGCAAAGTCCACATACCGCACAGAGCTGCATTTCTGTCGGCACGAAACGAGGCAAGCCCGTCTAGCTGAATAGCGGCGTCCGGAACTCTGTCGCTGAGCCACGTCTCCATGAAAACAAAGATGCAGCAGTCTCTAAACTCACGCTACACTGACCTAACTATGGTAATGAGGAGCCTTTCCTCATGTGTAATATGTGTGTTCTGTTTGAAATTAGGAAACAAATGGGATAATAATGGGCTCATAAGTAAATATGCTCTTCAATTTTTAAAAGGGGGAGAGAAAACTTCCTTTAGATTTGATGTCAACAACAAAAATAATGTCACTTGATGCATGTCCTTGTACTGGAAAACCATGACAAAACAATATAAAAGGAAATGCAACCCAGGATACATTAAATACAGGTTATGATTTACTATGGTGGGTCACCACTTGAATTCCAATGTAAAATCTCTCCTGAAGCAAAACCAGTTGAGAAACACCAAGTCAAAGGTACAGACAGGAGCAGTATATTCATTATTAATAATCATAGGACATTACTTTAAAGCTCACACAGTTGATGTTATTTTTCATTTAGTATTTAATTTAACATGCTATGCTAACATGTAAAATAACATGCTTTAGTTATAGAACATGTTACAGTTACATGCTATTTTTTATCATGTCTATAATTCAGTTTATTATTATAATTCTGTTCTTATTCTATTTATTTTCAAAAAAGACTTTTATACACATACTGCCATTAAAAAATGGTTCCAAGTTTCAATTATAATAAAGTGTTTGTTCAAACAAAAAAAAACACCTTTCTGTTTTCACTCCTCTAAATGTCATAGTAACTGCTAATAATTATTGTGTAATACCGTATACCGTGATATTTTCTGAGATGGTTATCGTACCATGAATATCTCATACCATTTCAACTCTAATATATATATATATATATAGAGAGAGAGAGAGAGAGAGAGAGAGAGAGAGAGAGAGAGAGAGTAGGGCTGCATGTTTTCAAGTTTTTCATTAACCGAGGCCCTTAACGGTTAATACTCGGTTAACCATAGTGTGCGCCAGGGATGGAAATTAACTTTTTTGCCCACCGGCCACTGTGGATTTCAAAATCTACCAGCCACTCAATGTTTTTACCAGCCACTTTCTTGTTTTTAACCGACAATGTGTAACTGCATGTGAAAATTAATACTACAAGATCTACAATACTTAAGCAGTTTATTTAATCTCAAGTCTCAATGAAATACTGGCATTTTCTCTTTCTCTCTTATAGCCTACACACACACAATCCATGAACTGATATTCATTTCAGTTCGCATACGAGGAAAACACAATGTTACGGACGTGAGCGCTCTGAAAGCGGCACTGAAAGATGCTTTAAAACTTCCACAGATACATCAAACAGAAAGCACAAAACCTTTCTTTAAAGTGAATTTCGTTTTGTATTAATTGTGTCTTAATTTTAATCAATGTTTCATCAACCAATTGCCTGGATTTAATAAATAAGAATTAAATATAGCAGACGATATAATCACAAAGCGGAGGCGCCGGCGCGTGAACTGGAGCTCATCTCATAAATGAACCGAAACTCAGTGTATAAGGTAGCCTTGCCTCACAAATAATTCAAAACTAAAGAAAACAGACACAGACTGCTCTCTGCTTATGTAATCCGTAAGAAATGTGCATTTCTCTCTGGTGCGTTACTGCGAAGACCGCGAGTCAGCATTGTCAACTTCATCTTTGCAAATGACACGGACAAAGAAAAGACTTGTTTATTAATAAATAATTAAAATATCTCCTTGCTATATTTTACATATTCATAATCATTACTTTTGCCGGTTCTTTGTGACAGATTTTAGGAGCTTTATTGGCAGCGCCACCCTTACATGAGCGCGTCACTGCACCCACCAGAATAGCCCTGTTTTTTTGTTAAGGATTTGTTTACGGTGTGTGTGATTCATTTAATGGAAAGCACATTCACTGAGTTGTCTTGCTAATCAGTGTCTCCTCGTTTATTCAAACTAATTTGTCCTTTAACAGACGAACGTCGCATGATGCTATTTTTATTTACCCGCCACGGTGGCCGGTAGGTGAAGCGAGTTTACCCGCCACAACACAAAAATCACCCGCATTTGGCTGGTGCTAATTTCCATCCCTGGTGTGCCCGGGTGTTGGCTGTTGAGATGGTACAACAACGAGGTTGTACTTGAAGTATATCTAAGCACTGCATTGCAATACTTGCATTTTGCCCCGTCATTCTCGATTTTAAAGTGCTCCCACGCTGTGCTTTTCTTTGCCCGCTTCATATTAGAAAACTGGTCAAGACTACTTCTTGTGGACATTACAAATGTCTGGGAGTGCTCTGGCAGTCTCTGGTGGTGCAAAAATGTATTACAACTAAATTCAATGCACGCCATTGACACCACTTAACCGAGCAAAATGTTTCACTCGGTTACGCAATTTTTAACGGTTAATCGGTTAACCATGGACACCCCTAATAGAAAGTGAATGGTGACCGAGACTGTCAGTATCTAACATTGTGTCCAACATATTTTGCGTTCCACATAATACAAAGCCTCACAATGGTTTGGAACAACATGAGGGTAGAGAAATGATGACGGAATATTAAATTATCGCCGAGCTATCACTTTAAAGGGATAGTTCACCCAAAAATTAAAATTCTCATCAACTCACCCTCATGCCATCCCAGATGTGTATGACTTCCTTTATTTTACAAAACACAAAATCAGATAAAAAGAATATTTTAGCTTTGTAGACCAAAATTTTAAGATCCAAAAAGCACATAAAGGCAGTATAAAAGTAATCCATAAGACTCCAGTGGTGTAAACCATGTCTTCAGAAGTGATATGATGTTGGTGAGAAAGAGGTCAATATGTCATTTTTTGCTAGACAGCAGGGTGCGATATACAGAGAAGAATGTGAATCACCAAAAACACAAGAATGTGAAAGTGATCCATTTCTCTGGCTGCGTCCCAATTCGCCTACTTATACTACGATCTAAAAGTATGTACTCTTTTTTTTTTTGAAGAAAATGTACATACTTTTGAGTGTGTAGCAAAAGAGTATGCACGTTCTGGGACATACTACGAAGACGTCATGCAATGGAAGAGAACGTGGTTGCCTAGTTACGCACACCGCGACAGTTAAACAAACATTCTACATTCCATTCATTCTTATATGTCCAATATAATAATAGTTAATGAGGCGCTCAGTGTCTTCATCGGACCCTACAAGATAAACACGGTACTTTTTTTGCACAACACAAATCCATTAATATTATGAGACAATAAAATATAACTTTAATTAGCGCTAAACGTTTAAGTTCTTACACTTAAAAACTGAGGGTGCATCTCCGCTGCCACATCCGGCTGCCATGTTTGCAAAATCTCAAAGCTCCTCCCTCCCGCACGCAATGGGTTGTGGGCAATATTAGCCGTTAGAGTGTGCATCGATCTGCACTTCGGATTCTGACCGGAAATAGTAGACCATCCGGGTATCTTTGGAACACTCATTTCAACATACTACGATTTGGGACGTACTAATTCTATTTTCGAATACTATTTAGGACGGATAGTATGCGAATTGGGACGCAGCATCTGTTTCTCACATCACATCTGAAGATATTGATTTAAACACTGGAGTCTTATGGATTACTTTTATGCTGATTTATGTTTGTTTGTTTAGCTTTAAAATGTTGCCACCAATTCACTTGCATTTTATGAACCTACAGTGCTGAGAAATTCTTCTAAAAATCATAATTTAAGTTCAGCAGATGAAAAAAAGTCAAACAGAGTAAATAACGAGTAATGTAAAATTGGGTGAACTAACCCTTTAAGGGCTCTAGTCAGATCTGGATGAATTTGTCAGTAAGAAGAGAGGTTTGGAAACATTTCTAGTAATTATTACAGTGAAAACGTCCCACAATGACATTATATATAATGCTGAAATATAATGCCTTCTTTTGCTATTTCATAGCTTTTAAAGTCCTGTGTGGATTCTTATTTCAGTGTAGTTACAGTTTTCAGTGTCTTAAGTATTTAGATTGTTAGTTCTGAACAGCAGTACCGCCACTCTCTAAATGCAGAGTACACAACCTATGTAGGGCACCAACCCTGATCGTGGATCATTCGCTGTGTCTGAAACCACGCCCTATCCACAATATAGTGCATTTCGAGTTCTCGCTATTTTGTAAAGATGTCTGAATTCTGAGTGACTCGTTCCCTACTTTTGTTCACTCATTCTTACCCACAATGTAATTGAGTGTACATTTAATGTACGCTTGACGATGGTTAATTTCCCTCAATCCACCATGGGAAAGCTAGGATTTTACTGCTTCCTTCACTCCTGCAATACTCTATTTCATGCTGAATGTAGTAAATTACTTTTTGACAAATCATTACTGGATTAAAATAACAACATATAGAGACAAATATTTTAAAATGTACTCTTTATTTGATCAAATGTGTTTACTCTTTATATTAACAGTATATATTAAAAATGATAAACAGAATGAAGATTTATTGTATTAATATATTATGTAATAAGAATAACAAATAAGGCAAAAATATTGTAAAAAATTTAATAAGTGACGTTTCTGCACCAGCCCCAGACCTCCGATACTCTCGTCTTAATTCACTAATTTCGTTCACTTACTGCTGATCTATAGTGCACTACAGGGGCGGTTTCTTCATTAGGGCGATTGGGCGACGCACCACCAAAGTGTGAAAGGGACTTTTTCAATCACATTCACAATCTCATTCAACCACAGAGTTAGCCGTCACTGTGCCTCTGGATATAGTCCAATCAGTGTCATGTCACGTTCCGTGGAGTACCGCCTCTTTTTGGGCGATTTCACTCTGGCTGAGAATCGCCCAGAGTGCTCCCATAGACTTACATTCAAAGATGTTTTTTTTCAAACTGCAGGCACTGCAATGCATTCTCTATGGGTTCCGGGAGGGCTCGCCCTAACGTGCTTACATCATCATACGTGTCCTTAATTTGTGCAGCGATTGGTGGGAACAAACATACACTATTAAAAGTAGATTAAGTGAGACCAGTTGAACTTGAACAACGTTATGGCGAACGCAGTTAATAATTCTATCGTGTCATTAAAAGAAAGACCATTCAGCCATCGTAGTAATCAGGATAAATTGTCAATTAAAGAGTTAGGGCCACCAAGACCAAATTTAAAAATAAAACAAGTATCTACAAAGGGCGGGAAATCATATAATAGAGGATTCTCGATGAACTGGTACGAGCGGATAAAATGGCTAGCAGGTTGCGAAGTAGCTAATGCTTTATTCTGCTACCCCTGCATTCTCTTCCATCCCGAGAACAGGACGGACATTGCATGGACAACTACAGGTGTCACCGATATGCATCATCTCTCGGAGAAGGTGAAAAAGCATGAAACGGCGAAGATGCATATGGACAGTTGCCTAAAATTGGCGGCGTTCGGGACGGTCAATATTGCCACACAGTTGGACGACAGTTACCGGATAGCTGTACGTCGTCACAATGACGAGGTTAGTAAGAACCGCCACATTCTAGGCCGTCTTATCGACTGTGTGAAGTTTTGTGGCCTGTTCGAATTGGCATTGAGGGGCAAAGATGAGAGCGAAGGCTCAAGCCACGCTGGCATTTTTCGTGGACTGGTCAACTTGGTAGCGTTGCTAGACGAGGTGTTTGAGGAGCACTTGAAAACTGCCACAGTCTTTAAAGGTACATCAAAGACTGTACAAAATGAGCTGTTGGATTGCATGCTATCAGTCATCAGGCAGCATATAATGGAAGAGGTGAAGTCAGCTAGATTCGTAGCAATTCAAGCAGATGAGACTACTGACGTTTCTACACAGACTCAGTTAGTGCTTGTGTTCAGATACATTGACACGGACCATGCTGTGCAAGAACGTTTCTATGAGTTCATCCCTATCTTGAATGCAACAGCCGAGTCCATTGCCAGTGTGATTCTGGAGAGGCTGAACAGTCTTTTCACTGATGATGACAAAGCCAAACTCATCGCGCAAGCATACGACGGGGCAAGTGTGATGAGGGGAGAGCGGGCTGGTGTGCAGCAAAAGGTGCGTGAACATTATGAAAATGCACATTATGTGCATTGCTATGCACACCAGCTGAATTTGATCATGCAGCAAGCTACATCTCAAACTCCAGCAGTTAGAGTATTTTTTTCTGATCTGAGTGGCATTACCAGCTTTTTTACCCGGTCACCAAAACGCACTACTATTCACGACGAGATTGTTGCACGAAGGCTGCCAAGAGCCTCATCCACAAGATGGAACTTTAATAGCAGAATCGTGAACACTGTATACGAGAACCTAGATGACCTTATAGAGTGTTTCAGATCTATTGCGACTGACAGCTCATTTGATAGCAACACGGTGAGAGAGGCATCTGGCTTCCTGAGGATGCTGCAAGATGAAGACTTTCAGTTTTTTCTGCATCTGTTTAATCAAATCATGCCTCACGTTGACGTGATGTACCAGCAGCTGCAGAAGAAGAACATTGATGCAGTCTTCATCAAACAAGCCCTCCAGAACTTCACAATGAAAGTGCAGTCCATCAGGTAAGATCATATAATATTGTTCATACCTTCTCAATATAGGACCATGTCATTTAAAAATGTATGCTATATGGTAACAAGATTTGGGAACTAATTTAGTCATCTGCATCTTTGGAAATTGTAATTACCTTGTCTGTAACAAAGTTTAGCCAGCAATTTTTATATCTTTTGAGCTATTCTCAGAAAATATATCTAAAACAGACTATATGTGTTGCTTCTGTTTTTCTAAGACATGAATAAGTATTGTCAATGACATAAGATTATTCATAAAACATGTTTTATTCATAAAAACACTGTTGATCTATCTGTGTTTAGGGACCAGAGCTCATTTCAAGAGCAGGAGCAAGTAGCAACAGGAACAACAAGATCTAGGAGGGCCTTGGGAGAAGAAGACAAGCAGAGGCTGTCTAAAGAGGTATTTATTGCTGACCATTTAAATACTTTAGTGTTGGAAAATCTAACTTTGTTTTTACAATCAGTTTAGGAAAGGATGTAACAGTCTTTTTTACACCTAGCATTGTACTTTGAAATTTGTACATTCCATTCGAACACCAACACAATCTTCATCCTACACGTCAACGATTCAGTCAACAATATTATTTGACGCCACCTAGTGGAATCTTTAATAAAAGAAACTATCTGAGTGGATTAAATGCATTTACTGGTCAAAAACCCTCTTGAAACTCCATTTGAGCTTGAATTCTGGTAAAATGTTAATTAACGTAATAATTAACATTTTTACTGTTGGGATGGAAACCTTGTATCTCCATATTTATATTATAATAAATAATTTATTTTATAACTAAAATTAATGTATTTATTTTGTCAGGTCTGCGACACAATCTTGGTCCACACCAAAGAAAGGTTCTCCTTTACCGACCACCTTGTAAGTGCCACACTGCTACAAGGAGAGATGTTTCAACAGCATGGCCATACATTCCCTGTTGAGGCTCTGAACATCACTGTCAGGGCATACCCTATGTTAAATAAGGCGAAGCTGAAGACTGAACTGTCTCTCATTTATGAGAGTCCAGAATTCAAGGGCTGTTGTGGTGCACTGGCGCTGTACCAGGTTTTGCTGAAGTACAACCTCCAGGATACTTTTTCAGAGACTGTTGCTCTGTTGAACATCCTCATAACCACTCCAATGACAACTGCTGAAGCTGAGAGGTGTTTCTCAACCTTGAAGAGAATCAAGACATTCCTGAGAAATGTAATGGGACAGGAACGTCTGAATGCACTGGCTATGCTTTCCATGGAGAGGGAACTAGTCAGGAACATGCCTGCTTTCAATGAGAGAGTAATTGATCACTTTGCTACTTTGAAAGAGAGAAGAGCAAAATTTCAGTACAAGTAAGCAGTGTATTAAGCGAGTAATGTGATGTAAGCAGTGTAATAATAGTGAGTATAATATAACAAACAAGGAGATTTATTGTGTGTCACTTTGTATTTCATTAATAAAGTAGTGAAGTTGCCTTTACATGCTTAAGCTGTTAATTTATCCATTGCATGGGTGGACCTTATCCTTATCAATCATCCAAACTTTTGCCCCCCCTGAGAGATTTTGCAGGAGCCGCCACTGGTGCACTACCTACCATGCACCATATAGTGAAAGAGTGAACGACTGCAGACACAGCCACTCTCGTCGCCACGATCGCCTCGCGCCCGCACATCTCACGCGCACACCCCTCCTTGAGCACGCGCAGAAATGCTGTCTGGTTGCGCTCCAGTTGTCGTTCACGCGAATGGCAGCGATT
Organism: Moxostoma hubbsi; assembly: GCA_032164185.1. NCBI lineage: Eukaryota > Metazoa > Chordata > Actinopteri > Cypriniformes > Catostomidae > Moxostoma > Moxostoma hubbsi. The sequence continues at coordinate 6,878,460 of JAVLUX010000043.1, forward strand.
TACAATCAATTTGGATGTTTACATGGATTTATACAGTTAATCTGCCTGTAGCTGCGATAGTTTCCACTACCCCTGTGAGGGCGCGGAGTAAATGCATAAATACTGCTTATGACACGCGGGACAAAGCACACTGATATATTGCTGCATTAATTAAAAAAAATGTACACTAAAACTGATGTTATAAGAGCCCAGTTACAGAATCACCCTGTCTTTGGAGTTTTGTGTTCCTTGCCACAGTCGCCTTCGGCTTGCTCACTGGGGTTATAAATACAATTATTTATTTAATTATATATTTTTAAACACAATTGAAAATAGCATTTGATCTAATTACACAACGATGACTCGTCGACATTTATAGACCTTACAGTTTTATCTTCTGTTAATGCCTGATTTTCTGTAAAGCTGCATTGAAACGATGTGTGTTGTGAAAGGTGCTATACAAATAAAATTGACTCGACTTGAAAATGACCGTCTCATTACACAGAAAATCCTGAGTCAAAACGTACCTCAGCGTGCTGCCTGAAGTTGGAGCTGTCATTTAATCCTGAAATATCAGCTTGTCTTGGTGTTAAATGAAGGCATTGCATGACGAAACTATGCTTTTTTTCACTGTGTGGAGCGAAGAAAGTGTTTCTCTTTGAAGAGTTTGACGCTGCTGCACTGATGACTTGAGTGACAGTCTAATCGCGTGCAGCTGTGAACTTCCGGTCTCGTAAAAGTCCCATTCAATAATCTCTCATTATAGTACACATTAATTCAAAATAAGCCCAGTAATGTCACGACAGTAACGCCACAAATTGTAAAGAAGTAAAAGTAAAAAATATTCTTCAGAAATTTAATTGAGTGAGAGTAAAAAGTACCAACTTTTAAACCTATTCTAAAAGTAAAAAGTTACTCAAGTAAATGTAACGGAGTAAATGCAGTGCTTTAAGTGGCCCAAAAGAGGTGCCGGTACTCTATTATTATTTTTTCTTTTTTGCTGACTCCCCTCCTCCCCTGAGGTAACAACAACTATACTGAAGGGGTTTTATATACAGCGGTCAACAGACGACCTTATAAAAAATAATAAATCCTTTTATTAGTTTGTGGATTTGCTTGAGCTAGAAAGAGCTACTGAACACAAATAAAATGTGCAAAAGGGTATTGAAAAAAATTTGAACAAAATGTACATAAAATAAGTTATAAAACATAATAACATAATAACCATAGAACAGTAGAACATAAACATGAGTCTTGAAGATTAAGCAATTATTATGAAGACATCCTAACAGTGCTTCAGTGATGTCCTTTGCTGTGGTCCCCTGCAGCTCAATCAGTTCAAAAAATATTGTGTTTGGCTTTTCACTGGAAATAGCTGACCGCAGGCACACGACAAGCACATACTCTCCACTTATTGTAGTGGATTCATCAATGAGCACACACAATTTTCTTTCATTCATCACTGTCATTGACTACCTTCTTTTTCATTTCAGCTGCAATGTGATCCAGTATATTTGCACATGAGTTATTAGAGTGCAAAACTCTGCCCATCTTGACGCAATTTAAGACTTGCAACTGGACATCTATTGGCATGTCTGTAAAGGGACGCCCATGCTTGCCAATCTTATAAGCTGTTCTAAACACATTGCAAGTTGAAGCATAGTCAGCCTTTCTCATATCTTCAATGTGTGTTTGCATTGTATTTTGTGTTGCCTTCTCTTTTATTTCAACTGATTTCTTGTGATAAATTGAGTCTCTCTGGTCTTTTATTTTCTTTCGTAGTGAGTTTTGTTGTGCAGCCTTGTCCCTTCCAAAAGACGAGATTAAGCACCCACTCCACTCCTGCGACACTCTGCCCTTGATGCATGTCCACGCGAGCACAAACTTGACTACACACACTACAACCCAACTTTTTATTTCTGCTCATCAGCCACTTGTAATTTGTGGAGAAATACCGGACTTGTGCTTGGGACCAACATTCTGGCCACTCATGCTCGCTAACGCGGCTGTTGTCATCGGTGGAAGTGGTGTCACTCTCGTCCTCGTCGCCACTTGTGAGAACCTCATCGACTGCTTTCATTAGCTTGCATCTGACCTGCAGCGATATCATTCTGGCTTGGTGGGGTGTCAGCCAGCGAGTCCTCTGATTCTGACCTTGTTCTTTTACTACTCAGAGTCTGAAGCCAGGAGAGCATATTAAGTGTTCATTCATTGTATTTGTATTTTAACCGAGCAGCTATGGTTGCGCGTTTCACACACCCTCTCCGGACCACGTTGAGTTGACACTGACAGCGCAAAAGCGACGCATGCGCTTTTCACTTGTAAAACTCAAGGGTGTATGGGTAATGTAGTCTCTGCTCTCGGTGGGACGAATTAGGAAGCGTGCATTGTGAAGGGCGCTCTGAAAAGCGGCAGCGCAGCCAGAGGATTAAAACAGATGTGCAAATGAGCGTACCGGTACGCTAAAAGCACGTTCTGGGCGCACGGAGAGGTGGTGGTACGCTCAAGAGCTATATTTGGAAGTGGCGGTAGTACCAGTGCTTACCGGCCCACTTAAAGAACTGAGTAAATGTAACACGTTACTACCCACCTCTGTTGAACAGTATATATTGGTAAGTATTTATGGGACATTTTAACCCAAATCAGCAAATACATTTGAATAAAATTAATTGAAATCTATGTCATATTTATGCATCATCCATAAGGAATTTGCAAACGTGATATACTATCAGCCTTTATGAATTTTTGAAATTCTGCGTGGCCTAAAGTTTGCTAATCTAAAAGAGGAAGACTAACTATAACCCACCTTTTTTGTTTTCTCCAATGTGAATGAAGTAGTTTGTAATTGTTCACAAAAATTCTCTTTTTATTTCCGCAATGAATATTTGCTTGTGGTAGCGCATTATTACTGCAGTCTACCTCGCACACTTGCGTTCATTCTCAACATCTGTAATTTTCCGTATTTGTGATCAGTCTTATTATAGGCCTATTTGACAAAATCCACATTTTTTGTAAATGTTGGCCTATGCTCCAATACCACTCCATCACGAGCAATGAAAATGCTGATGTCCCAGCTTTCAGAGAGAGAAAAAAAATGCTCCTCTGTGGTGGGCAAATTTCGCTGTTTCACTTCTATTCCGCAACACTCCCATGAGTGAGTCATGTTCACTCATCGGGACGATTGGGACCAGTCAGCTACGATGTGTATCATACAGTCTGACATAATGTCGCTCAGTGTGCCATGTCAATATCAATGAGTTCATATCGTACAGTCTGACTATTATAAATTGTACAGTGTGCACCCGCCTTAAGACAGTGCTACAGGTAGACAGGAAGGACAACTGATCATCTCGCAGTTGCAGACCACGTGTAACAACTCCTGCACAGGATCGGTACATCCAAATATCACACCTGTGGGCAGGTTGGCACCAACAACTGCCAGAGTTACACCAAGAATGCACAATCCCTCCATCAGTGATCAGAATGTCTGCATTAGGCTGAGAGAGGCTGGACTGAGGGCTTGTAGGCCTGTTGTAAGGCAGGTCCTTACCAGACATCACCGACAATGTTGCCTATGGGCACAAACCCACCTTCACTGGACCAGACAAGACTGGCACAAAGTGCTCTTTACTGAAGAGTCAAGGTTTTGTCTCACCAGAGGTGATGTTTGGATTCGCGTTTATCGTCAAAGTTATGAGCATTACACCGAGGCCTGTACTCTGGAGTGGGATCGAGGTGGAGGGACCGTCATTGTCCGGGGCGGTGTGTCACAGCATCATCACACTAAGCTTGTTGTCATTGCAGGCAATTTCAGCGCTTTGCGTTACAGGGAAGACATCCTCCTCCCTCATGTGGTACCCTTCCAGCAGGCTCATCCTGACATGACCCTCCAGCCTGACAATGCCACCAGCCATACTGCTCGTTCTGTGCATGATTTCCTGCAAGACAGGAATGTCAGTGTTCTGCCATGGCCAGCGAAGAGCCTGGGACGTCTGGGACCTGGTAGATTGGAGGGTGAGGGCCATTCCCCACAGAAATGTCCAAACCTTACAAGTGCCTTGGTGGAAGAGTGGGGAAACATCTCACAGCAAGAACTGGCAAATCTGGTGCAGTCCATGAGGAGATGCACTGCAGTACTTAATGCAGCTGGTGGCCACACCAGATACTGACTGTTACTTTTGTTATTTATGTTACTGTTACTGTCTGTGAAACTTGTTCAGTTTATGTCTTAAGATGTTGAATCTTTTTGTTCATACAAATATTTACACATGTTAAGTTTTAGCTGAAAATAAAAGCAGTTGAAAGTGAGAGGACTTTCTTTTTTTGCTGAGTTTATAATATTGCTGAGGTAAGAGAAATTAGCATGTGTGCAACCTTCAATGTTTCCCATAGCATAGCCAAACAATAGCAGCCTTCAGAGTCTTTCTTGTTTACATAATGCCCAAGCTACTCTACAAATATCTTTTAAATGTTTTATAAAAAAAATATACTACAAGTTTAGCAAATGCTGTTAAAAATATTGTTAATTGTTAGTTCATGTTAAGATGCGTTGTTAACTAATGTAAACAAATACACTTAATTGTAATGTGCACCTGTAACAACACCTGTGAACTCTGCGAAAAGCATTACCATGCTTTCCCTTTAAAATCCATTATTTGGGGTTGTTTAAAAGCCTAAAAGTTCATAGAACAAAAGAGAAACATACCTTCAACATCCATTTTTGTCTTGGTGTTAAATTCTCTCGTTCAATCAGTCAGCGTTGCAAGTTAACTGACGAGGCAAAAATGTCTGTTTTCCACGAGAGGAAGCTGAAGACATTTTTTGACTTACTGGAAATATTTGTACTCTAAAACGTATAATATTGTAAATATATTGATCCTAAGTATTGGCTTCAGACATAAACATGGATATATTCCCAGGCATTCTCTAACATTCTCTAAATCCCGGGCCATCAATCAAAACGAATATGATTGGTCTACTCTGATCATCGATGAGAAAAGTAACAAATGCCACACGATCAAGCCACGTCTGGTCTATTTCGGCACAGGGCTGGGCAATAAATTCCACCTAAATATTTACGTTGAGAAATTTGAATAGGCACATTTATACCCAGTCCCTTTTAAAATACCTCCACTTTTATGCTAATCGCCACAGCAAAAACTTAAAGGGTAACACAAATACCAATCGATGGTTTTGGACAAGCAGACAGTAAAATTAATACATGTTTTAAATATCCAACATTTAACACACGAGGTAACTTCATCTGGCCTGATTTGTATGAAAAATCCCTATGTGAACTTTTCCATTAAAATCCATTCCATTAGGATCCGGGACCCCCCATAAAGCATTAAGGACCCCCATAAGAAGTAAAAATAGACTTAGTGGGGTTCCCAAGATACTTATATTTTAGTCAAAATAATAATGCAAATATGATTACATTCATTCAGTGGATACAGTATATTTTGTGGATTCATTATTATTTAATTGATATTAAGTTTGTTTATAGGCTAGTTGTCCCACATATAAAGACCTCCCAGATATGACTTTCTTTCATAAGCAGAACAAAAATTAAGATTTTTAGAAGAATATTTCAGCTATTTTGGTGCCAAAATTTTGAAGCTTCAAAAATCACAAAAGTCAGCATAAAAGTAGCCTAATCCTTGTGACTCCAGTGGTTAAATCCATGTCTTCTGAATTGATATGATAGGTGTGGGTGAGAAACAGCACTATGTGTTATTCTAAGCTTAAAAAGCATTAAAGGGACAGTTACCCACAAATTTTAATTCTCTCATCATTTAATCACCCTCAAGCCATCCCAGATGTATATCTTTCTTTCTTCTGCAGAACACAAACGAATATTTTTAGAAGAATATTTCAGGTCTGTAGATCCATGCAATGGACATAAATGTTGAACTGTTTCCCACTCACCCCTATCATACCATGTCTGTACACATTAATTTAAACACCGGAGTCTTCTGGATTACTTTTATGCTCCCTTTATGAAGACTTTAGAGCTTCAAAAGTTTGGCACACATTCAATTGCATTGTATGGACCTACAGAGCTGAAATATTCTTCTGAAAATCATAATTTCTGTTCTGCAGAAAAAAGAAAGTCATATACATATTGGAAGTCATGCGGGCAAGTAAATCATGAGAGAATTTTCATTTTTAGGTGAAATATTCCTTTAAAGAAGCACAATTTATACCATTGTTTTCAGATTTTTACAGCTGATTTGAACTATGCTCTTTGATCATAATCTTGACCAACCATTTTGGAAATTTCAGTCTTTGCACATTTAAGTTGATAGGAGCTGTACTTGTATGCTGCTTGTAAAGACAATAGCTGCCCAGGAGCATTCCAAAGATTGCAGCTGAGTGGACTGACTTGCCTTGAAAGAGACTTTGTTTAAACTCAAAAGATACAGATATAGAAAAAGCCCCTGTGACAACATCCCCATGTGACAACTAGCCCTGATCGCCCCTATAAATCAAGAATATTGGAAGTACAGAAAATGTGGCTTCCATGAATCAATTCAATGTTTCTGCAATTAAAATGTTTAACTGCTGTAGCATACTGATTTAATATTTGTTATTCATTACCAAAGAAGCTCACATTTAAAATAAAACATCATTTGAAACAACTACCTTGTATATTTTTATGTAACTTATTTCCAAAACAACAAATGTGTAAAAATAACATTACTTATTATACCTAAAATGTTACATTTGAAGATGACTCTGATCACGAAACAACATGATTTAGTCATACATAGAGTACTTTACAACATTATAAATTATAAAAACCCAGGTAAAAAAAGAAATATTGTATAAAAAATAAAGTTGTCTACTTTGAACCCAATGCTGAAATTAAAATTAAAAACAGTCAGAAATGTCATTTTCAGAAAACATTCAGCCACAGGTATAATATGCCCTAAAAGTAAACATTTTAAAAGAAATAATTAAGCTATTTCTAAGCTATAGTGTAGTGTCATGTAGTGTATTTGTAAGCTTTTGCTGAGAAAATGGTTTTCTAGAATAATTTAGCTCTATCTTTTTGCTGGATAGATGCAAGGCTCTTTGTTTCAAATGGTTTTTTAAAGCATCCATGTTTGACTTTAAGGCTTCCTGAGGTTTCTGCATTTTTTTCTTCTGCCATGGAGTTTTGGGTGGAGAAGAGGTCATCTTCATCTTCTGTGGTGATTTAGGTAGAGAGGTCTTCCTTTTCTTTACCTGTGGTAAATTGGGTTTAGAATTCTTCTTTTCTTTGGGTATGTAGGTGCTGCTCCACTGATTGTGAACTTTTTGTTTAGCAGAAAGCACACCAGAATAGTCCTTGCCAGCAGTAGAGACTGTTAAGGTAGGAGGGGCAGGGGAACGGCACTCCAAGGCAACGCATTTGTCTTCATCTTTGGACCCAAATAAGGCAAATTTCACGTTCTTTTTCTCATTTTTTCTCATTTTCTTAAATAACTGAGCACCATTATGCACATCAAGCATATTATTTGACTTGTGGGGCATTGCGTTCATGCACTGTGTTCTATTTGAATGACTGGACACTTTCTCTCTCACTTTGTGTAGGCTTTCTGTATTGTTCTGTGAGATTCTGTCCAACACAGCCTGAAGCAAATAATTTCTTGTCTTGGGGTCTTGTCTAGGTTCTTTAACTGTTTTGAAATATGTGCAGTTCTGGTTTTCACCACTAGAGTGGTTAATTTCAGATACACAGCAAAGATTACCCTCACCAAGACTTTTCTTTTGTGGCCAATTATTTTTCATCACAATATCTGGAGCAAAGAGCGCACAATCATCAACACCAATCCTAGTGCTATCAGATTTAGGGTTATGCTCTCCAAAAACAGATTTTGTTGGAGGAGGTGTGTTGCATTGTATAGGCATTTGGAGCTTGGTGAAGCTGATTTTGTCTGATTTGACCGTATCTGGTTGAATCTTGGGAAGCACCTCTTCAACTGAACTCTGAATCTCAAGCATTTTGAGATCAGGCATTGCTGAATTTACCATATTGTCACTTTTTTTACCTATCAGTCCTTTATCCTCAATGTATTCCTCTGTTAAAGGAACACTTGACACCTGAACATCCAGTTCAAGAGTTGGAGGGCTTCTACTTTGCTCCCATTCATCTGATTTAGTGGGAGTGCCAGAAGTCTTGTTCCTCATAGGAGAGAACAACTCTCCTTCTAGTTTAAGCGATGGTGCCTCGTCCCAAAAGTGAGAGCAGAAAAGTTCACCATCATTGTACTTCTTTGTCACATGAAGGGAATTTGATTTCTCAATTCGATTGGTACCACAACAAGAGCAAATCTTTGCTTCGCTACATTCATGGTTAGGCTGACTGGGTGAGCCAAACCATTCCACAAGCTTAGGAGTGTCAACATTTGATTGAGTAGACTTAGTTTTTACATTACATTGAGGCTCTTTTTGTAACTGTTGGAAAAGATTTATCGCATCTTCAGATGATAGCACAGTTACCTCCATCATCAGGGAGTCATCGCTTGAATTTTCATCATTAGAAACAGCTTCTACAACATATATGTCTGGCTCATCTGAATTCTCATTGTCAGAATTATCTTCCACCAGCCATACATCTGTCGATTTTTTAAGAGCCTCCACATGACCTAAATTGTCATCATCAGAAATATCTTCAACTTGCCATGTGTTTGTGGAGTTACTAGCAGCCTCCTTATTGCCCGAATTCTCATCTTCAGTGTTTGTGGAGTTACTAGCAGCCTCCTTATTGCTCGAATTCTCATCATCAGAAATATCTTCAACTTGCCATGTGTTTGTAGAGTTACTAGCAGCCTCCTTATTGCCCGAATTCTCATCATCAGAAATATCTTCAACTTGCCATGTGTTTGTGGAGTTACTAGCAGCCTCCTTATTGCCTGAATTCTCATCGTCAGAAATATCTTCTACTTGACATGTGTTTGTGGAGTTACTAGCAGCCTCCTTATTGCCTGAATTCTCATCGTCAGAAATATCTTCTACTTGACATGTGTTTGTGGCGTTACTAAGAACCTCTGTAGAAAAGGACATCTTAGAGGTTTTCACATCATCTGAAACAGCACTGGCACATTCCAAAAGTTCATCTATAGGGTTCACACGAAGTGAATCAGACAATTTAGACTCTAAACATATGACTTCCTGGGAGGAGAGACTGATGTCTTGTGTAACTCTGATGTGTTCTTTTTTTAATACTTCAGTTTCTTTGCTGCTGTCTTTGCTATTGTCTATTAGATCTTCTGAAGGCATTTCTGATAATGGTGAGAGCTCTGTATGTCCTTTGTAATTGATGGCTGTTTCCTGCTTGCCATTTCCTGCCAAAGGTGTCAAAATCTCTGTGTGACTTGTGTTTGGCTTTACACTTTGCTCTGTGCTGAGTGATGTAACCTCAGGAGGTTCTTTAAGGGAGTTCACACCTACATTGTCTGAGGGAACATAATCAGACAGTGGTTCTGAAAGCACTTTGTCAATATCCGCTGGCCATTCATCAACATTTAACCAAGAAGATCTGAACTCCTCAGATGATAAATAGATCCCATTCTCGAGAGTGTCACAATGAGCCAGTTTCTTCAAGTTGTCAGATGAGATGCTTTCAAATACCACCGATTCATTATTCTTCACACCTCCGGCTAATGAGTGCTCAATCAGTTTTCTATGCGATTTCAAAGATTTCACTAAATTGTATGTGTTCCCTTTCCAATAGAGTTCCAAGATCCAATTGAAAACACTCTCTGGTATCTCTGTGAGTCTAGTGCTTAACTTGGTAATCTCTTCCTTCTGTATAGACTTAGCCAAGTTCATAAGATTTAAAAGTGTGTACTCATCCACTGGCACATTGGACAAGTTAAACACAGTATCACCTGAATCACAATCACTCTGCTGTATATAATTTTGCTGCAAGTCATTTTGACATCCTCCTTTTGAGTTAGCAGAGCAAATATCAGAACTTTGAGGTATGCAAGTGTCTGTGTTTGTAGTCTCATTTTGAATGCTTAAACTTCTATCATCTTGCTGAGCGACTGGTGCAGGTGATTGATATAGCTTGTCATTTATTTTTGTGACTGGACTCTGTGCATCAGGCTCTTCAGCAATGGACCAAATGGCATCAATCTTTAGAGGAGGACTGTCAACAGTTTTTGTACTGGTATCATCCATCTGTGCAGTATTTGAGTTTTGCTGGGAAATAGGTGGCACGATTGCTATGGCTTTGGGAACTTGCTGAGCAGCTTTCTGTAGAGCAAATACAGCTTCAAGGCAATCTGCCGGGTCAGTAGTGTATTGTATCTTGTGCTGTCTTGTATCATGTCTCTTCTCGCTGCTATTCTGTTCCGTTCTGCCCGTCTGATAGATACCAGGTAAGGCAGATTGTGATGCAATCCCACTTGCATCTTTGGAAACGCATAATTCTTTGGAGGGTACTTGGTTCCAATAGTCTTTCTGACTTGAACCATAGTTCATTCTTTTACTAGGGGGTTCATCTGTATCCTGTGAACACTGTAAAGGGTGTCGCTGTGAATACAAATTATAGTCAGTCCTGTTGGAAGCTTTCTGATTTCCAGTTCTGTCATCTGATGGCTGCTTATTTGTCACTGAACTATTAGCAAAACCTTGTTCATTGTCATCTGAATACATGAATTTATATAACAGTGGGTAAACATAAGGAATCAAGTTAAAATCAGGCTTAGACTGAGGGTTAAGATGGGCTTCGTTGGTGGGAGTCCTCTGCTGTGACTGATTTTTAGTGGTCTGATTAATGCCACATGTCCTGTTTTCTATGCTCTGCCTACTATTCTGAAACTGGGTTGCTGATAAATTTGAACCTGCATTCATCCTCATTTCTAGCTGTCTCTGATTGACAGGACTCTGTTGAAAGTTATAGGAAGGTGGTGAAATGCTCTTTTGCGCTCCAGAAGGTGGCAATGTGGGAGAGCTGCTTGAAGTATGATGGACTGTTGATGTGTCCTGAGCTTGCCTGGTGTACATTCTCTGGGTTGTAACATTGTTTTGGGCCAAAGAAGTGGATTGTTGGGATAGTACAGGTGTCGAGTGGTGCCCAGTCAGCAGTTTTCCAGCCTGTTTTCCAGAGAACCATTGTTGATGATGAAGAGGAGCTGTTCTAGAAGAAGGAGGTTGTTGGTGGTTGTTCATGTGGTGAGAGCTGCCATTGTCAGAAATGTGATGCTTCCAGACCCTGGTGTTATCATTACACTCCGTTCTAGAACCTCCATGGTCTGAACGAGAAGACCAATACACTGGAGCTTGGTTAGGGTCATGATTATTCTGCACTGGACCTGTGTTTCTATAGTTCTGTGGGAAAGGAACATACTGAGTGTTGAATTGAGCATAGAGCCTGTTTGTATTGGGGTTTTCGTATGGGACTTCTGGCTGAGAGACCATCCCTTGTGTACAGTGCTGCTGTGTCTGGGAGCCTATCAGGTTGGGGTGGGTCAGGTTTGCATTTGGTTGAAAGGAAAGAGCTAAAGATTTCTCACTGCTTGAGCGAACAACTTGAGGATAATTCCAGTATTGTTGCTGTGCATTGGAAAAATGTTGCTGCATTGAGTTATATAATTGGGGTTTGAACTGTATCTGATCATTCCTGGTGGGTTGGCACATAGGCGGGTGTCGTTCTTGGTACTTGGGCGGAGGTTGTTCTTGGTACTTAGGTGGAGGTTGTCCTTGGTACTTAGGTGGAGGTTGTCCTTGGTACTTAGGTGGAGGTTGTTCTTGGTACCTAGGTGGAGGTCGTTGATTGGAAGTCCAGTTGAATCCTTGCATGATTATAGAAATGGCTGCTGCCGTTGCTCTTAAGCAGTTACACAAAAAGCACTCTAAAAACAAAAGAAGTTAAAGAAAGAAAACAAAGATAATTAGGTCAAAGAACATGACAATCCTTGGAATATGTGTTGTGCACATCAGTGTATACAGACATATGTTAAACTCTTATTAGGTATTCATTAATGAAATGTTGAATCTAAAATTAGTTCCTTATTTATACTGTCTCAGAAAAATAATAATTTGAGATTTAACACATTTAGAGGTGCTTTTGGTTTATTTTTTAATCGTACCTAAAAAGTCGTACCGGTTTTTGCAACAGCCGTGGACTCTGATAGAAAGCCAAAATGTGTCAGGGGTGTTTTGGTTTAGTTATTTATCAGAAACTCTCTTTGACTGTCAATCAACTGTCAGTCAGCCAGTCAGTCAGTCTGTTGACATTGGGTTGAGTGCATGTTATTGATTTAAATAATATCAATTATTTAGACATAGTATGCACTCATCTGTCTGTCAGTATTACAGTACATTTAGGCTAGACCACAAAACTCAATTTACAGTCCCTTGAGTTTATGCATTAAGATACCATTAGTCCATAAAAGAATACTTTATTGATAAGAGATCATACAGTAATAGCTTTAAATGATGATAATAAACATTGCGGCTACAAATGAACAAAACATTAACACTTTCAATGAAGCCTATATTTATAATGCAGTGTAAAGACATTATACAAACATTATACTGTATTAATAATGTCTCATAACACACCTTATAATTATTTATAAGTTATAACTTATTATAACTACAGTTACAATAAATAATAAGACTACCCCAATTCATAGTTATACTTTATAGTATAATGCATTATAACATGAGCAACATCCAATTTTAACGCAGAAGAAGCCAATAAAGTTGTATAAGTGATGTTATGCAAAAGCAGCATAGTGTAAACAGACAAAAGGCTTTATGACATGGTCATATTATTAGTGGTCTTTGCCTGCTTTAAGTAAAGTTACAAAAAAATCTTATAAACAGCCATAACATAAACCTGTAACATACAATACATTACAAGTCAAATCAATACAATTGGAGTGATTTATAAAATAAGTCTCCAAATAAGATGCACAAACATTACATTTTATTGAAAAGAGTCCAAAATAGGGTCAGTTATATATTTTTGTATTTTTCTTGGGTTTTTTACACCCAAGAAAATTGGCTACATGTGAGATCAACACATTTGTTTCTCAATAGAGAGTTTTATCTTTGTAGCTTTACAAGTGTTTTTAGTAATATCTCAAAATGTACATTGAATGTGTAATGTATATAACTTCCAGCATGACTTGTAATGTATTATAACTACTTATAAATATGTTATGGATGCTTATAAGAAGACATTGCTTTTGTCACTTAAAGCATAGCTATTATATTTATGATATATTATAAATTCTGCTGATAAAAAGTTATTTTATGTGGTCTAATGCATTATACTATGAGGTATAACTATGAATAGGTATGTATTAGAATGTATTAGAATTGTGGTTACAATTATTTATGAGACGTAATAACAGATTATAAGGTGTATTATAAACATGACTAATGCATTATAATGCCTTTACAGTGCATTATAAATATGGGCTTTATAGAAAGTTTTACCCCAAATATGATTAAAGTCTCAAAAGCCAAAATATTAGTTTTTCCTATTCATGTGTCATGACATGTTAATGGCTAACTGCATGTTGCCATGTATTCTTTGAGAGTAAATGAAGAAAAAATATAAAAACAGCAACTGCTCTATTGTCTAGGTGTATAACACTCTCTTCCTTTACACTGAAGGCTGAATCCAAAACAGGCTTAAGGCCTATTCACACCAAGCCTGAATTTTCAGAATAGCATTCTGGGATTATATTCTTCTCACCACAATTGTACAGAGCGGTTATCTGAGTTACCATTGCTTTTATCAGTTTGAACCAGTCTGGCCAGTCTCCATTAACCTCTCTCATCAACAAGACATTTCCATCCACAGAGCTGCCACTCACTTGATTTTTTTTTGTTTTTGGCACCATTCTGAGTAAATTCTAGAGACTGTTGTGTGTGAAAATCCCAGGAGATCAGCAGTTACAGAAAGTCAAACCAGCCCGTCTGGCACCAACAAACACGCCACGCTCCAAATAACTAAGATCACATCTTTTTCACCTTCTGATGGTTGATGTGAACATTAACTAAATCTCCTGAACCATATCTGCATGATTTCATGCACTGTACAGCTGCCACACGAATGGCTGATTAGATAATCGCATGGATGATTGTAGGTGCCAGAAAGGCTGGTTTGAGGATTTCTGTAACTGCTGATCTCATGGGATTTTCATGCACAACAGTCTCTAGAATTTACTCAGAATGGTGCCAAAAAAAATAAAAAATATGCAGTGAGTGGCAGCTCTGCGAATGGAAATGCCTTGTTGATGAGCGTTGTGTGAGGAACATGAAATGTACATGATGTTCTGCTCTATATGTGTGTGTATGTTTCTCGCCTTTTCTGTATGTGTGCTCATTTGACCCCAGATGTCAGCTGAACGCCTTAACTGTGCGAGTACAGTACTGAGTCAAATTCTCTCTTCCTCTTTATAATGTTCCACACTTCACGAAGCATGCCTATTTCTGTAAGTTGAATAGGTCATACTTGTCCTCGTGGGGTGAACACGTGGACAAGTGGCAGAATGTCTAGGGCATCTGCATATGGCCTTGTTCCTGTATTACTCCAGAATACCCAATTTCTCCCCCTTGATCATAAGCCTTGTTGTCGCTTTACTATTGGCTGTTCATTGTCTCAAGAAGAATATAAATAACATGCTTTCTGTAATAAACGTTGAGTAGATTGGACACAGACCAACTGTGTTGTTGTTCTTTCTACTTCCTTCGCAAAGTCTACAGAGACTCAGACTCACGACTGCATCTCACTGGGCACAGACATAGAAAGACGGGACCGGGGAATTGGGGATCGTGACTAGATCCAAAATATTCCTAACACGATGTCAACAGAGAATGGCCAGACTGGTTCAAACTGACAAAGTCTACAGTAACTCAGATAATGTTGTGGAAAATCGTTGAAGAATATCTCTCTCTTTGCAAGAAAACTCTCAGAGTCCAGAGGGTCCCAAATGTCAAAAGTAGAAGTTTATTGAGCAACCAATAAACCCGAGAAGGCCAGCTGTCCATTCTGAATACACAGTTCTATCCTTCCAGCTTTATACATTTTTGTTATCTCTCCTGTGTCCATTAATCTTTCAATTCCACTATCTCCAACCAATGGGCCCACACTTTGCACCCTTTCAGCTCGCCACCATTATTTTCTAGGCCATCTGGTTTTTATTTAATGGTGGAAACTCACCAACTTATCTATTTTTTTTTAAAAGATATTTGTTTCTATAGAATATACTTTTCCATACATTATAACAGTATAGTGTTTTTATGCAATTAGCCTTAAAGGTCACAGAGATAAGTATCTTCTTTTCCGCTCTTGTATGTTAGCAAAACCCGTTAGATTCCCTTCTTACCATAGTTACATCATAATAATTACATCCTATATGTTTTAATGAGATAATATTAATTAGTTATCTTTGAAAGTATACCATAATAACTGCTCTGTACAACTGTGTTAAGAATATCATCTCAGAATGCTTTTATGAAATGCGGGTTGGCTCTGTTTTGGTGGCCCGAGGGGGACCTACACATTATTAAGCAGGTGGTTTCAGGGCCGGCCCAGGATCTGTTGGCACCCTAGGAAAGATTTTCGATTGGTGCCCCCCAGATCAATATCACTGAGGGTGCTACTGAAAATAGTGGGAGTGCTCTGTATAAAGTGGAGATGTATCATAATTATAATTTTTTTAAATAGATTAAATCATGTTTAAATGCTACTAAAACAACATAAAGAACAGTTTTTCATTTACCAAACATTTATTGCATCGCTTTTTTCCCCACATGATCTGTCACTGAAAATGACTGATTAAGACATTCATTGATGCAGCATTTTATGTGTTCACGCATCATCACGAATGGACACGGAGTGACTGCATCACACTTTTCTTTGAGCAAATATTGCACTATTGAGCGCTAAGTATTTTATTTTATTTTTTAAGAGGAGAGAGAGAGTGCGCACACACAAACATGGCTGCCACATTGCATAAATAAAGTATAACATAGGCAAAATATTTCCTATTTGTGCATGTATAAATCTCTGATTGGGGTGTTACATCTATTATCTGGCAATCCTGAGCATATTAAACGCTTGTGGATGCGTGAAAGTTCCCAAAGCCAGATAAATGAAAGATCTAATGAAAAACATGAATGATAAACAGACATTAGTCTACCCTGGTCTGCAATTGGACTACGAGTGGTGGTGGCATAGTGGGCTAAAGTACATAACCG
This sequence comes from Moxostoma hubbsi, assembly GCA_032164185.1. Classification (NCBI taxonomy): domain Eukaryota; kingdom Metazoa; phylum Chordata; class Actinopteri; order Cypriniformes; family Catostomidae; genus Moxostoma; species Moxostoma hubbsi. The sequence continues at coordinate 6,894,657 of JAVLUX010000043.1, forward strand.
TTACTCAGAAGGTCGCTGTTCAATCCCCACAGCCACCACCACAACATCCTTGAGTAAGGCACTTAACTCCTGGTTGCTCCAGGGGGACTGTCCCTGTAATAAGTGCACACTGTAAGTCACTTTGGATAAAAGCATCTGCCAAATGCATAAATGTAAATGCAATTAAGGGTGCTTAGCACAAATGCTTTAGACTACAGTCCTAATCATGGTCTCTTTTAAAAGAAGACACATAGGAGTTTTTTGGTGAAGTGAAAGCAAGCAGCGATGTACTGAAACAACATTATAGAGCATAAGTTTTATTTTAAAGATAATACACTGCACTTAACTTAGCTAAAACAAGCAAAAACGGCCCATGGTGACCGTCCCATGAAGAGGTTATAAATAAGCTATTTCATAGATAAATAAACATCAATGACTGGCATGAACCGTCGTTACCATTATATTGCTCATTTTTTCCTGCTCTTTTTATTTGTGCCGCTCCCTGCCTTATGCACCTGATAATTTGTTTATTTTTCACTCATTTTGTCCATATATGACAAGGATCCGATTATAATATAATCGCGTAGTGCTAGTGCTCAATATATGGGTGGAGGGGCATACAGTCGTCACGAGAGGGCGCACTTCCGCCAAAAAAAAACGAAATATAAATTTTGCGCCATGTAGCCTATGTCATGGGCCGGCCCTGTGTGTTGGTTTGTTTATTTGTTTGTTCCTTTCTCTGTTATTTTGCGCCATAGGTAACCGCCTATGTAGCATATGCCATGGGCTGGTCCTGGGTGGTTCATTCATTCATTCTTTCTTCCTTCCTTCCTTCCTTTTTGAAGTTTTTGAATCAGAACTTTGCATCTCCAGACATCTTTTTGGACTCGTATGCACTTCAGTTGCTGCTTTGAAGAAATCTACCACGCCAATAGATAAACAGACAGACCTTCCGTCCGTCCGTCTGTCTATTGTCTTGGTAGATTTCTTCAACACAGCAATTGAAGTGCATACCAGTCCAAAAAGATGTCTGGAGACCCACCCGGCCAAGGGAGAAGTTCCTGTCTTCTGCCCCCCTTACTTCATTACAGGCTTATTTATATAGGATGCACTTATGTATAGTTCCTTTGTTTATTAATATGTTGGATGTGATTTTCTCCTCAGCAGATTTGCATATGATATCAGCGAGATATATTTTAGGATGCATTTGTATACATTCTATATTACTCCAAGTTTGTCGTATGATCAGATAATAAGAAGCTCTTTATAACAAAGAGACATTTGTCTTTTGCTCAAAAACAGGATGTTCCATTTGATCTCATGATCACAGTAAATCTATTAATCGGCTGCAAAGTACCTATTATATTTTCTTTCACACTAGCAAAAGCACAACTATTTCAAAAGAACAACACATCACAGCTGACATGTGCTCAAGCTGACATTTAACAGCTAGTAGTTCCTGTTTTCATGGTGTGTGTGTGTGTGTGTGTGTCATTGACGGAAATCATGCGGGAAATGTTTCCTGTTTTTTTTTCCTCTAAGCCTCAAGGGAAGAGGAATGACAGACACCAATGTGCTTCAGTTCATTCCCCAGCTTTATTCTGTTATGTCTAGGGTTTATATACAGTCTAAGTAGGTCATCATGTCACTGAAAAGATAAGAGAAATGATGTGATCTTAAAACGAAGAACTAGAAGACATGGGTCGTCAGTTACAAAGGTCAGTCCACATCTGTATGTCTGCACAAGGGAACTGACCATTGACCTAAAGGGAACAGCGTGTTCAGCTAAAAAGGTTGCACACGCACAGAAAATGATTAAGACTTGAAGATTTTATATCTTACAATAATTAATATAGATTTTTTTATGTATGCTTTCTCCAAATAAGGTAATGCTTATGGATAATGCAGTTTAAGTGTACTGTCTTTCCTGTTTCTACATAGTATGTATAATGCTGTGCTTAACAATAAAGCATGAGAAATCTTTGATGCATGCTCGGTGACCCTAATTTTCCCCTCGAGTGTCCGGATCGAGACTGCAGACCTGACTTGATACTTGGGGTCCAATCCTGAAAATCCCTAACACCATATTACTAACTAACTAACTAACTAACTAATCCGCCTCGTCCGCGTGTTTCCATTTACGCCCCTTCTCGTCTAAGTTTTTATCGTCTTTTCTCTGTTAATATTCACTATAGCATTACAGTTAGGCCAATATAACGATCTAATTAACAGGAACAAATACACATAATACTCACAATTTACTGCGCATTTCCAAGACCGACTCCGTGTCCATTTTGGCTCTACAAACATGTCCAGTTTGGGCTTCAAAACAAAGATTTACTCCGCATGATTATTCCCAGAACTGTTAAAGTTAAACTCGTCAAATTAAACTTACATCTTCAAGCTGTAACCATCACCAAAGCGCAAATGCGAACGAGCGGGACTTTTTTTAAGCACTCTTGGCGTACCGTTTGCAAACACCAACGCATTACAGAGGGGCTGTGTTGTTCATCTGAGAAAAGGCGTCATCCTCCGCCCATCAGAAATATGTTGCAGCCTTAAAACGAATGCGTAAACCTCTGCAGATGGGATGGAGAAATCTTGTTTACTGATTTTAAAACTTTTGGTTCTTTTAACTTCTTTAATTAACAGAAGCATAATGCAGCATGGGAGAGAAAGCAGCAACAATGGAGATAAAATAAAACTAACAAAAAAAAAAAAAAAAACACAATTGCATTTTAACAAACACCATGTTGCAATGAAAATAAGTCAGTGTAATTAACTTTGAACTTTTTAATTCTGTATCATTTTCAATGTACTCTCAAGAGCATTAATTGTTTTCTAGTAGCATACTATATTTTTATTAAACATAGAAAGTGGGTCTGTCAATCGATTCATATTTTTAATTGAATTAATTACATGGTGTCCTGATTAATTAATCGCGATTAATCACATATACAAATATATGCTGAGAAAGCCCCTCATATAACAATAATTCAATATTTAATTATGAAATAATTATTCATAGTTATCTTTAAATATTTAAAAATGTTTGCTCACACAGTTGTGGCATACAGTTCACAGCAATCCATTTCGCAAGTGAATTTGTCAATCAGTTGGAGATTTATTATGAGGGCTTGTTTAAGGACCCCTCAATTTCAACAAGTGTCAGACATGCATGTGTAGCATCTCAGGTGCATTGCATCATAAACATAAATGTTTTAGGTCACTGTGTTAAGTTAAATATAGTTTAATACTCAATCTTTAAACACATCTTGAGATCTCTTAGTTCGGATTTCCACTCCATCAAGTGTTTTGAACGCAAGAACATTACGCATCTTTGCATTGTGCTGCTGCTGGATGGTTGTTTTATTCACTGTATAAACTGTGTGTAACCGTATGCTTCTGTAGTCTGCGTTGTGATGGATACCAGTGAAGAACGACAGGAGAACGTCTGATTGGGTCTGCATAGAGAATTTATTTTTATATAAACAGGCCATCACGCCAGCTTCAGCTCACACATCAGTAACACTCTTCGTTCGGGAGAAAGGCAGAAAAAGAAAAAAAGGCAGCTAAAAGAGCAATACGGCAGATATATCTGCCTGGCCCGAACCACTTTGTTGTAAAAGGAGGGGGGGAAAGGTTGAACCATCACCTCCTTACAGACCCTTTTTAATGTATTTTATAAACACTTGTTTAAACAATTGTAGAACAGCCTTAACTGCATAATAACAGAAAAATCTTGTGAAATAAAACCATTTTAACCTTGTTACATGTGCATTACCACACAGCTGAAATTTCACTTACTGCCCTCTGGATTAAACAGGTGGTACTACAAGCTTGCATTTCTCAGGAATCTTCCTTATTACAGTCCGGGGGGCATTGCGATTAATTGCATTAATCTTTTTAACGCATTATTTTTATACAATTAATCACACTGAATTAACGCGTTTAATCAACAGCCCTAATAGAAAGATATTTGTGTAGAAGTAGCCTGGGCATTATGTAAAACAGTAACATGTACACAAGGCAGTAAAGCCTACTTGACCTGTACTATGAGAAACACATATATGCTGTCTTTAAAAGCACACTCAGCAATGTTATACTTAGTGGAGAAAGCATTCGTAAAGCACTGGATGTTACAGCCATTAGTTAAGTTACTCATTATGTTTAAACTACTCTATTCTGTCACATAGAATGCACACTTTCTTAAATAAATGGGACTAAAAAAAAATAGATTGGTTACCATGATTCCACAATTAGAAAGAAGTCAGAAGGCCTTTTATTTAATTCACTTCCAAGTTCTCATTTATATACATTTTAGTTATCTCTTCTAGACTCCTAAATCTTTCATGTGCTCTATCTCTGACCAATGTCCTTCAGTGAGTGTCCTTCCACTTGCCACCATTATATTTACAGCCTTTTCCTTTTTATTTATTGGTGGACAGTACTTGTCTGTTTACTTTTTAAAAAAAGATATATTTCCTCCTTTGCAAGGACACATAGTCTCTTTAAAAAGGATATATTTCCTCTTTTGCCAGGACTCAATATACCCCTGCCTTTTTTACAGTATAATAACATCATATTGATTACATTCATTCATTTACACATAATATGAATTCATTCTTAATAGAAAATACACCATACTATATACAATTGCACTCAGACACAACCTACTGTGAATTCTAAATGATTTCACTGCAATGGTTGGCACACTTTTAAAATGAAAGAAATAGTATGGTATATTTTCAAAGAAGGTTAACAAACTGTATTTCTGTATGTATGTGATGGTCAGATGTATATCTGTCCAGCCAACGATCAGATGTCATGTTCAGCCTACACATAGAACAAGAAATAGATGCTCTTTGTATACACATAGATGACTATTGTATACATACAAATGACTATTGAGTAGAAATGAGATATGTTAGATATGCAAGATATGTTTTTAAAAACAAAGGAAGCATTAAGTTTCCACCAATAGAGAAGTCAGATGGCCCACAGAACTAATGGTGGAAAATAAGATGGAATCTCATTGACTAGAAGCAAGTTGAATGATTTATAGATTAAAGAATTTGATAAAACCTGAGAGGCTGGAACTGGAAGACAGAATCCATAGCTGGCCTTCTCATGTTTATTCAACGCTCAATAAACTTATACCCCTGACATCTGGAACCCCTGACTCATGACAATAGTAAATGTGTTTCTTTATTTTCCCTTTCTCTAATCAAAATATTAAAACATCATTTATTGGGGATGTTGTTTAATTTAGAATCAATTTATAGTTTTTTCTCTATGTCCTTAATATCACTTTCCATCCTTTTAGTAGACCTAATATGAAAACAAAAGCCCATTTCTTTTTGACACCATCGTGGACATAATATTTAGTGCTAATCAAAATGTAAAAAGATGTTTTTTTTTTATCAATATTTACCTTAAAGTTGACATCCTCATGACAGATCAAAGGCTCAATTTTAATTACCTACTTACACAATGACACAATAATGTTTCAGTACATAAATATGAAATAACCATATGATCTTATACAGTCTTATAAAGAATTACACAGTTTTGATCTGAAAGGGGCTGGGCAACATTCTTCAGCAGAATGGTGATCGTCAAATCTTTTTGAAGGGAGAATGAGGGGCAGTTCCTCTCAAACTGGTGAAAGTATTTATGACCTGCAGGATAGGCATTATCTTTGCACATGGTTTGAATTACACATTGTTTCGGGGGTCTCCCTTTTATGTTTGACGGGGGTGGGTGGAAGGGGATGAGTTGGGGGTGGAAAAGGGCCGTGACAAGCGATATTTGGTTCCTGAGGGGACACAGGCAAAAGCACAGGCAATAAATAGCCTTTAGATTATTATACACTGATTAAAATCATTATAAATGACCTACATGTAAATATGCAATACGCTTGTGGAGCTGTATGTGGTCATGTGTCTGTCTTGTGTGTCTGGGGAGAGAGGAAGCGGTAAGGGCCATCACCTGGTGATTGTTAACATTAAACACCTTGTTTCAGTGACGACGGAGACAGGCTTTAAAAGGCAGCTGGAGCGACAGACTGGCAGAGAGAGACCAGAGATGCCATGTGTGTTCAAGGAATAGAATAGTTATCGTCCAAAATAAAGAGTCATAGAATTGACGTTGTGTTGTTCATTGTAATTCAGGAGGGTCTCAGAAATAGAGCTTGTTCTAACGCTGTATCTTATATTGCCCATCACCTCTGCTCTTAGGGTCTGTATGCTGAGATAGTTATGTCATGGGGTATTCCCTGATATAGTACATGGATGAGTAGAGGTCTTTGAGGCATACTGATCTCTTTTGTTCTTAAGATGGTTGAGGAAATAAAAAAAACAGATGCTACATTTTCTAAGCTTCTTATTGCTTAGAGGAATTCTGGTGTTGTAGGCCATCTTGGTTAATTGGAGATAGTGGACATAGGATAACAAAAGGTATATAACTGAGAGCTTGGAAGTGTGTATTCAGAACGGACAGCTGACCGGACTCATGTTTGTTGGAGATTCAATAAACTACAACTATACTATAACCCTGGACTCTGAGAGTTTTCTTGCATTTTAGAGAAATTCTTCAAAGTTTTCCACAACATTTGTCATCTTAATCACTTATAAATTGGCATGCTGTGCCATATCAAAGGCTCTTTCTTCTAGTGGCAGTTCTACACCTTTTATTCCCTTGACTGAGAGGAGATATTGGTGATAATATTTATTATAAAGAGGGGGAAAATGTGGTATATGCATTTTTTCATATGATATTTTTCTATGTAGAACTGTGCTTAGACTGTAATTTTCCACTGTTGTATTTTCCTCTCAGTGTGCTGTCTGTGAAGGGAGCATGGGAGGGGTTGGTATTATTGTATCTTTCCATTTATTCCGATAATCAATTTTATTGAATGAATGAATTAACATGTATGCAATTTACAGTGATCTAAAAATGACAATGTGTAAACAATGTATTATGATAAGCATTATCAGTGTTATTCAGTATGTTAGATATTTAATCATTCTTTTATTGATTTAATACTCTGATTTACTCTGATTATTTAGATGCAGTTTGAAAGTACAGAACTATGGAAAAACAGCTTAGCTTGCGGTCTGTCTAAGACCTTTCTGTTTTAAGGGAAAATGAGCTGATGTGAGAACAGTGCATGATGTGATGCAGACAGTGAGAGTCCATGAGAAACAGGATGAGACAGGATGCATGTGTCAAGCTGATTAGTAGTGAGTTTTAAGAATCAGGAAAACCAATAAACTGAACCAATAAACTGAAATAAGGGAAATTATTTAGAATACTAATCAAATTAATGTAGAAAGTAATAATTGTTAGTGAATATAGAATATGTAACTATATATGGTAATTACAGTATGTTTTATGCATATATGATAAGATAATTCTGCTTTTAGGCACCATCAAAGTAAAAATGAAGTAATGCAGGATGTCTGGCTAGAGCGATGATACAAATAGAGGGGCAAAATATTTAATTAGTTAATATTATTAGATGATATTATGGGAAGATTTTTGGATAATCTTTTTTGGATGAAAAGGCCAACAGAGACTGTATAAAATATACATGTTCTAAAGTGAAAATTCAGATGCTTCATGAACCATCTCGGCTTTGTTACTTTGTAATAAAAGTCTAGATTTGAAACCAGAAACTACATCTCCAGAAATGATTGACTCGACTACACTTCGATTGCTGTTTTGAAGAAATCTGCCACAACAGTATGTGGGAAATACTTGCAGGAGACACCACTTGATAACCAGAAATAGAAACCTCCAAGGCCCTTAAGGTCATTGGCTGAATGCACATACACAAAGTCACAAGCCACACATGATACGTCATTCACAGTCACAGCAACAAGCCAGATATGATGCAGAGACATAAAAACCTTGAAACTCAGATCTTTTCTCACTCTCGCACTCTAGCACTGTCTGTGAAGCAAAAAAATAAATAAATAAAAAAAAACTTTTTGTGCACCCCTGCCTCTGATGTGTCTTCTTACGTCTACCTAATGATTCTTGTATATGACAAAGTGAATGCTAGAACTGTGAGTATTTGCAATAAATATGTAACACTTTTTGTCAGATTATGAATCAAGCATCCAAACATAAGTGAATACATCTGAACATCTTCAACAAATTAATGTAAAATAACTCTAAATGACTATTTACCAAAAATCTATCCAAATTACATGTTTGAATTGTACATCTTCAGCATAGTTCATCAATGTGCGGTGCTTGTGATAGTCAATGAAATGATCCAGCGAGAAAGGTCTAGAAAAATATAGTTTTGTATATAGTACAGGAACCAGGTTTGCTGGTAAGATTAGAAGACACACTTTATTACAACTGAAGTATGTAATTTCTGAACCACTATTGTCAACACACAGAATCGCTAAAATAATATTTTTCAAACAGACTTCCCAAAAACTCCCAATTTCAGAATCAGATTCAGAATGAGCTTTATTGCCAAGAATTCTTACACATAAAAGGAATTTGTGTTGGTGACAGACGCTTCCAGTACAACAACATGTAAACATACACACACACACAAACACAAAAATGTGTGTGTGTGTATATACACGTATGTACAATATGCAAATACAGAAGGAAGGGAGTGTAATGACAGAAGAGGTAGGGTAAGTTGGATAAATATTGTAGAATATTTTTTATAAAATTGAATATAAATTAATCAAGTATAATCAATGTAAATATAGCCATTTTATTCTACAATTATTTGTGATGCATTCTCAAGCATGTATCTTACTGTGTGTTTCTGTGTATAGGCCTGTGTTGGAATGGAATGTGCTCACACATGGTAAACTGAGTTTCCTGTTTTTAGAGAAAATATATGGTGAGGCTCCTTCACAGAGGTTTTTTTGTCCACTTAAAAAAATAACAGACTGGAGTCACAGAACAAAATGATAAATGGTGGTGACATGTATGGAGTGTATTGGTCACGCCTTTGTGGATCATGTGTATATAGATGCTTCAGTTGCTCTGCAGACAATATAGTCTATAGTCTATATTAACCCCAAGATTTTGAGAGTGATTTTTCACAGAGGTGGCAGAAGCCATGACAAAATAAATAGACTAAGCAATGTATTGCACATAATTATTGCTCAATGTGGCCATTATAACTGTTCATGAGATGGATAGACTGAAGGAGAAAACTGTTCCTGTGCCTGACGGTTCTGGTGCTCAGTAGCACCTGCCAGAAGGCAACAGTTAAAAAAAAGTTTTGGGCTGGGTGAGTGGGGTCCATTGTTGGGGTGTTTACGTAATTGGGGTATTGGTAATTTAGTCTGGAGAATAGCTTGGATGATGGTGTTGAAAGCTACAGGTCGAAAAAATATTGTTTGATGCTTAAACAAATAGAACACTGTTTTGATAGTGCTCAGAGCTACAGCGTGTACAATTTTTTGTGGAAATAATTGGACAAATTTCACAAAACTTACTTATGCAGTAGATGGCTCTGCATATGAAACTTACAGAGACTAGGAGAAAGTATTTTGACATAAAAAATGACATACGTAAGCTTTAAAATGACTGCCACTTTATATTATAATAGTTTAATGCATGCAGCTTGGAGAGAACGGAACACATTCTCTAACACCATTTGTACTTAATTTAAATTCCTCTGCTGAACCCCTTGTCTATACAAAAAAATGTGAGCTTATCTTCAAGATCTCTGCCCTCTTACATTCTTTAGGTGACCTGGCATGGTTGCCTCAACATTACAAATTGCAGGAAACAACTTCTATCGGGAAGACACGCAGGCTTGAGTGAGCTTTAAGATGCCATTTATTTGATGAATGTTAAACAGAAAAGTAACGTCTCTCTCTTTGGCGTATGGGAGGCCACAATGTCCTCCTTTTGAGATAAAATGTTCCACATTGATTTAGTTCTTGTATCTTTTAAGCCAAGAAATATTTGTGTTACTCTAATGAATTATGCACAACTTTCTGAAGTTTGTGACTGGCAGAATGTTCTTCTTCAGGCTGAAGTATTTCTCTACAAATGTTGATACTTTTCTGTCTTTATCAAGGCAAAGCATAATTATAAATTATTTTATCATATATATATATATACTTTCCTGGTAATTTATTATACCAATAAATACACTCTCTACATCAGGGGTCAGAATTATTAAAAAATGAACAATATTTTAGCAAAAATATCATTATTATTAAAAATGTCACTGTTTTATTCTATTACATTAATACTTCTAAACTACTCAAGTTATCCGGCCGCAAGTAGTAAGTGGTTTTCTCATTTCCTTGTTAATGTTGTTTGGTTAATAGCCTTTACATGACATAGCCTACTAGACTGTGCTCAATTCGGTTACATGTACACTTCCAGTCTGACATTTTGATACAAATATGCTTTTTGTCCCACTGTTTAAATTCACTTTAGACATAAACGACTGCGCTTACATTAAATCCTCATCAAGATGGGCATTGGCGGAATTATAAAGTGTATTTGACCATTTAGGTGAGAACCCGCATTAGCGCTCAAACATTAGCTGTCTGTCAATCAAACAGCACATCTAGATCATTTTATTGCGCAGCCCTATTGATAACATTGCTCACAGCAGCCCAGTAATCTCAGTGATAGATAGATAATTTACAGGCTATGTTATAGACACAGAATCTAGTAAGCAGAAATATGACATTTACCTCGATTTGTTTCTTCAAATTAGAGGTAGGATTAATGCTGATATATGGCTTGAGCAAGTTAAACTCACATGATACAATCAAGCAATTGGCCTTTTTCACTGCGAAAAGCCCTTTCAGGTCCGGCAGGTTATGTTCAGCTGTAAAATGTGCTTGAGGCATTCTCCACAGTTGGCGCCAGATTGGTAGCTTCCGCTCAAGTTTTTTTACATGTGATTTGATTTGATGGGAGTCACGAGACTCTCCCTAGCCAATCATGCTGATAAATATAAATACAATCAGGACAGGGAAGTAGCGAACACAGATGGTGGGAAAATAGTGTGGTAAAAGTACAGTTACAGCACAATGTACAATAAAAGTACAAACAAATAAAAAGTAAACAATTAAAAGTAAACAACTACTTAAAGTAGAATTTTGGAAAAGAAGTATGAGTATTGTTATTTGTTACTTTACACCCCTGGTTGTAACCTATACTATGTGTCAAAATGCCAAATTGATTGATATATGACATGTGATTTATGAACCCCCTGTCACCCCTTATTGACAGGTATGTGTGACATGTGGTGGCATTTCCTTCCAGGCTGATGGGGTAGAAGATAGTCCAGACATGTTAAAGGCCATGTAAGGAGGAATCTCCGTGCACCCCCTGGCCGCCCTGCCGTCATATTTAAAGTAACAGAGTTTGCTGCACAACATTCATCTTTTTGTTTTGGAAAAACATTTGATCCTATTTGTTAAAAGGTAAAAAATTTACAAACTTAAAGATACAAGTGTTAAAGATCCTACTAGAATTATATAAAATCGTTGTTGACGTAACACAAACCTGTTTGCTAAAATACTGTAAAGTTAATTGAATATGTGGAGTAGTTTGCAGCACATCCTTTACTCATAATTTTAGAAAGATACTTTCTTATCTTTGATCAATGTAAAAATGTAAGACACTTTTGTGTTAAAGACAAAACTAAAATGAAAAGAAAGACATCTCTTTGTTAACAGTAAAAATGTAAGACTTTTTTTTGTTAGAGCTATAGCTAAAATGAAATGAAAATAAACCTAACGCCAAACATTAGCTTTGTTAAACCATTTATTTTTTATTTTAAAGTGAATATGTAAGTTGCTTTGTGGGTATTGTTTTTGAAAGACACTTTCTTATCTTTGTTAAAAGTAAAGAGTGTAAGACACGTTTGTGTTCAAGCTACAGCTAAAATAAAATGCAATGTTGCTTTTTAGTAACATAACAATGTTTGTTAAGCTAATGTTAAGCTTTGTCTTACTTAACCCATTTGTTCATCTTCTGTATAGTGACTATCAAAGTAAATTGTGTTGCACATAGTCACATTTTGTTTTAGCAACATTGTTGCATTGTATGCTCAGGAGAGCAATAGCAAATAATGTATTCCTATCTTGCAGAACACCTCTGTTCACAGCGCCGCAAATTCCAGGGGCACCATCTGGCACCCACGACCGGACCTCTGAAATCTCCATGTCTGGCCCTTGGACGGGATGCGGAAGACTTAAGTGATAGACATGATCACTCCAACCAGGGCCCCCTCAACGAGGCGCCCTTATGGCCTGAAGTGGCGTCTGTTCGCTCAGTGGTGTTCTTCCCGAGGTGAAGACACCCAGAAATGTGCAGTAGGGTCAGTGCTTTCCTTTCTGCAGGAAAAGTTGGAGGGACGGTTGTCCCCCTCCACCTTAAAAGTGTATGTATCTGCTATATCGGCACACCACTGCAGTGGACAGTAAGTATTAGCAATAGAGAGAAGTCCACGGCTGGGCCAGCCAGTCCTTATACTTCTGAGCAGTTAGCCATTCTCCAAGGTGTATGGGACCGCCTCATGCTCGCCAGTGTGTTGGGGTTAGTTATGCGACGGCTTGCTGCACTGGCTACGAGGCACACAGAGGTCTGCCTGTCTCGCACCGCCAGTCTGCATAACTCGGTTCAGCTCTTGTGACATTTTCCATTGGGACTCTGTGGTGTATTTTTATCAAGTTGAGTATACATTAATCAAGTATAATTGATGCCATTTTATTCTACAATTATTTCTGTTGGTCATATGTGTTTTTTGTGTATGTGAGTGGTTCAGCATAAAAGTCTGGGAATGGAATGTCAGAGGTACATGGACATTCACACATAGATGACATACAGATGTTTCCTATTTACTTTTGAAGCTAAAGAAGATATATGATGAGGTCCCCTCGTAGTAAATTGTTTTTACATAGTGTGAAAATAGTTCACAGGATGTAACTGAAGCCTTCTGGTTTAAAGATAAAGAAGATTTGTTAGGGCTCCAAAGATGTTTTTCAGCTCAAAACAGGATATTCATTGTTTTAGCCACGCCTTGTGAGACCTATGTAAGCGTGTGCAAAATTCAAGACACTTCAGTTGTTTCTGCAGGGGCAACTCGGCTTTATGGTCTGATAATAAAGTCTATTCTTCTGAAATCAAAAACTCCAAGTCTTTAAGAGTGAGTTTTTCACAAATCAGGCAAGAACCACAACAACTCCTAGTGTCAACTCATCAACACAACATTGGGAGTCCCAATGGAAAATGTCACAAGAGCTGAACCGAGTTACGCAGACTGGCGGTGCGAGACAGGCAGACCTCTGTGTGTGACAGATAGGGAATGTCTCGGTTACTGATGTAACCTCCGTTCCCTGATGGAGGGAACAAGACGTTGTGTCCCTCCTACCACAACACTGAACCAACCGCTGAAATGGCCGGGTCTTTGGCTCAGCTCATAAGGGTGATACCTGATGTCCACTTGCAGCGTAACTCCTTTTATACCCGTTTGTCCGGGGGAGTGGCATGGAAATTCCACACGCCAATTTTCATTGGCCTTTTCTCAAGATCAGAGATATCTGGGCTCCCAAGAAGCTACCCCTAGTGTCAACTCATCGACACAACGTCTCGTTCCCTCCATCAGGGAACAGAGGTTACATCAGTAACCGAGACATTTATTTTTGTAAATTTCAAATATTTTATAATATCTTTATAAATCAATCGTACACACAACACATACCTTTGAAAATGACGATGCGTTGTGATGTTATGCGTTAAACAACCCATCGTGAAATTTACAATATTAACCTGAATATACAGTACAAAAGATTAATTGAGTAAACAAATTCTTGGATGTATATTTTGTTAAAAATTCTTTTAGAACTGAAAACGATCTTGGTAGATTTGATAGAATAACCTATGTTTGAATAATTTAAAAGGACTGTCAAGTCAACCATACCACTCCATTTGTTTTTGTTTTTTGATTTTCAAGTATCCAGGATGTCAATTCAGATAGGATCAGATCAAAAACAAAAATAAAAAAAACACTAAATTCCTAAACACAGCAAAGCATTTGGCCGAACATTTTCCCATGGGAATTCAGACACACAACTTTGTACAAACGATTAGCAGACAATGATAAATCACGTTTCACAAAATCCACATCTTCATGAAGAAATTTGTCAAGACAACATTTTGTTTTTTTCTTGGCGCAAAAGTCAGTTCCTCTCTCATTTCAACAGGCCCTCTTGATGGTGTAATACACATCACTCTTCAAGGGGTTTTAGTTGTTCTCAGAGCAGCCATTGTAACAGAAAATTGCAGAGTGTCTTCTGTGTTTTACCTATACCATCTTAAACCATTATTTAACAACAAATTCAGGATGTAGGTGAGAATAGCATACTAGGATGGAACAATGGTGAGAGGTAAGACATCATTAACATAAACACACCATAAACAATGATTGACATCTGATGACTGGCCAATACATCCCAGGAAGATCATGTCCAAACATGTTCTTTTACACGTCCGCACTATCTTCTACCCCATCAGCCTGGAAGGATATGCCACGTCATGTCACACATACCTGTCAATCAGGGGTGACAGGGGGGTCATAAATCACATGTCATATATCAATTTAACATTTTGACACATAGTATAGGTTATAACTACTGACATTAGTTTTGTTTGAGTCAGAGTGTCTTTTGTGTCTTTAGAGCCTGCCGGTTTAGAAAGACCATAATTCTTATATAACATTCCATCTGTATGTTGTAATCCTGGGAGATATGTTCCAGATGTTTTCTTACACTTTTCTTTGAGAGCTCTATAAAATATGGCCACAAAATGTTAGATGAAACATCCATTTATAACGTCATTGGCAATTCATCTAAGATAGTCTTCTTACAGGACAAACACACACATACAGAGTTAAGTACGTAGGTCAGACGGACAAATTTTACTGGTCCATAAGAGTAGATGACAATAACAAGATAAACAATGTTTTGGCGGTTATGTGTAACTAATGAATGTAATCAATATGATGTTATTATACTGTAAAAAATGCAGGGGTATATTGAGTCCTTGCAAGGGAGGAAATATATCCTTTTTAAAAAAGTAAACAGACAAGGACTTTCCACCAATAAATAAAAAGGAAAAGGCTGGAAAGATAATGGTGGCAAGTGGAAGGACACTGACTGAAGGACATTGGTCAGAGATAGAGGACATGAAAGAATTAGGAGTCTAGAAGAGATAACTAAAAGGTATATAAATGAGAACTTGGAAGTGTGTATTCAGAACGGACAGCTGACCCTTCTCAGGTTTATTGGTTGCTCAATAAACTTCTACTTTGGCATCTGGAACCCTGGACCCTGGAGTTTTCTGGCATCTTAGAGAGATTCTTCGAAGATTTTCCACGACAGTAGCCTTCAGCCTTAAGATACTCGCTAATGCTTAGCTAGCAGGATTCAAGGGCCTGGGATATTTTCTCAATACCTACAATATGAAGGATGGTCACATACTCTAGGATCAAAATAGACAGGGTTGTTGACAAAATGCCTAAACATTTGTGAAATTGTTCTTTGTGTGGATGATGATTAATTGTGTGACAGCTGGGAAATATCAGAAAGTGTACAGAATAATGTTGTACGGCTAGTCTGAACGGTATAATTAGATGTTCTGAGTGAAGTACTTAGAAGAGTTTCTTACCCACTTGCAGGTTTAATGTTTAACATTATATTTTTGTCTGAGTGAACGATCATTGACTTTCGGCCTAGGGTGCTCTGATCGGTCAGGGACTCATGAGTATCCCCACACCCTCCCGTCGCCTCACACCCTGGGAAACTCCAGAGAAGAATAGAGTACATCCCCTATCCAGAAGTACGGATCCAGAGCCAAGGCTATGCGTCGAAGTAAGCCCCACCAGATCCAACTGGTAGCGCTCCACCACCCTCACCGGTTCCGGGTGCACGGGTGCACGGGTGCCCCCCCCCCCCAGTGAGGTGCCGTTCCACGTCCCCAGAGCTAGCCTTTGCCGCCCGGGTCTGGTCCGTCGATAAAAACCCCAGCCCCAGCATCACGTGAGACTACGAGTTGTAACCCATTTACTATCACATAAATAACCCCAAACCACGGTTATAGTCATGTTTATACCCTAGCGGCTTATGTGTCAGGAGAAGATCCAATGGGACTAATATATATCAACGTAGTGACACCTGCCACCCCAACAGAAACCCCTGTAATTAAAAGCACCACTCAAAATAGCACCCATAACATCGTCTCCCAGAGCCCCCTATCATGCCTGATTCTAAAATAGAGAAATATTTTACTATAACCGACCAGACATGCAAACATGTTCATTAATTGTTCCCTGTTGTTGCAACAACTAAGACTCCCTATTTCAGCCCATATAATGGCAACTACACTTGTTTTGAGAGATCCTCAAGGGGAAATCAAGTGGGCTCCCTTAACTGGTGTCAGACTACTCTCAATATTACTCAGGACAGTGGAGGATACAAGGCAGACTGGTTTTCCAACCAAACAACAGCCAGGACAGACATGTGGTGGTACTGTGTAGGTAAGGTGTTGAGAGCCAAACTCCCACTGGATTGGCAGGGAAAATGTGCTCTTGTACAGTTTGAGTCTTTTCTGATCAGGTGGTCAACTATAAATAAGGATGTGGATTAATTATGGCCTAGCAGAATCGAATAGCACTGGAAATGCTGCTAGCAGAACGATGGGGCATGTGTAGGATTTTTGGCTCTGTATGATGTATTTTTGTCCCCAGTAATACTAGTCCAGATGGTAGTGTCACCAGAGCCCTTGAAGGCTTAACAGCCTTAGCAAATGAACTGGCAGAAAATTTAGGAATAGATGACCCATTTTCTAGTATGCCAGAATCATGGTTTGGGAAGTGGACAGGGTTGATTCAGTCCGTGTTGATCTCACTTGCCTTGGCGATGGCACTGCTGGTAACCTGTGGATGCTGGTGCATTCCATGTATAAGGGGACTAGCACAAAGACTAATTGATACTGCATTGACTGAACAAAATCTAGAAACAATAAAGACATTTATTTACAGTATATGGGATAATAGGAAACCTTAAAAAGTTGTTAAAAAGGCTCTGAACAAAATATATTTAGGGTAATCAGAATTTGAAACAGATTACAAAAAATTCGCAAAGATGAGAGAAAAGATTTTGGAAATATACCAAATAGCATTTATAATTAATAATAAAAGTATGGAATGTGAACATAAATGGGATTTGCTTAAAATATTATAAATGAATTTAGATAGATTTTTTTTCTTCAGATTCTTGATTTTTGAACATTAGTTAAAATACGTGGTATTATGTCCTATCTCATTTAATATTTTTTTAAAAAGGAGGTGGTGTCTTAACTTACTTTACACTTTATTTGAAATAAAATATAACAGGTAAATGAATTAATTACTCATGGTATTTACATACATTGTGAATGGTTATTTTATATGGTTATTCAAAATGAAATAAAAATATTTATCTTTCTTGATGTACAATTTGTTCATTGTCTTTAGTAAAATAAAATAAAAATTAAAAAAAAGATAAAAGCATAAAAAATCTGGTATGCAATAATAAGATGTATTTGTTCTTTTTATAAAATACATATTTTGTGTACTGCATATATTGCTTTTTGCTTATATTATTATAACTTCAAGTAAAATACTGTATGTTCATCTCGAGTCCACAAAAGAAAGAAGGGGTTTGGGTGGCATTCACCAAGGTTGTGCAGAGGGTGTTAAGCGCAACATTACACACTATACATTGTTTTGTGTATTCTCAAGCACTTTGTAAGATTTTTGGAAAAAATTGGAAAGGTCAGTTTTTACATCTATAGAGTTATATGCAATACATTTATAGACATCTATGCAATATTTAGCTTAATTCAATTTAAACTAAAAAAAGGTTTTGATTATTTACATGACTAACATAATTGAAAACAATTTGTCCCCGCTCCCATTTTGGTGTGCTCAATGTCAAGTTTGTTGATGATTGTCCAACTATAGAAATGTGTGGTTTTGGATGTTGGCTGTAAATATCTTGTAACTTATATTAGAAATGATTTGGCTAAATTATATCCCAATTCTACATAGCCCATTAGAGGACAGGGAGACAATATAATTACTGAAATAGATTTGCCTTCTCTCACAAAACATTTTGCGTTACCTTGCAACAGTTTTGCATTCCCCCGGAATTATTTTGTGATCCTTCGCAATAGCTTTATCCATCCCTTACAAAAGTTAACCATAGTTTTACTACAACTATAACCACAAATTTAACAATGGTTTTACAGTAGTAACTATATTTTAACTCTGATAAAGTAAAACTATACTGTAGTAATACAGTTAAACTGAAACTATGGTGATATATTAATTCAAAAAACATGGTTACTACAGTTTTACTATAGTAACTCCACAGTAAATCTTCAAAAATAGCACTTTGTCTAGGATGTGACAGGTGTGGGCTCAAAGTGGAAACACACAATATGTGGTTTCAGATTTCAGGTTTCAACCTGTTCACATACACAGCAGAATGAGCACACATCTTAATGCTCACTGTCAGCATCTTGTATCAAAAACAGCAGTAAAAACTAGTTACATGAAATATATATGAAGAGTAATGCAATCATACTTCAAGGAAAAAAACATAGGGTTCAAGAATCCCATTATCTAGGAAAATTCATTCTAATGAAAAAATTATAACATTACATTTTACAAAATTTGTTTGGTAAACAAGTGAACATAATAAAATGACATGTATTTATTTTTTGCATTCTAGGGTTAACCATATAATGACAAGGGTATTTTTCATGTCAGGTCGGTTATCACATTTTTATTGGGACAATTGCCACATGTGTTTTAAATCATATAAATTACATAAAACACAATTTATTAATTTATCAATTTATTAATATTTGTAGGCCAATACACATCTACACACATACATACATACATACACATATATATATGTGTAGTTTTTTTTTTTTTCTGTTTAAATTTTGCTGAAAAGCCAATAACAGACTGTTAAGTGGCAGTTTGCAATGCAACAGCATGCCTAGTTTAGTATTACAACATGCCCTGCTATTGGGGCAATGAACTGTATCTTTTTCATGGGCAATAATGGTGGAAATGTTTCAAATATTTTTCTAGCCAAAGCATTATGAACAGAAATTGCCTTTCAAAAGTAAACCTCATCTGAGAAATGATACTGATGAGTAAAACAAACCCTAATTTCCCCATTTGAAATTTCCATTTGAATACATTTTGTTATATTTCTTATCACAAGGAGATGATGTGTTCTCACTCTCAACTTTGCCATGGAGTGTAGATTTTGTCCTCTTGAAGGTGACAAAATGAAATCCTGACAGGTGAGAACTCTGTGTTTTTCTGTGTGTGTGTGTGTGTAACTGGCCCTGGTTGCCCCGCTCCGAATGGGACACAAACCGCTAACTGGCGTCTCCAGTGTAGGAGGCGGGTGCGCTAACAAGGGGGCTAAAGGCTACAGCCTCTAGCGGAAGTTGCTAGTGCACCTCTAAAAAAAAATAAGGCTTAGCACTTTTCACATGTGCACTTACAGGCAGCTGTTCTGTATATTGTAGTGGTTACAGCTTTAGCCCGTCAGTAGGCTTGGAATGAGGTGTCAAATTTTACTGACGACAGTTGTTTGCGACATCAAATGGCAGAAGTCAGCAGTACAAAAGCCTCTGAGTTCGAAGACTGGAGAATCACAAACTGAACTCAGGTCAAAATACATCAATACTTATAGTCAGATACAGCATCAATTTGACATTAATGCAATGGCTTCTAGAATTCTGATTGGTTACAAGCAAAGGTAACTATAGAACATTTCTGAACGTGGTCATTGTGTACATCGTTTATCTTACATCATATATATATATATACATATATACACACACACACACATACATACATATATATATTGAAGATGAGAAGGCGATGATCCAGGTGTCCACCCCTTCAATATGATGGTGTTTCTAGATGTGTGTGTGTGTGTGTGTAAACCCGCCTACTGTACCTATAATTTTAGATATGGGAAAAGGCCCAGATGATGTGAGCATTTTCCTTGTTTTCAGTGAACTGGAAACATGGGTGTTTCAGATGTAAACCCTAAATTGAGCACACAAAATGAACACAATCAGAAAGACAGTCAAATGCATAGACAAACAGATAAAATGGGTGAAAAAGAGGGCCTAAAGGCAGACTTCAGTAAGAAAATACTTAGTAATGCCCTGGCAACCACTTTAGCAAACAAATTCCCTGATAGTACACATACATCTCCAAGATATCAATTCAACAGCGTTTCATCTGGAAAGGATCACATTTTAATTTTTGTGTGCAAGCATCTAATAAACATCTTAAAAAGACCAGATTTACTTACTAAATCAAAAATGTCTTAAACACAGGAAA
Source organism: Moxostoma hubbsi (assembly GCA_032164185.1). NCBI lineage: Eukaryota > Metazoa > Chordata > Actinopteri > Cypriniformes > Catostomidae > Moxostoma > Moxostoma hubbsi. The sequence continues at coordinate 6,915,079 of JAVLUX010000043.1, forward strand.
CATCTTATTGCAGATGAGCAAACACTTTTATTTCTTTTTATCCCTTTTTCTCCCAATTTGGAATGCCCCATTCCCACAACTTAGTAGGTTCTTGTGGTGGCACGGTTACTCACCTCAAACCGGGTGGCAGAGGACAAGTCTTAGTTGACTCCGCTTCTGATATTGTGAATCCACGCTTCTTATCATGTGGCTCGTTGTGCATGACACCGCAGAGAATCTGCATATGGAGGCTCATGCTACTCTCCACAAGCCACACACAACTTACCATGTGCCCCATTGAGAGCGAGAACCACTAATCACGACAACAAGGAGGTTACCCCATGTGACTCTACCCTCCCTAGCAACCGGGCCAATTTGGTTGCTTGGAGACCTGGCTGGAGACACTAAGCATGCCTGGATTCTAACTCGCGACTCCAGGGGTGGTAGTCAGCATCAATGCTCGCTGAGCTACCCAGGCCCCTGAGCAAACAATCTTAAAAGTCTAATGAAACTTGATGTCTGGATGCTATCTGGGTAGCAATGGAAACGTAACCACCTAGAACACCCTGTAACAAAGTGGACACTCATCCAACATAAGGCACTTTATTTTCAGCACTTTTCAGTATAACAAAGACATTAAACACCACTGCTTTTCAGCAGCACGAACACATATTAACGGTGTGCTTTTCAGCTCCACATAGACACACACAGCTTTGTTGTCTCTCTCTCCCTCTCTCTCTCTCTCTGAGTCTCTCTCGACTGAAGCTCTCGTTACAGCTTTATCCCCCGCCTGCCAACATTGCAATCACCAACAGCTGGGTGAGATAATTCGCTCCAGGTGTCCATCATGGCCTTGCTCTGCTCATACCCCCATCACTCGACTCTCTGGCATGTGCCCCCCCCTCCCACTGCCCTTTTGGCCGCCCCAGTGCTGGATGGTTTTCCCTGCCTCTGTGAAATAGTAATTGCTCTAGGGGGAGGGAGGAACCAGAGAAGGAGAGCGCGAGAGCAAAAGCATCCTCGGCATCCGAACAGGCCACCCACCCGTTTCTCAGCAGCTGGAACACCTCCATCAGTGAAGCCAGACAATGGCACTGGACTCACTCAGTAATCCCTTTCTGTAGCCTGCCGACAAGCCGCTTCAGTACCGCCAGATCGTATATCCTCTGCTTCACGTTCCTAAACCAGCATCAAGGTCTCCAGGAAAGTGTGGTCATCCTGCAAAATCCCAGGTTTCGGCACCAGTGTAACAAATTGGACTCTCTGAAGGAGAGGCAGTCTACATTACATTAGCCCCATTCACAAACCCAACCAGGTCAATTACAGAAAAATCGTTGGGTTGCCTCTACTGGTATATGTACCACATGTGCGGTTCACACATACCATCAGTATAGAAATGTATAGGTAATGATACAACTTCTCATTAAGGGAAATTGTCAGAGTAAAATTTAGCAGTATTTTCAAAAAGGTTGTGTTCACACAAGACCTCTAACCTGAAAATTGCATTACATTTTCTTGACAGATTGGCAAAACAACATGTGCTGAAATGCTCAGGAACCTTGTTTTCACTGCAGCAAAGGCGGTTTTGTCTCAGAAACCGATAACGTCAGATGAAGAAGCCGTTCTGGCAATTCGTTTGCACAAAACTACATTTCTCCCATTATATATGATCTGGCCATGCAGTGACTTTTATACAGTTTTGAACTATTTGCCTAACCGAAAGGTAATGTCTCTCTCGTCTGGCTGTCCGAAGAAGTTGTACTCAGAACCGTCATATCCTGCCAGAGATAGGAGGCAGGGGTGAGGAGCCTACCCCTGTGTGCAGGACGGGACTCAACTGGTGGTGGTGGGGTGGTGGAGGTTGCCATGTTAGCACACTGAAACACTGTTAGCAATGTGATAGATTGTGAGCAGACTTCTAAAGCAACGGCTTGCATGTGATTGGCTAGGAATTACCCAGTTAATGGTGCAATGATGTACAGCTGCTAGTCTTCCCGCTATAACTAAGCTGTGCTTACATTTATTGCTACTGTACATTAATCTACTTGTTTCATGTTTTATATTGTTGAAATGCGGTTATGTTTAGAGGTTGGGGTAGGGTTAAGGGATCCAAAATATCTATAAAACAGTAAAAATGTACAAATATATTTATAATCAATTTATGTATTCAAGTACATTTGTAATGTATTTGTCAATATTTTAAGTTTCTAAAGCTGTAAATATGTAAAAATGTTTCAGTTTTAGATGCTTTCAAATGTCCATATTGTATGTTTTAGTTTCTATCCAAATGCAAAAACATGTACATTTAAATGTTACAAATATTAACGTACAATTAGCTACATATTTTAATGAGATCAGACTGTTTCAGCAGCTACAACAATGATATGCGCTGCCAGATGCTACTTTTTCTACTATTGTGAGAAACATGAAATGTACATGCTGTTCTGTGAGAAACATGAAATGTACATGCTGTTCTGTGAGAAACATGAAATGTACATGCTGTTCTGTGAGAAACATGAAATGTACATGCTGTTCTGCTTTATACGTGTGTGTATATTTCTGGCCTTCTCTGTATGTGTGCTCAGTTGACCCAAGATGTTAGTTGCACACCTTAGGTGTTAGTTGCATGCCTTAGGTGTGGGCGTGTGGTATTGAGTCAATTCTCTCTTCCTCTTAATGATGTTTCGCATTTCACGCAGCATGCTAATTTCTATCGGGAAGACACGCAGGCTTGAGTGAGGTTTAAGATGCCATTTATTTGATGAATGTAGAACAGAAAAGTAATGTCTCTCTTTGGCATAGGCCCCGTCTGGCGGTCCGAGGGAGTTGTACTCGGAATCATCATATCCTGCCAGAGATAGGAGGCAGGCGCGAGGAGCCTACCCCCGTGTGGAACGAGGCTCAACTTGTGGTGGTGGGGGTTGCCGTGTTAGCACACTGAAACAGCAATATGATAGATTGTGAGCAGACTTATAAAGCAATGGCTTGCCTGCGATTGGCTAGGAATTACCCAGCTAATGGTGTGATGATGTACAGCTGCTAGTCTTCCCGCTAGAACTACGCTGCGCTCACATTTCTGTAAGTTGAATAGGTCATACTTGTCCTCGTGAGGTGAACAGGGTCAGTCACATGGCATAATGTCTAGGGCATCTGCATATGGCCTTGTTCCTGTATTACTCCAGAATACCCAATTTCTCCCCCTTGATCATAAGCCTTGTTGTCGCTTCACTATTGGCTGTTCATTGTCTCATGAAGAATAAAAAATAACATGCTTTCTGTAATAAACGTTGAGTAGATTGAATACAGATCAACTGTATTTATGCTGTTGTTGTTCTTTCTACTTCCTTCGCGAAGTCTACAGAGACTCAGTCTCATGACTGCATCTCACTGGGCACAGACCTAGAAAGACGGGACCGGGGAATTGGGGATCGTGACTAGATCCGAAACATTCCTAACAACTATACAGGTACATTCTACAAATGCATTTCACACAGTACATTTTGGTCTCCCAGAGGAGATATGGGACGCTTGTTTGGACAATATCCATCACAGTTCAATCAATGCAAGACACAACTTGATACAATTCAAAGTGGTTCATAGGTTACATTTCTAGATATTTCCAGACACACCTTCGACTTGCTGCAAATGTACCATTGAGAGGGGAACATTGTCGAATTTGTTTCAAATGTGTCGAAAACTGCAGCCATTCTCTTTGGGTTTATATCCAAAGTGAGCCATAGGGAGGTCGCAGTAGACCCTCATACAGTTTTATTTGTGGCTGTAAATCTGAAAAGGTTATTTAACAGGTTGGAGGCACACGCCATTTCTTTATGTATTTGACTAGGAAACTGCTGCTGCAACATTGGAAGTTTGAAATAGTACCCACATTCAAAACATGGCTTAGAAAACTGGGTAATGTTTGGCATTTTGAAAGATACGCGTCTCAATTTCTAAGAAGGAGCATACATTCTGCAGAATTTGGGAGCCATTTTTTAACCTCATGGGTTATCTTGTATTAAATATACTATCTAAAACACTCTACTAAGAGGGGCCTCATCATATTTTCTTTAGCTTCAAAAGAAATAAATATGAAACATCTGCAAGTCGTTTATGCGTGAGTGTCCATGTACCTCCGACATTCCATTCCCAGACCTTTATGCTGAACAAAAAAAACACATATGACCAACAGAAACAATTATATATTTAAACTAGATAAAAATGGCTATATTTACATTTGATTACACTTCATTAATTTATATTTAACTTCATAAAAATATTCCAGTGTTTGCTATTATTATTTTCTCCCTGATCTCTTCTTACTTATGCATTTAAGTTTTCTGTCAATGGGCTGTCAATTTGGACTCATATGATAATAAGACAGTTCTACAAAAGCTACTGTCTTTCTTTGCATGTTCTTTTGACAATTTTATCCTGGCTTTCTTATTCTTTAAGCTAATGTATGATGGCTTGCTCCACATTACTTTCCATTTGTACCCATACTAACTGATCCTGTTTCGAATGGTCTGTGAACTAAGTTGTATCTGGTAATTCTCATTGATGTGTAAGGCAATCCTTACATTTACATTTACGCATTTGGCAGACCCTTTATCCAAAGCGACTTACAGAGCCCTTATTACAGGGACAATCCCCCCGGAGAAACCTGGAGTTAAGTGTCTTGCTCAAGGACACAATGGTGGTGGCTGTAGGGATCGAACCAGCAACCTTGCGATTAATAGTTATGTGCTTTAGACCACTACGCCACCACCACTCCATGAGTGCAGCCGCTTCTTGTCTGTTTCTCCCAATTTTACTCCTAAATGGGTCTACCTGTGTGCTTTCTGTTCTCATTCACAAGGGCTTTATCTTCTCAGCTGCCACTGGGTTTCCTTTTGATGAGGAGATTGAAGTTTTGCCAAGGAAGCTGTGCTCACAACTCAGGAGCTAGTGGGGAACCATGATGGCTGATGAGGAAACTCCAAAGCAGACATAAGGACTTAAGAGTCCAGACAACCTAGGTAGGGAAACGGACTCCACTTTCTCTTTTGAATTTGAATAATAGTGCTTGAAATTGTAAAAATTGGAATTGTGAAATTTAAATTGCTAAGAAATAATAATTCAAAGACAGTCTTAAATTGAATTCTTATTGAAATATAATTAAGAGTAATAGACTGAATTAAGACTACGTTTGAAAGTTTTTCTGAACATGTCAAAAGTTATTTTTTAAGTGGTGCACCATGCTAGCCCAATCCGACATCCTCTTGACAGAGGATGGTGGCGACAATTAGACAAGAGGACAGGTTTACCTGATAAGCCTCTCGACAACGCAGATCTGATGTTTTGTTAATGGCTCAAGCCTCAGAGCTTCATTAAGGTAAAGGAAGAGATATAGAGAATATTAAATACAATAAGATGATACTAGGCATTTACTGTAATAAATCAATCAATTACAGTAAATTAAATGTTTTGTGTGTGTATGAGGACTTGGGGGTGCACGTGTGCAAAGAGATATATTGACAGGGAAGAAAAGATAATAAGGTATGAGAACACGTTTAATTTTTCAGCTCTGAAAAAAAAAAAAACCAGAATCCGATAATCTTAAAGGGTCATGAACCCCCCCCCCCCCCCCCCCCCCACGTTGAAGTAACAACACAAAATTTATTTAAATGCATAAACTCCAAGATAACTGAACAGTGTGAGCATTTCTTGGCTGCAGTTCTGCTAGTTCAGCTCCAAAACAAGCTGTTTGAGAGGGAGGACTGTTAGAGGAAACCCTGATTCCATTGCTGCATCTCTGTTTGTCGGATAATAGACATGATCAAATTTAAATCAAACGTCAGAATGGAAAGTCCCATAACTGAAAGTCCCACTGGTGTGCTTCAAACATAAAGCAGCAATGTATTCCAGGAGTATTTGTGGAGGCTGTTCTGTTTATATGGCACCGATCACATCATGTCGCTGTGGGTCTGATCATAAACAGAATAACACGACAGCTGGTTCAAAAACAGAAGAGAATGATGAAAACTCAAAGTCATGTAAACTGTGTTTTTGATCTACTTTACATAAAGTTTCTGGGATTTACACACATTGATTACAAGTGTTATGTCAATCAGTTGAAATACCAGATATCTTTACACAGACAAGGTTAGAAAATTATTTTATAGATTGTTGAATGATTTTAGAGTCATGTTAAAACATATTATGCTTATGTATTGTGGCTATATTTTGATAAACAGTGTTTATATGTTTTGTGTATTTACTTTATTGTATGTGCCTTATTGCACATGCTTTGTTTCTTTAGAAAAAGGGGGATGAGTCTAAATTATTTTGTGGCAAACAACATTATGCCATAAATACTGTCAATAGTTTAATTTGTATTAAACCTGAAACACTCCTTGTAAGAATAAATATCTATGAATTATTGTAAAGTGTTAAAGCAGTGCTGGTTGTGATGTTAATGTCTGCTCTGAATGCTGTTCTCACTTCATTCTCAAAAGTTTTAACAAAATAAAAATATTTGTGCAGATTTGCAAACAGATCTATAAGCTTAACTCTTCACACTTTTGTCACATGATTAATATACAGTCCCAATATCTTTTGTTTTCATAATGTGAGGTTCAGCAACCATCTCTGTTGTGTGTGTGTGTGTGTGTGTGTGTGTGTTTTTGGAAGTAGCTCTTGTCCCCCTCCCATTTTCCCTCTTCCCGCCCACAATTCCAGCACACACTTTTAAATATTTTCCCACCTATTTCAAGACTCCTTTCTCAGTCTGAGGTGTGAGAAATTGGGGCTTAAGTAGATGGGTTTCCTGACCCTTTAAATTGGTTTTGTGCAATTATCACACCTATAAAAATGTTAAATGCAAATGAATGTAGATGCTAACTAAATTAACCCTGGTCATAGAGATAAATAGAGAACACTTTTGGAATTTGGGGAACTATTGAACAGGTTGCAAGGTAAACATTTGGGATTTTCTAGGTAAACATTCTGATGTTGACAAGGAATAAAGAATAAATTATTTTAAAATAAAAGCTGAACATAGAGACATAGTAAGGTTAATAAAAAAAAAAACATTTCCATTTTTATATGCAATGAAGAAACTGCTAAAAGAACATGAAATTGGAATTGAAACTGTTGATGATACTAGATAAAACTTTGTTCTTGGATCTCTTAATAAAAGGCAATGAAATATCATTTCACAGAAGGAGAAAATAATTTTTTTATAGACCCTCCAACAAAAAAAGACAAATAATTTGTTCTTTGTTGCTGCAAAAAGAGTTGATGGGAGCAAAGGGAGAGGTAGCTAAAAAAAAGAGGAAGTGAAACTTCAACTGCCGCTAGAAACAGACTGAGGTGAAATTCTTGCTGGATAACAGAATGCTAATGCCAAAGCCTGCATAGGTGAGGCATGATTTATGTCCTGTAAGGCGGATGCCAGCGAGTCTGGGCTATTCCTTGACAAAACAAAAGGCTCTCATCAGAATTAACATTTGAATTATCTCTTGCATATGTAATGGCAACATCTGAGACACAGCAAACACCTCCCTTCTACAGTCTTAACATCTCCCCCTACTCCCCCCTTCTCTTCCTCACTTAAAGCTCACTAAAAACCAGGGGCGAGGCTAGCCCATTTTTAGGGGTGCTTCAGCACCCCTAAAAAGGAGCTCAGCACCCCTAAAACTTGGAGTAAGAAATGTTGTTATTCTAAAATTTTTGTTCGTTTTTGACACGGTAAAATAATGTCCAAAACATACTCCGTAGTTTGTGGTTTAAAATGTATGTGTTGAGGACGAAAATGAAAACATCCCCGCTTAGCAAATGGTGTCATCCTCTTCTCTTCTTCTACTTCTCCTCTGTACCTGCACCGCGCTCAGCACGACCGTCATCCAGCGCGAAACACACGCAGAGTGAGAACCCGTTATGTAGTGTTGTGAATCAACTAAGTTGCTCCAAAGCTGTGTCTCACACTTCTTTCCTTTTACCTAGAGTTGTTCCGATTCCGAAACCATATCGGTGAGTACTGGAGTCAGTATCCTGAATCACCATGGTACACCTATAATAAGAGTTTATTTTCGGACTATTTTAGTCCAGCGGGTCGCTGCCGCTGTGGAGTAGCACAGGACCTGGGTGACTCGTCCATAGTCATAAACGGAGAGAAGTAGCGCCGGTTACAATGTTCTTCCGCAAGACGCATGAAGTTCTGTTTATGAACTGCTAGAGCGTGAAACAAAAACAGCAGCGCGACAAATAAACTGCGTACCTGTGTAGTGCGTACGTGTGTCTCTGTTGTTAAAGTTTATCGTTAATTTGATACTCATTTTAACAATCGGGAGTCATGTAAACATGACGTCACGTGCGTCTTTTCTGGTCAGTCGTCATGGAAACATGAAGCCCTGGCGTTTGGACCAGAGTGAAAACAAACTACATATCACTGTGTGAAAACACTCACTGTGGCTTTATAAATTAATTGTTATTCATTCCTAGATTTATATCTGTTATTTTTCAGTTGTGGCTGACTATCAAACTAGACAATAAAGGAAAGTTTAATGTTTTTCTTTTGCTGTATTTATTCATTCTTCACACACAGAGGACTTAACCTGAACCAGGCATAACTCCTGAACTCCTAGCATTACTCTCTCTCTCTCTCTCTCTCTTTCTCTCTCTCTCTCTCTCTCTCTGTGTGTGTGTGTGTGGCCTGCCAGTGAGCAATGGACATACGACAGTTCTTTAAAAGAAAAAAGACAGATTCAGGTGAGAGACTAGGGACAGTCCATAATGACCTCTGTCTTGTTTTTTGTTTTTTTGTTCTTCTGAAAAGTGTTAAGCTAAAGTAACAGATAATGCAAACCAGCTATCTGTTGTTGTATCAAATTACTTATCCAGGCAATGGTCCCCTGCTTTTATTTATTTATTTATTTATTTTTAAACCACAATGGAGAATACAGCTTCTCTTGTGAAAGGAATTTGTGATTTAAAAAAGTTTCTAAGCCCAATAATAATAATACTGGATATTCTGGACTTTTTGGTTTTACCTTCTTTTTTTTTTTTGCTCTTGATGTGAAGCTTGTTTTATTATTATTTATTGATGATTTATATTGGTTTATGAAAGTTCAGACAGGCGTGCAACCAGATATGTTAGAAATGGCCATTTGTAAATAATTTACAGAAGATGAATTACATTTTGTTGTCCAAGTACCTGTTACTTTGTTCAATGACAATAAAGTTGAATCTAATCTAACCAATCTGATGACTGTTGATACAAAAGGAGGCACATGGAGTTAACGGTCAGGAAAACCAGCCGAGTGAAGAAGGTTTTGTGTTTGTTCTGTGTGAACTCTCACAATTCTGAAAATTCTGGTGTTCTGAAAAGGTCTAAAAAAAAAAGAAGAAAAAAAAGCTGGATTTTGGAGTTAGTTGAACCAATGTTAAAATGATAAAGCTATTTTTCAATAGACATATTTTTTGTTTTTGTGTGAAAAGAGGGTGGGTGGTGGCAGTGGGGCTCATTGGGTGCTCAGCACCCCTAAAGCTCTGACCCTAGAATCGCCCCTGCTAAAAACCTTTGCAATGTGAAGTGTGTACAAAAAGTAACTATAACATGTTTGGTATCATTTAAAGTGTCTCAGTGCGCCTGGTAAACTGGTCTCATCCTCCCAGCCATAATGAAAAGATAAAAGAAGTTATAAAATATGAGAGATGTGATGTGCCCCTTAAAGGTGTGCCCTCCCCCAGATCCTCCATACAAACTATGTATATGTAAATGTACAGGAACCCCCTCAATAGGGGACCCAAATCTAATTAAAAGGACAGACACCACCATTTGGTTAACTTATTTAATTATTTGGGTATTTAAGGAGATGTGGCACATTGTTCGTGGTTCTCTGTAGTCAGACGATCCCACACAGTTTACTGTGTGTAGTTTATATCTGGTAACTGCGATGAACTTATGTTACCTGTCAATAAATTGTAAACATTTGATTTTATTCTGACTGACTCTGAAATAGTTTTTCCCAAACAGATTAAACGATTCGGATGTTACCGCAAGTCTGCGTCAGATTAGTGACGACTAATAATTGGCATCAGTTCAAGTGTACTTGGTTTGCAAAGACAGAAAGTGTATTTCCGTTTAGAACAGCTAAATGCTGCTTGACCAATCTAAATTCGGGTGTGTCTTACCTCTGTGTTGATTTGATGTTTCTCCAGATAGGTGTACGCAGGAAACCACGCATGGCCAATCCAAAGCTATTATAAGAGAAGTTATGTTGGTCAACTTACATCTGTAATAGTGTCCGTGACCTCTACTGAAGAAAACGTTAAGTTAAATTCAAGTGTATGTAATCCATGGGGGCTATACTGAAGTATCTTTGATTGTGTATACGTGAACGTGACCGATCTCAGGTATATATAATTACCTCTGTTTGATGATCCAATACTGACCGCATGTGATCGTGAGACCCGCAGTGTAGAGAAAACACTCGAGGACCTCAAAGCGACATAGTTTCCTAATCTGAACGGGTAAAATATAATTAAAGTGTTAAAAAGAATAATCAAACATTCGCTCACTTTTAATGATGCTCAGATATCATTAAAACCTTTTTTCATTTATGGAGTCAGATGAAATAACGAGATAATACATAAGAGAAAATGTATTTCATTTAATCTGGTTGTGTTGCGTAAAAGAAAGACAGTAACTGTGGAATAATGAAGGCCACTGTTGGTGTAGCTGCAGCTGTTCCCTGTTCGAAGGATGTTCTATAGGAATGTGTGTGTCTCTACTCTCACGTTTCACACGTATCTGAAACATGTATGTTTGTATGTCACCCCCATATAAGGTAATGAACTATTTCATTGGTGGGGGTCCAGTGGAATGTGGTTTTTCTGGACCATATAATGAAGTGCTGAACAATAAACGTTGAAGAAGGATTTGATAGCATTGGGTGTCTGTGCCATTTCTTTCTTCCCTCAGCTGAGCCGTATCGAGGCAGGGATTGCAGATCAAGAAAATAAATTAAATACATTGGATGACAAAATTATCTAACAGTAATGTGCAGAGACCTTCACCCGTATTATTGGAGACCGCCATTGGACCGATAAATGGGCTTACAGTTCCTTCAACAGAAGAAGGACCAAACCTGAGATCAGATGGGGAAGTGGAGATATGGATGGTGTGGCAAGCTGACAAGCAGCAGGCACTTTTCAGAAAAGCCAGCCACTGGGTAAGGGTCTTTAGGGGACCAAGGTGCCACAAACCTCCCTTCCCACACCACAGCTTCACACCCCTGGTGGCCATTTCAACGACCCTACCCTAAACTCCCAACTGCTGACCCCTCAACCAGACAGAAAACATGGATTTTCTTTTTAAATTAACTGAAACAAAACACAGTAAGCTGTGTCATGGAAAATCTTCGAAGAATCTTAAGATGCAAGGAATCTCTCAGAGTCCAGGTTTCCAAATGCCAAAGTTGTAGTTTATTGAATCACCAACAAACATGAGTCCGGTCAGCTGTCCGTTCTGAATACACACTACCAAGCTCTCAGTTATATACCTTTTGTTATCCTATGTCCACTATCTCTGACCAATGGACCCACTGCCCGTGTCCTTCCACTTGCCACCATTATATTTTAGAGTCTCTTCTTTTTAACTATTGGTGGAAAATCCCTCGCCTGTCTATTTTTAAAAAAAGAATGTACAGTTTGACTATTTTCCATAGAATGAGCTTATGCCACAGTTTGTGTAAGGGACACGTAGTCTTAATGGTGACTCAACATACCTCTGCCTCTCTTAACAATGTAATATCATATTGGTTATATTCATTTGTTTACACACAATATTATTTGATTAATAAAAGAAAATACATCATACATTTTGGAAAATACACCATAGCTGTCACAGTACATCTTGGTAAGAATGTCACACAAGAGACTCTAAATATAAATTATGGGGAAAAAAATAGAAAGAGCTTGTTTCCAAGTTATTTACTGGTATAAGAGCAGCTCTCTGACTTTTCTGTTGCACTAACATCCTCTCCAGTTAAACTACACCAATCAGCCACAACATTAAAACCACCTGCCAAATATTGTGTCGGTCCACCTCGTGCCACCAAAACAGCACCAACCTGCATCTCATAATAGTATTCTGAGATTATATTCTTCTCACCACAATTGTACACAATTGAGTGGTTATCTGAGTTACCATTGCTTTTATCAGTTTGAACCAGTCTGGCCACTCTCCATTGATATCTCTCATCAACAAGGCATTTCCATCCACAGTACAGCCGCTCACTTGATGTTTTTTTGTTTTTGGCACCATTCTGAGTAAATTCTAGAGACTGTTGTGTGTGAAAATCCCAGGAGATCAGCAGTTACAGAAATACTCAAACCAGCCCGTCAGGTACCTACAATCATCCAAGCAATTATCTAATCAGCCAATCATGTGGCAGCAGTGCATAAAATCATGCAGATACGGGTCAGGAGCTTCAGTTAATGTTCACATCAACCATCAGAAAGAGGAAAAAATTTGATCTCAGTGATTTGGAGCGTGGCATGTTTGTTGGTGCCAGATGGTCTGGTTTTGTTTATTTGTTTTACGAGGTATGTAACTGATATTGATGATCATGAGAGATACAATCAGAGAGGGGATATGTGACAGAAATGTTAAGGTTAAGTATGAGAGATAGCCGAGCAGGGGAGCATAGAGGGGTCAGTGCATGTGAAATTATTTGAGGGGACCTAAAAATGGGAACCTCACATTGTTTAACCCTATGTGCTGGACCATGCAAATAACGGTGACTGGAATTTTCATAAAACGCCCTCTCTGTGACCATATTTCATAATGTTGATCTCTTAACAAGATTAAGTAATACTAACTAACATTATATATCCAATCAGAATAAAGTATACAAGAATCAGGAGAGATCATGTAATTTATAAAAGCTTGTGCTTAAAATTTCTTGGATGAGATTTTCAGCTCCATCTGATGGAACCCCCAGCTGAATACCAATAAACAAGACAAAGATAAACTGGAGATCGGGTTGAGTTATTATGCTGCAGCATAAGTCCAGTTATGTGAGTTAAGTATTATGGTAAATTCACTAGCGTGTAGTGACAGAATACAAGATTCTCGGATTGAGTGAGTATCATCTGTGGGCAGAACGTGTTGTGGAAACAGATTCTTTCACTCCTTGCGAGGAATCAGGGATTCCAAATGCCAAAGGTTAAAGTTTGAGCAACCAATAAACCTGAGAATGCCAGCTGTCCGTTCTGCCTCCCCAGTCTCAGACTCCCAGTTGTTATACATTTCTTTTATCCCTTCTGAACCCATAAATTGTTCATTCTCATAATCTCCAACCATTGGGCTTTCTTTTCCACTTGTCTCGCCACCAATCTGACTTCAATCTAATGGTGGAACCCTAGCAACCCATCTATAAAAAAACAAAACAGAACATTTTAGGCCCATTTTTTTAGGAAGTGTATATTCTAGGTAGAAAGATTAAGGTGATTAAACAGAATGAGTAACCTGCCTAATGGGTTGCCTAAACATATTATACATCTTTTCTATTGAATTAACATAATGATCATCCTATCTAATGGCTATACTGTGCCTTATGAATGCTTTTTTCCTGGAAATGTATATTGCTGAATCTCATATATGCACTTTTCATTGTTCAGGTTTCTGGCTTATACAATGCTCATACTTTTTTCTATATTAGTACCTCCATTTCTATATTTGATATTGAAAATATACCATAAACGCTGCCAACCTCAACCAACTCCGAGTTGAAATGTGCTGAAGAAAAAGGTACCAGCAAGCTGGGAAACTAGGAGACCACCATTAGCCAGACTGTTTAGGGAATTTAATTCTACTTGGGTCAATTTGAAATTTTCACAACAAAGCCATTATATATTTTTTGTCTTAATTTTAAAACATATATCTGTTAATTTAATTTAAAATGTAACAAGCTTCTTTTTTTTAAATGTCCTACTTGAAAAGTATGCTTATGTTATCTTTCTTTACAATAAATGGAAATTGTTGTTTTGTTCTCAAATGCAAAGGAATTAATGCATTTTAAGTTAATTTTAAATCATATATCATATACAGGGTTGGGGAATAACGGAATACATGTAACTGAATTACGTATTTAAAATACAAAATATAAGTAACTGTATTCCACTACAGTTACAATTTAAATAATTGGTAATTAGAATACAGTTACATTCAAAAAGTATTTTGATTACTGAAGAGATTACTTTGCATTTTATTGTCATTTGTTTCATTTAATATTTAGTCCTTTCAGATGGAAAACATTTATACATGTAAATGATGTGATCCAAAGTGCATTTGAGCAGCGGTGAAACACTTTCTTATGATGTTACATTCATACGAGCAGACAGAGAAGTACTTTTGGAGTAAGTTTGGAGCAGACGAGATAGAAAGATAACATGTTTGTGGAAGTAGGTCTTAAGAATTTTCCATCCCCAATGAAGTTCAGGGCTGCTTATCTTCCTCAAACACAGGGTGCCATACAGAGTTCATCATTCTTGGAACATAGTGTCCTTTTTTTAACCCAACCCTGGTGAAAACAAAATATGTCAAGTATACTTGAAGCCAGACTAATGAGTATGCTTCAAGTGTGTTAATGATTAGTTAACTTGAAGTGTGCCATTTTGGAATGACTAATTTTGTAGTAAGTATATTTTAGTTGTACTTAAATTGTAGTAAAGCATAACTTTAAGTGTATTTAGTGTACTTTTGTGTCTTAAAATGGAACAACTTCAAGTACACATAGTATACTTTAAGTATATGCCAGTGTAGGGTAATTACATGCTTGATTAGTGATATTAAAGTGTCATTTATTTGTGTTACAAGTACATTAAAAAATAATTGCAAGTGTCTTCAAAACATACAAGGAATATAAGTGTATTATATTTCAGTAAAAAGTATATGCTCAGTAACACCTTTGGCTTATTCAAAATACTACAAATTGCACTTTGTCTTCAATAACAAACTGTTATTACCTAGCTATACTTTGTACAATATACTTTAAATATTACATCGTCTTACACAAGACAGTATTTTAAATGTCTTACCTGCATGGACTGTAAAATTTGACATATTCAGTTTACTTAAATATTAAGGAAACTGATTGCCTTATTTTTGCAAAGCCGAGCCGATACTAAATGTGATGTCAAAATCCAGCCGATCACTCCCTGGTCAGGGAGAATCGTCACTACCAGCGCCACTAGATTTCTGCCACGTGACATCAACCCTCTAGTTTTAAAAGTTAGTAACAGCGATAGCAGTATCATTTGTACACGCAACTTTCGAATTGTGAAGAAAGAAAGGGCTGTGCGCGCAAAACCACGCCGTGGTCAATAAACAAAGTGCAGACGGTCCACTCGTTAGCGATGAGCGAAAAGAAAAAGTCTCTCAGGAAGTGTCTCAGCTGTTGGCCACACACGGCTACCACCGGACCTACCAACAGTGTAGGGGAAAGTACAAAAAAACTTAAAAATTACAACAGAACCATCAAGGAAAAGTGGAAGTAGTTCGACCAAATGGGGGCTATCTAAACCGGTGAGCAATGGGAGTGAGAGTGCCCTGGACTTTTGTTACGTTAACTCTATAATCTGCTTGAAAGCTTCACTTTATTTAGTTGACCAGCTACTGGAAAGCTTGCTTCTAAAACAACCAGGCCAATTTAACTGTTACACTTGAGTAAAATCACCATGCAACAACTGCTTTATGCAGCACAATGAGCTAGTAGCTAACAGCTAGCGGTTGTGCGATTGTTTTGGTCAGTTTGTGTCGTGTTTAAGATGATGTCACGGCAGTAGAGGCAGCACAACTATGCCTATAATCCCACCCACGTTGAGTCGAACTGTAACGTGCAGTGGAAAAGTGCCAAAAGGTACTTAATTTATGAGCCTCTCCTACTACCATGTACCTCAGAGATCTACAAGGTTTTGTTCCAAATTACTGACTATTTATCCAAAAAAATCATACATATTAATTTTTCTGAAGACAAAGAATCATCTAAATGATTGGTTAAATATAAAAAGTAAATACCATAGAACCTCCTATCTTTCTTCACCTAACAAGGAGAGGTTCGTGTCCTGAAATGCTCTAATCTTTATCCACACTAGTCTTCCTCAGCACATTCCATAATATTAAGATGTTTTTCACTCTTCGGCTGTGTCCTTTGAAAAGATACAGTTCTCTGCCTCCCTTTTCCTCTCTGACCTTGGCAGAGATGGCCATATAAAGAAACTTCAGTTGACTTGATAAAGAGAGTTTAAAGAGAGAAAGTATTTATCTAAGCATTTGAACATCTTTGGTTCATCTACAGAAAGCAATTTACAGTTCATAAGAAATAATAGAAAAGAAACTAAGCATAATGAGAATTAATAAAAAATGTACTTTCCACAAGAATTACATACACCATCAGTGAAACACTCTCACATTAAAAATGGAAGAGATTCGGTAGGAATTACGTATAGTTTGGTTTAAAGAACATATTTTCCATTACATTCCGCCTTTGAAAAAAGGGAGAACACATGTTTGGATTAAAATGAAAAAGGAACTAATTTGTACAGATGAGGATACTTACATGTGTGCCTCCTACATCCCCCTACATGAGTCACCCTATTAGAGTGAGGAGATCTTCAACACATTACAATTTGAGGTCATTCAGTTTCAGTCTCTTGGCTCATTCCACAACACTCAGGTTGAGAACATGATATATGTTTCTCTTCACCACATTTGGAGAAGATGATAAAAGCATCAATATGGCAACAAAACAATCAAATACAATATTTTTCACAGTTGCCAGCAAATCACTGAAAAAAATTTAAATGAACAGGAGTAAATTAAAGAAAATTGTTAAAACTGACTGGTTTGACAAAGAATGCCAAATGTCAAGAAAATAACTATGATTGTTATCCAATAAAAAACACAGAGATCCCTCAAACCAACAAACACTTTCCACCCATCAACAAACTCTTAAAAAGTACAAATTGCTTTAAAGCAATAGAGTGCATGTGTCAACAAAGCTCAACGTTTCCTGATGGAGGGCTACAGGTGGGGTTTGGGCTAAAGGTGGATTGGTGGTGGTGTAGTGGGCTAAAGCACATGACAGTTAATCAGAAGGTCGCTGATTCGATCCCCACAGCAACCACCATTTGTGTCCTTGAGCAAGGCACTTAACTCCAGGTTGCTCCAGGGGGATTGTCCCTGTAATAAGTGTAAGTCGCTTTGGGTAAAAGTGTCTGCCAATTACATAAATGTAAATGTATATATTATTTGTGTTCCACAGAATGAGATTACTGACAACCATGGTAGAAGTTTCCAACTCTTTCAGAAACACAATCTCTCAAATATTAGAATTACCTAGTTTAATTGTCAAGAGTAGGATGACCCTGGAAACCAGCCAGATGCTTCTCACACATCTGACCGCCTGCCAAGTGACTCACTGCTGCCCTCACCTTGTGGGTTCAGCAATATGCAGGCCACTCTCTCTAGTGACAATCGCTTTATAAAACATTTAATCTCCAGGATTGCCTCTCCGTTTATTTTTCTCATCCTCCTCTCCTCTACGTCCACCTGCATGATCCCAAACACATCACCAGCATCAAATACATTCAAGAAAATGATAATCTAATTGATGCATGATGCTTCCATTATATAAAATAATTTCACATGACCAGAGAATTTGCAGAAGGAATTATATAAAATGTAATAAGATTTTTAAAATTAATAAATGTATAAGTATGATAAATTAGATATGATTGGGATAATATTGATATAATAAATAAAATATATTCAAAAATACAATGAATACTAAGCAATGAAAATAATACAGAGTATAAACTTAAATTAGCACAATAAATGAAAGATTAATGCTGGGGTATGAGACCGCTGACCGCAAGCGGGGAGGGGCTCCTGGTGTGGGGGAGACCCCTTCTGTTTCCCGAGAACTCGGTGGGGCATTTCACACCGAGACAGCATTTATGGATGGTTCATGTACTCATTGTGAGAACCTGTCCATGGCATCATTGCGGCCGTGGCTTTCCTATCTCAAGGCAGGGCCACCAGAGGACCCCCTTCGAGCCTCAAGAATGTTGAAGGGGGGTTGAAGACCTGCAACCGTTCTCTGTCAGAAACACTTGCCTGGAGTTCGGTCCGGCAGATGCTCATGTCATCCTAAGACCACGACCGGGCTATGTGCCCAAGGTTCCTACGACCACTTTCAGGGACCAGGTAGTGAACCTGCAAGCACTGCCCCGGGAGGAGGCAGACCCAGCCTTATCATTGCTGTGTCCAGTATGTGCTTTGCATATCTATTTGGACCTAACTCGGTAACACGGGATGACTGACCGGGTGTACCGCTTGCGCTAGCGCCTTTCCTCTCCACTGAGGCGAATGTGCGCTTTTACTCCCAGGTGATCCCTCAAACTCGCGCTGCCTGGATGTTCCTCCTCCCCAGCCCTCCCCAGAAGGGGATCATCTAGGTTACTTGTGTAACCCCTGTTTCCTGATGGAGGGAACGAGACATTGTGTCCCCTTGCCACAACACTGTACCAAGCCGCTGTAATGGCCGAACATTATTCTCGGTTCCTCAGTGCAGAACCTGACTGAACAGATGCACGATCCCCACCTTTTATATCCGTATGTCAGGGGGCAGGACATGCAAATTCTGTTCGCCAATTTGGCATTGGCCTTTTTCATATTCAGAGGTATCCGAGGCTCCCGGAATAAGCCCCTTGTGCCACTACAATCTCTGTCTCTGTCTCGTTCCCTCCATCAGGGAACGGGGGTTATACTTGTAACCTAGATGTTTTACATTAAAATTATTATTTATATTGTCAAGCCGGTTCTCGCCTCCTCCTTTCCATTAATCCCTTTACAATATTTAAATCAACAAACAAGTGAATAATATTAAATAACTTTTACATTACAGCTAAAAACTGGCCAGTTAATACCTGCATTACTTATGTTTTTTTCTTCAGTTAAAATCACTTAAAAAGAACCCAAAGCATCAAGCACAAATCAGTGTTTTTGAACAAATCTTTTCTCATTCACATCCATTGTTTAGGTGGTGATTTTGTTATGAATCAGTTGAGTCCAACTATGAAATTACTCACTCATAACAAAAAAGATGCTCATTTGTCGCAACCTACTGGCTTATATGTGCAATCTCCAAAAATAGTAAATGAACGAATCAGTGAATGAAATCAAAATGAACAATGAATCAGAATCCCCACCGTGGTTTATATATATACACACACACTGGTGTCCAAAAGTCTGGAATAATGTACTGATTCAGGGCCGGCTCCTGCTAGCTATGCTTGGGTGGGCTGGGGGATATTATAGGTGGGCATTTGGGATTTGGGATGGGGGCATGGGGGGTTACTAAGACTACTAATTGAATATCTTTAATTGGCATGACATGGCGTAATAGTCCAGATCATAAGACCCAATATAACTATATTTTACACATATTCCCCATGTTAAAAATATATATATAAAAATAAATAAACTTATAAACATTATTTATAATCATGAGGTGGGCCCTGGATATCTTTACACTTTCTGAGTAATTAGAATTAGAGCCTTAAAGCAAATTACAAAGACAAATCAGAGTCCTCACGAATGCAAGGTTGGAGTGGAGAGAAATAATATCAACGAGGAAAATAAGGATGAAAAGAAAGGAAATTGATTAAATTGAGAGATCAAGATTAAGAACCTAAAATTTAATGGAAATGGGAACTGCTTGAAGAAATTATATACAGTATCTCACAAAAGTGAGTACACCCCCTCACATTTTTGTAAATATTTGATTATATCTTTTCATGTGACAACACTGAAGAAATTACACTTTGCTATATAAAGTAGTGAGTGTACAGCTTTTATCCCCTAAAAATAAGCCATTAATGTCTAAACTGCTGGC